>CM038707.1:13595861-14280861 GCA_021613375.1 Megaleporinus macrocephalus | reverse complement strand
TTAAACTTTTGCACATCACATTTAGTTTTTTTTTCTCCCAAACATGTAACATTTAACAAGTAATGAGAAATTGTGTTTTACAATGTTTAGAAGTTTGTTTAGTTTTGCAATGTTTAGAAGTTTGTTTAGTTTTACAATGTTTAGAAGTTTGTTCTTTTACCTTGAAAATCAACATCATCATGTAATTTGTCCAGGTATGCACAAACTTTTCAGAACACTGTACCTGGAGAAAGTGGATATGATCCTCTGTGAGTGAAAGCTGCTCCAGCTCAGTGTCTCTCCTCTTTAGATCAGCAATCTCCTGCTCCAGTTGCTTCAGGAGTTCTTCAGCTCGACTCAGTTCAGCCTTCTCCTGAGATCTGATCAGCTCTGTTACCTCAGAGCGCTTTTTCTCAATGGAGTGGATCAGCTCAGTGAAGATCCTCTCACTGTCCTCCACTGCTGTCTGTGCAGAGCTCTGTTACAACATACAGACAAGATGGAGCTCCATTTAAACATCAACTATCATTCACTCTCTCCCTGAGACTCTAGATGACTCATTATCTACACTGTGTCTGTGTAGGATCTCTAAGTGTCCAGCACTGGTCTCCTCACTGTCTGACTGGAGGAGAGTCTGACTGAGCTGTGAAATAGCTGTTCCAGCAGATCTCTGCTCACTACTCACCTTAAGAGTGTTCACAGCCTGTTTCACCTCCTGCAGCTTCTTCTGTTTCTCCTGGAGTCTCTGTTGAAATTTCACCTGCATATCCTTCACTTCAGTCTGGAGAAACAAAATTAACTCTTTATGAAATGTGAAACAATAGATGAAATATAATCTAGGAGTATTTTGTAGCTTTAACAGACTTTGACACAAGTCACTTGGAAATCACTTCCAAATCAAAATTTATATAACAACAGATTGTTTTTCTTTAGATAGATTAAAAATAAATCATTGAAAATGTAATCAAAAGTGGTTTTAAAGTTCTTGCCTGTTTCTGGGTTCTTTCTGTTGTAGCTGAGACTGTATCATGATCTTTATGTTCCTCAATCATACATAAATAGCAGATGCAGCTCTGGTCAGTACGACAGTAGACCTTGATCACTTCATCATGCTGAGAGCAGATCTTCTCTTGTAGTGTTGGTGAAGCTGTAACCAGCTTGTGTTTGATTAAGGCTGGAATTTCCAGGTGGGGTTTAAGATGAGCTTCACACAGAGAAGCTACACACACCAAACAGGACTTGATGGCTTTGAGTTTTCTCCCAGTGCAGAAATCACACTCCACATCTCCAGGTCCAGCGTAACAGTGCGCAGGAGAAGCAGCTTGGAGGTCTGTCTTCTTCAGTTTCTCCACCACTTCAGCCATAACATTATTCTTCCGTAGAACAGGTCTTGGAGTGAACGTCTCTCTGCACTGGGGGCAGCTGTAGACCCCCCTCTGATCATCCTGATCCCAGCAGCCATTAATACACACCATACAGAAACTGTGTCCACAGGGAATAGTTACTGGATCCTTCAGCAGATCCAGACAGACTGGACAGCTGAACTGGTCCTGATCTACTGAAATACTGGCCTCTGCCATTTCTGTGTGTGTGAGAGAGAGAGAGAGAGAGAGAGAGAGAGAGAGAGAGAGAGAAGAGAGATTTTGAGAGTTTCGTTTTCTCTGAGGAGGATTTACTTCCTGTTTCAGTGTTTAGTATCATATACAGAGTTGCCAGATTTGTGATTTTTCTGCCCGAGAGAGAAAAACTGAGGAAGAGAGACTGTGAGTAAGTATTAGTAATATTAATACTAATAATGTTTAACTGCTAGTAAACTGCATGGAAAATACAAAGCAAAATGTGAGGGGACCGCCAGCTTTCCTGTCAGCAGATCAACAGGGGGCAACCTTCCTCTTACTATTAGGGTTGTAGAAGTAATTTTGAACTAGTTTCAGCTACTATGGACAGGTTTTAAGCTCATCAATGCTGAAGAGTTTTGTTGGAGCTGGCAACCCTACAGAGGGACGGGTGAAGTGAGAAATAAGGAGGAGACTAAAAAAGATAGCAGAGGAAACAGATAGACATGATTCTTGTGTTCAATTTTGATAGAATACATGTAGAACAGAAGCATTTAAAGTAACAGATTATTCAATCTGTAGAAATAATGAAGTCTCAACATTTCAGATCTACACGGAAAGAAAATCTTTTTAGTGATTTCAATTAATTATGTATGTATTTATTATTTTGACATTTGTACTTTAATTTGTAATTTATCTTTAAATGTCAGTATTTTTAATTTGAGCAGAACTCAGTGAGAGATTCTGTAGAGGTAGATCAGAGGTTGGAAATCTAAATGTTAAGAAGAGCCATTTTGTCTCATTTCAACAAAAATGAAATCACATTCGAATTTTTATGTCCCTTTTATTTGGTTAACGCTTTAATATCTTATCTGCAAATATGTGCAAATATCCCACCTGGTAAAAACATAATATAATATAATATAATATAATATAATATAATATAATATAATATAATATAATATAATATAATATAATATAATGAGTATTCTGGATTATTTGTTCTGCAGCAGTTCTTTTCTTTTATGTACTATTTTAAAGTCTAATCTTACTGTTAATGCTGATGCTGCCTTTTAATCCTCTTTGGAAGTTCGTACTTATGACTTTCGGGGGTCTAGAGCACGACTTGATTTATGTTTGAGTGGTTTTGGTCAGAAACAAGATATACATGTTGGAAGTTGTTTAATTTTCATTAAAGTCATGTTATGGTGCACAGAGTGGTTTTCTCCTAGTTATGTGAGCTACTTATGGTCATGAGTGCTTTTATAACTGAAATATTAGAGATTTTAGAGAGCTACGCTGTACATCAAAATTAATGTTCATCAGTAGATTTACAATAGAAATCTCTTCAGTGGTTAAACTGCTGTAATCAGGAAAGACCTATCGTTTATTTTTAACATAGCAACTAAGCTCCCTCTGTTTAAGCCTAACAGCATCCACTGATAAACTTAAACCGTAAAAAAATTATCCATAAGAGGCTTATTTAATCATAGGAGTAAAATATCAGCCTCTGTCACCACTACTGATGCAATTTTTATAAGTATTATTTTTACTGTAAATTAAATTAATTTGCTCAAAATGAGAGCAGAGTCACTGCTGTTTCAGCAGAATCCACTAGAGGGAGCTAGATTTCCATTCATGCTCTAAAAAAAAAGATATTTAAGATAACCAGCAAGTCAAGTCAAGTTTATTTATATAATGCTTCTTACAACAAAGTTGTCACAAAGCAGGTTTTCAGAAGTTTGAAAACATGAAGTCACAACATGTATCACACACAAGCCTGAGGCGACGGTGGTGAGAAAAACTCCCTCAAACTGGAGGAGGAAACCTTGAGAGGAACAAAGACTCACAGGGGGAGACCCATCCTCCTCTAGTCAAACAGTACTTACAGTTTTTTAAGCTAAATTCAAAATAGAATCAAGAGAATCTGAGTCTGGAAGGTAAAAGCTTTAGAAACTGCACAGGTGGTACATCTGGATGATACAGTGATCCAGGGTGTAGCACAAATGAAGAGGAGAACTGGTTGGTGCCAGGTGACAAGGAGGCCCTGATGGCAAATAATTCTAAATTCTAATTCTAGTAATAAATTCTTACTAAAAATGTATGACACTATATTCGAATTGATAAAAAGAATACAAAATCATTCCAATTAATAAAAAGTCACAATAATCAGAACAGGTGTTTAATTCAGGTGAAACAATTGTTTTTTGACAACAAGTTATTCACCTACATATTAAAACAGAAGTTCAGAGTTACTTTTAATTCCCATTATCATTCTATAAGCCCAGTCCCAACAAACAAACATGCTTTCCACACAAACAAGAAGCATTTACAACTCTGTGTTAAACTAACTGTTTATGTACAGTTGCAAGAACAAGTAAGTGAACTGTTTAGAATTATCTGGATTTCTGCATTGATTACTATTAAAATGTAAAATTCTGATTGTTATCTAAGTCACAATCATGGACTAATATAATGAAAAAAGAATAAAAAGAAAATTAAATATAAACTATTTTTCTTGGAAAGTAGTCTAAACTCTGGTTTCTTACAGTTGTTCAAAAGAAAGTGGCCAAAACTTTGGTGTCTCAAAATCTTATTTTTTAAAAAATCTTTGTTTTCTCAGACTTTTCTATCTTTGGAGGTAGCTTCAACTTTGGCATCACAAACTTTCGTGTCTCAAGCTCTTGTTTTGTAGGAAGTGGTCCAAGCTCTGGTGTCTCAATCTTTGGTTTCTCAGACTTTTCTATCTTAGATAGGTTAAGCTTTGGCCATTTAATCTTTGATAACTCTTGTTTCTCAGAAACTAACCAAATCTCTGGTTTCTCAGTTTCGGGGTTCACACGCAGTGGTGTCTTAGAAGATACCATTAACTTTTGTTCAACAAACTCTGGTTTCACACACAATGGTTTCTTATGAGCTGGTGCCACAAACAGTGGTTCTTCTTTGGTCTTTGGCTCTGAAGCTAAAGTCATCTTAACTGCTGCAGCTGTGGAGACACAAACAACAAATGATCCAACAGAATGAAAAAGAAGCAAGTTGCAGATTGATGTCATTTTTGTATTACATGTGATTTTTTAAAACATCTAACGGTTTTTAAAGAAAAAAGGTACAAGTGAATTATTAGCAAATCCTCTTTTTTCAGGTATCACACCCACCAACACGTACACCTTCACAACCAGCATAGTATTGTTTTTATAACTAAAATAATGTATTACAGTGTGGAGAGATTTTACTGAAGTCCTGCTGGCAGAATTCCTCTAGTCTCTCTTTCAGATCAGAGAGAGATTTCCTCACTCCATCAAACGAGAGACGCTGGACAGTGATGCTAGAGGAGTCCTCACATCCAGCAGAGACACAGAGAGACTGGAAACTCTACAAACCGAAAAAAGGTAAACTGAACGAAAGAGCAAATGAAACTACTTTTATTTTCAACTGACAGAAACTTAAAAATCTTTTGGGGATGAAGTTTTTCAGAATCTTTCTGAGTATCAGGTCTCTCTGTATATCAGACAGTGATTGTTACCTGGAGGAAATGGATGTGATCCTCTGTGTGTGGAAGCTGCTCCAGCTCAGTGTCTCTCCTCTTTAGATCAGCAATCTCCTGCTCCAGTTTCTCCAGGAGTTCTTCAGCTCGACTCAGTTCAGCCTTCTCCTGAGATCTGATCAGCTCTGTTACCTCAGAGCGCTTTTTCTCAATGGAGTGGATCAGCTCAGTGAAGATCCTCTCACTGTCCTTCACTGCTGTCTGTGCAGAGCTCTGTTACAACATACAGACAAGATGGAGCTCCTTTTAAACATCAACTATCATTCACTCTCTCCCTGAGACTCCACATTGTGCCAGTGTAGGATCTTCAAGGTTCCCCAGTGTTTGACTGAAGGAGACCTATTAAATAGTTTCTCAAGCACCTCTGTTCTCACTACTCACCTTAAGAGTGTTCACAGCCTGTTTCAACTCCAGCAGCTTCTTCTCTTTCTCCTGGAGTTTCCTCTGATATTTTCCTCGCAACATCTTCAGATGACTCTACAAATAAACACAGATGGTTTTAACTTATAACCCCAAAAGATTTACTACTAAACAGTTGAAGTTCACTTTGTTATATATTTACTATTTGAATGCTCAGTGTTATCTGCAATCTGTAGCTAACTAACTGCTGGACTGTGCTTTTAAAGCAGAGCTTCTGCTACAAGTTGGCATGGTTATATTTGCGGATACTATGAAGCCATTTATTGTACGCCAACATCACCACAGAGCACGTATTATTTGGATGGTGGATTATTCTCAGCACTGCAATGACACTGACGTGGTGGTGGCATGTTACTGTATGTTGTGTTGGTATGAGTGGATCAGACACACCTAAGTATCACTGCTGGACGCAAAATAGACCACCAACCAAAGCTATTCAGCCAACAGTGTCCTGTAAGCAGCACCTTATGACCACTGATGAAGGTCTAGAGGATGACCAGCACAATCTGTGCAGAAACTATTTACTTGTACCAGCATAGCACACACTAATACACCACCACCACCACATCAGTGTCACTGCTGGGCTAAGAGTCATCCACCATCCATATAGTACCTGCTTTGTGGTAGTAAGGGTCATGACCACTAAAGAACAGGGTTACTAAGTATACAGAGAAACAGATGAACTACAGTCTGTAAATGAAGAACTACAAAGTGCTCCTATATGGTAAGTGGAGCAAAAGTGTGTGGTAATGTGATGGCTGATAAGTGTACTTTGGCAGAGTTCTGTCCAACTCAAATGAAACTGAAGATTAACATCAGTACATAGCAAAAAAAACACCAAAAAAAAAAAAAACACACACACACATATATATATATATATATATATATATATATATATATATAATAGAAGACTAGCTGTGTGAAGAAGGGTAGACAGCACTTCATAAGAAGTATCATGTTTGTCTGTTGTGTTTGTGCTGGAAGTATGTAAAAAATGCTGAAAGTGTAGAGTCTTTAAATGTTGACTGACTGGTCTTGCTTGTTTGACGTTAATTTTGAGAAAGGTTACATTTTTTACTACTTCCTTATTCACAGCAGTTCCACTTTTTAATATATTTTAAATCATCATTCTGAACTCAACCAATAAAAAGACATTTGAAATCTTATAGATGTCAATCTCGGATTTTTAATTACAAACACAACTGCCTGATTGTAATGTATATAGCATTCTTACGTGTTTCTCCACTCTCTCGGTTGCAGCTGCTACTATATCGTGGCCTTTGTGTGCATCCAATGTACATAAATAGCAGACGCATGTTTGGTCAGTGCGACAGTAGATCTCGATCAGTTTATCATGCTGAGAGCAGATCTTCTCTTGTAGCTGTTTGGAGGCTTCTACCAGCTTGTGCTTCTTAAATGCAGGAGACTGATAGTGAGGTTTCAGATGAGTTTCACAAAAAGAAGCCACACACATCAAACAGGACTTGATGGCTTTGAGTTTTCTCCCAGTGCAGGAATCACACTCCACATCTCCAGGTCCAGCGTAATAGTGAGCAGGAGGAGCAGCTTGCAGTTCTGTCTTCTTTAGTTTCTCCACCACTTCAGCCAGCATGTTGTTTCTGCGTAGAACAGGCCTTGGAGTGAAAGTCTCTCTGCATTGGGGGCATCTGTAGATCCCCCTCTGATCCTCCTGATCCCAGCAGCCATTAATACAAACCTTACAGTAACTGTGTCCACAGGGAGTCGTTACTGGATCCTTTAGCAGATCCAGACAGACTGGACAGCTGAACTGGTCCTGATCTACTGAAATACTGGCCTCTGCCATTTTCCTGCACTCACAGACTGAGAGAGAGAGAGAGAGAGAGAGAGAAAGCAGGTGGTGGTGTATTATCAGCTTAGTTTTCTCAGAACTGAGTAGGAGTGGTTTCCTTGTTCTTCAAATACCTTGTAAGATGCTGTATGATAATGGTTGCGGGAGGAAAGAGAGAGAGAATTGTGGTTTTGGTGTTTGAAAGTTCTACAACAGAGTTATTTATTGTTAGTAAATTAATGGACTGACACTAAATGACTCAGCTTTGGTCAAACCTTCAGACCTGCAGAATGTTCCTAAAACAATGACTAAAGAATTTGCTTTTTTATGAAATAACTTGCTGTTTTTGTTTATAAAACGACTTCATGTATGGAAAGCACACCGCAGGTTTACCCAGTGCACCTAGTTTGCTTTCACTGGCTTGCACACTTTGGTCCTACTTCAGTGAACACCATTCTAGTTCAACTTTTACTTCTCCTTCTTGTCATTTAACATGTTGCTATACCTGGTAAAAAAGTGAGACAGAGGATCTACACTGAGACTCAGTAGGAAAGTTATGGAAGTTTAGTCACCCACTCAGGAGGGGTTATCCAGGACCCCTTATCCAACAACACAGGACAGTTGAGTTATGACATAGACTAGCAGTGGCGAGCTGAGACACCCGCTGTGAAAAGTGAATAGTGACAATAGTGGCTTGTTGCTGAGGAAACTAGCCATGGTCGGTATGAAGACACACCATCAAATACCCTAAGATTCCTTTTCCAGAGGGAGGAAACTGCCCTAACTCTGCAACAACCACCATCAATACCAGTCACAGTTCACAATTTCCCAGTACAACAGTGACAGCATGGCAGATGTATAGAGTACAGCTCTAGATGCCATCTTGCTCCACTAATGACTGGACTTCAGAGCTGATGTGTCTGATCTCATCCATCACTGCTTTAAAACCAATGTCTTAGCTTAGACCTTGTTTTTTTCTCACTGTTTTTTTCTCAGCTGTTGTGGAAAAAGGTGCATCGCATTGCACGTAGCTGGCCATCCTCTAATCCATGGACTGCTCTGGCTGTGTGGCAGGTAAAGGGAGGGGGCACTCACTCCAGAAACCAAAGACAATATCCCAATCTCTTTGGGTTTGGGGACTGTATCAGTTTAAGGTGATGCCATTATTATCCTGTCTTTCACAACTTTCAAAAATTTTGCCAGTTACTGTTTATACGGACGATAACCCTCTAGTGTTTTTACAACGTATGAGAAATTCTAACCAGCGTTTAATGTGTTGGTCACTTTTGGAACAAGGTTTCAGTTTGGAAATCCGTAATAAGAAAGGTGTGGAAAAAGTAATAGCTGATGCACTCTCCCGTGCTCCCTGTGATGGGGTATAAAGTCACAAACAGGTGAGCTCTTAGGGGTGGGGGTGTTACGGATGTGGGGCATGGTTTACTCCATGCCATGTTTTGTTCTCTCACTCTCTCTCCCCCTCTCTGGCTTTTAGTAAAAAAAAGTCTGTCACCTGGCCTTGATGATGGGACCCGCCTCCTGAGGGTGATAACTTGTTTTGGTTGGTGAATTGACTCATGGATCTGCTACAGAGGAGGCAGACGGGTCAATCCTTTCCTTTCCTGGGGTGTATTTTAGAAAGCGGGTTCAACAAAGTCTAAACCTAAGCCGGAACTCAGAGTTGACATATCTCACCGTGTAATAGTCAAAGTTTCTGGTTTCCACAACAGCTGATCAGAGTTAGTTTAGTCAATTCTGAGTAGATTAAACCAGACCGAAGTACGTTCACTGTTATCCATAAACAGACATTCACAATGGAGTGACGAAAAACTGATTCACTATGGACCCCAATTATGAAATAAAGAGATCATCTTATTTCACACCCATAGAGCAGAAAATATTACTGCCTGCATATGCAGAACATGAATACATATTTAAACCTAACAGTAAAACTTCAGCAGCCGCAGAAGAAAGAGAACTGGCACTGAAGACCAAGTTAATGCGAGACTTTTTATTAAATAATATTTAAATAAAACCATGACACATAATTTAACATTTAGCAAATTAATATAGAAAAAATAATTTTAATGTCAGTTCTAACAGTTCTCTAGATTTTTACAACTTTTCTCTTTTTTCATTTACATGTAGGTGTAATCCAAGTGGGTGAAACGCACATGGCAGCAAATGAAGATGAAATATAAAAACATAGTGCAAAGTGGTAGAACTCATAACTACCTAACGTTCTTACTGGTAACCAGCATGCTGTGGTTTACAGTTGGTTATGGCTTTGTAGCTTATAGGAAAAAGGCAGAGGCACAGAAAACTTTAAGTTAATCTTCCAGCCAGCAGGTTAGCTTCAGAGTTTAAGTTGCTACAGTAACTGACACCGGTTTTCTTTAATCTCGGTTTCTGGAATGAAAAACCTTGAGTTTTCATGAATTCTAAGTTAACTTACCCGATTTTATCACTTAACCCGCTTTCTGGAATACACTCCTGCTCCCCGCCAGTCAGAACATGAATTGTGTGTATTTGGTTGTGGTGTGAATTCCAGCTTGTTGTAAGAATCCTTATATTTGTCTTCAGTATTTGTTTTGTTAATACTCTTTAGTTTTAGTTAAAGTTGTCTAGTTTAGTTAAAGTTGTAAAATAAGTTAGTATTGGTTTGTTTGTTGTTTTGGGCATTAACTTATACCTGATGCCATTTGCTGCACACAAAATAAAACATCTAGGGGCTATTCCATGAAGCGAGCTAACTCAGTAAGCCAGGCTTTTTAAGACAAGCCTGGCTCATTTTGCCTGAATTTGGTTCCACGAAAAAGGCTAGACTTAATTCTCGCTCAGTTACCACAGCAACATATACGTTTGGACAAACCTGCTCGGCACCAGGTTAGAGTTGACGCTTAGCTTAGCCGCATCGCTTCTATTGGCTGAGCCGTGTGATGTCAGTCTCGTCGGCCGGGAAACAAAATTGAGGAACAAGGTTCCACCTCAGTTCTATCCAATAAATTGCTGTGGATGTAGCATATCATATCAAAGCACATTACATAATATCATATGTATCATATCGTATCATATATCTTTATACATTTAATTGAGTACTGTACTTAAGTATTAGTTTGGAAGGATTGCAGATTACTATTATTACAATTTAATAATTATATTTCCAAAAGCAATTTATATTTTGATCTTCAGAGTACATATTCATTGTTTCTCCACATTTCAGTTTATTGGTTAAATCATAACAAATTCAGGTCAGTGTGAAATGGAATACAGTGTCTAATCGAAGTTATGGTCCACAAAGATATATTAGCATAAACTCTAGATCACAAAAAATACAATTCTTTTTCCCTGTATATTAATAATAAGAGTACTTTAGGTGAAGTTAGTTTTAGGTAAATCTTTATCCCCATACTTCCTCTTTACTTTTATATCCTCTTTACTTTTATATTTTACTTCCCCCATACTTTTGTGTTTAAATTCATACATGAGTTTATACAAATCATATCACTTTGTTCAATATAAATAATGTAAATGTTTGGTCAACCTAATGGTGCATCAATAAATGTTTACAGACAACTACCTTACCAAGACCTGCATACAGGTGATACAAATAATCCAAAATGTAGGCTATAAAAAAAGAGCAGCTAACAGTGAAGGCTGTTGGCTATGATTGACAATGGCATGTCCATTTGTAGAAAATCCAGTAGATGAAGGCGCACGTATAGTGCGCAGAGCATTCACGCTAGTAGCTCCAAGGTCATTCCAGGACAGGACAGATCCACTGGGTTTTCCAGATGACTACTTATTTAAGCACTACAGATTCAGAAGACACAGTATTGTACATCTCTGTAAATGATTGGGGCCATATATTGAAAAGACAACTGGACATAGTACAGCGCTTACCAAACCCCAAACGGTACTTCTTTCCAGTGGTGCATTTCTTTACAGTGTCAGGGATACAGAACATCTTAGGAAGGCAACGGTCTGCCATGAATTTAGAAAGGTTTGCCTTGCACTTAAGCACTTACTTAATATATTCATCGCATTCACAGAGGCATCCTTCCCATAAAAGAAGCCTTTTTCAGAACAGCTGGTATGTGTTCATGAGAAGTAGTGTTGGTTTGATCAGTAACTTTGAGTTAAATTTACATTTACATTATTTAACAGATGCTCTTATACAGAGCACTTGCAAAAGTGCTTTGTTTTCATCTTTGTACACTATTTCATACAAAAATTACATTCAGTTCTCCAGGATTCCCAAATGTCATTGATGCTATAGACTGCACTCACATCTGGATAAAGGCTCCATCAATGTACAGGTACATGTAAGTTTTGCCTACCCAACAGATTAAAGTCATAAGCATATAAATCAGTCAGTCCATGGGTTTGAACAACTTTCAACCTTTATCACTTTTACCATTGTTCTAGATTAATTGCACTGCGGAATATCTCTTTTCCAACACTGAGGCAAAATGAACACAGAACAAGACACCTTTTTCTGAAAAAAATATTGATGGTCTTGCTGTGCCTTTGGACAGAAGATTTTTTTTCTTGTCAGAATCAGAATGTTACACATACAAGGAATTTTTCTTGGTGAGGCACACGTGTATGATATGTAACAAGAACAATATCACGTGCGTGACGATGCTTTGCTGAACAGAAAAATGAAAATTTGTGCTTATTTGTGTGGATATTCTACACATGGGTGAAAAAAAACATATCACAGTGAGACCTTTTGCCACTACTCACATCTTTCTCCATTTTCTTTATTTCAGGCTCCAGCTTTCGTATTTTTAGTTTTTTGTACTGCAGATCAATGTACTACATACTATTTCTTGAAGTAGGTGCCTCTTGTAGATCTCACAAATATCAGAATCCTTTAAGACAGAAGTATGGTCAAGATTGAGAAGTTTTCAATATGTTGAACTGCATAACTAATCCTGGGTGGTCCTGCAGTCTCCCCCAGCAAACAACAAATCAGACACCTGAATGTCAAAGGTCCTCTGTACAGTCATAAGAAATAGGCTGATTTATGGTACTCATATCATTGACAAATATATGAGTGGAATAATTTTAAACTGTAAACTGTAAAAAAATTTTAACTGTAATATTTTAAACCATCAAGTATACAATAAATCCACGATGTAGCCTATAAGCACAAAAACATAACATCTGAGAAACAACTGAACCTACCTTTAACATAAGGCTGTGTTTCACAGAGACAGACAGGATCAGATGATGTTCCTCCCTTAATTCTTACAATGATGGGGCCTCTGCTATTTTGCTGTAATGCGGGGTCTTCTGCAGGAGTGAGGGCTGCTACTGGAGGTCCACCACCAGTAGCAGCAGTATCAGTTTTCTTTCTGGTTGCTGAAATATTTTGTACAGTTATTTAATCTCATAATACACACAAATATGGTGTTTTACATTTTCTTGCACGTTAGACTAATCATTTGAAACTGCACTTACCATTCTGGAGTATATTTTTATATTTAATCCTGACCTGCTGCCACGTTCTTTTAACTCCGTTCATGTTGCGTCTATAATTAATTATCAATATTAATAATTTACTATAACACTTTTAAAATGTCAATGAATGGATTAAATTATATGCGCACACATTTAATCTGTTTGCAATATTCTGCCAGACAGCTTCTCTGACTTTATTAATACAGGACGTGTCGCCTTTCCTCGTAATTATGTCTTTATGTTCATCATATGTTCAAAGACTTATAAGTAAAAAAAGCTGCCCGTTCCTTCAGATCTTTCAACATTTTCCTCGACTTTTCGTATATCGATTAGCGAGGCTGTGTAAATACAGTGTGCACGCGCATGATCAGCGATTACTCAAGCCTGGCTAGAATTAGTGGGAACTTGTTGAATCTGGATTTCGTTAGTGGAACGGAACTAGACGAAAGTGAACTGTTTGGCTAACTCAAGCGAGGCTCACTCAAACAAGCACCGCTTTCATAAGCTCGCTTCGTGGAATAGCCCCCTAGTCTTGTATTGTTCATGGTGGTCGTTTTTGTTTTGTCTGGAGCGGGGCAGGGGGGAAAGGGTTTACCACCTTATATTCGGTCTGGCTTAACAGCTGTAACAAGAGCATTGAGCAAAGATTGTGAATGCTTACAATCCCCTTTTTTTAATGTTTATACATTTGCAAAAAATTCAAACAAACATTTTTCACCTTGTCATTATGGAGTATTACGTGTAGAATTTTGAGGGAAAAATGTTTGTAGTATATTTTGGAATAAGGCTGTAACTAAATGTGGAAAAAGTGAAGCGCTGTGAATACTTTCCAGATGCACTGTATTAACAAAAATCATAATCATTATATCATTAATCATTATAATCACCTGCAACCAGAAATCATTGAGCTTTTGTTGTATTTAGAATTCATCTCTATATAAGAGCAGGTTGAGTTCAAAAGGAATCTGTTATGTAGAGCTGCAATGTTTCTGCAGTAGCCCAGAAAAGAGAGGACCTTTCATATTTAGCCTTTTTAATGTTGATGCAGCAAATTGAAATTTGGTGTCGCCATAGCACCGGCTGGAATACATAGAAAGAAAAATAATCCTTGTTGTAATGTCCTTCCATAGTGTATATTTATTGGTAGCTATATGTCTAAAAGTCCATGTAGGATAATTTGTTAGTTTAAAACTCCTTATCCAAAATATCAGAATTAAAACTATGAGATCAAAGTCAGCTTTTTATTAGTCAGCATCTTGTTTAAATTTTCCAGTTTCACATTAAAAGAGGTAGCATTTACATTGTGGCGCTGACCTTCAGCTTCTTATTTGTTAGCTTCTTCTTTAAATGTTAACACGTTTACATATTAAATTGTGCAGCAGTTATCACTAGAACATTAAAATAGGGACCATAAAAAATGGTAAAATTTCAATATAAAAAGTTATTGAATGTTCTTACTGGAAAATGTCACTGGTTTAAAATAATAATTGAGGTGTTTTAACAGAGCAGCAGAGAGTCAAGACAAGCCAAATTTATTTGTATAGCTCTTTTTACAACTGATGTCATCACAAAGCAGCTTTACAGGAACTTTCAACAGAGTATAAATAAGCATAAAAAGAAAATAAAAACATAGAAGAAAGTCTTAAAAATCATAGAAACCCCCGGTGAGCAAGCCATAGGCGACAGTGGCAAGGAAAAACTCCCTCAGAGCTGGAGGAAGAAACCTTGGGAGGAACCAGGCCTCACAAGGGGGGACCCATCCTCCTCTGGTCAAACTACTCATACAGTACTGATAATGACTGTACCACCATATACTTCTGTTCAACTGCTCAGGTGTGCTTATATAATCATAATATGATATAACTAGAGTAACTGTAGTACAGATGAAGAACAGTGAGAGTGATGATGACAGTTAATGAAGGTAGTGGTAACTAGTTAGAGTCCATGTTCATTTCAATAAAGTCTATAATGGAGGTTAGGCAGCTAGTCTGAGGCTAGGTAGCTGGTATGACACAGGTAACAGCAGGGCCCGCCGATCAGCCTGGTGGCAGTGGAACCTGGCAGTCAGTGTTCCATCAGTGTCTATCTGGACAGGTGGGCAGTTTAGTAAAAGAGAAAGACACTGTATTAGTTTACATTAAATCAGAACTAATAGTTTATGTACTGAATATAGTATTTTAGGAAAAAATGCTATACTTTATCTTTCTTATACTTCTTCGGAGTGTGAACTCAGAAAAGTGAAAAATAGAACATGGAGAAGAAAAAAGTAAGATACTGTATTAGTTAACATGAAATCAGAACTAAGTATAATTTTGGTACTGAATATATAAGTACTCTAGAAAATGTTTTACCTAACTTATTCTTTCTCGTACTTCTTCCGAGTGTGAACTCAGAACTCAGAAAAGAGTGAGATAGAACATGCAGAAGAAAAGAGAAAGATACTGTATTAGTTAACATGTAATCAGAACTAAATATAATTTTTGTACTGAATATGTAAGTATTCTAGAAAAAAATGATATACTTAACGTTATCTTTCTTGCACTTCTTTAGAGTGTGAACTCAGATAAAGGAGGGGATCCAACATGGAGAGGAAAAAAGGAAGACACTGTATTAGTTTACATGAAATCAGAACTAAATATAATTTTTGTACTGAATATGTAAGTATTCTAGAAAAAAATGATATACTTAACGTTATCTTTCTTGCACTTCTTTAGAGTGTGAACTCAGATAAAGGAGGGGATCCAACATGAACAGGAAAAAATGAGACACTGTATTAATTTACATGAAATCAGAACTAAATATATTTTTTGTACTGAATATGTAAGTATTCTAGAAAATGTTTTACCTAACTTATTCTTTTTCGTACTTCTTCGGAGTGTGAACTCAGAACTCAGAAAAGAGTGAGATAGAACATGCAGAAGAAAAGAGAAAGACACTATATTAGTTTACATGAAATCAGAACTAAATATAATTTTTGTACTGAATATGTAAGTATTCTACAAAAAAATGATATACTTAACTTTATCTTTCTTGCACTTCTTTAGAGTGTGAACTCAGAAAAGTGGAAAATAGAACATGAAGAAGAAGCCAGGAAGACACTGTATTAGTTTACATCAAATCAGAACTAAATATAATTTTTGTACTGAAAATGTAAGTATTCTTGAAAAAGTATTGTATACTTATCTTTATCTTTCTCGTACTTTTCCGAGTGTGAACTCAGATAAAGAGGGAGATAGAACATGCAGAAGAAAAGAGGAAGAGACTGCATCAGTTTACATCAAATCAGAACTGTATATAAGTAGAGTGCACAGTTATCCGGTGGCTCCTTCTTCTCATAATTATTATTATTATTAGTAGTAGTAGGAGTAATAGTACAGTAGTAGTAGTAATAGTACAGCAGTAGTATTAGTACAGTAGAAGTAGTAATAGTACAGTAGTAATAGTAGTGGTAGTAGTACATTAGTAGTAGTAGTTGTAATAGTACAGTAGTAGTAGTAGTACATTAGTAGTAGTAGTTGTAATAGTACAGTAGTAGTAGTAGTAGTAGTAATAGTAGAGTAGTAGTAGTAGTAATAGTACAGCAGTAGTAGTAGTAGTAGTAGTAGTAGTGGTAGTACAGTAGTAGTAGTAAAAGTACAGTAGTAGTAGTAGTAGTAGTAGTACAGTAGTAGTAGTAGTAATAGTACAGTAGTAGTAGTAGTAGTAGTACAGTAGTAGTAGTAGTAATAGTACAGTCGTAGTAGTAGTAGTAGTACAGTAGTAGTATTAGTAGTAGTAGTAGTACAGTAGTAGTAATTCTATCTATCTAATTATCTATCTAATTCTGTTTCTGCCTATGTTTCTATCAGCAACACCACAGAAAACACCTGTTACCACAGCAAACATAGCAACCTAGTCATATCTTAGCAACTGTTGCAAATCTACCCATCCTTCCCTTAAAAATTCTATCTATCTATCTATCTATCTATCTATCTATCTATCCTATTTTTAATTTGCAAGCGCTGGTATTTCCTTCAGAAAATGCTAGTCTATTTTTATTTAATATGAAATGAATACAACTTTTTTCTTTACTTTACATTTACTTTACATTTTACAATCACTTTATATTTACATAAGAAGAAAAATATAATCCATATATCACCTTATATTCCAGCACAGACATTAAACAGTGAAGATATTTTAATCCACTCATCCAACATGCAGATGAAGAGAGGAAGACGCTGTATTAATGAATATATCTGTGTTTAATTGAACAGATTTAATTTAACAGCAAAATTATTATTAGTTTATTTATATCACTTAAACTGCATATGTGTTCGATGTGATGCCCATTCACAAAGTTTAACAGCTCCATGATCAGCTCAGTCACATCCTCACAGGTTTTTAACTACATATTGATAGAGAGATCTTCTAAATATGAATATTAATCTATTCATTATGATTTTAACACTGGGACATAGGAAGTTTCAGCTGTTAGCATTGAAAGTACAGATGTTAGCACTGATGCACAGAAGAGCTGCACAGGATTCCAGACAGTTACAGTTCAGTTAGTTGGAGTTAATCAATCTGAAATCTAATCTAAGAGTTAATCTGAGAGTGAAGATGAACAGAGGAGACGATCTGATGATGAAACATTTCCTGACTGAGAGAAACAGACTACAGCAGTTTAGCTGCTAGCTCAATTTCAGACAGCTGCTACGACCTCGGCTTTCTAAAGTTTCTGTCTGACTGACCTGCTGCTGCTCTCTGGCTGAACGAGTGATTTCTCTGCTCCGGTCAGCTCCTCCCTGATCTCTTCTTCCTCTCCGCGCAGAGACGCTCCTCTAAACACGTATTGTGACGTCATAGTAGCTTGAAGAGCCACGAGAATTCTCCAGCTCCTTCTGAGGCACGTGACCGTTCTGCAGCACGTGACGCGCTACTGTTCATTAGCCTCGCGCATAGGCGGAGCGAAAGGAGGGGCTTGGGAGGCACTGGACCCCCCTGAGATCTGATTGGACCCCCAGGTGCCACCCCAGATGACTGACATGTCACCGCACGTCTTGTTGAAAAGAGCCCGTTGTATTTTATAATGTATTACGGGTTAACTGCTAGGTCCCTCCTGTGCAGTAGTGGGCGCTATGTATCACAATTCTAAAGAGAAGGAGGAGAAGAGGAGAGATATCGCGGCAGGGAGAAGAACAGCAGTCTACTTGGTGATGGATGGTGAAATATTCAGTGATTGTTTAAAGTCACTGTTATGTTCAGATAGCAGATCGTTTCTTGTAGTTTAACTTTGCTGTTGTGACAGTGTTATATGTCAGTTCACCCACGAGTATCAAGATAACGTTAACATTACGTTACATCTCATTTCTTCTACAGATGACTATCAGCTTCCAGCGCGCACTTCACGTTAACTAATGTCTCACTCTGGGTGTTTGAACTGGGCAGAATGTGTTGAGCTTTGACTCCGTGCTGGTCTTTCTTTCTGTGTTTCTCTAATGACTGTAGAGGAATGCCGTTAGCTACGTTAGCTGATTTAGCTGATTCATGAACTGTTGACTGAAATTAAATGTAACGTGAAGGTTGTGTCTAACGTGTCGACTAGCTTAAAAGTTTGAATATTAAACTCCCATCTACAGTGGTCTCTTTGCCCCGACTTCAGTTTGTGTGACACAGTATCAGTGATGGGTAGAGTAAGTTACTAAAAATACTCAAGTACAAATACAATTACTTATACTTACAATTAAATATGCTCTTCTGAACTGAGCATTAGGTAGCTTGGCACTTAGTCAGACAGAAGTCTTAGTCTTGGTGCTTGCTTGATTAAGCTCTACGCTATGTTTATGTCAAGATGTCATCAATGATAGATTTTTTTTTAAACAGACAGATTGTGGGGTGTTTGTATTTGTTTTTGAATGTGTTTTTATATTTACATATTGTACATTTTGTATATTGTTAATAAACTGCAAATTTCATACACATGCCTAAGATGTACTTTATGAAAACAGTATAACATTTACAGATTTTGATTGCAGTTGATTGGTTTTCTTGAAAATTCATTGTCGTTGTCTGTGGATCCCCTACAATACAGTCCCTGACAGAAGTTCTGTCTCTTATCCATGTTGTGGAAACAAAATCTTATAATCTGACTTTAAATTCATCCATTGGTTTTAGAAATGACTTATATGAAAGCTGAAACCCTCCCAAACGAGGTTTAATTCACAAAAATTTGCTTCACAGAAATATTGATCATTTAATGAACACAGAAAGGTCAGATTTTGGCAAGACAAAAGTTTTATCTCCCACAGAAAGTAATGTGAAAATCAAACAAATAATTCACTTCAAATACAAAGATATGTTTCATAACATTGGTGAAAGAAGTTGTGGTGCTATCAGAGCCATATTTAGTATTTTGTGTGACTTCCATGAGCTTGAAGGACTGCATCCGTGCGGTTTGACAATGATTCATACAATTTATTGATGAAGTCATCAAGAATAGCAAAGAATGCAGTCTTACATGCCTACCAGAGTTCATCAAGATTCTTTGGTTTTGTCTTCCAAGCTTTCTCTTTCATCCTAGGACGTCTGCAGTGTTGGTTCGGGGGACGTCTTGGTGTCCTGTTTTTGTTAGCTGGGACCTTTTTAATTATGTTATGGTCTGACCTCGACCAGGTCATAACACTCATCATCTACCCTGTGTCTGTGTAGGATCTCTAGGTGTCCAGCACTGGTCTCCTCACTGTCTGACTGGAGGAGAGTCTGACTGAGTTGATATCTGCTCACTACTCACCTTAAGAGTGTTCACGGCCTGTTTCACCTCCTGCAGCTTCTTCTGTTTCTCCTGGAGTCTGGAATTTCACCTGCATATCCTTCACTTCAGTCTGGAGAAACAACATCTTTATGAAATGTGAAACAAGAGGTGAAATATAAACTAGGAGTACATTGTAGCTTTAATAGACTTTGACACTGTAATGTGTATCTTTGAACATGTTCACTTTTAAGTCACTTGGAAATCTATTCCGAATCACCATATATATAATAACAGATTATTAGTTCTTCAGATAGATAAAAAAATTATTAAAAATGAAATAAAATGTGATTTTGAAGTTCTTGCTTGTTTCTGAGTTCTTTCTTTTGTAGCTGAGACTGTATCGTGGCCTTTATGTTCCTCCATCATACACAAATAGCAGATGCAGCTCTGGTCAGTACGACAGTAGACCTTAATCACTTCATCATGCTGAAAGCAGATCTTCTCTTGCAGTGTTGGTGAAGCTGTAAACAGCTTGTGTTCGATCAAGGCTGGAATTTCCAGGTGGGGTCAAAGTGAGCTTCACAAAAAGAAGCCAGACACACCAAACAGGACTTGATGGCTTTGAGAGAGCAGCACTCTAGGATCAGTTTCGTTTTCTCTGAATTGAGTAGGAGTGGCTTCCATGTTTTGTGTTTAGTATCATAGACAGAGTTGCAAGATTTGTAGTTTTCTAACCAGACTGTTCTTGTTTGAAAATATAAAAATGTGGAAATGTAAATTCACTGGGTTCTGGTATTTGGGCTAATTTCAAAATGTGCCACATATTAATTACAGACAGTTCAAAATTATAATGACTCTATTGAGTGTCTATTGATGCTGGTATGAAAAACGTAAAGACCCACCAGCACAGCAGACCAAAGAGAGAGTTAGAGAGAGAAGACAAAGAGAGGTCATCACAGAGGATTTCAGGCACAGGTTACATTCAAGGCCTCTGATTGGCTGCATTTACTGAGATTTATTTATTCCCCTTCACAAACTTGCCCTATCCAAATTGACTGCAGGCCATTTTTAGGATTTGTTTTGTTTTCTAAGAGTGCTCTCTCTGTGTTATGGCCAATTAAATTATCATGCTCTGTCAGCAAAACTGAATCTTGTACCAGATGGAAATGTCTGGAAAGGTTAATATCCAGGAACTTGCTCCTTCATCACCTTCTGTGTGATAATGTGCTGAAGTGTTGAATGACTACATCTACTAATCTTCTCAGCTCTCCTGATTAGGTGCTGGAGTTTAGCTTGTTCTTGTGAGGTGGAGGAACCGATGATTAGAGGGTGAATTCGATGATCACTGTGTAGAACCGCATCAACACTGTCTGTGGTAAACTGAATTTCTTCATCACATTCACGGCTGTGCTCTCTTGACTATAGAAACATTCCTCTCTTTCTTTAGATTCCAGGACATAGAAGTGCACAAGGACTTGAGTGACTCCTCAGTGGAATTCACAGAGCCGTTGATGTTGAGGGAGGATATGGAGGAGGGGCTGCGCCTGACATCCACCACCATGTCTACTGTTTTTTGCATTTTGAGCAGCAGGTAGTTGCTGCTACACCAGGAAAGCTGCTCCACTTCCTTTCTGTAGGCAGACACATCCCTGTTGATTAGGAGTTCTACCACCGTGGTGTCTTCTGCAAACTTAAGGATCTTCACTGCTGGTTCTGTAGAGATGTGGTCGTTGGTGTAGAGACTGCAGAGAAGGGGTGAGAGCGCACAACCTTGTGGTATTCCAGTACTAAGGGTCCTGTGTTTTCCTAGCTGTCTCCTGTTTCTGAGGAAATCCATAATCCAGGTGGGATCTGACACTGGAAGCGAGAACAGTTTGACTAGCAGCAGCTTCAGCACTGTAGTGGTGAATGCTGAACTGGAGTCATAAACAGAACTCTAGTGTAGGTTGCAGGACTGTTGAGATGCTGTAGCTCTTCATAGTGTTCATACAGAAGGCTGCTGCAGTGTTGATAATTATTGATAAGTATTGATAATTGAGTGGATTTATCTGGTTTGGAATTAGCTAACAAATATAATAGTTTTGTTTTCATTAAAAGTCCTTTTATGGTGCATTACTGCAACAGATGAAGAACAGATTATATGTCTGGGATGAGAAATGTTTTATCCAGTTAGAAACATCACATAATATGTACTTATGAATGTATTTATAATGTGTGGATGATTTTAGTCTGCAGAGTTCATAAGTGGCTGCTGCATAACTGAACTACAACCTGTTTACAGTACAAGTATCAGCAGCTACTCAGCTTTTCCGTCAACACGCCCCCAACAAACATTTGTGTGAGGCATTCATCATCTGTCTCACAAACAAATCAAACACATCTGAACGGAATGCATGTTACAGATTTTGGAAAGCAGAGGTTGTAATTAGGATGTTTACAGAAATAAATGATGAAAACAGACATTCTAACGTTTTTTTTGAAGGCAACATGAGTTCAGAGAGAGCTGCTTGAGTCTACAGATGACACACAAGGTGGACTAACATAGTGCTCTGTTAGTGAATTCCTTGTATGTATGAGGTGGGGCTGGAGAAGATTTCTCAGAACAGAAATTAAACCAGGTTAGCCGTCCTGCTCCAGCAGCTTCTGAGTGACTGTAACGTTACACACACCATACACCGCAGCGGATAACCACCTTTAAATATTATCTAGAACAATGATGAGAACCAGTTTTTGTTTCCTAAAACTTGTCAATGAATTGTTCTTCAAAGACATTTTGTTTCAAAAACAACCATTTGGGTCTAAAAACTCTAAAAACACCAGCTAGTTTGGATCTTTACAGTAATATTTTTACTGCAGGTCAGCAAAGGTTTTATTTTAATAGATTTTATTTATTAAGGTTTTTTTTATGTTGATTGTTAGAGTCACTGCTGTTTCAGTAGATTCCACTAGAGGGAGCCAGATCTTCAATAATGCTCTAAAAGTGAGATTTTGTGATCCAGTTCTGAGTCACAATCAGAGAAAAAAACATATTTTCTTTTTGCTAATTTTAAAGTTATTTGTCTTCAAGCTGTGAATTCAAACTGAACTATAAACACTTTATCTTCTTCTTCACCAGATAAAATCTTCTCCTTCACACATAATTAACCATTTCCTTAATAACTGATTCTATCAGGACTGAAAGAAGAGATGTGGACTAATAGTGTGTCCCTACAACTGAAGAGAATTAAGAAAAAACAGAACACAGAGCAACATCTAGTAAATATTTTGTAGGATTAATTATTAAATTCAGGTGATTTAATTTTAACCCTTCAGGCTGTTACGTTAATGCATTTAGAATAAAACAAGAAAAATGTGTGTTTAGTGACTAACAGAACTTTAATTTTTTTAATTATCATATACAATGGATTATACAATTCAACATACAATAAAATAAGTTTTCTGTAACTGCCCCTGACAGTCCAGAGACCCCCAAACCCCCAACAACCTGCACTCTCTCTCTCTCTCTATCTCTCACAAACACATGCAGTGATCAGAAATAATTTTCCACAGGTAAAAGAACCCACATCACCCAACACAAAAGAACCAAGAGCTTAGATTAAATGTTAAACTAGTTTCACACCTGAAAGTCGGAACCAAGGTTCATGTTTTTGTTACTCTGTTCACTTTAAATCTGGTTAGTTTTACACATTACGTTACATATTATAATTTGGAGAGCACACTAAAGACCATGGCATGACAAACACACGTCCTGTCATCATCACTTAAATGAACTGCCTCTCCCCATATTTGACAGTGACTGGTTTGTAGATGGTTGAAACTGAGCAGATCAAATGTATACAGTGTAACAAAAACATCAAACGTGGTTCAGACTTTCAGGTGTAAACATCCTCAGATTAACTGAATAAAATCCTAAATCTGACTAAACAAATCTAATTCTAATCTGAACCAAAGACATAAGTCTTATATCCTGAAAAAGTAAACTACCATAGAAGTGCTGATGTCTCCTAAATATTAATTATACTAAACTACAAAGTATTAATTGAATCTATAAGCAGACTTTTGTAATAATCTGACACAAAACAAACAACATTTCATCCACAAAAATAACCTCTTAAAATTTAACAATCACATAAACAAACACAAACATGGTCCACAAAAAACAGAAGCCCCCATCACATGATATTCTTTTGATAAGATTAGCCTATTTAGTTTAATTTATTGATATTACTTAAAAGACAACTGTTTCAAAAAAATAGATTTTAACTTTTGACCCTGTTTTAAGTAATGAATTCAATCGTAATGCTGCAATTTGAGTAATGTTATATTTTACTATTACTAACTGAAGAGAATTACACATCACACAACCTCATAGTTGATCCAGGATTACCAATCCAGAACCCAGCATAGAGAGGCTGAGTGAATGTGGTGTGGACTGTGTGTAGGAGGGTCATTGTGTCAGAGACGCTGTAGAAGGACAGAGTTCCTGCACTGTGATCCACATACACTCCTATTCTGGAGGATGATGAGGCTGAGATCTTAGTCTGAATGTTGTTGTGATAGAAAGAGAGAGAGGGAGAACACTGCAGACTCCAGGACTGACTGTTTTGTCCAAACTGACACTCTTTACCATTTCCTTTCCTGCTGATCTCTTTATATGAGACTGATATGTACACACGTCCTGCACTGCGCCACTTAACCTCCCAGTAACAGCGTCCACTCACACTCTCCTTACTCAGCACCTGCCACCTGTCAAATCTCTCTGGATGATCAGGGTACTGCTGAATGTTCTTATTGGACGTCACCACTCTGTTATTCTCAGACAGACTGAGGTACTGGTGTACTGTGTTGGGATCCAGAGTCAACAGACAGTAATCTAAAAATAGAAGAAAACATTTATTCTTTTATTCACGAAATGTTTAAAAATATCTACTTGTCAGAGTTTTCTTTTTTGTTGTTAGTTGCTGTCTAGCATTAAAAGAATAAATCATGATTAAACACAAAAATTCTGATTATAGAAGCTAACAGCATTCAGAACATTAAGATACTTAAAGCGACGAGCAGATTTAGCAGTAAATGTGTGAGTGTGTGTGTGTGAGTGTACATACACTGTAAAAAATCTTCTTTAGTTTTTGGCTTAGAGGGTAAAGTCATCTGAACTGCTGCAGCTGTGGAGAAAATATAAACACAATGAGCCTTAAAAACCTACAGGCAGCAGAAATACACTAAACTCGGAGGAGTCAAAGAGCTAATTAGAGTTTTTACATTTGGGAAGACTGAAGGACCCAAATCACTGAAAACAGAATTGTCCTCACTTTCTAAAATTTTAATGAATTTAAAATGTAAAATAAATGAATAAATAAAAATTCCAAAAGCAAGTGCATAAATGATCTTTCCACTTTTGTCTCTCATTGAGAAAGTACCAATTATCATCAGCAGGAAGCTCCTCTTACTGTGTGGAGAGATTTTACTGAATTCCTGTTTGCAGAATTCCTTTAGTCTCTCTTTCAGATCAGAGAGAGATTTCCTCACTCCATCAAATGAGAGATGCTGATTGATGTAAATGGATGAATCCTCAGATCCAGAAGAGACACAGAGAGACTGGAATCTCTACAGAGATATAATGAAAAGGATGAAAGTGTACAAGAGTGATGAATGATTTCAAAACCAATGAAATCAAAGAAAAAGTGTGATTTCAGACAGACATGTTTATTGAATGGACTTTCTGAATGGAGCTATGACTTTCGTTATGTTTTGTTTGTATTTCTATGGTCTCAGTGTTTTGTGTATGTTGCACTTGATGTAAAATAAAATATTAAAGAAGGAATTAAAGGAGACAAACAAACGTAAGTAGTAACTGCAGGAGTATTAAGGTTGTGCTTTAAAATGAACCTTGCGATAAATTTTAATAATGCTGAGGTGGAGCAACTGTCTCTTCTCTCTCGTTACTGCTTGTTATTTCAATCTCTCCTACTCTATTCCTCTCCTCAACTCCTATACAGACTTCTGGAGGAGAAGAGAAGCAATAGGAACAGAGGGTGGAGAACACCAGCAGTAGCAAAAGCTTCTGGACTCTGAAAATGACTGTTACCTGCAGGAACTGGATGTGATCCTCTGTGTGTGAAAGCTGCTCCAGCTCAGTGTCTCTCTTCTTTAGACCAGCAATCTCCTCTTCCAGTTGCTCCAGAAGTTCTTCAGCTCGACTCAGTTCAGCCTTCTCCTGAGATCTGATCAGCTCTGTTACCTCAGAGCGCTTTTTCTCAATGGAGTGGAACAGCTCAGTGAAGATCCTCTCACTGTCCTCCACTGCTGTCTGTGCAGAGCTCTGTTACAACATACAGACAAGATGGAGCTCCATTTAAACATCAACTATCATTCACTCTCTCACTGAGACTCTAGATGACTCATTATCTACACTGTGTCTGTGTAGGATCTCTAAGTGTCCAGCACTGGTCTCCTCACTGTCTGACTGGAGAAGAGTCTGACTGAGCTGTGAAATAGCTGCTCCAGCAGATCTCTGCTCACTACTCACCTTAAGATTGTTCACAGCCTGTTTCACCTCCTGCAGCTTCTTCTGTTTCTCCTGAAGTCTCTGCTGGAACTTCAACTGCATGTCTTTCACTTCATTCTGGAGAAACACACAAAAACAAACTTTGAAATGTGAGATAAGAGGTGAATTATGAGTAAATTGTAGCTTTAATAGACTTTGGCAGTGTATTGTGTGGTCTGAAGGTGTAGAAAGCTAGAAAAAAAAACATGTCTGACTGCATTAGATTAAATATAATCTTACTGTCTTTGAACACGTTCACTTGAAAATCAACTCCAAATTACTATTTATAAAATAACAGGTTATATATTCCTCAGATTAGAATTAAATATGATGTGATTTTGAAGTTCTTACCTGTTTCTGGGTTCTTTCTGTTGTAGCTGAGACTGTATCGTGGCCTTTATGTTCTTCAATCATACATAAAGAGCAGATGCAGCTCTGGTCAGTACGACAGTAGACCTTGATTAGTTCATCATGCTGAGAGCAGATCTTCTCCTGTAGTGTTGAAGAGGCTGTAACCAGCTTGTGTTTCTTAAATGCAGGAGACTGATAGTGAGGTTTAAGATGAACTTCACAAAAAGAAGCCAGACACACCAAACAGGACTTGATGGCTTTGAGTTTTCTCCCAGTGCAGAAATCACACTCCACATCTCCAGGTCCAGCGTAACAGTGAGCAGGAGAAGCAGCTTGCAGTCTCTGCTTCACTTCCTCCACCACTTCAGCCATCATGTTGTTTCTGCGTAGAACAGGCCTTGGAGTGAACGTCTCTCTGCACTGGGGGCAGCTGTAGACCCCCCTCTGATCCTCCTGATCCCAGCAGCCATTAATACACACCATACAGAAACTGTGTCCACAGGGAATAGTTACTGGATTCTTCAGCAGATCCAGACAGACTGCACAGCTGAACTGATCTACTGAAATACTGGTCTCTGCCATTTTCCTGCACTCGCAGACTGATCAGTTATGTTTTTTTCTGGACTGAGTGGGAGTGTCTTCCTGGTTCTGTGTTTCGTAAAGTGTCATAGAGAGAGAGAGCAGCACTCTGAGATAAGTTTCGTTTCCTCTGAACTGAGTAGGAGTGTCTTCCTGGTTCTGTGTTTGGTAAAGTGTCATAAAGAGAAAAACGGAGAGAGAGAAATGATGAGGAGACCAAAGAATATAAAAGAACGGATCAAATATTATAACTGCAATGCTTCCACAAGACGTACAGAAGTATACAGTTCTGTACAGTTTTATACCTTCTTAGTGTTTTAATTATTTTATTATTTTGACATTTTTAGAAAATCTATGTGATCTATGTGTGATTGTGTGAGAGACTCTGTAGAAATACACTATTATATCATCGGTCACGCAGCCCTACATGATGGGTGGGGTCGAGTAACAGCCCATCACAGAGAGTCTGAATAGCCGTTAGCATTTAAGCTATTGAGTTTAATTCACTTAAATATCAAAACACAGACAATGAGGAAAACAACAACCAAACGATGATAACTTGATGAAGTAAGAAGCTGAAGTGATAACAGAGCAGTAAATCATGTAGTAATTCAACATTAAATATGAAATCTGAGAAGAAAAATAAAACTGTGTTAGCTAGCAAAGCTAACCTTTCTGCTTCAGCAGCTGATAAAAACATAATTCAGAGTTTCTAATCGTCTTTAGGTATTATCTAGAACAGTGATGAGAACCATCTTTGATTCCCTAAAATATTTTAGTGTTTTTCAAAGAACTATTGTTAACTGTTAGCATAAAGAACAATTGTTACCACTGTATACATGCAACAAACAGAAATGATATAAAAGCAGTACTCAATGAAGACTCCGTTTAAACTAGCTTACAGCTTTCTGCAGTCGGTCATATGGAAAAGTCTTTTGTGGGATGTTTTGTATTTGATTAGACGTTGTCCAATGTGGACCCAAACCGATAATCTATTGAGAATGATTTAATTTAGACTGTGTTTATTTTAAGTGGTGGAGCTTTTCTCGTCTTTACGGTATACGGGATTTACAGCGCAGAGCTCAAATCAGAGACCAAATCAAATCATTGAACTCAGAGACCAATCGCGTGTGCTGTAAGATCACCGAAGGCGATCGAATCCTCAACCAATCAAATCAGTTTTTTTTATTTAGCTAGAAGCATCACATGCATATACAGGTATTTTTCATGTGTGGATGATTTTAGTCTGCAGAGTTCATGTGTGGCTGCTGAAGAAAGAAGCTGAAGTGATAACAGAGCAGTACTGCATGTAGTAATTCAACATTAACTGAAATCTCAGAACAGAAATAAAACCAGGCTAGCCTTCCTGCTCCAGCAGCTTCTGAGTGACTGTAACATTAGACAGACACACTGTATACACAGACACACAGCCAATCACCTTTAAATATTATGTAGAACAATGATTTGGTTCCAAGAACCAATTTTGGTTCCCTAAAACTTGTCAATTAAATTGTTCTATGTGTTAAAAAAACAAAAACATGTGGGTCTAAAAACTCACCAGCTGGCTTGGATGCTTACAGTAATATTTTTACTGCAGGCAAGGGTGTAGAATTAGCATGGATGGAAGTGGCGTGCACCCACCAATAGCCAGTGATTATTAAATTGCCCCCACCAATAATTTGATCCCCTTCCATAAACCCTGATGTGTTAACGTCTCATTAACCTACAGGTCAGGGGTATTAATTACAATTCAGTAAGGTCCACATAGAGAAAATTTTCTCGGGCCCAGGTCCGGGCCCTCATCATTTCTAACTTGTGTTATGATTCTGTGCCATATTCTGTATAATGGAGTAGCCTGATCCCAGCATTTTCTTATCAGCAACTGAAAGACAAAACAAATTACAAAAACTATTCGGTATATTTCAATAATATTTATTGTTTTAAATGCTGAACTGAATGAATTATTTATACAACAAAAGTTTTGCTTTCTCACTTCAAGTAAAAACAAGGGCCACATTAAAAATGCTATTGAAAGAAAGTGCATCATAACATGCTCATTTAGAGAAAAAGTAAATACAACGTGGAGTCTTGTTAACTCAATTTCACATCTTAACAGTTTATCTCTCTCTTGTAATCCTCTCTCACAATTTCTCTTGTTCAGTGAGAGAAGTGAGCTTTTGGTTGTCCAGCCAGGACTTTTAATCTGGGCTGAAATTTCTCACATTCTTACACAGATGAGATATCTGGGTCGTTCTGTGTGGAGTGTGCATGTTCTCCTCATGCTTGAGTGGTTTTCTCCCATAGTCCAGTCAGCACTACTCTAGCCCCTTAGCTTTAATAACACACAGGCTAACCAACAGCACAGCAGTCGTTTATCGTTTTATCACAGAATCACGAAGCAAAGAGAAAACAACAACAACATCAACAAACATCACGCTGCATCAACACAGATAGCAGATTCCGATCCTGATCCGGTTTTTCTCTTCGGTCGATCCGCGTAACAGTCACAACCGTTTAGCGGATTTGGTCCGGATCCACTGTATTCGGTTCATGAGTCGACTCTTATATCCGGATAGGATACAGAATGAATAAAATGGAACAGTAAGCGCCAATCTACTGAACTTCTACTCAACCGACAGACACCACTTCGCTTACACGGATTCAGGGAAGACCCCCGAAAACAAATTTATTTTTGGTTCGACTCGCTCTCGTCGGTTTGCCTTTTTTTTATATCCCTACTTTTCCCCATATTGCCCTGTTCATTTTCGCCCAAACCGCATGGCTTCATTAACATGGAAATTAACTTCAAACTTGTGCAGATTCATATGTCCCCATCAATATCAAGAGCAAATCTACACCCTTGACTGCAGGTCAGCAAAGGTTTTATTTCAATAGATTTTATTCATAACTTTTTTTTTAATGTTGATCATTGGAGTCTTTTCTGTTTCCGTAGGATCCACTAGAGGGAGCCAGATCTTCATTAATGCTCTAAAAGAGTCATAGTCAGAGAAAAACAACATAGACTTACTTTTTGCTAGATTAGATGTTTTTTGTCTTTTTACTATTAATTCAAACTGAACTATAAACACTTAATCTTATTCCTTCACCAGATAAAATCTTCTCCTTCACACAATGTTAACCCTTTCCTTAAAAACTGATTCTTTCAGGACTGAAAAAAGAGATGTAAACTAATAGTGTGTCCCTACAACTGAAGAGCATTAAGAAAAAAAAACAGAACACAGAGCAGCATCTAGTAAATCCTTTGTAGGATTTATTATTAAATTCAGGTGATTTAATTTTAACCATTCAGGCTGTTAAAATAATGCATATAGAATAAAACAAGAAAAATGTGTGTTTAGTGATTTTGAGAGATTTTATTTTTTTATTTTTCATTGACAATTAATTATACAATACATTTTGTTTTGTTCTTTGCCACTGACAGTCCAGAGACAACCAATCTCCCAACAACCTGCATTCTCTCTCTCTCTCTATCTCTTTCTCTCTCACAAACACATGAAGTGGTCAGAAATATATTTTCAAAAGTGACAGAACCCACATACCCAACATATAAGAACCAAGAGTTTAGCTTAAATGTTAATTTAGGGAGTTTCACACCTGAAAGTCAGAACAAAGGTTCATGTTTTTGTTACACTGTCTACTTTTTTTTTCATGTGGTTAGTTTTGGTTACACATTACAATTTGGTGAGCACAATAAAAACCTTCGCAAACCCACATACTGCTGTCATCATTTAACAGTGATTGGTTTGTAGATGTATGTGTTTCTACAAATTAACAGGATCAAATGTAAATGGTGTAACAAAAACGCCAAACTTGTTTTGGACTTTCAGGTGTGTAAACATCCTCAGATTAACTGAATAAAATCCTAAATCTGACTGAAGTCTAACTTTTTAACTGTTCCCTAAACTTAGTCACAAATCTAATTCTAATCTGAACCAAACACATAAATATTTGCTAGATCTTGTCAATGCAGAGCACCAAAGAGGTGCTCCTTAATATTAAATATACTAAGCTACAAAGTATTTATTGACTGTAGCATACTTTCAGTAATAACCTGACACAAACCAAACAAATTTTTATCCACAAAAATAACCTCTTAAAAATGCAACAATAACATAAACAAACTCAAACATGGTCCACAAAAAACAGAAGCCCCCACCACACAAAATTCTTTCGATAAGATTATTCTTTTACTTTCATTTATTTTAGTTTTATTTATTGAGAAAAACATCTTACGAGATGGTGTTTATTTTAATTTTTTTACCCCTGTTTTAATTAATTTAATGCTGCAATTTACATAATGTAAAATTGTATTATTGTTAACTGAAGCCAACTACAGTTAAATTAGTTTGGATCACACAACCTCACAGTTGATCCATTATACTGAATACAGAATCCTGCATAGAGAGGCTGAGTGAATGTGGTGTGGACTGTGTGTAGGAGGGTCATTGTGTGAGAGACGCTGTAGAAGGACAGAGTTCCTGCACTGTGATCCACATACACTCCTATTCTGGAGGATGATGAGGCTGAGATGTTAGTCTGAATGTTGTTGTGACAGAAAGAGAGAGAGGAGGGAGAACACTGCAGACTCCAGGACTGATCATTGCCTCCAAACTTATCATTATTACCCCCACCTTTCCTGCTGATCCCTTTATATGAGACTGATATGTTCAGCACATATCTCACACTTCTCCACTCAACCTCCCAGTAACAGCGTCCACTCACACTCTCCTTACTCAACACCTGCTGACAGTTGTCAAACCTCTCTGGATGATCAGAGTAACGCTGGTACATTTTACCACATGTGACCACTCTGTCCTCCTCAGACAGACTGAGAATAGTATGCATAGTGTTTGGATCCAGAGTCAGCCGACAGAAATCTAACAAACAAAAAAGAAGAACATTCATTCTTTTATTCAGCTTTTTACATACATATTTAAAAATGTATACTTGTTAGATTTTCCCTCCTCCTGCTTTCATAGTTTATACATCATATGTTATTTATTATCTAGCATTAAGAGAATAAATCATTACTAAACTGCAAATATTGATACACCAACCTGTTTAAATCTGACTCTGTTTCCGAAGTTAACAGCATTCTTAACATTAAGATGCTTAAAGAGACGAGCAGATTTAACAGTAATTTTTTGTATATGTGTGTGTGTGTGTGTGTGTGTGTGTGTGTATGTGTGTATTATATACATACACTGTAGAAAATCTTCTCTGGTTTTTGGCTCTGGGGGTAAAATCTGAACTGCTGCAGCTGTAGACACACAAACCAAATGATCCCACAGAATTATAGAAACTAAAAAAAATGTGCAAGCACCAGAAATACAGTAAAACCCGGAGGTGTGCAGAGAGATCTTTTGGATTTTTAAGTTTTGTATTCAAGGGCCCAAATCACTGGAAACAGAACAGTCCTAACTTTTAAACTTTAATTTTAAATGTAAAATAATACAGTCCAAACGCCAGAGTGTGCATAAATGACTGTTCCACTATGTAAACTGTATGACTTTCTTTAGTCTCTCACTGAGAAAGTATTATTTTTAATCAGCAGGAAGCTCCTCTTACTGTTAGAAGACATTGTACTGAATTCCTGTTTGCAGAATTCCTCTAGTCTCTCTTTCAGATCAGAGAGAGATTTCCTCACTACATCAAATGAGAGATGCTGATTGATGTAAATGGATGAACCCTCAGATCCAGAAGAGACACAGAGAGACTGGAATCTCTACAGACAGAAAAAAACATAATGAAAAAGAATGAGTGTGATGAATGTGAAGAGTGACAGATAGTTTCAAAACAAATGAAAATGTGTGATAGACAGATATGTTTAGTGTTTATTGAATTAACTTTGGTGGGGAGACATTTCAAAACCTTTCTGATTGATGACAGTACTGGAGGAGATGAGAGAAACTCCTCCAGAAATCTGCCATCTCTCTTTTCCAGATTTTAAAGTGATATCACTGCATGTCCATCTCGAAAAGAAGGACAACATTAGGCTTTGATTGTATTTATATGATCTCAGTGTTTTGTGTATTTTGCGTTTGATCTAAAATAAAATATAATAAGCCTATAAGTAGACAATAGAGAACATCTGCAGTAGCAAAACTTTCTGGGCTCAGAAAATAACCGTTACCTGGAGGAAAAGTATGTGATCCTCTATGTGTGGAAGCTGCTCCAGCTCAGTGTCTCTCCTCTTTAGATCAGCAATCTCCTGCTCCAGTTGCTCCAGGAGTTCTTCAGCTCGATTCAGTTCAGCCTTCTCCTGAGATCTGATCAGCTCTGTTACCTCAGAGCGCTTTTTCTCAATGGAGCGGATCAACTCAGTGAAGATCCTCTCACTGTCCTCCACTGCTGTCTGTGCAGAGCTCTGTTACAACATACAGACAAGATGGAGCTCCATTTAAACATCAACTATCATTCACTCTCTCACTGAGACTCTAGATGACTCATTATCTACACTGTGTCTGTGTAGGATCTCTAAGTGTCCAGCACTGGTCTCTGACTGGAGGAGAGTCTGAGTAAACTATGAAATCTTTGCTCACTACTTACCGTAAGAGTGTTCATAGTCTGTTTCAACTCCTGCAGCTTCTTCTCATTCTCCTGGATTTTCTGCTGGAATTTCATCTGCATATCTTTTACTTCACTCTGGGGAAACAATGTCAACCGTGTATGAACTATGACATAATTTAGGAGTACATAGTTGCTGTTATGTGTGACATGAAGCCCTGGAAAGATAGATGGGTGTTGGCTGGTCAAACATGTCTGACTACATATTAAATTTAACCTGAAGTAAAAAAAAAACTTTCCTTGAACACATTCAGTGATAGTTTAAAAAATTAATTTAGCAAATTTTATTATAGATTAATTAAATATAGATAATTTTTTACATAAAAAATAAACAAGTAATTAGAATTAAAATGTGATTTTAAAGTTCTTGCCTGTTTCTGGTTTCTTTCTGTTGTAGCTGATACTGTATCGTGGCCTTTATGTTCCTCCATGGTACATAAATAGCAGATGCAGCTCTGGTCAGTCCGACAGTAGACCTTCACCACTTCATCATGCTGAGAGCAGATCTTCTCCTGTAGTGTTGATGAGGCTTTGACCAGCTTGTGCTTCTTAAATGCAGGAGACTGATAGTGAGGTTTCAGATGAACTTCACAAAAAGAAGCCAGACACACCAAACAGGAATTGATGGCTTTGCGTTTTCTCCCAGTGCAGGAATCACACTCCACATCTCCAGGTCCAGCGTAACAGTGAGCAGGAGAAGCAGCTTGGAGGTCTGTCTTCTTCAGTTTTTCCACCACTTGAGCTATAACACTATTCTTCCGTAGAACAGGCCTTGGAGTGAAAGTTTCTTTGCACTGGGGGCAGCTGTAGACCCCCGTCTGATCCTCCTGATCCCAGCAGTCATTAATACACACCATACAGAAACTGTGTCCACAGGGAATAGTCAATGGATCCTTCAGCAGATCCAGACAGACTGGACAGCTGAACTGGTCCTGATCTACTGAAATACTAGCCTCCGCCATTTTCCTGCACTCACAGACTGAGAGAGAGAGAAAGAGAGATCAGTTTCGTTTCCTCTGAACTGAGTAGGAGTGTCTTCCTGGTTCTGTGTTTGGTAAAGTGTCATAGAGAGGACAGCAGAGAGAGAGAGAGAGAGAGAGAGAGAGAGAGAGAGAGAGAGAGAGAGCAGCACTCTGAGATAAGTTTTGTTTCCTTTGAACTGAGTAGAAGTGTCTTCCTGCTTCTGTGTTTGGTAAAGTGTCATAAAGAGAAAAACAGAGAAAGAGAAATAATGAGGAGACTAGAAGATAAAAGAACGGAAAAAACATCATTCATTGGTTAAGAAATGTGGAGCAGAAATGTTTAAAGTAGTCAAAGTTCAGATCAAATATTATAACTACAATACTTCCACAAGACCTACAGAAATATACAGTTCTGTACAGTTTTATACCTTCTTAGTGTTTTAATTATTTTATTATTTTGACATTTTTAGAATGACTTGAATGACTTTCAGTACAGTGATGTGAGCAGAGCTGTGTGTTATTGTGTGAGAGACTGTAGAAAAACACTAGTATGTCATCGGTGACTTTGCCTTACAGTTACAGCCCACTACAGATAGTCTACATAGCCTTTAAGCCAATTAAGGTCAATTCACTCAAAGACCCAAAAAAACCAACCAAACAATAAAAAACTTGATAAAAAACTTGAAGAAGTTGAAGTGATAACAGAGCAGTTATACATGCAGTAATTCACCATTATCCATAAAATCTCAGTACAGAAATAAAACTCTGTTAGCTAGCTAGGCTAACCTTTCTGCATCAGCAGCTGACAAATTCAGCACAGTTTCTAATCATCTTTATATATTATCTAGAATGGCGACAATAACCATCTTTGGTTCCCTAAAAAATGTTAGTGTAGTATTTTTGTATTGTAAGAACTATTGCTAACTGTTAGCATAAAGAAAAATGTGTACACACACAAAACTGCTAAAACATCAACTAACTTGGAATGAAGAATATTTTTTACGGCCCATTTTATTTATGGGGGTGCCAATATTTGCGGAGGGCACTGTACATGCAACAAACAGGAATGATATAAAAGCAGTACTCAATGAAGACTCCATTTAAACTAGCTTAAAGCTTTCTGCAGTCAGTCATATGGAAAAGCCTTTTGTGGGATGTTTTGTATTTGATTTTGTAAACTCATTGCCATTATTGTGTTCTGTTATACTTCACCAATAAATTCAGCAGAAAACAAGGTTTTCTGTGATGAAGCATCTTATTCAACATTATTATTCTCACAGTTTATCACATCTGTTTCTTACAATCACATCAATTAGTCAGTGGTTGAGATGCAAACACAGTCAATATGGAGAAACTTACAGACTCTGATGGGAGCCATGGGTCACCATGTCTACAACACAAATATAGGCAATATTTTTACTATGCAGTGAATGTGTGTGTACGGGGACTGTTTTGCTTTTTAATGCCCTACAAGTACCTCTCTATCATGAACGGGTGTAAAAAAAATAGGTTGTAGCTCAAAACCTTCTCAAAGCATATGCAAAACAGTGTCATGAGCATCGAGCAGTGTATTTATAACTATTTCATGTAATAACTTCCTGTAAGGCAGCTTTCAGAGTTTTGCTAGAACAAATCGTTTCAAATCAAACCACTCCGAATGACTTTGGTTTAGTAGTTAATGACTTTCACAGTACATGATACCAATTTGTTTGGACAACCTTTGTAAACAAGCACTGCAGCTAAGAGAAATCTCACAATAAATGTTGCTTACATCAGTATGAGACCCTTTACAGCTATTTTTAATGGCTTCTATCTCTCCAGCCCCCATACAGTACAGGTCAGTTGTATGCAGAGCTTCTGATATGGATGAATGGTGTATCTTTACTCCTGCCTCAGCCACTGAACCCTGTAGCTCCTTCAAAGTGATGGTGTGCTTCCTCACCATTGATCCAGCTCTGCTCACAAGTGCACAAACATTTGGATATTATTTCTTGTGCATGTCTAGAACCTCATTTCCTCAGAATGCTCTGCTATTTTCACCGCTATTTTACAAGTATATAGTTGTTCCAATCACTATTATACGAGTTTTTAAAATAATTTTCCAGATGTGTGAGGGACCAAGAGCAAGACCAAGGTGAACATATTTTTAAGTTAACAGTTTTTGCCACCAAACATTTTTCTACATTAAAACAATATAACTCCAGACAAATCTGGACAAATTCATTTTAAGGAGGTTGAAAACTTCAAATATTCACTTTAATTTAAGTTCATTTGTATTGGGCTTTATACAACAGTGTTGACACACAGCAGCTTTACAAAAGTTTGAAAACATACCGTTACAACTTATCCCCCAAGTCAGAGACGACAGTGGCAAAAAACCTTGGGAGGACCCAAGACTCACAAGGGGAGACCTGTCCTCCTCTGATCAAACAGTATTTACAGTTTATTAAATAAAGTCTTAGTGTGATTATTGGTAACACAGTCAGACATGTCCGGGTTGTGTGCATGTCATGAATATATCTGAATCTTCTAAATGATAAACTGTGTCTATGCTATTGCAGTAAAAACAGACATTAATATTGTAATGCAGCTTTAAACAGGCAAACGTTCATAGATACACAAACCAGGTCAAAAGCCAGATGGTCACACGAGGCTGCTGTTGGCTGCTTATTCGCATTTTCCGCTCCACCTTAAATAATACGGCAGTTACATAATGTCGCCTGTAGATGTCGCACTTTGTTAACACTGTATATTACATTCGTGGATAAGATGCGCTGTAAACCTAAATAAAAAGGGAAAAAAACACGCACAGTGACTGTTCAAGCCTAAAATAGGCAGTGTAGAAGTTTTTACAAAGTCAAGGAGAGGTTAAAAACAGGCGAGAGTCAAAACCAAAACAAGCAGACGATAAACGGCGAAAACGAGAAAAGACGAGAAACGTTAAAACCAGGTATCTAACAGAATGATGAACACTCGGAATGTTTTCGAAACATCTTAAGCAACACTTAGCAAAGAGGGAACCAAACAATGGTGTTTAAAACAGTCTGTTGCTTAAAAAGTCACAGGTGTGCTCAGTCAGTACTGAAGGTGGGCCGTCATTGGCCGGCAATGAACCCGTGACCGAATCATGTTTCGACGAGGTCCTGAGTATTGTAGTCTGGGGTACCAGTAGCGGTGTGGGGCGCCACTGAGGGCGTAACAATTATTATATGATGTTATATTGATATCTAATTAGGGTTTAGATAAATTAATATTAAATAAATATTAATAATAATCATGAAAGTTACATACACTTGTATGGGTTTCTTCACTCTCACTAAGATATATTTCTATCGTTCTGTTTCGCAGCAGGAAACTCCTCTTACAGTGTAAAGAGATTTTACTGAATTTCTGTTTTCAGAAATTCCTATAGTCTCTCTTTCGAATCAGACAAAACTCCATACAATGAGAAATGCTGATGAACAGTGAAGCTGGGTGAGTCCTCGATCCAGAAGTAACACATGTTGTTAAACCATATAGGCTAAAGGAATACTATTTGTTTTATTATACATAAAGTAAATAATTTAGTGCTAATAAAGTGTGTGTATTTAAGAAAAGCAAGAGTTTACTTCATGACATACTGAGTTACCATTATGAGGTAATATCTGTAGCAATCAAACAGTGTAGCTGATCAACATGGGATAACCAATCAAAATTATTTTTTCTCAGTAGCTTAGCCATGAAGTATAGTTAAATGTAACTTCATACCTTAGACACAGTGTTGCCAACTTAGCCACTTTTCAGACCCTCTAGCGACTTTTTTTTAAAACAACTAGCGACAAATCTAAGACTTTTGGAGACTCTGAGGTGAACACACATGATCTTCAGTTACTGTCTTCAGCGAGCAGTTTGTACTCACTTTTTGTTTCTTTCACGTTATTCCTTCAAATACACGCATACAGACCATTATGCTAATTAGGCGATTACGTCATTTGGCGACTTCTAGCAACTTTTAAGACAGCCAATAGTGAAAGTTAGAAAATCTCTGTTTTTTTGGCTGTGAGGTAACAATATCTAAACTGCTAAAGCCGTGTAAACACACAAACCAAATGATACAACAGAATGAATGAAGGCAAAAGCGCCAAAAACTGAAGCAAGAAAAAAAAATGGAACCAGGCAGCGGATCAGACCATCAGTTTCATAGAACGTAACTGACTAACCTAATAAACCAGCAAGCTAGCTACAGGAGTAGCATGATAAAGTGGCTTGCAATCTAAAATAATAGATAGGTTTACATTTCAAACATTTAATTTCAAAAATATTGTCAGGAGCATGTTTACCACTGTTACATCACACTGTGCTACATCACTTGAATGTTTCTCTTTGTTGTCATGTTGAAATAATCATGGACGTCCCTGAAAAGGAAGCATATCGTCACTGTCCAATGAAAAACAAGTATCTCCCAAATTGCAACTTTACAGAAGAAGCCAAAAACCTATTTTCTATGTCATGATAGATCCTATTTTTTGACCTTTATGGTGGGAAAAATCTGGATGTTCATTTTTTCCTTTTGCCTGAAAATAACAACGTTGATAGTTTTCTTAAACAAATTAAAAGTTTGACTTGGAGAACCACAATGCATGTTTCCACTCAGCATCAATTAATTTTGTTCTATTGAGCTTGAGTCCACAGTGTGTCTGAACATTGTTTATACATAACTTCCTCTGTGTACAGTTTAGTCTTAACCTGCATTTGTAGATGTAGCGACAGATAGTGACTATTAAAAATGGTTTGTCAAGGTATTCTTGATGAGTTGATATCCATCACATACACTGCTGGTTTTTAAAGTTGTGATGACTGAGGAGTCAAAGGTGACAGGCATGCATTTGTGGGTTTTGGCCTTTTCCTTTACATGAGATATCATGAGATTTCCTGATTTTTGAATGTTATTATGTAAAGGGTGAAATGCCTGAGGGTGGAGGGTCTCTACTCATCCCTATTCATTAAGGTTGAGGCCTTTATTGAATGCTTTTTTATACACCATTTCTTTGCATCACCTGACTAAAATGTTTTCTTAACATTTCCATGTGTTCTTACTTGTGGCTCCTGTCTCAACTTTCTTGGCAGTGTTGCAGGCGCCAGTTTTAGAATGGATGTAGACTAATAAAAACAGTTGATGAGAACTTTTCAGAATTGTTTGGAGTTTTATTACTATATTTTGTATTCTTAAATTGCTTATATTATTTACCATAATTAACAAAGGAAGAAAAAACACAAACCCATTTCAGATACAGTATATATAGATAGACCCCTCCATATAATATCCATATCCATGTGAAGATATCTACATTCTGCAGTTCGCAAATATGCTTTTCTTGTCTTTCTTTCTTGTCTACTCATTGGCTTTAGGCTACTTCGCAGGTTTAGGAATGACAGCTCTTTAATATGAAGCTGGACCACCATATCAAAAGCTATTTTCATAAATCCAGAAATCCATCAGTGAGATAGCAGAAATGTCAGGAGTGGCCAAATTAACAGCTTGGTACAATCTGGAGAAAAAAGAGCACACTGGTGAGCTCTGGGAACTCAAAATAGCCTGGACCTCCTGGGAAAACATCAGTGATGAATGATCGCAGAAAAATCTTTCCCTTTACAACATCCACCATAGTGAAGAACACTCTTCAGGAAGTAGGTGTATAAGTATCTAAGATAGCAAATACAGAGGGTTCATCACAAGGTGCAAACCATTCATCAGGCTCAAAAATAGAAACCCCAGATTGAACTTAGATTAGACCAAAAACATCTAAGAAGTCAGCCCAGTTCTAGAACAGCATTCTATGGACAGATGAAACTTACATCAACCTGTATCAAGAATGATGTGAGGAAGAAAGTATGGAGAAGGCTTGGAACATCTCATGATCCAAAGCATACCACATCCTCTGTAAAACATAGTGGAAGCAATGTGATGGCGTGGGCATGCATGGCTTCCAATGGCACTGGATCACTAGTGTTTCACTAATGGGTCATTGTGACAGAAGACAGAAGCAGCTGGTTGAATTCTGAAGAGTACAGGGATATTCTGCTCAGATTCAACCAAATGCGGCAAGGTTGATTTGATGGTCCTTCACAGTACAGATGAACAGTGACCTAAAACATACTGTGAAACCAACAAAGGAGAAAACCCAGCATTCCAGATATCAGGCAGTCATTGCCTGCACAGGATTGTCAGCAAAGTATTAAAAAGGAACATTTTATTTACAGTAATGTTAATTTGGCCAATTACTTTTGAGCCGCTGAAATCAGGTAGAACAATGGTTGCAAGTCCTAAACATTTCATATATATATATATATATATATATATATATATATATATATATATACAATACTCTATAATACTCTACTTAGATCTCTGTTTGACACCTGGACCACGCATGTTTACCTAAAAGGTCCTAAAATAAAATAATGTACATAATTGTTTATTATAGAACTGCATGCATCATTCACAAAAATACATTTATATAAAGCACAGAGCACTGAGCATCTAAACATATCACAAATTAGGACCCAAAACTAAGAACAACTAAACCCTACCAAACAACTACCAAACCACTTCAAGAACTACAAAAAATACCATAAACTTAATTATAAAAACACTGCTGCATTTTTAAGAATCAACACAGTATTACAAAACATAATATTGCGATATTCAATATTTTCAAAATTTTTAAACCATACCAAGAACCATAAAAGAACAAAATCTTACCCAACCCTGTACTGGAGATGCAGAAAAGCATTTTTTTTTTCCTTTTTTGTTGAAAGTGATATACAATCACTGTTACTGCTGGCAGGATGTGCAGCAGAGCTTTTCCAAGCAATGACCATGACTGTTATAATCCTGTAAGTCTAGTTGGTAACAGACAAAACAGGCTTGTTTTTCCAACGAACGTAGATAAATTAGTTTTTGGAACAAAATGTTGTTCTTCAAGATTCACGGTGCAACACACAACAGCAGGCCATTATACAGGACTACTAGGAGGGCTGATACACAACAATATAAAACAAGTACAGAACATACTATACATATACCAGAAAATAAATATATAACAGAAATACACAATACAATAAATGCTAGACTAGACAATAACACAATATATATGAACAGGGAAATTGTTATTTAGCAGCAGGTTGTGATGAAGAAACCAGCGCAAACTTTGTCAGTATAAACTGTACAGTAAGACTCAGTATTAAGGCAGATTCAGTTGGGGGCATTAGTGCATTCATTAATATGACAAGCTTGGAGAAGTAGCTGTTGTCGAGTCTGGTGGTGGAACGAATGCTGTGATACCTTCTGCCAGATGGCAGGAGGGTGAAGAGTCCATGACAGGGGAGGGAAGGTTTGTCCACGAGGCTGGCAACACATCACTTGTGGTAATGACAAGACAGAAATCTGGATACTATTCTTAGGAACAGCATTTCATTAAGACAGTGAAAGACACTGAAACCAGTGAGACAGTGAGAAACAGATTTCAGTGTGTATATTTATTTCACTGTATATGTATATGTCATTGTATGATTTCCATTTTTCTTTCTCCTATAAAATGCTGTTTATCAGTGATTGGTTGTTTATGTATGTATAAAAAACCGTATTAATTATTAATCACAAAAAATAAATACATGATAAATATGCCAAGATGTGGCAAACGTTTGTGTATCATACTGGACAGATATAAAACAGTCTGCTCAGATCCCTGTTTGACACTTGAACAACACGTTTATCTGTGTTGTATTATTCAGAGGCGGCAGATCGTCACAAGTTCCTTATGTAAGTAAAAGTCCTAGTAGTCTAGTGAAAATAAAATAAAAGTTAAAAGTATGATATACAAATTTTAATTTAAATAGATAAAAGTATATAAGTATGTGCTCCAAAACATAATGAAGGTATTTCCTTACAAATCAGTTCTAATTAAAGTATTAAACAGTATACAGACATTATACAGACATGAAACAGAGTGTACATAATCATTCATAATAGAACTGCATGCATCATTCACAAAAATACATTCATGTAGAGCACCAAACGTGTTTACATGTTTAATTTCCTTTACAAAAGGAAACAGTGGACATAGAGATTGGTGGAATCTCTACTGAGATAAAAAAAGCAAATACTATAATATGTTGCAGTCAGTATTGATCTTATAAAGAGATAAAGAACATACTCATTTCAAAATTAAATAAATTTTCCCCAAAACGGTAAGATTCCATTTTAAATTAATTGATTCCGTGGCACCGACTCGTAGGGGTCGACTCTTGGCCACTAAAAGATTTCTTGTCTTTTTGATGGAGGTGAGTAATAAAAAAAGGCAAGCGGGCAGAAAAGATTCTGACAAAAGTTTTGCTCACAGAAGTGTTTTTATATATCCTGGAGGGTAACTCTCCACTTTCTTCATGATTTAGTTCACAATAAACTATTTTGGGGAGTGGTAGAGGGAACGCAAACCGAAAACAAGCAGTTTTTTAATTGAACCGTTGTGGGAAAAAGATTCAGCTGTGATTTGCTCTTGTTTTTAGCTGGGTCATATTTAAATTTTCATTTCACCTGAAATGGCACTGCAGTCACAATCAGTTTACTATTAAGGTGCTGCATTACTTAAGGTGGACCAGATATAAGAAGTTAGAAGCTGGCAAATACTTAATCTCTTAATTGCAGAACTGGTCTAATGCAAGTGTTCCTCTTTAACCTTTGTTTGTGTGTAAATGTGTGTTGTGTGTATGTCTGTGTGTGAAAGTGTTTGTGTAATGATATTTACTTCTTTTTAACTGTGCTGGTGACACGCAACTATACATTTCCTTCAGATAATACACATTCAGTAGGCAGACTTAAGCTGTGTGCCAGATATTCCTTAGTGCATGTCATACATTTTTCACAACTATATAAAAAAAACTTTTTTTTATATATCACAAGTATATAAAAAATACTGATTCTTGGTACTAAAATGCTTTATGACAGACTCAGTTGTTTAGCTACAACTATTAAACCTGAAGTATGTAACCTATGTGTGATCTTAGACTTGTGTTGTTAGACTTGTGTTGTAAACACAGTCACTAGAGTAACTTTATATAATTTGAGAAATAATTGTTCACCCTTTTTTATCCCAGACTGATGCACAGAGGCTTGTTCATGTGTTTGTTATAAGCAGAGTTGATCGCTGTAATGGTCTTGCAGTTCTAAGAAAACAATCCATCCTCTACAACTCATACAGATCTCAGCAGCACAGATCATATTAAACTGGTTTAAAGAAATGCATTGACTGCCATCATCTTTTAGAATATAATATAAAGTTCTGCTGTTAGTCTATAAAGCTCTAAATAATCTCAAACCTGCTTACATCACTGATTGTCTCACTGATTGTTTATGTTCCAGAAAACATTCTGCTTGGAATTCAGTTCCAACTTTTATTAGACAGTCAATCTCAGTGCTCACTTTTAAGAAGCATCTCTTTAATTTTCATAAAAGTTCTTACATCTTCTTAGTACTAAATTAGATTGGTGTCTTTGGCTCATTAAAACTCACAGCTTCTGCTAATACTGATGAAAAGTTTAAATCACATTTAGCTGCCTCTGGTATGAAAAGTGCTTTATAAATAAATATCAATAATATTAATATATTGTGTCTTCTCTGGTTTTTGGTTGTGAGGTGACATCATCTGAACCTAATGTTCCAACAGAATGAATTAAGGAAATAAGTGCCACATACTGCAAAAAAAGATGCCAGATTAAAAAAATACTGATTACTGATGCATTAAGTTCTTACTGAATGTTGGATATTATATTTCCAATATATATCTTACATACACTTTCTTTATGACTTTCTTTAGTCGCTTATTGAGAAAGATTTCCATCATTCTGTGGGATTTTACTGAATTCCTGTTTGCAGAATTTTTCAGCTGCTATATTTCCTGCATGTACATCTCCAGCAGGAATTGTTAAAAAAGAATTTCACATCAAGCCTATCTAAATTCCTTGTTTAATAAGAATTTAATTAGAATAATATTTGGAAGCCTCAGACAGCAGGTCACTGGACTGAATCCAGTTTATATATACATAAATATATAAAGAAATCAGAACAGATTTTAGAAGGTGCGCTGTTTCTCCAAAGGCCGTTAGAATGTTGACATGGACATGTAGGCATGTTGCACAATTCACCACCAGCACCAGCACTTGTTAAATGCCTGGGAACTGAAGATGCAAACTGCTCAACCATACAGAAGATGTTGTGGATATGATCAGTGTTATCTGAGGGGTTGAAGTTTGTGGGCATTCGGTTGTGGTTTGGGCCTTTTCCTTTACGCTCAGAGATTTCACTGGATTCCTTGAGTCTTTGATACTTTGCACTGTAGAGGGTGAAATACCTCAAGTTCTTGGAAATGTTTAGAGTTTTTTTTTTAACATTTTACAATGTTCCTAGTCTTAAATTGCCCTGCCCACCATTTGTGGAACTTTGTTATCCAGACATAAATATAGGAAAGTGGATATTTACAAAAATCAATGATGTTGATAAAACAAAACATTGTCTGTGTGCCAGACGTTGTCCAATGCGGACCCAAACTGGTAAACTACTGAGATGGATTTAATGTTGACTGTGTTTATTTTAAGCAGCAAAGATTTTCCTGGCTTTGCGGTATACGGGCTTTGCCGTGCGGTAAACTCACAGACCAATCGCGTGCATAGTAAGATCAGCGAACGCGCAATCAGATCTGCAGCAGCAGTTGGAGAATAAAGCTAGTCACACGGTGTGCTCTAAAAAAAAAAAAAGTTGACGGTGAATAACAACCAGATTTAAAGTCCTGGCTGGACAACCAAGAGCTCACTTCTCTCACTAAACAAGAGAAAGTGTGGAGTGTACAAAAGGAGGAGAAACTGGTAGAGTTGTGGAGTGGTTGTGTCCTCACATTTATACCACGACAGAGTGGAAAAGAAAAAAAGGTGGACAGAAATCGCTGAAGCCGTCGAAATCCCAGCCGAACGGGGCTACAGTGTTTACAATTAGCCTAGCAGCAAACCGTACATCTCAGCTGAATATCGCTAGCTTCAATCATATAAATGGGAAATAATCTCAAAAGGAATCGAGTTGCAATGTTGTAAATAGTTCCTCTGATAGATCCCCAGTCTTTGCAAAAGCATAGCCTGTGACTAGTCTGTGACTAAAGGTATGTGACTTGTCTTTAGATGTGAGAGGGTGTCAGACTTTAATCTATTAAATGTCTTTTCAGGGTCTTTAAAAAGTCATCTAGTGTACGGTCAGCATTAAATGTGCAGCAGTTATTATAACATCGCAAGCCAAAGAATGTAGCTGCTGCTGAATAGGAATCCAACAATAGCCTTGCTCATTTTCTATTACCCAGTTTTGTTGTTAAGATTATATGCAGACAAGTTCACACAGATTATATATATATATATATATATATATATATATATATATATATATATATATATATATAGTGTGCAAGAACAGTACAGATGGATGTGCATGTACAGTAGACAAATGCACACATGAGGATGTTGTAGTTACAATGTACACAGTGATAAAGTGGCAATGCATTGTAACAGTATTCAGTACAGGGCTAGTTAATTAGAATTCAGTCCAGTTAGAGAAAATTCCCTCAGGCCAAGGTCCGGACCGTCATAATTTCTAACTTGTGTTTTGATTCAGTGACACATCCTATATACTGTAGTTTGCTAGTATCAGTAAAGCCATACAAAAAACTAACAACCCATACAAAGAACAACCAAACCATGCCAGGGACTATTAAACTATACCAAGACCAACCAAGCCATACCTAGAATGACCAAACCATACCAAAACAACAAACTTTTAAAATAACTAAACTGTACCAAGAACAACAAAATCAAACCAAAAACTACCAAGTCATTTCATAACCTATCAAATCATAATAAGAATAAACAAATCTTACCAAAAACTACCAAGTCATATCAAAGACAACTAAACTTGGGCTGCAAGATATATCATTCCTGCATCATCTTTGTGACAAGGACGTGTAATGTCCCGTAAGACAAATTAAATCAAACCTTTTTGTTGCTTAATACAGAGGAACTCATTCAATGACATACAATGAGTTTAGAGCTTAGTAAATCATTTTCTGTGTCTGCAACAACTTTTTCAGCACAATCATGTTATAATGGGTCTAGCCCTCTTTTTCTCTCACCTGTTTGTAATATTTGCCTTTCTTTATTTTCTGAAATAAAAGTATCAGAGCATTTTAAAAATTATTGGCGGTGTAGTGGTTAGCACTGTTGCCTCACTGCAAGAGGATTCAGGTTGGATTTCCGGTCCGGGCCGTTCAGTGTACAATGTGCATGTTCTCCCCATGCAGGAGTGGGTTTCCTCCAGATACTCTGGTTTCCTCCCACAGTCCAAAGACTAGCAAAAACATGTGTATCGTATAACATTTTTCTTTGTAACCACAGATTTAACAGATTTCTTTGCAGCTTTGCAGACACAGATTCTTATCTCCTAGTGAGTGACCGAAATTGACAGAAGAGTACTCAGGAGGAAATTATTCCTGTCATTGAATGCCTTGCCTCTCACATATATTCTCTGGAAAGTGTATAGTATAGTGTCAAAAACAAAGAACTTGGCACGACGCACGCAGAGCTAAAAGTCAGATTAGATTTAATAACAAAATTAGCAATCAAATAAAACAGCAACAGGCGAACAAACACAACACAGGGGCAATGCAAGATCGTAGTCCAGGATACAGGCAAAGGTCGAAACCAGAAGATCTGTAAGCCAGGCAAACTAAACATGAGGAACAGGCAAGAGAGGAGTCAAGAGAACAGAAGAGTAATCAGAGCCAGGAAGGTCAAAAAGCACAAGCAAACAGAACCAGTAGGGATAAACAAGAGAGAGAGTCAGAATCAAGGGAAGTCAGAACCAGAGATCAAAATAGGAAGACAAAGAACGCTCAGGATTGCAAACTGGGTTTGGCAAAACTTCGCAATGAGAGAGAGTGTGTGTGGTGTTTATATAGTGTGTGTCTAATGAGTATCAGGTGTGTGTGTTCAATACTCTGGGGAGGCAGAACGAGGAAGTGATATGTGATTGGTGTGTTGTGAACATGTGGGTGTGATGTCATCGGGAGTTGCACTCTGGGAATTGGAGTCAGGAAGATCAGAAGTGCTGGAAGGAACCATAGTTGTGACATATAGCCATAGAAATTAAACATACAGTTCTGGAAAGGCACTAGAAAAAAACATTATATTATCATTTTTGTAGTATCTCCAATATCTGAAACATTGTCTTCACTGCTGACAGTGAGAAACTTATTCATACATTTTTCTCATCAAACAGGATCACTTCATCCTTTTCTGACTTACTTGAGGTGCAAGATATATAAATAAGAGATAAATGAGATCATGTTGCTCACACTTGTGAATAAAATGCTTAGGCTAAATAAACATAATAAAATAAACACAGAAAATATGTCAGAAATGTTCTAAATCTTATTGGAAAACCTAGACGCCTATTTTACACCTGGGGCAGAAACTTTTTGTCTTAAGTTCAGCTCTGACAGGTCAAGCTAAGATTTTCACAAGTTTTTTTTTAAAACAGCAATGATTTTATTAATTTTATCTTACCTTACACCATCTTATCTCTAATTAGTGGATCTTAATTACTGTTGTAGTAATGATGAAAGAAAAAAATAGGGTAAAAAAAGATTAAACTGTTGGAATATAAAACAATTTGAATGTCTGATTGGTCTCAGTATAAAACACAAGAGAAATTCCACAGTTTTTTTTAGAGTGGTTTGTATTGAAATGATTCACTGTAGAGAAATTCATAGTAGACTTTACAGGGACTATTTTGCCCTACCACTCTTCATATACTCCTCCACCATGTTTGGCTTTGAAAAAAATTGGCCAACTGTTTTATTTACCATCAACTGCTCTAAATTACTTGAAGGCGGCGCCTGAGCCCCAAGGGTGTGGAATCGGACGTTGTCTTCATGCTGTCCTTTTGTGGTTTTAGTTGCCCTCTGTTGTTTGAGTGCCTGTCTCAGTTATCTTAATTATCAATATCCTTAACTAAAATGTCTAAACCTTTATATCCCAACAGGAACAAATTTTCACAATCGAAAGCAAAGCAAACATAGGAAAACTCTTACTGGTTGAATTGGAAGCTAAGGCATATATGGCTTTAGTTGATGACGAGTGGTTCTGCTCCAAAATTATTGTAACGACACCTGAAGGAGCCCGTCTGCTTTTCCCATGTCATCGCTGGATGAGTTGTGATAAGAAGCTGATGCTCAGGGATTCTGTAGGTCTGTAAAAATGCACTGATTTATTTCAAAGCACTGATTTATGAGGGAGCAGTGTATTTCTGCTGTGAAAGAGTTTCAAAAGTAAAATATTTTTCTTGCCCAATATGTATGCTAATTTTTTTCATTTTGAAAATCAGAAGCATCATGCATATTAACAAAGAAGGAACATAGTTTTAGGAACATATGTTTTGGACATTTAATTACATACATTTTACATTTCTTATGAAGCCATGCTAAAAGCCCACGATGAAGCGCCTGAACTTCTGGCACACAGGCAAGAGAATCTGAAGAGACGGCGCCAAGACTTCAAGTAAGTGAAAATCATATCAACGCATGTATTTTTACTTACAGTAAAATGCACATACTACCATTACAGCTCAAACTTAAAATCAGAAGATGATGATCAATGTTTAAAAATACATATAATATCCTGGTGGTGATCAGTAGGATAGGATATTGGAAAGCTGCACTTAGAGGGGCATTTTGGCCAAAACAAGCCTATAATATATTATGTATCATATTCCATAGTTCAGCAAGGCATCCCTAAACCTCATTGCTTACACGCAATTCATGATTTTATACCCTGGTTGTATTTCCATCCATCAGTGTTCTTTCACTATACAATACCCAGCATGCATTCATGAAATATGTCATACAAACCCTTGGAATCTTCCGTGACAATAAAGAAATCCAGACTGCTAGCATAGCAACTAATGTAGTGGTGAATAAATACAGACATGACACAATCAAAAAAGTTTCCAAATAAGTTGGGACAAATAATGAGTAAATAATAACAAAAGGCAATAATATGCAAATCATCTAAACTCTTTCAACTTTTTAAATGAAAAGTTCTGAAAGTAAAACGTTTTCCATTTCTACCAATTGATAGCTTGGCGTCTCCTTTGTCCTGTTTTTCCGGTCTGGACTGCAGGCAGGCCAGTTTGTCATATGTTTATACTAGAAAAAAACTTTAAATTACTTATTTGAATCAAGTTAGCATGCAGCCTGATAATCCATTGTTACTCAGATCAATCGGGATAAAATATGTCTATATGAAGCCATCAGTCAGAAGAGTCATCTATTTAAGGTCAGTTTTGAGATTTTTTCCTCTCAGTTGAACGAGGTAGGTGATCGTGTAAATGCCCTGTTGAATAGAAGAATAACACCCATTTAAAACCCTGTGTATGATTATGTTCACTGTCAAAACGTTTAAACATGTTATGTACATGTGTAGTTGCGTCGTAACAGTAGCTTATAACGTTCAACATGGCAAAACAGCGGGAAGGACAGCTGTAAGTCTGGCAATAACAAGCTTTTCAGCCGAGTGCAACAACAGGGCAAATCAGTGTATTATAAATATAAAACAAAGCTCAAGTAACTCATAATACTGCTCGTCTCACTCTGTCTGGACTCTTGGGCTTATTGTCACAGTAATATTTACACTAAGTGGTGCTCAAAGTATGCGTGAATCTGATTACTTATAGCCTGCATTTTCCTCAGATCAGTAAGTAGAGTGTGCATATAATTCATAATCAGAATAAATGTAATCAGCTTGGCAAAAAAGTTCAAGTATTCAGTTTAGTAATATGTGGATAAAGTTAAATAATGTGTAAGGCCAGTGACAGAGTACAGTTGCTAAGGTTTGTTTCCCACTGGTGATGATAAAGTTCCACCATCAAAACTGTACCCATGAAATGGTGTCAACTCATACGTACTAATATGCTGTCTTGTATTTTCAGGCTGTAATAATTGCTGTCCTTGAAGTTGGTTAAAACATGTAACAACACAATGCATTACAGAGAATCCACCTCTGTGCACTGATGTATTGTGTATTTATGTCTTACAGTTGGAGTATACATGCTCCGGGATTACCCCACATTGTGAATGCTCAAAGTCCAATTCATTTACCGCCTGAGGTCAGATTCTCTTTCACCAAAGAAAAAGAGTTCCTATTCACCTCGGGTACAGCGTAAGTTCTCTGTGTCTGAATAATCCCTAAATACACTGTCAGATTTGCATATTGATGGTTCTTGTTCTTGTACATCATAATATTTTGTCTCAGTTTCATGACACATGGAACAGAATTGAAGACCTCAGTAACATTCTCTCCATCAAGACGGAGACTTGCGGTAATTTAACACCACCAGTCAACCCACGTTATAACTGCAGCGTGTAATACTTTTGTTAAAACTGAGTATTATTACTGAGTGTAAATAAAAACAGGCTAAAATGGTGAGCGTGCGCTGCTGTGAGTCGCTCTTTAAGAACTGAAACAACTATTTTAAGGTTTTTACACCACGTATACTTTATGTATTAACCTCACCTCACGCACAGACTCAAAAAGGCCTGGCTCAATGTTTATGTTTCCAGTGTAAAATTACCATTATACAATATGATGGCAATAGTCAATCAAAAGGCACATTCCTCACCAGGTTTTTCCCTGAGTTCTCTTTGAATTATCTATTCAATCATTGGATCCATCCACTCAGAATAGGGCTTCAATGCCCAACCCACATTACAAATTGTTTTTCCTTACAATAATCCCCAAATCAGACATAGTGTAGCTTTCATAATTATTTCACGCCAAATCTCCTTTATTTGTGTATTTTTTTAACAGAATATGTGCAGAAGAACTGGACGAAGGATGAATTCTTTGGATACCAGTTTCTAAATGGTCTGAATCCCATGATGATCAAGCGCTGCTCAGAGCTGCCTAAGAAATTCCCAGTCACTAATAAAATGGTCAAAATTTTTTTACCGGAGATGAGCACATTAGAATCGGAAATGGAGGTAAAAAAACTATTAAGATACAAATACATTCTTCTTTATTCAAGTGAATAATAGTTTCTTACTAAAGGTAATGATTTCAATATATATTTAAAAATTGGATTTGAAAGTCTGTATCGCTTTTTCATGCAGTCCATTGTAGCTTCTGGGAGAATCTTATCAGAGGGTGTAGGGCTTATGCACACACTTATACTCCAGTGACTCTGATGTCATTTAAAAATAGTGAAATCACTTATAAATTTTAGTTTTACGGATTTTATTTTAGGGATTATTATTTTGTCATTGCATGAAATCAAATTTTGGTATTTGGTCTACCAAATTGGGTATTTAGTTGCCTGTCTTCTATGTTTATTTATTTATTCCTTTTGTGTTCAACTGATTGTAGTTTTTGTGTTTTTGTATTCTATTAGAGGGGAAATATCTTCTTGTGTGACTATGAAAGACTGAAAGACCTGGAGGGAAATGAGATCAACAAGAAAAAGCAGTATCTGGCTGCTCCACTCTGTTTGCTGTTCAGCACTCAAGGCAAATTGAGACCAATTGCCATCCAGGTAAGAGCAGTGAACGTTTATTGCATCATTATATCAAAGGAGGTATAATCCATTTTCTCATAACATTGGGGGTGTGGTTGGAATGGGAGGTTTTCGGAGATTACTTTCTGTAATTGTTATAATCATGTACTGTGTTCAAGCCATTGTGATACTTTACATGTCTTACAGTTTTATTCATCATCCTGTGCTGAGTGTAGGCAGTTTAAATTGTACAAAACTAATGCCTAAACATGGTTGAGCATAAACAACAAATAGAGGAGTGCGGATCAGTATGTCTGTGGATTAGAGGTTGGGGGTCTACCCTGAGTGAGTACATGCAGTTTGGTGGCTGTAGGTTTAACAAAACCATAATGTTTGGCTACAGGCAATAATGAATGGGACCCTATGGGAGGAACGAGGGATATATAAATGACAAATAGACGAGTGCAGGTCAGTATGTCTGTGGATTAGAGGTTGGGCATCTGTGAGTAAGTACATATTTTACAGTTTGGTGTCTGTAGGTTAAATGGAACCATGAAGTTTGGCGTCCAAGATGAATAGGACTCCACAGACGAGTGCGGATCAAACCAATGATGAATTTGGGGTTAGGGGTCTAAAAATGGGCTATTCATGTGAGGTTTTTGTCATAGTTTTCATTGTATAGCAGACATAATGGTGGAAAAGTATCATTTTTATTTGTAATATCTTATTGCCACTGCTACATTAATTCAAATTTCAGCTAACTATGGATTTCGCAGTGCGATGACAGTGCCAAGCTAACGATAGAGTACGTTTACTTTCCCACACCGAGTTTAACTGTCTACAGCTCTAGCTTAAATACTTTTGGAGCTTTTATAACATGTCTGTAACATATATGTATATGTTTTTTTTCAGTTTTTCAATGATACTCCAACTAAAAGCATAACAAGGAATACTACCCGAGAAGCCTGTTGGCTTTTGAAACAGTAGTTGTTTATATTTCTGGAAAACTGAAATGGAATTGATTAAATTGTTAGGATTCTGACTCTTTAATACATATTTATGATGCATTTTATCAACAAATTCAAGACTATACCTCTTTTGTTTCCTAATGTGTGCGCTTTAACATTTGGAAAGAACAGTAGTTGATTTGAGTATTATACTGTGGTTAAAATGTAGTGTTATAAAATTACAGTTTTGTACTTAATTTTAAAAACAGTACACACTTCTTTATCTATTAATACAGCCTATGCATAAAATGTTTTTTTTTATTCGTTAAGTTGAACCAGGAGCCTGGACCAGGGAATCCCATCTTTCTACCCTCCGACTCTCAGAATGATTGGTTGTTGGCGAAGATCTTTGTGAGAAATGCAGAGTTCAATGAGCATGAGCTGAACTTCCATCTGCTGCGCACTCACCTGCTGGGGGAGGTCTTCACTGTGGCAGTGATGCGCAACTTCCCTTCATGTCATCCCCTGTTTAAGGTGAACTCTTTTCTTCTGCTTTTTTTATCAGATATAATTGATCTCAGCACACTTCATATCAGCCAGCAAAGCTTTTTTTTCTTTTTTTCTTATTTAGGCACACCTTCTCTACCTAGCATGCTTAAAGTATTAGTATAGTGTTGTAACCTTTTATTGTTTTTATAGTTAATTCAGTTCAAACTCAGCTTAATAATCACTACATCCTCATGTTGAGCTGATTTAGTCTATTAACATATCCTAATTATTCTTTTAATGCTGACTGACATTCACCAGCTTCTTTTCACAATGTACCACATTACCTTAAATGGTGCAGCAGTTACATTCTGGTGCCTGTGTCTGGACCATTTAAGGTGGAATGGGAAATTATGAAAAAGAGGCCTTTAAATGCCCTTATTGGAAAATGTTTTCAGTATTAAGGAATCATTATTTTTAGGACTAATAATACAGTAGGACACATATCATTTTGTTAATAAGTGCTGCCAGACTGCTAGATACCTTGATATGAGGAGTGGGTTCCCCAAGAACCTCATGCTCATTTTACTTTCAAGTTTTGCAAAAAAACAGCATGAACAGCACAAGGGAAAGTCTGCTAGATATTTAGGGGTCCCTGGGTATTTTGCACCATCATGACAGGTTATAGAAGGCAGTGTTGCTATTGCTCTATTTGATTATTGCTGCAGCAAAAACCTCAGTTTTTCCGTAGTTTATTCTGACCTTAAATTATTAATCAAATGAATCAAATAGCCTGTTTGAATCAGACTGCTACAACTTAAAAGAGAAGAGTGCTGTATTTAGTCCAACACTGGCTTTCATTATCAATTCTTAACATCCTGTAGTGGTTAGCAAGAGCATACGGTCCAATAAAAAGATCAGAAGGCATTAATATAGTAAAAGTGCTTTATTACTCTTCATCTTTCAGCTCCTGATACCCCACACCCGCTACACACTCCAGATCAACATCATGGCCAGGAATAATCTGGTCTCAGTGAATGGGACTTTCGCTAAGGTGTGCAGCTTTTCTTTTTTTTATATTCCAAAGTACAATGTAGATGTGGTGTAATGTCAACAGCATTTAAATGATTTTTCATTTTGCTGATCTTCACCATTTAGTTCACTGCTATTGGAAATGACTCTATGGCCACCTTCATGAAAAGAGCAGCCTCTTCTCTGACATACAGCTCCCTCTGTCTGCCGGATAATATCAAGGAGAGGGGCATGGAGAAGATTCGAAACTACTACTACAGAGATGATGGTCTGGAGCTGTGGAACATCATTTCGAAGTATGAGTATATTTTATTCTTGAGCGACATACAGAGTGCTCTGTTGTCCACTTACAGATTTTTTTTCTCAATTTATACGTATAGGAGTCCAAAGTACCCTTTAGCCAAGTCATTTAGTCAGTGCTCATCCCTAGAAAAAAAGATACAATATACTGTGGATGTGTCTATACCGATACTCTGTGTCAGGTATGTGTATATACCTGAATAGCACAACATATACACAATATAGGTGTATATATTGTGTATGTTTACTCATGCTTGTAAAAATGCACTGATACCAACATACTGATACAAGCTGATACCATGTAACAAAAACCACATGTATGGTGCCACTTTAATGACTAAAGCTGGCAATAGACCACTACAGTTGGCCGTCATTCTGTAGTCTGTGTTGTGCCCATATTTGGAACTCCAGCTCTAAGCTAGATTAGTCTATGGCAATGAATAAATTGGGTTTTCAGTGTTGGTCCCCATGGTGAATAAAATTGTCCAGAACACGGTACATGTTCTGTGAAGATATTTCTCCTGAATATCACAGAAATCCTCTGAATTTTCAAGCTTGTTAAGGAGTCATAATATTAATAGTGCTAAATATAAAGTTAAAGCTACTGCACATTACATTGATGTCACTGAGCTGCATGAAAATAAGTCATGCTATGCAGTGTTCTGGTGAGTGCTACGTGTAGGTCTTATCACAGTGAATATTTAAATAAAACCTCTGTACATAAAACCTCCAGGTGGTTAATTTTTGCAGCCTAAATTTCCAAATCAAATATACTGCCAGAGCTACAAGGCTCAAGTCAGCTTCTTGTTCAAGCTGGCTTCTTACCCACCTGTCCACAGAAACCTCATCATCCATCCATGTCTTGTAACTTCCCATGAAGCTAAAATCACCTTTTTCAACACATTCTTGGTTGAATTTCTCCGCTCCACCTTAAATGGCCCGGTAGTTACTACGGCACAGCATTTACAATGGAATTGGAAAATATGGAACTAGAAAGTAGAGAATTTCATTATCAGAAAATGTTTCCAGCTTTAAAAGAATAATTAGGATGCTTTGATAGCCCAAATTAGCTTATCAGGGAATCATTAGTGACATTAAGTTGAGTCTGTTCATGAGAATAAACAACCATATTGGCAAAGTGTGCTGTTTGTGCAGTTTTTAAGGAGCCTGCCAATTTAATTATGTCAATTCAGCACACTGTAGTATTAGTGTACATGTAGCAGTATTCATATTTTGACTCTTGAATGATCTAGATTCTAGAAGTAGATTCATATTTACAGAACAAAATGTACCACATTCTGGACTTTCAGCTAGAAATACACTGTGATATTTAAGCCCATCTATAAACACACATAAACACAATCACAACAGCTTCCTCAATACAAATGAAACAATTAAGTGTAGAGAGCAGGCTAAAAAAACAAAGGAGGTACATAAAGCAATAAAAAATAATGTCAAAAAAGTATGTATGCCAATTTACTTTAACTAAATAGAATCTTTAATTTGTAGCGAATCTCCTCAATAAAGTCACAGGACTGGTCCAAGAGCTGGAGCTTAGTTTTCCATGTGATCAGTACTCATGGTTTTGAATGAAAACTGTATAGATGAAGTGTTTTTGTACAGGGAGTTCAGATTGAGTTCAGATGGAGTTCAGCTTGTCATACAAGACATTTCCAATAGGATTTATTTAAAAGAGATAGGTCTTCAGTCTGCATAATAAGATTGGGAGGGACTATTCGGAGAGCCAGTGGAAGTTAAATGATGTATAAATTGGCTTTTGTTCTAAACAACTTTTATCCAAAAAATTTGTGCGCCAATGTCACGCCATGCCTTTTCCTGTCTGTCTATAGCTTTGTTTACTATCTCCTGTCACGTCCCATGTGCTCATGTTTGTTTTGGTCATGTGCTTCTCCTAGTCTCCGTCCTCTTGTCATCATAGTAGTTGATGTTGATGTTCTTGTCCGTAGATTATGCTCCAGTCTGTTGATGTCATGCTGCCTTAGTGTCGTCTGATTATTTTGTATTCTGTATTTTTGGTCTGTTTTTCACCATGGACAAAAAAAAAGACAAAAAGACATTTGCACGTGTATCCACCTTTCCCGTCTCCGTCACCATTATAGCAAACATATGGTTATATTGTGCTGGCCAGATGTCAGCAGAGACATACAGGGTTGCATATGCTCTCATTGGCATGGACGTTCTTAGTGGCCCCCCACCAGTGCAAAAGATGCCAGTGCATTGTCTGTATTTGCTGTGTGTCTTAGTAAATCTGACCAATTGTGAGTTATATGATCATTTTTAGCAATTGTTTTAGTAGCAATATTCTTGGATAGTGTTTACCTCATGCTTAACTTACCCTTAGCAATCAGATACATCCGTAATTCTCTTCCATAAGCAGTGACAAGTATGTTGACTCATTTGTAATGCTCTGTCATATTTAATTACCAGGTTAATGGGCTGTTAGTAATGCTCATATATTATCTGATTAATTATCTGATGAACAGCAGTGGAATACATAATTTTAATTACATTACCCCATTTTTTATTTCTAAATTCTACTGTAATCTTTCTACAATTTAACAATAATATTTTGTCTAAACATTTTTATCCACTAGGTTTGTGTTTGACTTTGTGTCGCATTACTACAGCGATCAAAACGTCCAGGAAGACAAGGAGCTGCAGGCATGGCTTACCGAGATAAGAGAAAACGCCTGTCCTGGAAACAGTCAGGCTGGTATGTTTAATTTTTGTTTATTTATTTGTTTGTTTTTCTACTCTGAGCTACACATCCTGCCTAAAATCTTTCCCCTCACCTCACTGTTAGGTTTTCCAGAGTCTTTCTGCACTGTTGAAGAGCTGGCCAAGTTTGTCACCATGGTGATCTTAACAGTGTCTGCTCAACATGCTGCGGTCAACAACGGCCAGGTTTGAAAATGTGTCTGAATTTACATGTAAAGTAGTAAAGTAAACAATTAGACTTGACCTTCCACTATATCTGCCCTCACAGTTTGATTTCGGGGGATATATGCCCAACTTTCCAAGCTCTCTCCGATGTCCACCCCCCCCGCAATAAGGGAAGCACTACAAAGGACTCTGTTCTTGCGACCTTACCAGACGTCAGCACCACGGTCAACGCAATGGCTATTGTGTATGTGCTGAGCCAGGAGTCCTCTGATCGGGTGAGTCGGATCACGAGCAGGTTTGATCTTAGAATGGCTTTGGAAAATGGAAAAAGGGGTCCTTATCCTGAGTGCTTTCTGTCAATAGTCTGTGAATTTGCAAATAAACAAAATGTTGTTCTGCTTTACTTACTCAGTACCCACTCGGTCATTACCCTGAGGAGTCATTTAGCGAGGAGACGCCCAAGAAACTGATGACGCAGTTTAAAAATGCTCTGCAAGATCTTGAAAAGAAAATTGATGCCAGGAATAAGAAGCTTGATCTGCCGTACACATACTTGAACCCAAGAAATGTGGATTTATTGCTATTTAGAGTGACGGTCTTGAAAGAGTCTTTGATTTTTTTATTTGATCATGGGTTTCTCTTCTGTTGGTACTGACCACATATTGGCACCCTGGTAAACATGACTGTAAAACAATTATTTATTGCTTCTCCTTTATTCATAGTATGGACAAGAAACAAACTTCATTTGGAGCCCAGTGATTAAAAGAAAAACATCTTCATCTTATCATGAACAAAATATGCCACAATTGTTTGACTGCTTCATTTATTACTTTGTGCTCCTTCGTTTCATAAATAATGGCTCAAAATTTTTTCTTTTAATGCTTAATGTCCGGCGAACACATGGCAAGTAAAGAACCTTTCAGATCCTTCAGATTTTGAGGTCCACACTTATTTACTGTCCTCTTCAGCTCATCCCACAGTGTGTTCCATGGGGTTTAGGCCAGGGAACTGGGATGACCATGGCAAAACCTTGATTCTGTGGTCAGTGAACTATGTTGATTTTGAGGTTTGTTTTGGGTCTTTGTCTAGTAATTGTTGTTTTGCCTCTATTTATAGCACTACTTCGATTTCTTGCCGAGAGCAGGCGGCAGCTGTTATAATGATTACTCGCCACGTTTAGCCGTCATTGCATTTACTCTTTATTTTATTAGTCACCTATATATATATATATATATATATATATATATATATATATATATATATATATATATATATATATATATATATATATGTGTGATTAAAGGGCTTGATAAGTTTCTATCTGATATTTTATTTATATAGAGTGAATCATTTAGTGCTATGAAAAGTATCTGTATCTAAGTGTCCTATGTAAAAATGGCATGCTAAGTTAGCGTTATAAGCTTCTCTCTGTAGCAGCCAATTAGTACAGCTGATCAATGTGGGATAACCAATCAAAATTCAAAAACCTCATAGTCTAGTTAAATGAACTTTTGAATTTTTACAACTAATTTTGGTATGATGTCATAGAAGCCCAAGCTAAATGAAACAAGTAGCACCGTGTAACGGATCAAGGGTAATTAATTAATTAATCAATCAATTAATTAATCGATTAATCAATAAATTTACCCCTTTTCACATCAGATATCTGTTTCTGAGGTTTTGGGTTGGTTTGAGGTCAGTGATCTATGATGTCGGTTTCGTTGGCGGTGGTTCGTCTGCTGGGTTGGTTCAACTCCAGCCTCGTGGAGCTGTTGCGGGCTGACCTCAGTTCAACCCATGGGGGCTCTGTTGCGGGTGGCTTCGCTGGCCCGCCGCGTCATGGTTTTCTAGCGTTAGAGGAAGCCTCTTCCTCCGCTTGCTGGTTGGTGGGAGAGAGGTAGCCGAGAGAGAGAGCTGAAGTCAGTCTCTGAGTTTATAGGACTTGTAAGAGGGGGTGTGATGCGGGAGTGCCCCCCCCCACAAGCATATGCATCAGCCGCGTTTTTCCCCGTAAAGTCATTCGCGCAACACCGAACGCATTACGTCACTGCCATTCTGATTGGCTGAACTACTTGCATTTTTTGAATGACCCTATTAGCTTACACACAAGAGAAAATGCCAAATTAAGATGAATGAATTAAAAAGGAAAAACCGAAAAGTACTTCAGAGTACTTTAAAGAAAAGTAAGCAGTTACAGATCAAAGACAGCAAACTTTTAACCACTGAGTTAATCTGAACCGCTGTAACCGATTTGGTAAATGTAAAGATTTTTACAATCATCGGCTTACAATCATCAAATGTCTTTAAAGATTAAAGAGTGAAGTAGGAAGACATTCAAACATTTTGACTGGACAGTTACAATAGCTGCAGAATGAATAGCAATTTCACATATTTTAACACACAAATTTAATAACTATTTCTACCAGAAGAGCCTATAAGGTCCTCTTAAATTTGTCAGACCTCTCCTTGGTCATAAGAATGTCTGTGTTGTAAGGTCCTTCCCGTCCCAGGGGGGCAGGGCAGCTTCCTCTGAGAAGTCCGTTGATAAGCAGAAGTCGTTAATGGCACAAGAGATCATGTGAAATTGAGCCAGGGTCCAGATATCCTGTTCTAAGGTCTTCCTATGGAGAAGCAGTTCTTCATAGATTGCATATGAAGATGCTCCAAAATGTTCAAATCAGATCAATGCTGTTTGACTAGGTGTGTGTGCGTGTGTGTGGTAATTAACTGTCTGTGTGTGTGTGTGTGTGTGTTTCTCCAACCGACAGGATGTGAGGGTTGCGAGAGGTCTTCTTTGGCATTTATGACAGAGAGAAGAGACTATGAGCATTTTAGGATTAGCCCTTCGCCAACTCAGACACTCAATGTATAAGTTTATGCATGGTCTTTAACAACGGCTAACTAAACAACTACTTTAAAATAAAAGCATCAGAATTTTTAGCGTTTTTAAACTGGATTCTGATATTCACTAAAGTTAGTCAGGCTTTGTAGTCAGTTCGCTAAAGATAATTGCAACAAAACAGAGAACTGTCTAAAAGCTTAGAATAAACATTATTACAGGTTATTAGTTGTCAGTAGTTAGCTGACTTATCTACTTTATCATGTTGGTGTTTGATGGCCAGCCAACTGACTAATACCCAACATAGATACCAAAATCACTTCATTGGCAATGCAGCAAGCTAGCCTACAGAGTAACATGAAGTAGCTCGCAATCCAAGAGAAGATCATAGGACGGCATTTTAATTGTTTGCCATTGTATTGCATTACCAAGCTTTCCATGGGAGTTCTGGACTGCAGGTCAGTCTGCAGAATGTAGAAAGCATGTGTTGCTCCAAAATGTGTTGACTGTTAATGGTGGTTTCACAGATCACCCACTAAACATGCCCTCCAGTACTGTGACAGACCCTGGCCTTTAAACTTTGTGTTGGGAAAAATCTGGATAATCTTTTTTTTTTTAACACAACTGTTAAAATCCTGTAAATCTAGTTGGTAACACACACACACAACAAGCTTGTTTTTCCAACAAACGTAGGTGATTTGGTGTTTCCAAAGTGTCAAGTATATTTTGCTGCTATTGCTCAATGAAAGTTGTGTACATTGGAAAAAAAAGTTGTTAAAGCTTATACAGGACTACAGAGACTGCAGATACAAAACAGTGTGAAAAAAAGTGGAGAACATACAATAAATATACAGAAGCTAAATACCCAAGACAATTGTAAATATTAGACAAGACAATAACACTGTAAGGATTCAGACTCAAGAGGTGCTATACGATCCATTTGCAAGGTTTATTTGACTCAGAGCGGTGAAAAAGGTAAACAAAAACAGTTCAACAGCTCGCTAGTGCGAGGAGTCCGAGGGAAGTGAGCAGTGGGCCTGGAGCAGGCTGAGAGGTGATCCCTTTGGGCAGGCTGGGTTGTAGCACAGAGCCGCTGATGTAATCCGCTGCTTGACTGGGTCACCACGCTGGAACAATGCGGTGGAGGAGGAAACCCGAGCAGCACCTCGCGTCCTGGTGAGAGGGGAGAGAGACACCAGCCCATCAGAGACAGTTCGAACAGTGGTTAAATGCTCCTCGCCGTGGTCTCGGCGCTAGTCCGGTGGCAGCCTCGAACAGAGAACACCCTCAGTGAGGTTGGTATTCCAGTGATAACGCTAACTAAAAACAGTCAATAGTGAACCGGCCGGAACCGGTGAACGAGCTCGGGAGTCCAGTGGTGCACCAACGTCGCTCTGCGGGGACGCCTGAGGTACGGGTGCCGGGCAGGTCAGCGGGAATGCAGGTCCTCTTGGGCTCCAGGGAGTGAGACAGGACCCCGCTGTGGAGAAGCCAAGTCTGGATGAACTTGTGGAGAGATCCTTTAGCGACAGCCCAGAGACCTCGGACGGGTAAGTGCTGAATCCAGCAGTATCTCAGATCTAATGAGCAGAGAAACAATAGGTGTGTCCGAAATCGCCTACTTGTCTACTACTCAGTAGTGAAATCAGACGGCAAGCGCAGCTAGTATGTCTGAATACTTAGTAGGCATCAAGTAGTAGGCGAACGGTACCCAGATGACCAACTGAATCAGCAGCCATTTTTATGTAGGCGAACTCGGCACAAACAATGATTACATTCCTCCCGTTTCGTCTTCTTCGAGCTACAGCTTGACACTGTCTGAGTACATATTCCGACAAAAACGCAGATTAGTGTCACAAAAAGCTTCTAAATCTGTCACTAAACAGAGCTTTTAAATGAATAGCAGGACTTTTACTGTGGTGGTCTGATGTCTTGCGCCACAGGACGCTGGCAATATGTCAGACATAGTACGTCCGAGCTTGTGTGGCTACTACAACTCGCCTACTGAAATTACCTACTAGTCTGTCGCTCGAGCAGTACATACTGACTCTAATCTAGTACCTACTGACTAGTAGGCGATTTCGGACGCACCTCAAATCACGCACTCGGCTACGAGTGCTGCTAAACTTTGTAGGAAGCGCTAACCAGCTACCGCTGCTGCTGATGACTGTCAGCTGTGGGAGACCTGTTGCCGTGGTGATGGATGAGTGTAAGGGGTATGTGCTGTGTGTGTGTGTGTGTGTGTGTGTGTGTGTGTGTGTGTGTGTGTGTGTCCCAGGCTAGTCAAAACTCTGGCGATTGTGATCTTCCAGTAGACCGAGCTGTGGAGCTTACCATCTGATTATCTCCAAAATGGCAACTACAGGAGAGGCCAAAAACTGTCTTCACTTTCTATATAATTTTTTTTCCAAGCTATTTTGGAGCATTTCTATTGTTCCATTCATCATAAAATTTTCCAACCATGTAAACGGCAGCTGCTGCATTTAATTGATGTAGAAAAATGGATATCCACAAAAATGGAGATACATATTTTTCATTGCACTGCGACGATATGCTGCTAATAAATAACACGTTTTATTTAGACAAAGGTAAAATTTGTAGTGATGGTAGTGATGAAGGGACTGTACAGTAAGGTTGAGTCTCATAGCAGATTCAAAGTCAAGAATTAAAATGTGGGTGTGCAGTGATAGTAAAGGGGTGTGTGAATAATGATGGGTACAGGAGGGGTGTTTATTAGTCCAGGTGTTTTGTTGTTTTTTTTTTTTAGTTTTTTTTTTTTTGGTAAAATGAATGCTTTGTTACCTTATTCCAGATGGCTGGACAGTGAAGAGTCCATAAATTCAACACCATTAGAATTGATATAAAAAAACATTAATGCAGTGAAAAGTAACAATTTCCTATTTTCAAAAAAAGTGGTTCTAAATTTCCCCTGGACACCAGCAGCCATTATATGGATTTGTTCAAATCCATTTTCATCCCTCCTGATTTAATTTTTACAGAATCATTTGTTAGATATTTGTTCTTACATTAAATTCACCCTGTCAGTTACGATATCAGTGAAATTCATGAGATAGCCACGCCCTCTTTGGGAGGGCCTTGGTCTCTTGTGTCAGTGGGTTCATAAATGTGGGAAAGTCAGAAAGGTTGTGTCATTTTGCTGTGCTCTTTCTGCAAACAGCTGCTAAAGTGTTTAACAGTCTACACTGAGTACCAATCCTGCATCAGGTGAGTTTAAAAAACTACTACTAAAATCTTGCAGTACTTACATTTGTTATATTACACAGCAGGCACACTGGCTTGTTCTGAAATTAATGAAAAGTTAATGAATTTACATCATCAGAGCCCTTAGATGTTATACTATATACACTGTAGCTGTTGTAACCATGTTCTTTGGATAACCATAAAAAAACGTTCATGAATGTTTTTACCACATTTACAGTGAACATAACAGTTTTGACTGACAGTCTCATAATCAGTTTATAAACCTGTTTATTAACAGGTACAGCACTGAGAATGTGACCAGACATATCATATATGATACATTTTCCACTGCATTATATTTAAACACAGGGGAACCATGGGAAAATACACAATCCAGGTCTTCACTGGTGAGGCTTTGGGTGCTGGCACATCTGACAAGATCTACATCAAGTTCATTGGCACAATCTCCAATAGTGGACCCCATCAACTTGCATCAGTGACAGGCTTTTGGGCGGGATCGGTAAGTTAATCAGTTATCTCTTTGTAGAACTAGAACTAAAAGTTGTCACATTTCCTGTTAGGATTATTCCTGAACATGATTAAAAACAATTTCATTAAAAAAAATTATAATTAAAAAAATACAAAAAAAAAAGATTTTTTAATGCCTGATAGGGTCTAATCCTACTGGAGTCAGTATTTCCTGAGAATAACCATTAAAAAAAATAAAATAAAGGAAATAAGGAAAGTTGATGCTTTGAAACTTAGAGCCTCACCAGTGGTTGGCTTAATTTATTTACTATACAAACCACCAGCGACCCTACACGTCTTCTGAGTTTTTATATGGAATGTTGATGATGGTGAAATAGTGGAAATTTTTAATTATTAAAACTATTTTGCCTTAGAACCTTGCATGTAGCCCTCCACCAAGAATGGCTTCAAACAAAATAGGCCCAATCTTATTTTACACATTACTGTTCTGAATGACTTTGTTTTTGTGGAGTGTTAGGGGTCTTGATACATAGTAGAGGAAGACAGATTTTGTGTCCAGGACCACAACATGAGTCATGAGAGGTGGATTGAAGAGGGCGCCTGACCATGGTTCTTATTGTCCTCCAGGGTTTGAGCACCTGGCACAGTTATCTAAACAACAACTAAAATGTCTAAACCTTTATATCCCAACAGGAACATACTTTCACAATCGAAAGCAAAGCAAACATAGGAAAACTCTTACTGGTTGAATTGGAAGCTAAGCCACCGGCAAATTTGACATTCCTTGACAACGAGTGGTTCTGCTCCAAAATTATGGTAACGACGCCTGAAGGAGCCCATCTGCTTTTCCCATGTCATTCCTGGATAAGCTATGATAAGAAGTTGACGCTTAGGGATTCTGTAGGTCTGTAAAAACTAAAGCACTGATTTATGAGGGAACAGTGTATGTATAAGATATCAAAAATAATTATATTAATTTTACATTTTTTATTTAGCCATACTAAAAACCCAAGAAGTGGCTCCTGAACTTCTGGCACACAGACAAGAGAATCTGAAGAGATGGCGCCAAAACTTCAAGTGAGTGACCATGAGAAGCTGATGTTAAACGTCTAAACATGCATATAATAACCTGGTGATGGTCAGTAGAGTAGAAATATTGAAAAACTTAAAGGGGCATTTTGGCCAAAACAAGTCCATTATATATTCTGTACCTAATTCTGTAGTTAACCACTGCGTCCCTAAACCTCATTGCTTTCACACAATGCATGGCTGTATATCATTGCTGTGTTTTCATTAATTAGTGTTCTTTCACTAGAGTACCCAGCATGTCTTCTAAGTTTTTATATGTAATGTTAAAACAGTAATAAACATTTTCTTTGGGAGCTGTTTAGCCTGATGACGCTCTGCATGTACACCTTGGTCACTTCCTCTCTCTCTCCTTCACTGAGTGTGGAACAGAGAGCTATTTAACTCTAGTATTTCATTCAGCCTTTCCAGCTGCAACCATAAGACCATCATCAATAAACAAAACATCACTACTTAATGTATGTGTCATATTTGAATGATATTGGACGAGGCTTTTAAGATCCTTTTTAAGATTATAAGTTTTTTTTTTCTATTACCTGTTTATCGTGTTACTGTTGTTAATGTTGCTCAACTGTGATGAAGTCCTTTCAGCCAATTTCAAAGGTGACAAAAAAAGAATCCACAGAAGAAGTTAATTCATTCAGAGTTCATTTGTAGTTAACATATTTAGGGTTTTTTTCTCACTTTTTGTCTCTCCCACAACGTTATTCCTTCAAATATACGCAAATAGACTATTATGCAAATTAGGTGATTACGTCATTTAGCGACTTCTAGCGACTTTTAGGACAGCCAATAGCTTCTTTCCTTACTGAGGAGTTGGCAACTGCATCAGACAAACCTATCACTGTCAAGTTTAGGGAGCCACAGCCCACATAGCTGAAGATCCTTGGTTTGGATCCTTTTAGTTTTAGTCACATTTCAGTTGTTGAATTACTGGTAGTTTTAGTCTAGTTTTAGTCCATAAAACTAACAATATTTCAACATAGTTGTAAAAATGTAATAAACTTTCTAATATATTTTGACCACACTTAGTCTATATTTCAGATTTATAATGCATGCAACTGGCTCCAGAAGTGGGATGGCTATCAAAGTAACCACATATAGGGTTGCCGCAAAGGGAACTGGGACTGAGCTGTTGTTTTTACACTCTGTTGTTTTGGCATCTGATCTGGATGAAGGCTAAAACCTGTGCCTATCTGAATTGCACTTTGGAGAGGCCCTTACAAAGAGGGAGAAACAATTGAGGTTGCTGCTTTGGCCACAAGTTGAACGAGCCAGCAAAGAGGGTAACACGTAAAACATTTTCAAGATGACTTGAAAAATATAGAAAATGAATTCTTTAAGTGTAAGTCGAATCGTTTGTCCATTATCTACATGCTTTTGAGTGTTACGTACAAGAAAATTCTGAAGTTAAGGAAAAAATGTTATAAATAATGTACTATTTACATTGCTGTAGTGATATGTATGTTTATGGTAGGTAAGGCTTTGCTGGATTTATTTTATAACTGTGGATGACAAAGGAAAGCTGTTAATTTTTTTTTTTTTTTACAAATTCTGGTTCCATTAGAATTTTTTTTAGACACATGTGTTTGTACACAGCAGAATTTGACCTCCACATTTAACCCACCCGTGCAATGAAACACCCACATATACACACACACTAGTGAATATACACACTAGGGGCAGTGAGCACACGTGCCCAGAGCGGTGGGCAGCCCTATCCATGGCACCCAGGGAGCAGTTGGGGTTAGGTGCCTTGCTCAAGGGCACCTCAGTCATGGCCTGCCAGTCCCAGGGATCGAACCAGCAACCTTCCGGTTACTAGACCGGATCAAACTAAAGACTTGTACGATGAATGTTACACTGCATTCAAATTACATTACTGGGAAAAGCTTTGATTTCTATATAAACCACTGTTTCCTAGTGATGTTCTTCTTCTGTCTGATTTAGAAAATGTATATAGTAATATAGGTACTCCTCAGCTTTTTTTAATGTCTGTAGCAAACAACTCATTATCTAGCGTTTTTACTTTTCATGCAATTTTAAGATTAAACAGCAACTTTGCATGTCAGACAGGTGTTAAGAGACAGGTATTTCAGAGAATGAAGGGCCCTTCAATGGTCACAGAAACACCTCCACAGTTTTTACACATTTCTGTCCAAGTGTCTAGCAAAACATCCTAATGAAATTGTAGGCCTGTATCAGAAAAATAATCTAAATCATAAAGTGTGAATCAACAGCAGTGCAAAAGAAAGCGTGAAATGAATGTAGCTATGTCGGTCACACTGTAAAAGTGTATGCTTTAGGAAGGATCTTAAGGGTTAGGGCCATGCTCTCCCACCCCTAGTATATTTATCCTGTAGAATGGAGCCAGCAATTACATGTAAAACGGTATTTAAATGTTATAGAGTTTTTTGTACATTGAAGTAAATTCAATGCTAGACATAACTGTTAACATTATTTTACCAAGACTATTTAAGCTGGCTTGTTTAAGTCTTTTTCAACTCACTCTGTATGGTGAAATGACTAATGGCTGTTTTTTTAATAAAATAAAACAAATAAGGGAGAATTCACACGAGATATGAGAACAGGTACATGTCTGAAAATGAAAAATGATCGTTGCTGTAGGTTTGAATGAAAAAAGTATGTTTTTTTGTCTTGCAAATGTATTTGGATAAAAAGGAAAGTATTCGGTTTTAGTATTATGTGGGTGAAGCAAAATACTATGTAAGTGAAGTAAAGTGACAAAGTACAATACAATTGTTTTTGCTCTGGTGGTGATAAAGCTCCACTAAACACAGAACTGTACGCATGTAATTGTGACAGTAAAAGCTGTATTTTATTTCCAGAAATCTTTTATATAATTGCTGTCCTTGAAGTTGATTAAAATAGCTGTGTGCACTGATGTATTGTGTATTTATGTCTTACAGTTGGAGTATACATGCTCCAGGATTACCTCACATTGTGAATGCTCAAAGTCCGACTAACTTACCACCTGAGGTCAGATTCTCTTTCACCAAAGAAAACGAGTTCCTATTCAACTCGGGTACAGCGTAAGTTCTCTGTGTCTGAATAATCCCTAAATGCACTGTCGGGTTTGCATATTGATGGTTCTGGTTCATACATCATAATATTTTGTCTCAGTTTTATGAAGCTGAAACTGGAATGTCCTTCAACTGACGCTTGGAACAGCATTGAAGACTTCAATGGCATTCTCTCCATCAAGACGATGACTTACGGTAATTTAACACCACCAGTCAACCCATGTTATAACTGCACTGTGTAATACTTTTGGTTTAAACTGAAGGAAGGAGAATTCGGAGAATAAAAACAGGCTAAAATATGGTGTGTATGTGTTGCTCTGTAACATTAAATAGCTTTTCATACCACATCATACGTCTTTATTACTTAACATCTCATGCACAAGCTCAAAAAGAAGGTCAATGTCGACGTCTCAAATGCAAAATGAACATGGTGACCATAGTTGTTAATTCATTCACGTTTTTAGAAGGCACATCCCTCACTAAGTTTTTGAATTTTCCTTCAACGCACTCACAGTCTTCAGATTGATTTGCTCATGGAAAGGATCTGTTGCACAACCCACATTCTAAAATCTTCTTCCATACATTATGTGCAATTACACATTTTCACCAGAGAGGTCACCAGATCCCCAAATCAGACATAGTATAGCTTTCATAATGATCTCAACGGCAAATCTCCATTCTTTGTCTATTTTTTTGCAGAATATGTGCAGAAGAACTGGAGGAAGGATGAATTCTTTGGATACCAGTTTCTAAATGGTCTGGATCCCATGATCATCAAGCGCTGCTCAGAGCTGCCTGAGAAATTCCCAGTCACAAATGAAATGGTCAAAGGTTTTTTACCAGAGACGAGCACATTAGAATCGGAAATGAAGGTATAAATCTCTTATATACATTTGATAAATGTCCTTCCTCATACAGGTAAATAATACTTTTTTAGTAAATGTAATGATTTCAGTGCTTATTGAAAAATTGGATTTGACTAAACTAAACTAAAATTTAAATCTGCATTAACCCTTGGTCTCCTCCAAGGGTCTCCTATGTGCTATCTTTCATGGAAACCACTTTCAACCAACAGCAGACAAGGAGGAGGGCGGGGCACCCACGCTCAAATGGGGGTCTTGGGGTTTTTGGGGTTTATTTTGTCAGGGGGTTGCATTGAGACACCACTTTATGGCATCAAGTTGAATTTGGCCTGTCTTTCAGTGTGTCAGCTGATAATTTTCTTTTAATCTTGTATTTGTAGCGTGTTATTCATCCTTTACTAATTGTGTTTTTATTTTTATAACCATTTCAAACCTTCTATTTTTACACTCACTTTGTAACAGGTGTCAGTTTTTTATATTTATCTATATTTCTTTTGTGTTTATTTGATTTATTGTTATTCAATCAGAAGGGAAATATCTTCCTGTGTGACTATGAAAGACTGAAAGACCTTGAGGGAAATGATATCAACAAGAAAAAGCAGTATCTGGCTGCTCCACTCTGTCTGCTGTTCAGCACTCATGGCAAACTGATACCAATTGCCATCCAAGTAAGAATTTATGAATTCTGGGATAGCATTATAGTACAGACAGATTCTGAAAATCTACAATATTATCAGCTTAAATATATATATATATATATATATATATATATATATATATATATATATATATATATATATATCTCAGTTGACAGAGTTGCCTGTTTGTTTCTTCCAGCCATTTCACTGTGTACTAATAATGACTGTAATATTCTATAAAGCTGCAGAGTTTCCAGCACGTGAGAAATGCCAGTTACATCCTCGAGGAAGAAGCATCCTGTAATGTGATTACTGTCAGTTTGTTTAGTAACTGGAAACAGCTATTTATATATTTGAAATACTGAAATGAAACACTTGATTATTTTTAGATGTTTTTTGAGGCTTTATTATGTATTTGAGATGCACATTAGCTGCAAATTGTTGTACCTTTTTAATTTCTTAATATGTGTACATACAGCATACAAAAAACAACAACACATCCAGGTAGAAATGTGGGATTGCTGACCTATTAAAAGGCTCTCAGAGGCTACTTTTGTGTTATGTACCTCTTGGTGAGAGACAAGCCACTATGATGCACTCAAAGACATTTTGCCCACTTGACAGACTTTGAGACGGGGCACAAGCAGGATGGTTGTTATGATGAATTAGCCGCCATCTAGGCCATCCCAACCAAGCTGTTTAGAGGTTTAGGGAGCAGTGGTTTCATGAGGACGTACACACACAGTGAACAGGCTCCAGATGAGCCAGACAGACCACTAGTACAGAGGACTGTTGGATCCATTGACAAGAACAAGCAGCTCCTACAGTTTCCTGGACCACTAAAGGCGGGAATTCATCTTTAGCAACAAATACAGGTTCTGTTTGGGATCCAACGGCAGTCGCTTTTGAGTAATGAGGCAACACTTCCTTGGTCTGTCCAGGTGTCAGATTTATTGGTAATCGAGCATTTATGGGGCCAGCTGGGATGCCAGCTTTGGCAACCTATAAGTGTGCAGGATCTTCAGGACCAAATGTGCTGCAGGATGCCATATGAAACCTGTATGCCTCCATACCCAACCGTATCTTATCTTGTATCTAGACTAGAGGCGGCCCAACAGGGAACTACAGCCTCCTTTCAGTTGTTCAGTGTCTTCCCCAATACACTTCTCCTTTCGTTCTATTATTGTAATCACTATATCATCATTACACATATGAATATAAATAAATTTGATAAATTTGATTCCAACGACTCCTTCTTGGTGTGTTATTTTTATTTAGAAAAGAAGATGTAGTTAATTAGAGTAAAAATATAGTACGGTGCCGGCTGCTGGGCTGATCCAGACCTAAACCACAATTTTTAATGTATTTATGTAGTTTATGCTAAAGATGTTGGTTTTTTTTTCAGTTAAACCAGGAGCCTGGACCAGGAAATCCCATCTTTCTACCCTCCGACTCTCAGAGTGATTGGTTGTTGGCAAAGATCTTTGTAAGAAATGCAGAGTTCAATGAGCATGAGCTGAACTTCCATCTGCTGCGCACTCACCTGCTGGGGGAGGTCTTCACTGTGGCACTGTTGCGCAACTTCCCTGCATGTCATCCCCTGTTTAAGGTGAACTCTTTTGTCCAACTAAGACTGCATCCTTGTTTTTAACTTGTTTATCTGACAGTTAGAGATCGGAATAAAACTGTATCATGGACACGGTTGTGTAGTAACTGAATACATATGACGTTGTTCCCTATTCAGGATACAAACAAACAGTTCTTTCACAGTTACAGTAAAAAAGTAAAAAAGGCAGTAATCAGGTTAATTTCCTGATGACCAGCAGGACTACATTCACATGCAAACCTGTCATTGTTTACCAAAATCAGCTGCTTTAATGATAAATGTGTCACATGAATCATGTAAATTTAAAGAGTTCATGTGGGGGAAAGCAGGGTGAGCTATCGCTGGGAGATATTTTAGATAAATCTCACTTAATTCTACTCACAAAGTTACACTCAGCAGTTATATTCTGGGGCCTTAAGCTGCTTTTACATTGTGGTGCAGTTATGCTGAGCCCAACTTTATGCAAAGGAATGTGACCAATGTGATGCCACGTTTATTTAAAATCAGGCCATGCTTTTAATTATGACACAGGGAAGGCCTTTATTAATGCCAACGCATGGCCAGCTGAAGAGGGGTAATGCCTTCACAGCAATTGGCACGCCAATGTAAATGCAGCCTCAGGCAGTATAATAACTGCTGCCCCTTTTAAGGTGGAATGGGAATATTCAAACAAGAAGCTACCAAATAAGCTAACTTCACAGCCCATATAATATCCGGTGACCAGAACAGCGCTCACAAGACCGGCCCACTGGGAAATTGCCCAAACTTATTGTTGGCCAGTCCTTGTCTGGAGACGAGTTATTAGGATAAGTGAGCTGCCTTGTTACAGTGGTACACATATTAAACCAACGGTTTTGTTTCTAATTATAGGGTCCCGGATCCCCCAGGAGCCATTATATTTTACACCTTTATTTTACCATGATTACCATGATTTACCATAAGAGAAGGCCATGGAGCGACAGTATAAAACTCTGTAGTGTATATAGTCTTGTTTCATGAACAGTGAATCAGATAACCTGTTTTAATCAGACTGCTACAAATATTTATTCTAATACAGGATTTCATTATTAAGTCTTAATATCCAATCTATAGTGACCCCATCAGCGTTTGTCAACATGAGTTTTAAATGTGAGCTTTTTTTACACAACATGATCAGCACAATGAATTTTTCAGCAGTTTAGAAAGAAGGAATGTGTTTTCAAGTTCTGTTAACATTCGGTCTACGTGCAAATTGAAGTAGAAAAAAAGCCTGGAAGTTGAGGAAGTTGGTCACTTGGAAGTAGCAGCAACATAAAAGTCCAGTGAACTGACCAGTAGAATTCATTATAGTAGAAGTGCTTTATCTCTTTTTATCTTCCAGCTCCTGATACCCCACACTCGCTACACACTCCAGATCAACATCATGGCCAGGAATAGTCTGATCTCAGCGAATGGGTCTTTCGCTAAGGTACACAGCTTGTACAATGTAGACATCTGAAAATGTTAATAACACATGATAGCAGCAGTTTTTTAAATGATTTAAAATTTTGCTGATCTCCACCATTTAGTTCACTGCAATTGGAAATGACTCTATGATCACTTTCCTGAGAAGATCAGCCTCTTCTCTGACGTACAGCTCCCTCTGTCTGCCGGACAACATCAAGGAGAGGGGCTTGGAGAAGATTCCCAACTACTTCTACAGAGACGATGGTCTGGAGTTGTGGAACATCATTTTCAAGTATGACAGCAAGAAAATACTTTAATACATAAACAAAAGTGTCACGGTTTACTTTTTGGAAGCGCTGGCCATTTAGTGTACAGAATACGATCAAAGCACTCTCTGTTCTCTCGTGTGAGTCAAAATCTATTTGGAGCTAGGTTTCACAGGTTTAATGAGAAACAACTGAATTTGTACATTCACGTCATTTAGATGACACTCTTATCCACAGCAACGTAAAGTGCTTTCTTCTCTTAGAGAAAGTATTCTAGCTAGTACAAACTAGTACTAATATATTAATACTCTTGAGCTGAGATTCTTTCAGAAACAAGAGAGCTGATTGCTTTGTGAGAAAAGATACAAGATACAGAAGTAAGGAGGAGAGGAGAGGAGAGTAGTGGATGAAAATGACATGTATTTTTCTTTACGACACACTTTTACACTGTTGTGATAAGGTAGATCACATGAGCACTGGGCACTGCTGTCATCTTCAAACGTTAGGAGCAGATCAAAATGGTATGTGATTTGCTTACAATGGTAATAGTATCATGTTTTAGTGAAATTTATTTTTTAAAATAATCCTACATCTGACCAACTGCATGCAAAATCATTTTACCCAGAAACACTTGTATTGTCCTTGTAAGAAGAGTACTGATAAACAAGCTGTTCTCCACTGTGTTCTTGGGTTGCCAGTTATTCAACACCAAGATCAATATGCATTCATAAGATGGCTGGTTATTATTTTTAAATGCAACTACAGTACAAGGTGTTAAAAACAACCCTAACTTTGTGATTTCCGCTCACACTGCAACTACCCAGATTTTTCAAGAAGACCTGACCATCTTGAGTGACACGGAGAGAACTTGTGATTGAAAGACGTGTGGAAAACAGAAGTGTTTCTAGTTGCGAGGCTGCAGTGTAAAATCCACACTGTTGAAATCAGTTATACTCATTTCCATGTGTTCATTTAATTGCTGCACAAAGAGATGGAACTACGGGAGAAGTACTTCTACAGTTTACGAGAGAAGATTCTGCTGATATATGAAATATCTTTAATGAAAATCTTTCACTTTTTATATCATCAGCATTTTTTTTAGTAAAGCAGGGCATACTTTTTGAATAGAGGTAATAAGGAGTGGCTCACGCAGGTAATGTAGGCTCATTATGCAGAACTAGTTCATAAAGGCTATCTGTAGCGAGAAAGGGAGCAATAACAATTGCTTCCTAATCTTAATACCATTGCCCCATTTTTAATTTCTGATTTTTACTGTAATGTTTCTACAAATGGTGTCATCAATTTAACAATAACATCATGTCTAAACATTTTTATCCACCAGGTTTGTGTTTGGAATTCTGTCACATTACTACATTGATAAGGACGTCCAGGAAGACAAGGAGCTGCAGGCATGGCTTACCGAGATAAGAGAACACGCCTGTCCTGAAAACACTCAGACTGGTATGTTTGTTTTAGTTTGTTTGTTTGTTTGTTTTCTACCCTGAGCTACACATCCTGTCTAAAATCTTTCCACTCACCTCACTGTTAGGTTTTCCAGAGTCTTTCTGCACTGTTGAAGAGCTGGCTAAGTTTGTCACCATGGTGATCTTCACAGTGTCTGCTCAACATGCTGCGGTCAACAACGGCCAGGTTTGAAAATGTGTCTGAATTTACATGTAAAGTAGTAAAGTAAACAATTAGACTTGACGTTGCACTAAATCTGCCCTCACAGTTCGATTTAGGGGGATATATGCCCAACTTTCCAAGCTCTCTCCGATGTCCACCCCCCCGCAATAAGGGAAGCACTACGAAGGACTCCATTCTTGCGACCTTACCAGACGTCAGCACCACGGTCAACGCAATGGCTATTGTGTATGTGCTGAGCCAGGATTCCTGCGATCGGGTGAGTCCATATACACCACTTCAATGCATATGCAGCACAAAGGACTTGGTGGTTAATGTAAAATGAATGAATGGAAAAGCTGAAAAGACAAAATTGATCACAGATCACAAGCAACTAATTTGTCTTTACTTTTGAAAGACTTTGTAAACTGGAAAGATTCTTACGCTGAATGTTTTGTGTCAATGACCTGAGACAGAATTCTGAGATGATTAAGTGCACTTCACCTGTTCTTAAGAGAAGCATTAATGTTGCTTTACTTTCTCAGTACCCACTTGGTCATTACCCTGAGGAGCTGTTCAGCGAGGAGACGCCCAAGAAACTGATGATGCAGTTTAAAAATGCTCTGCAAGATCTCGAGAAGAAAATTGATGCCAGGAATAAGAAGCTTGATCTGCCGTACACATACTTGAACCCAAGAAATGTGAATAACAGTGTTGCTATTTAGAGTGACGGTCTTGAAAGAGGCTTTGATTTCTGATTTGAGCAAATATTGGCACCCTGGAAAACATGACTGTAAAAACGTCTTTATTGCTTCTCCTTTTGATCATTCATAGTATAGACAAAATCAAACCACTTTCATTTATTACTACTAAGAACACATGGCAAGTCATTTGAGACCATTCCTACATAAAGAATCTCATCAGATCCTTCACATCTCGAGGTCCACACTTCTTTACCGTCCTCTTCAGCTCATCCCACCGTGTGTTCTGTGGGGTTTAAGTCAGGGACCTGGGTTGGAAAAACCTTGATTCTGTGGTCAGTGAACTATTTTTATGTTGATTGTGATCCACTTGATCCAGCCTTCTCACTGCGTACAGTCAATATATTCCCATCAGAGCTCAGAGCTGCTTTAACGGACCAATCTGTAAGATGATGCAACCTGTCAAATTCTTATGACAAACAATAGGGGGCAACATATCACTAGAATTTGCTCTCCAAGAGTGGGCAGTGACTGTTATAATGATCACTCGCCAAGAACTTAAGTCATCATTACCTTCACTCTTCCTTTCATTGGTCACCAGTCCTTGTATGACCTAACTGGGAACAGGGTTTTCAACATGATTGACAAGAGATTCTAAAAATATTATTTAGGTTTCATTCATAACAATTCTTACACTTTCTAGATTCCTCAGTATTTGTGGAGGGCACAGTACATGCAACAAAACTAAATCATTCATATAAAAGAAAAATACATGATGAAGACACAAGCTTGCTTACAGTTTTCTGGGGTTGATCATATGGGAAATATTTTTGATGATGGGATGATGGGTCTTTTTTTCTATTCTGTTCTTGCCAACAAATCTAACAAATCAAATCTTTGACCAATGAAATATTTGCATTTGATTTTGTTAACTGATCATTATTAATGTGCTCTGTTACATTTTAACAATAAATTCAATGAAAAACAAAGTCTTCTCTGATATTTTTTTAATTTATCTTAATTACATTAAAGTGCTTTGCTAATGTATTCAACCTCCGTAAATTAATCAAATTCATTTGGATTGCAAATTAGTGGTGTGCGATACAGCAAAATTTGGTATTAATCCGATACCAAGTAAATAAAGGGCAAGTATCACCGATACTGATAGCAATACAGATACCGATGGGGAATCACCTACGTGAAATAAATTAAAAAAGTCTATTTATACCCTACCTACATGTAGCAGATATGAACTATTTGTTATAATAACAATTGTATTTATATTATTATTATAATTATTATTAATTATTTTATAATGAAAAAAGAAAAATAGAAATTATATTTCATATTAATAATTAACATTATTACTTTATTCTTCTTCTTATTATTATTATTATTATTATTATTATCATTATTATAATTAAAGTATGGTTTGTTTGTATTGTTGTTATTTTCGTAAAACAAGCATATACAAGCTTAATAGCAGCATCCAACCTCTTAGTAGCCTGCAGGATGTGATCCAGATAGAAATCAGTAACATTTCAACTCATTGCCAGATGAATAATAATTAGAAACAAATAAGCGGAACATTTATAAAGTGCCTAAAGAGAAATAATCGTTAAACTATAGCTGTTGCTAGCGCAAGGCTGCTAAGCCAATGGGAAAATGCTAACCTCCTGTTGCTAAGCAGTGCTCGCAGCTCCGCGACGTCATTTATTTGTATAACGCTTTTTACAACGATGTTGTCACAAAGCAGCTTTACAAGATTTTAAAAGCATGAAAAACATGAAATCACACACTTTATCCTTCTTCCTCCAGTTGAGGGAACAACTCCCTCAACTGGAGGAAGAAACCTTGGGAGGAACCAGACCCATCCTCCTCTGGTCGAACAGTATTTACAGTTTAATAAACTAAAGCTGAGTCTAAAGGTAAAAGCTTTAGAAGCTGTACAGGTGCTACATCAGGTGGATGATACAGTGATGCAGTCAAGGATGGAGCAGGAGAGCTGGTTGGTGCCAGGCGATGGGGGGCCCTTTACAGTATTCGGCGGCGACAGAGAGTTAGTTCTGGTTTGGGTTAGTTCAGAGACAGAGTTAGCATTACGCACCCAGGTAGAAGAAAAAGTAGTTTCCACCAACCGCTGTTCTGTCGATTTGTCTAATCTGTGCCACCTTGGTGGAAAATTATACTGCAAGTGCATTAAAACCACAGGTAGGATTACTTGATAGTGTAAATATGGTCATAAAACAGTACCCCCTGCTATTTTGTCAGCAATTATGAGGTACCACAAACGCTTTTGGAACACTGAAGCAGACAGTAACATTAGGCTAAATTCAGATAATAAGCTAAAAGAAAACAATTAACATTAAAAAGACATTAAAACATTTAAACAACAAGGATGAAATTATTCATGTACGCGCCAACCATCGAAATCTTGACGTAATCGTCATGTGCACATGCGCAATAAGCCTTGGTAGGACCGATCGATAGGTAGGATGAAATCACAGAATCACCCCTGCCACCATTTAGACAACATCTCAATTGTTTAGTTACTTTCCACTGTGTTCCTGTTAATGATATACATTACCTAAAATAGTTGAAGTATCAAAAGTATCGATATTTTGATTTGAGAATCGATTTTAGAGCATAAAGATCTGCTATCGGAGGTATCGATATTTCAGTATTGATACGTTCATTACTATTGCAGATGATGCTCTAATATTTATAAAGTCTTAGTGTGAATATTTGTGTGTAAGTGTCTGACAGGTCCTGGTTGTGTGAATGTCATACATGTATCTGCATAGCTTTCCAAATCATAAACTCCATGTAAGGTTCTGCGTACATGTTACTGCATAAACTCAAACTGTCCTATGTATGAATATCTTGATTGTTTTACTGCAAATAAATGATCTTTCCCATATATAACGTACATACACTCGTTGGGCTCTCTTTAGTCTCTTACTGAGAAATATTTCTGTCATTCAGTTTCATAACAGAAATTGTACTGAATTCCTGCTGGCAGAGAGATTTCCTCACTCCATCAAATGAGAAAGGTTGATGGACAGTGATGCTGGGTGAATCCTCAGATCCAGAGACACAGATACAAGCTTAAAAGCACTTTGTCTGCTGCAACTTGAGTCTCTAACTGGCAAGGTGTCTAGCAGAGCTTTTCCAAGCAGTGGGCACGGTTGTTATAATCCTGTAAGTCCGGTTGGTAACACACACAACAAGCTTGTTACACAACAAGAAAGATTATTTAATTTTTTTAACTGTCAAGTATATTTTATTGTCATTCCTCAGTGGAACTTGTGTACATTGGAACAAAATGTTGTTCTTCAAGCTCCACAGGCCTTAAAGGACTACATAGAGTGCAGATGCATAACAGTGTGAAACTACTGCAGAACATACAATAAATATACAGAACCTAAATACACAATGCAGTAAATATTAGACAACACAATAACACATTATATATGAATGATAAGTGGTTGATATCTGGGTTCTAATTTACAAAAATGTAAGATATAAATAGATGTAAATAAAAAAGGAGTGGAATTATTTAAAAAAAGTCATATACAAGCATTTTATTAACAATAGTCCATGGACACATTTGAAAAGTGAAATTAAGACATTTGTCCATTTCATGAACATAATAACTAATTTAGAATTTGATTGCAGTAACTCTTTGAAAAAGAAAGCGTTGTCTATGAACACAGTTCGCCCTGCAAACCATAAATGCAAGTTGTATCATGCACAGAAGAAGCCACATAATCCAGAAATGCCGCCGTCTTCTCCGTACCAAAGTTCATTTGAAGTGGACTGAGGCAAAATGGAAAACATGGATTATGTGGTCAGATGAATCAAAGTTTGAAATTCCTTTTGGAAACCATGAATGCCATATCCTGCAGCCGGAAGAGGAGAGGGACCATTCAGCTTATTATCAGGACACAGTAAAAAAGCTTGCGTCTCGGATGTTATAGAGTTGCATTAATGCTTAAGGCTTGGGCAGCTTACACATCTGGAAAGGCTCTATCAATAACAAAAACTACCAAATCTTCCAAGAACAACTAAACCATATCAACAACCCCTAATCATGCTAATATTCAGGAACAATCAAACCATACCTGAAACCACAGACCATACCAAAACAACCAAACAATTCAAAGACATACCAAGAACAACTAAACCAAACTAAAAACTACCAAACTGTACCAATATCCAAGACAAAACAATTCATACCAACAAATACCAAGCCATATCTATCTCTACCAAATCATTATAAGAACTAAAAAAACATACCAAGAACCAGGCCATTCCTAGAACAACCAAACCACATACTAAACCACATCAAAACCCCAGAACAAACCAATAAGTATCAAACAATTCCAAGAACTACAAGACATATCAAAAGCAACTAAACCATATCAAAAGCCCAGAATAAACTAATAACTATCAAACTATTCCAAGAACTACAAGACATATCAAAAGCAACTAAACCATATCACATACATACAAATAAAACATATTTTTGGATGCTTACTGTCCAATAATACGTATTTTAAAACATGTTATTGCACTACATGGTTTAGTAACGTTTTTACAACTTAATTTGTTAGAGATTTGTCCTCACACCAAATTCACCCTGTCAGTTCCAATATAAGTGAAATTCACAAGATAGCCACACCTTCCTTGGGAGTGTCTTGGTCTCTTGTGTCAGTAAGTATATAAATGTGGCAAAGTTGAGATGGTTTTGTAACTTTTGGTGAGCTTGCTGTGCTCTTTCTGCAAACAGCTGCTACAGAGTTTAACAGTCTGCACTAAGTACCAGTCCTGCATCAGGTAAGTGAAAAGTAAACATCTGTAGAAAAAAAAAACTGTAGACATCTTGTGGTATTTACATTTCTTATATAACACTGTTGGCATGGCAGGAATGATATCATATGGTTCAATATGTTGTGACTGACAGTCTCAAAATCAGTTTATATTTGGGTTTATTAGCAGGTATTGCACTGAGAATATGATCAGATATATCTTACATAATACGTTTTCCTCTCTTAAACACAGGGTGACCATGGCAAAGTACACAATCCAGGTCTTCACTGGTGATGCTTTTGGTGCTGGCACATCTAACAGGATCTACATCAAGTTGATTGGCACAATCTGTAATAGTGGACCCCATCAGCTTGCAGCAGTGACAGGCTTTTGGGCGGGATCGGTAAGTTTCCTGAACATGATTAAAACATTTTCACAAAAAAGTCTTGATGAAATCTTTAAAAAACTTTAAACAAATAGAAAATGTAAAACTTAAGCTATTTTGTTTTCTGATCAGGTCTGATCTAAATGCCACCTGTGTCTTCTGAGTTTTATATATTGATATATTGATATATTAAATATTGATGATGGTTAATCATGGAAACTTTTTTTTCTGGAATTATTTTGCCTTAGAACCCTGCAACCCTTATTTTCATATTAAACAGTTCTGAATGGCTTTGAATGATTGCGTTTGGGGTCATATATATATATATGATATATAGTTGAGGAAGACAGATTTTGTGTTCAGGACCATAACAAAAGTCATGAGAGGTTGTTTGAAGAGGGCGCAGTTCTCGTTGCCCCCCAGGGTTTGAACACCTGGCACAGTTATCTAAACAACAACTAAAATATCTAAACCTTTATATCCCAACAGGAACAAACTTTCACAATCGAAAGCAAAGCAAACATAGGAAAACTCTTACTGGTTGAATTGGAAGCTAAGCCACCGGCATATATGGCATTCGTTGATGATGAGTGGTTCTGCTCCAAAATTATGGTAACAACGCCTGAAGGAGCCCATCTGCTTTTCCCATGTCATCGCTGGATGAGCTCTGATAAGAAGTTGATGCTTAGGGATTCTGTAGGTCTGTAAAAACTCACTGATTCATTTTAAAGCACTGATTTATAAGGGAACAGTGTATTTCTGCCATGAGATATAAAAAATAATTGTAGTTGTTTTACATTTCTTATTTAGCCATACTAAAAACCCAAGAAGTGGCTCCCGGACTTCTGGCACACAGACAAGAGAATCTGAAGAGATGGCGCCAAGACTTCAAGTGAGTGATCATATGGACTTCCTTATATTCTCATGAAAAGCTGATGTTAAACGTCTAAACATGCAAATAATAACCTGGTGATGGTCAGTAGGGTAGAAATATTGAAAAGCCTGCCATTGTGGCCAAAACAAGCCTATAATATATTCTGTATCAAATTCTGCAGTTCAGCACTGCGTCCCTCGCTGCTTTGACACAATGCATGACTGTATATCATTGCTGTGTTTTCATTAATCAGTGTTCTTTCACTAGAGTACCCAGCATGCATTAGTAAAATACATCATACAACCACTTGGAATCTTTTTTTCACTATAAAGAAATCCAGACTGCTAGCCTGGCAACTGGATGTATCAGCAAATAAACAGACATACTTAATTTGGCTTCTTAGCAACATATATGGTTATTTACAATCCAAAACTGCCAGTGAACCAACACAGGTCTTCTAAGTTTTTATATATAAAGTTAAAACTGTGATAAATCTGAAAAAACACTATTTAGCTATTGACCCTGCGTGTACGACATTGTCACACTCTCTGAGAAAGAGTGAACTAAATATCCCATTTACATGTTTTTTTTTTATTTACATTTAAGCAATTTTACTGCAAGACATGCTTGTTAACACTACTTTACCCAGACTAGTTAATCTGCCAAGTTTAATCTTTGTTAACTAACTCTGTATAATGGAATCACTAATGGCTGAATTTTATTAAACATGTACCAACACAATACATTTGGAAGAATCCAGCTCTGTGCACTGATGTATTGTGTATTTATGTCTTACAGTTGGAGTATACATGCTCCGGGGTTACCCCACATTGTGCAAGTTCAAAGTCTAATTAATTTACCCCCTGAGGTCAGATTCTCTTTCACCAAAGAAAAAGAATTCCTATTCGCCTCGGGAACAGCGTAAGTTCTTTGTGTCTTTTTGTGTTTGCATATTGATGGTTCTTGTTTATACATCATAATATTTTGTCTTTAGTTTTATGAAGCTGAAACTGGAATGTCCTTCAACCGACACATGGAACAGCATTGAGGACTTCAATAGGATTCTCTCCATCAAGACGAAGACTCATGGTAAAATTTAACACCACCGGTTAGCTCACGTCACACCTGCACTGTGTAATATTTTTGTTAAAGATCAGGTTAGACAGCAGTCACCCAGCACACGACTTGTTCACCATACTGCCATCAGGCAGGAGATACCGCAGCATCTAGGTCAGAACAACCCGACTAATGAACAGTTTGCTAGCATGGACCACACTCAGAAATGAGCCAAGGTGGGGGTGAACTCATAATGATCTCAACGCCAAATCTCCTTTCTTTGTGTATTTTTTTTGCAGAATACGTGCAGAAGAACTGGAGGAAGGATGAATTCTTTGGGTACCAGTTTCTAAATGGTCTGAATCCCATGGTGATCAAGCGCTGTTCAGAGCTGCCTGAGAAATTCCCAGTCACAAATGAAATGGTCAAACGTTTTTTTACCAGAGACGAGCACATTAGAATCAGAAATGGAGGTAAAAATCTATTATATACCATTGGACCAATACATCCTTTCTCATACAGGTAAATAAGATTTTGTGTAACAGTTCTTATTAAAAAATTGTATTTAAAATTTGCATTGAAATTTAGAAGTGTATAGCCTCTTGGTCTCTTCCAAGCGTCTCTCACGTATCATCTTTCATAAAAAATGCTTTCAACGAGGCCTCCGGGTGCACCCTATTAGAGTAGGTTTATTTTGTTGAGGCTGGCATTGAGACACCACTGTTTGGCAAGTTGAATTTTGGATTTGGCCTGTTTTTTATGTCATCCGATAATATTCTTTTATATGTTTGTGCTATATTATTTGTTCTTTACTAATTTTATGTATGGATACAAATATGCATTGATATTTTTTTATGAAATCATTGTCCTGTTGTATATTTCCATTACATGTTGTTTGTTCTATTTTTTATCTATATTTTGAGTTAATTTGATTTATTGTTATTTTATTAGAAGGGAAATATCTTCCTGTGTGACTACGAAAGACTGAAAGACCTGGAGGGAAATGAGATTAACAACAAAAAGCAGTATCTGGCTGCTCCACTCTGTCTGCTATTCAGCACTCACGACAAACTGATACCAATTGCCATCCAGGTAAGAGCAGTAAATGACTATTATGTCATTATATCATAGGAGTTATGAATTCTGGGAAAGTATTTACCATGCAGACAGATTATAATGCATAAGTGTAATGCATTGTTTGCCATTAGAAGAGCATTACAAAACCTACAGTATTACCAGCTTTACTATAAAACTAGCCTTTACACTAGGTGCTAAAAAGCAATTTATACCATTGGCTATACAGCCCAGGAGAATATATAGAGCTGTTTAAGACAAATCTTATGGAGAGCAATTCACCAAAGTCATTGGTAGATAACGAGCACAAAATCAGAACTATCTATCTTAAGTTGTAATGTCACATTAATTTAATAGTAACTGCTGTGTTATAAACAGGCAACACCTCCACTTTTCTTATTCTATATAGATACACTAAAGTAGGTCAGATGTGTAGGAAAGGCTTTATTAAGTCAACTACCAAATAGTTTCAGTCAGGAAGAGAAAATTAATTGCAATCAATTAAGTTGTCAGTTAACTGTGCAATAGTAAAATACTTATTTGTCAATGATCCTGATAATGTAATATTTCATAATTCTTTCGTTGCTATGTAAACACTCTGCAATTAGAGCATTTTCACAATAAGCTCTCGTACTGCTTGTTGGAATCAAGTGCAAGTTTATTGAAACAAAATCTGAATCATAATCATTAACAGACCGAGTCAAAATCATCAAATCCATCCGAGAAATCAGGCAAGCAAACCAGAATGTCATCTATTACTAGACAAAATAAGAGGACGGCATTAGAATAAAGCTGAAACAGGAAACACATACCTCAAAATTGCCAAGAGAGCCAAACAGGACTTTGCAACAATACATCTGGGCTAAAGGTTTATATATCAAGATATAACAAGTTTTCTGGTGATGGCGACCTCTGGCTGTGTGGAGGGTAGCTGGCAGCAGACGTGACCTGTCTGTTTCCTCTGGCAATCCACTGTGTACTATTAATGACTGCAATATTCTGTAAAACTGCAGTGCATGTATGTAATATGTACTGTAATATACTGTTGGTAATACATAATTTTATAAAAATACAGTTTTGAAAGCAGTTCAGTGCCGGCAGCTGTCTTGATCACACTTTTTTATTTATTAAAGTAGTTTATACAAAAGATTATTTACTTTTTTAGTTGAACCAGGAGCCTGGACCAGGAAATCCCATCTTTCTACCCTCCGACTCCAAGAATGATTGGTTGTTGGCGAAGATCTTTGTAAGAAATGCAGAGTTTAATGAGCATGCGCTGAACTTCCATCTGCTGCGCACTCACCTGCTGGGGGAGGTCTTCACTGTGGCAATGATGCGCAACTTCCCTTCATGTCATCCACTGTTTAAGGTGAACTCTTTTCTCCAAGTCTTATTGTCAGAGTTCAGAATACTACAGTAACTATATTGGTGCACTTGTCAAAAACAGTGTTTCATTAGACGCATGCATTAGGGAGGTGCACATGCAAGTGGACTGCCAACAAAAACCAGTCCCCCAATTTCATACACCAAATTTAAAATAAAAAACCTTTCTCCAAGGCTCCGCATGTTTGTCTGTACAGAAAGCCATTCAATTTTGAAGCAATGTCATGGTCACTGGCCACCTTATGTGATGTTCTAACAGTTTATCCAACCCACTAATGATATCAGCATACTCCAACTTAGCATGCTCATCCAATTTTGTACAATGTAGTAACTCAGTGTATCAAATGTTTGTGTTTTTAATGTTTTTATCTCAAACTAAGCTTAATAATCACTACTTCCATCCAATTACTTAATTTATAAAAGTATCCTAATTATTCTTTTAATGCTGGAAACAATTTCAGAGAATGACCTTCACCAACTTCCTATTAAACCTTTCCTGTTTCACTGGTAACACTGTACCAATGTAAATGCAGCCTGAGGCATTATAACAACTGCTGCAACCTTTAAGGTGGAATGGGAAAATATGAAAACAAAGCTACCAAATACTCTGACTTCAGTATTGTAGTTTAAATACTGGCAGTTTTTTAGATAGGGTTGTTGAGTTACTGTTTTATCCGTGTTGCAGAAAGTACATTTTTAAATAGCCAAAGTGATCAAACTCACCTCTAGATCATCTGAATAAGCTGTCATGGCTTTATTGTGACAATGTGTGCAGCAGTCAAGTTTGTTGCCATTATTGATGTCAAAAATATCTAAATCCAGGGCTTATTAAAAATATCCAGTTGTTTACGTCAGTCGTTACATTCTCCTGAAATGGTCACAATGCATTCTGGGATGCAGCATGTTGGGAAGGTAGCTTTGGCTGCATACTGGAATATTTTGTCAGAGCAGTTGTTCAAGTGTTATTGGCATATTGGGGAAATTTATGTTGGTCACATACAGCATACCACATATGACTTCTGGGCCAGTATTAGGAAAACAGACCAGCCCACTGAGAAAATTTACAAACTTTACAAACAGCCAGTCTGTGCCAGGTGACATGCACATCATATATGGGTTTTAGGATATGTATACAGCCTGGTTAGCATTGAGCACAAATTTCACCAAACATTTTGTTTTGTCTTTTGTGTGTGATCTGTATGATCAGACTATCATCTGCTAGGAGTGCATGTAAATTTATGTGGAAAAGGTTGAATAGCCTAAAATGCGTGATTTGCAGGGAACTAGCCAAATCTATTATCCATGTCATCTATAAAACTAACTATTAATAAAAATAAGAATTAATAGTGATGCTAATAATGTGTGAATATGAAAATCCAGTAAAAAACTTATTTTACATAAACATCAGGGTAAACAAGGCTGGAACCATTCCATGTTTAAGACTTATACTATGGTTTTGTTTTGTGCTACTGCACAGCTAGTACAGAGGCATCTTATACATTGCAATTATACAGTGTTTAAATATGTTATTTAACAATAATATCACTTAAAACTTTTATTCTTTCCTGTGTTTCTAACACTATGATGTTTGGTCAGCAACATGGTGATGACGGTTGGATCTTATGTGCAGAATTGAATCTGGGGTTCAATTTTGTTTTGTTTCTATATTGTATGAAAGTATGAATTAGCCACAAGGTAGTTCAGGCGTCTAAATGTGATTAAATGTAATCAAATCTGTACTTTGAAGAATAAGGTCTATTGTCTTCAGTGCGGAATACCTACTGGTATTTAGGGGGTGCCATGTTTTTCTGGCTGCTAACTCACTGCCCATAGACTTGGTGATGATTTAGTGGCAGCAAAATGTTTGGTTTAACAGTTCTTCTTCTGGAAATGCTCTTTTCTAGTTTAGGAATGCACTGTTACACACATTAACTGAAATCTAACTCACCATCCCATCTTTTATCTCCAGTTTGAGAAATAAAGAACATTCACTCATTCCACCAAACTCTTGGGGAAGTTTTCAGATTTTTAAAAATATGCCATGGTATTAGCGGTATGCTGGGCATAGTTACAGCTGCTAATGGCCTACTGGATGAACTCTCTGAATCTGCTACAGCGCCACCCTCAGGTAGACCAGACCTGCATCCATTGAGGTCCAGTACACTGAGCAAAAAAATAGTTATAATAAAAGTGCTTTATCTCTTTTCATCTTTCAGCTCCTGATACCCCACACTCGCTACACACTCCAGATCAACATCATGGCCAGAAATCGGCTGGTCTCAGTGGATGGATTTTTCTCTAAGGTGCACATCTTTGCTTTGATGACATTCTACAGGACAGTGAACATGATAATAGTACTTGGTGGGTGCAGTTTGTTTACCATTTGTTTTAATTTTGCTGATCTTCACCATTTAGTTCACTGCTATTGGAAATGACTCTATGACCATCTTCCTGAGAAGAGCAGCCGCTTCTCTGACGTACAGCTCCCTCTATCTGCCGGATGATATCAAAGAGAGAGGCTTGGAGAAGATTCCTAACTACTACTACAGAGATGACGGTCTGGAGTTGTGGAACATCGTTTTCAAGTATGAAAGCAAGAAAATACTTTGGGGCAGATTTAATAATGTTTTGCATTTTGCAAATTACAGTTTGGCTCCAAAAAGTGTTATGATGGCCACCCGAAATAAACTCTACAACAAATTGTATACCTATAGCTATCCCCCCTTCCATTCTGAGCATTTTGTGCTTCGTGGAGGAATTTGTGCTGAAGAACCACAGAAAAAAGGCTCTGGCGTGCAGTCACACTCAGAAATAGCCTGTCTTTTCTTTAGTTTACTGATTTACTGGGCTTCTGTTTGTGAATCTGGCTTAATCGTATTGACTGGAATGTTATCTTCCAGTTAATCTCCACTTCCAGAATATGCAGATGGACAAACTTTTCCTCAGCAATAAGATAAATCTACAATACCCTTCCATAAACAGTGACAAAGTTTGTAGACTCATTTCTGGGTGTCCTCTCAGTAGCCATGTTTATTTACCAAGTTAATTGCCTGGTATTAATGCTTATATCAGGACAAATATTTGATTGCTAGAACAGAGTTCCTAAACTTGATTCCATCGCCCCCTTCTGCTGTAATGTAGACAGTACATGGTGTCATCAATTTAACAATAATATTTTGTCTAAACATTTTTATCCACCAGGTTTGTGTCTGAATTTGTGTCACATTACTACAGCGATCCAGACGTCCAGGAAGACAAGGAGCTGCAGACATGACTTACAGAGATAAGAGAAAACGCCTGTCCTGAAAACACTCACACTGGTGTGTTTTATTTTTGTTTGTTTGTTTGTTTGTTTGTTTCCTACCCTAAGCTACACATCCTGCCTAAAATCTTTCCACTCACCTCACTGTTAGGTTTTCCAGAGTCTTTCTGCACTGTTGAAGAGCTGGCTAAGTTTGTCACCATGGTGATCTTCACAGTGTCTGCTCAACATGATGTGTCTGAATTTACATGTAATGTACTAAAGTAAACAATTAGACTTGACCTTCCACTAAATCTGCCCTCACAGTTTGATTTTGGGGGATATATGCCCAACTTTCCAAGCTCTCTCCGATGTCCACCCCCCCCGCAATAAGGGAAGCACTACGAAGGACTCTATTCTTGCGACCTTACCAGACGTCAGCACCACAGTCAACGCAATGGCTGCTGTATACTTGCTGAGCCAGGAGTCCTCTGATCGGGTGAGTCCATATACACCACTTCAGTGCGTATGCAGCACAAAAGGACTTGGTGAATAATGTAAAATGCATTCATGGAAAAGGTGAAAAGACAAATTGGATCACATTCAACTTTCCTGCCTTGGTATGGTCACCGATCTGAGATAATTCCCAGATGATTAAGTGCACTTCACCTGTTCTTAATTGCAAAGAGAAGCGTAAATGTTGTTCTGCTTTACTTACTCAGTACCCACTCGGTCATTACCCCGAGGAGCTGTTCAGCGGGGAGACGCCACAGACACTGATGATGCAGTTTAGAAATGCTCTGCAAGATCTTGAGAAGAAAATTGATGCCAGAAATGAAAAGCTTGATCTGCCGTACACATACTTGAACCCAAGAAATGTGGATAACAGTGTTGCTATTAAGAGCGATAGTCTTTGATTTGATTTGGTCATGTGTTTCTCTTCAGTTGGCATTGAAGGGGCCCTCTAGGGGGTCCTCTTTAACATACAGGGCCCCCTAGTAAACATGAGCAAAACAGACTGTAGGAAAATCTTCATCACTTCTCCCTTTGATCTTTTATTCACAACATGGACACCTTCTTATAATGAATAAAAGAAAAAAATACCATAAAATAAGTATTTTTCTTAAATGTATATTCATGACAATTGTTAGAGACTTCAATTAATACTTTGTACTTCTGCCTTTGCGCATAACAGCTCTGAATCATCTATAATGACATTTATCTCCTTAATGACACTGAAGAACACATGGCAAGTAATCTGAAAGCATTCCCCCATATATAATCTCTCTGTTAACTCTTTGTTCTGCTTCTGTTTACAGCACTACTTTGGTTAACTGTACAGAGGAGGCAGCAGCTGTTATAATGATTATTCGCCAGGAACTTCATTTCATTGGTCACCTGTCCTTATATGACCTAACTTGAAACAGGGAGTACAAAAATAGCTTTAGATTTCATTCAATTCCTAAATTTCATAGATTCACACCATTGAGAAAAATATGTATTTCATGATAGGATTTTTTCTTTTAATCACTGGACTTCAAAGAAAGGTTCACTTTTTGCAGAATGTTGCACAAAAGATACACGGCCCATTTTGCTCAGGTTTACTGGGGTGTCTATATTTGTGGAGGGCACTGTACATGCAAGAAACAGAGATAATTCATATAAAAGAAATACACACTGATAGTACCATTTAAGCTTGCTTGCCGTTTTCTGGGGTTGATCATACAGAAAAGCCTTTTGATGATGGGATGATGGGATTTTTCTTCTACTCTGTTCTTACTTACAAATAAACCCAAACCAATTAAATGTCCATGCATTCGATTTTTTAAACTTATCAATGTTCTGTTTTACTGCACCAAATCATTCAGCATAAAATAAAGCCTTCTGTAATGTAGTATTTTTGTTTAACCAAAATGATATACACATAACATTATATGAAAGTATTTTTATTACAAATTCAGTAAACGCATCATTTAGTCATGTATTAAAGCAGAAATATAAATTATTTTTCCTACATATCTACTTCTTATCTATCTTTCACAAACATATCTTATCTATCTTTTACAAACATATATTTTTTAGGCACTTAACTTCCCTCCCCCACTCAGAATCCACCCAGGTTGTTGTGATAGAAAGAGAGAGAGGGAGAACACCGCAGACTCCAGGACTGACTGTTTTGTCCAAACTTACATATATTACCCTGTACCTTTCTGCTGATCTCTTTATATGAGACTGATATGTACAGCTCATTTCCCCCACTGCTCCACTCAATCTCCCAGTAAAAGCGTCCACTCACACTCTCCTTACTCAACACCTGACACCAGCAGTCAAATCTCTCTGGTCTCACTGGTTCATCCAGCTGTACGTCACCACTGTGTTGTTCTCAGACAGCCTGAGGTTTTGATTTACTGTTCTAGGATCCAGAATCAGCCGACAGAAAAAATAAATACATAATATGAATAAAAAAGAGTATTTATCTGTTTATCATAAGACATAACTGTCAGTGAATGTTTTCATTTGAATAAAAATCTAATTGTGTTTTCCTTCCAGTTTATTGTTTAAAACCCTTTATCTTAGCAACAAGTGTATTTATTTTCACCAGTAAGAACACAAGATAGCATTAGAACAGATGTAAATGAGCATAAATACAATACAAAGTAACATAAATGTCTAACTTTGAAAGAAGTATATATTATTTTGTGAGCCTGTTTGAAGAACAATGTTTAGTTTCAGATTTCTTCTGGACGTCCCAGACATTGTATGAATAAATTGAGTTCCATCAGCAGCAATCTTTATTTAGCTTAATGAAGTACTGAGTAATCAAAGCAGGTATTAGATCATAACTGTGAATAATACTGGTTTGTGGAAAGCTTGGAAAGGGTTAAATTAACACACTGACACATGCAAAACCTTTACTTACTGTATTAATACTATTTAAAAATGTTTTACTGAGCAAATAAAAGCTTTCTCTCTGGATAAAATAGCTTTTAAATATAATAATGTCCTGAAGTGCCTAAACGTTTGCACAGTTACTGTAAATGTACAAAGATTGTCTTATCTTCCCAAAGTTTAACAAATGTCTACTGTATTCCACTATTATTGTTCCCTGTTCGATGTAAAATAGATGGTTCTGAAAAGTGGAGAAGTTGCCTTCAGCTTTTCCTAACCAATCACACAAGGTTAATATTGCTTCACCTACTCTTTACACTGCATTCCAAATTATTATGCAAATAATATTTTCCTCTGATTTTCCTAAATAGTCAATGCAACTGACAGTCAGTATAATTATCAAGTCATCAACCATTAGAGTATAAATTGAACCTCCCCAAACCTCCCAATGATCACAGTATTTTATTTTATTTTTTTTCAAAAATAAAAAACTCCAAGGGGTCTCAATAGGGTTAATGTCAGGGGAGGATGGTGGCCACACCATGAGTTTTCTCCTTTTATGCCCACAGCTAATGGCATAGAGGTATTCTTTTTGTACCATGTACTAAAGTGGTCAGTCAGTAACACTATATGCTTTGCAGAGGTTATTTTCAGGCTCTCTGATCTGAATAATATGATTCGTATGAATCGTATGGACATTGTATAGTGTATAGCAGTCATTACGGTACAGGTGTAAAAGCAGCTGCTTTCTGCATCTGTAAGGATGTTATCGTATACACATAATAATAGTGTTTTTAATAATAGTGTCTCCCCATGTTTCCGGCCCAAAACATAACTCTGACACCTCGTTGCACTCATCAGTAAGACTGTTTAAAAATTAGTCTTTGTGTATGTCTCAGCCCACTGCAACCGTTTCTGCGTGTGAGCACTGAATAGGGGTGGCCGAATAGTAGGTTTATGCACAACAGCAAGTGCCTGGAGGATCCTATACCCTGCCTTTTGGGTGATTTCAGAGGCACTGTGAGCTTCAAATACCTGTTTGCTGCCTTGTAATGGTGAAAGCTTTAAATCTAATCTCTTAATCTGATGAATTTGTCTGGCAGAGACAAGCCCATGCCTTTATCTGCACTAACCCATCTGTGCTCTGAATCAGCCACACATTTCTTCACAGTACGATGATCACGCTTAAGTTTTCGTGACATGCCCAAGGCATTGCACTACTTGACACTTTTTGGCAGCAGAGAGAACATTTTTCTTTCCCATATTGCTAGAAACCTGTGACCTGTTTAATAATGTGGGACCTCCTCTTCAGGTCAGCAATCTCCTGCTCTAGTTGCTCCAGGAGTTCTTAAGCTCAACCCAGTTCAGCCTTCTCCTGAGATCTGATCAGCTCTGTTACCTCAGAGCGCTTTTTCCTCAATGGAGCGGATCAGCTCAGTGAAGATCCTCTCACTGTCCTCCACTGCTGTCTGTGCAGAGCTCTTATACAACATACAGACAAGATGGAGCTCCATTTAAACATCAACTATCATTCATTCTTCTTGTTTCTCCTAGAGTACATGAATACATTTTATGCACACGCATGCTTGTGATGTATAACCCAGACAGATTTGAGAAAGCTGAGAATCAGTAGCAGGTTTTCATTCGCTGGCTTCTGGCTAGTTAGTTTACTACCTGTGACTTTACGGTCTGGGAGGTGAAAAAGCTCCTGCTGTCGCTTCTCTTTTTGGTGGTTTGATATCACCAAAGAATCCAACGCATTGGTATGACATGGAAAGGTAAATCATCAGAAAGGCTACATTTTTCCAGGGGTTTGACACATGTAGACTGAGAGCCTTGATAACATATGCGAGCGTGACTAAACGTTAGAAAACGCAGCGTCTGGAAAGACACAGTCAGAATTATCCACATTAAATATAATGCACGAGTTCACACAAGCATTGGTAGGGACAATTTTTTTAACCCAAAATACTGGTAGGGACATGTCTCTACCATCCATATGCAAATGCACGCATTTGATTTACAAAACAGTTCTCTAGTTTCACAGAGAAAAAAACGGCCCAGCAGTGGTCAGCAACCCTGGTCCTAGAGATTTACTTTCCTCTACAGTCCAATTCAATCCTCAATCGGGCAAACACGCTCCAGCTAATTCACTTCTTCAGAAATCAGAACAATACCTAATAGTATGAAAGTGACACCATTGGACAACGTCTGGGTCCAGATGCGGACCGTGGTCCACCTATTAGTGACCTCTAGTCTATAGTATGTTAAATATAATAGTATGCATTGTCATACTGACCATTGACTGGATCAGATCTATTCAGTGTTATGCATTCAGTGGCACATCAGTGTTAGGTAAGGGGACATTAGATGCAGGTCCAGCAGGAGGTTTGGTTACCATTGCTCTAAACACATTAATTAAATATCAGTAAATAACTCAACCTACAACCTACAAAGACTTAGAAATAAAAATAGTGGTGTTCTTCTTATAGACCAGTGCAATCCAAAGGTACTACTGGGGATTTAGACATTTATTTATGTTTTAGACTTGCTTTACACATTTTTTCTAAAAAGAAAAAAACACAATATAAACAACATTGGCTCAAACTGCCATTGTTATTGTTTCAATTTTATATCTGAATAATATGATTCAAATGAATTATATGAACAGTGTTATGCTTAAGTGTCATTATGGTACAGGTGTAAAAGCAGCACTGTAAAAAAGCAAATGTACTTACTTACCTACCTCACCTTATTTAGTAGTAATCAAACTACTAACATTTCAGAACATTTTCAATGTCACTGGATCTTTAACAGACAGAGAGAGACGCTGGCCGAAAGAAAGACCGAAAAAATGCTTGTCCTCAGCGTTAGGGATTCTGATCTGTGTCAGAAACTCATAGCTCCGCTACTCCGATGCTGCTGTTTGGAGGGGTTTGAGTGTGCGGCTCTGTGATTACAGCAGGGTACTGGTCCTCAAGCGTGTCATCCACAGCCTGAAGGATGCTGTTGACTGCACTCAGGAGCAGGATGTCAGTGTTAAGGTCCACTGACAGCTGGGAAATGTAGTTCTTCACTGGCAGCACATAGGACAACGGCAACCCCACCAGCTCTGCAGCCTTCTGCATCTGTAGGGGTTCACATACACATAATAATAGTGATTTATTTAATACAAGGATTGTGAGACGACATGTGAATTAAAACATTTTGATTGTATATTACAAGAAATCTATGAAATGTACAGCTAGACTGGTTGAGTGGAGCTGCAGGATGAATTGTATTCTTATTGTTATTAAAATATTAATTTCTAACATAAACACAAGGTTAGAGCAGCAATGAAACATTAAATTACCTTACACATGCAATGTCACGCCCTGCCATGTTTCTCTCCTTGTATTTTTCTGCCCTCCTGTCATTTCTAGGTGTTTCTGTTTGTTTAGCTTCTTAGCTCTTCCTTGTCTTTGCCCTCAGCACACCCCTAACCTGTTCCTAGTTTGTGACGCCTCCCTGCCCCAGGTGTTCTTTGTGTCCCACTGAGTACTTATACCACTCTGTCTGCCCCTTGTCTTTGTCTGGCATTTGTGTATTGTGCATGTGTATGTGGACAGTGATTCTGGATTTGTGTTGTTTATCATGGACTGTCCTACACTCTCTCTTTCTGTGTGCACCCTAAATGGGGACTGTAATACACAGACTATGTATCCACACCCCACCCGTCTGCTACTCCATCATCACACGCCATGCCAAAGAGATGTCAGTGCATCACTGGCATAATCCATTAGAAGCCTAATGAGTGCTTTCCTGGCTAGTGTCACAAAACTCATTTTCCTGGGGAGGGGGGGGGGACTAATATATATATACAGAATATAGTGGTGATAAACAGCAATTTTATCAAATATCATATTTTTCAGCCTCATAATAAAATTATTAATTCATGATTTCACCAGGTACTTTACACTACACTTACTACAATCACTGCTAGTACTGTATTGTTGCATTATTGGAAATGCATACAATCCATGTTTTTTTACTTACAGTCTAGTCTACATAGAAACACTAAATTAAGAGAGTATGTTCAACTGAGTTAATACCTTCTCCTGCAGAGTTCGGCTGGAGTAGACATACTTCACATCCTCCTTCACTGCACAACACACCTGGTCCACATGTGTCAGCAAAATCAGATGAGGGATCCCTGTAGAGGTTGACGGGATTTAAAATGTTTGAAATCAAAATTCATGACTGCAAGAGCTTTAAAAGGCAATTCAAAGAGAACTCTTGGTGAAGGACATGAAAAGAAAACTTTGTGAGGAATGTGGTGTCTGAGGATGCGAGTGAATTCAACCATTATCATCCACTTTATCCCGCTAGGTGGGGTCGTGGGGGGTAGGAGCCAATCCTAGCATCACTGGGCAGAGTACACCATGGACAGGTCCCCAGTTCATCGCATGGCCAACACACACTCATGCACACACTCCCACCTACGGGCAATTTAGAGTGACCGATCAACCTTACATGCATGTGTTTGGACTGGGGGTTGAAACCGTAGTACCCGGAGGAAACCCACTCAAGCACGGGGAGAACATGAAAAAAAACACCCGGACCCAGAATTGAACCTGGATCATCTTGCTGTGAGGCGACTACCCACTACACCACCGTGCCGCCCTGTGAGTTAATTATGTTCTATTGTTACCATACATTCATGAGTGGCTTTTGTTTTTGAGAACAAAACATTGAGCAGGTGACATTAATACAAAAAGACATATAACTAGTTCTGAAAAATCTCTCACCCAGGTCTGATACAGTGGCGTGGAGCTTCCTGAGGGTGGTTCGCAGACTGCTGGAGTAGGACGTCACTTTAGAGGCATCGAGCACAAAGAGGACGCAGTGGATCTGATCCTTCAGGGTGGGAGCCGCTCTGTAGCCACTGATCTTATCGTTGATTGGGAAATCACTCTGGAACTGCAGGAGCACAAACAAAACACAGTGGCGGTTGGACACGATTTCTCTCCAAAACCTAGTACAACCACATAAACTGCCAGGCTCAACAGCCTCTGGCTTATGCTTCTGTAAATGCATTTCAAGAAATGCAAACTTGTTAACCAGTTCTTCAGCCACATGACTAAGGATTTAAAGCCTAGGCCGGCTGGTGGGCCCTGGGAAAATAAGGGTTAAATTATGTTGAACTGAAGCCAGTTATTCACATGGTGTGACAGAAAATGTAAAAGTATGTGAAGATGTAACACCACTGAAAAAACTACTCTAGTATACTGAATTATCATCTTACACATATGCAGTTCTCCACCTATTACAGACGTACAGCTTGTTTTATTTTTATCTAGAGAAATGAAGCTACTAACAAACACCATCAGTCAATAGTCACCCAAATCTTTATCTTGAAATACATCCACAAAACTTCTCTCAACCCACCCAAACCCCATCTAAGGCATTGCTGTGGACCTAAGACTATAACAATGAACAAAACCTATGCACCACCTATGCAGGCATATGGACACTAAGTTTCAGCCATTGCTTCTGTGGTTTCTATTCATAAGCACATGGCTTAGATCAGAAAAATTAAGATTTATCATTTATTATATATATTTATTATGTACACAAACAGAAAGCAAGAACCCATAGCGTCTATAAGCCTGCAGAACACCCATGCATAGAAATAGGAGAAATATGTTTTTATGTCACAGTGAGTCATATTGTGCCCTAAACCACATCAAGTGGGTTGAGAGGTTTTTGGGTGTAGTCACAGAAGAGGTTTGGGTGACTACTGATTTATAGTGTTTGCCAGCAACGGTAGTCTCTAAACTGTGGTGCTAAACCAAAAAAATATCCGAATTTGGAAACCAAACATGTCTCATCTCATCAACTCCATCTGTGGTAAGCAGAACTGTGTGAACTTGATTCATCACTGGGCCACTACTTTAAAAGTCATTTTAAATGATAAAAAGTATTTCAGATGAAGCCTATGCAGAAATAATACTGTGCACACTGTGGATGATAATGAGAGGTGAAACACAGTGACCATTTGTTCTCCAAATTTGGGAAACACATGAATTCAGAGAAGATACAGTTCATTCATTATGCTGCTCATGAGTATTTATTTATTTGACTAATTTCAACAGAGCTTTTGTTATGATGCTGAAACAAAGCCAGTCTGTAAGGATGTTATCGTATACACATAATAATAGTGTTTTTAATAATAGTGTCTCCCCATGTTTCCGGCCCAAAACATAACTCTGACACCTCGTTGCACTCATCAGTAAGACTGTTTAAAAATTAGTCTTTGTGTATGTCTCAGCCCACTGCAACCGTTTCTGCGTGTGAGCACTGAATAGGGGTGGCCGAATAGTAGGTTTATGCACAACAGCAAGTGCCTGGAGGATCCTATACCCTGCCTTTTGGGTGATTTCAGAGGCACTGTGAGCTTCAAATACCTGTTTGCTGCCTTGTAATGGTGAAAGCTTTAAATCTAATCTCTTAATCTGATGAATTTGTCTGGCAGAGACAAGCCCATGCCTTTATCTGCACTAACCCATCTGTGCTCTGAATCAGCCACACATTTCTTCACAGTACGATGATCACGCTTAAGTTTTCGTGACATGCCCAAGGCATTGCACTACTTGACACTTTTTGGCAGCAGAGAGAACATTTTTCTTTCCCATATTGCTAGAAACCTGTGACCTGTTTAATAATGTGGGACCTCCTCTTCAGGTCAGCAATCTCCTGCTCTAGTTGCTCCAGGAGTTCTTAAGCTCAACCCAGTTCAGCCTTCTCCTGAGATCTGATCAGCTCTGTTACCTCAGAGCGCTTTTTCCTCAATGGAGCGGATCAGCTCAGTGAAGATCCTCTCACTGTCCTCCACTGCTGTCTGTGCAGAGCTCTTATACAACATACAGACAAGATGGAGCTCCATTTAAACATCAACTATCATTCATTCTTCTTGTTTCTCCTAGAGTACATGAATACATTTTATGCACACGCATGCTTGTGATGTATAACCCAGACAGATTTGAGAAAGCTGAGAATCAGTAGCAGGTTTTCATTCGCTGGCTTCTGGCTAGTTAGTTTACTACCTGTGACTTTACGGTCTGGGAGGTGAAAAAGCTCCTGCTGTCGCTTCTCTTTTTGGTGGTTTGATATCACCAAAGAATCCAACGCATTGGTATGACATGGAAAGGTAAATCATCAGAAAGGCTACATTTTTCCAGGGGTTTGACACATGTAGACTGAGAGCCTTGATAACATATGCGAGCGTGACTAAACGTTAGAAAACGCAGCGTCTGGAAAGACACAGTCAGAATTATCCACATTAAATATAATGCACGAGTTCACACAAGCATTGGTAGGGACAATTTTTTTAACCCAAAATACTGGTAGGGACATGTCTCTACCATCCATATGCAAATGCACGCATTTGATTTACAAAACAGTTCTCTAGTTTCACAGAGAAAAAAACGGCCCAGCAGTGGTCAGCAACCCTGGTCCTAGAGATTTACTTTCCTCTACAGTCCAATTCAATCCTCAATCGGGCAAACACGCTCCAGCTAATTCACTTCTTCAGAAATCAGAACAATACCTAATAGTATGAAAGTGACACCATTGGACAACGTCTGGGTCCAGATGCGGACCGTGGTCCACCTATTAGTGACCTCTAGTCTATAGTATGTTAAATATAATAGTATGCATTGTCATACTGACCATTGACTGGATCAGATCTATTCAGTGTTATGCATTCAGTGGCACATCAGTGTTAGGTAAGGGGACATTAGATGCAGGTCCAGCAGGAGGTTTGGTTACCATTGCTCTAAACACATTAATTAAATATCAGTAAATAACTCAACCTACAACCTACAAAGACTTAGAAATAAAAATAGTGGTGTTCTTCTTATAGACCAGTGCAATCCAAAGGTACTACTGGGGATTTAGACATTTATTTATGTTTTAGACTTGCTTTACACATTTTTTCTAAAAAGAAAAAAACACAATATAAACAACATTGGCTCAAACTGCCATTGTTATTGTTTCAATTTTATATCTGAATAATATGATTCAAATGAATTATATGAACAGTGTTATGCTTAAGTGTCATTATGGTACAGGTGTAAAAGCAGCACTGTAAAAAAGCAAATGTACTTACTTACCTACCTCACCTTATTTAGTAGTAATCAAACTACTAACATTTCAGAACATTTTCAATGTCACTGGATCTTTAACAGACAGAGAGAGACGCTGGCCGAAAGAAAGACCGAAAAAATGCTTGTCCTCAGCGTTAGGGATTCTGATCTGTGTCAGAAACTCATAGCTCCGCTACTCCGATGCTGCTGTTTGGAGGGGTTTGAGTGTGCGGCTCTGTGATTACAGCAGGGTACTGGTCCTCAAGCGTGTCATCCACAGCCTGAAGGATGCTGTTGACTGCACTCAGGAGCAGGATGTCAGTGTTAAGGTCCACTGACAGCTGGGAAATGTAGTTCTTCACTGGCAGCACATAGGACAACGGCAACCCCACCAGCTCTGCAGCCTTCTGCATCTGTAGGGGTTCACATACACATAATAATAGTGATTTATTTAATACAAGGATTGTGAGACGACATGTGAATTAAAACATTTTGATTGTATATTACAAGAAATCTATGAAATGTACAGCTAGACTGGTTGAGTGGAGCTGCAGGATGAATTGTATTCTTATTGTTATTAAAATATTAATTTCTAACATAAACACAAGGTTAGAGCAGCAATGAAACATTAAATTACCTTACACATGCAATGTCACGCCCTGCCATGTTTCTCTCCTTGTATTTTTCTGCCCTCCTGTCATTTCTAGGTGTTTCTGTTTGTTTAGCTTCTTAGCTCTTCCTTGTCTTTGCCCTCAGCACACCCCTAACCTGTTCCTAGTTTGTGACGCCTCCCTGCCCCAGGTGTTCTTTGTGTCCCACTGAGTACTTATACCACTCTGTCTGCCCCTTGTCTTTGTCTGGCATTTGTGTATTGTGCATGTGTATGTGGACAGTGATTCTGGATTTGTGTTGTTTATCATGGACTGTCCTACACTCTCTCTTTCTGTGTGCACCCTAAATGGGGACTGTAATACACAGACTATGTATCCACACCCCACCCGTCTGCTACTCCATCATCACACGCCATGCCAAAGAGATGTCAGTGCATCACTGGCATAATCCATTAGAAGCCTAATGAGTGCTTTCCTGGCTAGTGTCACAAAACTCATTTTCCTGGGGAGGGGGGGGGACTAATATATATATACAGAATATAGTGGTGATAAACAGCAATTTTATCAAATATCATATTTTTCAGCCTCATAATAAAATTATTAATTCATGATTTCACCAGGTACTTTACACTACACTTACTACAATCACTGCTAGTACTGTATTGTTGCATTATTGGAAATGCATACAATCCATGTTTTTTTACTTACAGTCTAGTCTACATAGAAACACTAAATTAAGAGAGTATGTTCAACTGAGTTAATACCTTCTCCTGCAGAGTTCGGCTGGAGTAGACATACTTCACATCCTCCTTCACTGCACAACACACCTGGTCCACATGTGTCAGCAAAATCAGATGAGGGATCCCTGTAGAGGTTGACGGGATTTAAAATGTTTGAAATCAAAATTCATGACTGCAAGAGCTTTAAAAGGCAATTCAAAGAGAACTCTTGGTGAAGGACATGAAAAGAAAACTTTGTGAGGAATGTGGTGTCTGAGGATGCGAGTGAATTCAACCATTATCATCCACTTTATCCCGCTAGGTGGGGTCGTGGGGGGTAGGAGCCAATCCTAGCATCACTGGGCAGAGTACACCATGGACAGGTCCCCAGTTCATCGCATGGCCAACACACACTCATGCACACACTCCCACCTACGGGCAATTTAGAGTGACCGATCAACCTTACATGCATGTGTTTGGACTGGGGGTTGAAACCGTAGTACCCGGAGGAAACCCACTCAAGCACGGGGAGAACATGAAAAAAAACACCCGGACCCAGAATTGAACCTGGATCATCTTGCTGTGAGGCGACTACCCACTACACCACCGTGCCGCCCTGTGAGTTAATTATGTTCTATTGTTACCATACATTCATGAGTGGCTTTTGTTTTTGAGAACAAAACATTGAGCAGGTGACATTAATACAAAAAGACATATAACTAGTTCTGAAAAATCTCTCACCCAGGTCTGATACAGTGGCGTGGAGCTTCCTGAGGGTGGTTCGCAGACTGCTGGAGTAGGACGTCACTTTAGAGGCATCGAGCACAAAGAGGACGCAGTGGATCTGATCCTTCAGGGTGGGAGCCGCTCTGTAGCCACTGATCTTATCGTTGATTGGGAAATCACTCTGGAACTGCAGGAGCACAAACAAAACACAGTGGCGGTTGGACACGATTTCTCTCCAAAACCTAGTACAACCACATAAACTGCCAGGCTCAACAGCCTCTGGCTTATGCTTCTGTAAATGCATTTCAAGAAATGCAAACTTGTTAACCAGTTCTTCAGCCACATGACTAAGGATTTAAAGCCTAGGCCGGCTGGTGGGCCCTGGGAAAATAAGGGTTAAATTATGTTGAACTGAAGCCAGTTATTCACATGGTGTGACAGAAAATGTAAAAGTATGTGAAGATGTAACACCACTGAAAAAACTACTCTAGTATACTGAATTATCATCTTACACATATGCAGTTCTCCACCTATTACAGACGTACAGCTTGTTTTATTTTTATCTAGAGAAATGAAGCTACTAACAAACACCATCAGTCAATAGTCACCCAAATCTTTATCTTGAAATACATCCACAAAACTTCTCTCAACCCACCCAAACCCCATCTAAGGCATTGCTGTGGACCTAAGACTATAACAATGAACAAAACCTATGCACCACCTATGCAGGCATATGGACACTAAGTTTCAGCCATTGCTTCTGTGGTTTCTATTCATAAGCACATGGCTTAGATCAGAAAAATTAAGATTTATCATTTATTATATATATTTATTATGTACACAAACAGAAAGCAAGAACCCATAGCGTCTATAAGCCTGCAGAACACCCATGCATAGAAATAGGAGAAATATGTTTTTATGTCACAGTGAGTCATATTGTGCCCTAAACCACATCAAGTGGGTTGAGAGGTTTTTGGGTGTAGTCACAGAAGAGGTTTGGGTGACTACTGATTTATAGTGTTTGCCAGCAACGGTAGTCTCTAAACTGTGGTGCTAAACCAAAAAAATATCCGAATTTGGAAACCAAACATGTCTCATCTCATCAACTCCATCTGTGGTAAGCAGAACTGTGTGAACTTGATTCATCACTGGGCCACTACTTTAAAAGTCATTTTAAATGATAAAAAGTATTTCAGATGAAGCCTATGCAGAAATAATACTGTGCACACTGTGGATGATAATGAGAGGTGAAACACAGTGACCATTTGTTCTCCAAATTTGGGAAACACATGAATTCAGAGAAGATACAGTTCATTCATTATGCTGCTCATGAGTATTTATTTATTTGACTAATTTCAACAGAGCTTTTGTTATGATGCTGAAACAAAGCCAGTCAGAGCACCATCTGTATAGTCTTCCCCAGTAGGTATAGAGTACCTGGTATCCTTCTGGAACGTGGCCCTTGATGACTGTCAGCGTGTCAGACAGAGAGAGGCCAGTAAAATCTTCATCACCAATGGCCGTCACATCACACAGACTCAGAGCGGTTGGAGAAGCTCCTTTCTCTGCCCGAATATCATACGACTTCAGCTGAGAGAGGAAGCAGAAATTTGTATGATTTTTCAAAAAATAGTACAGAGAGATTTAGTGTGAAATTTAGATTTAGCTTTGTTCTAGATGAAAAGACTGAATGAAAAGAACTAGATGTCTGAACAAGTTAATGTCCCTGAAAGTTCAGTCACAAAAGATATTAAATGAAATAGTTATGAATATGCTGAGTGACTCCTGAGATACTATATCAAAATAGTTTTGAGTTCAGTTTTTATTTCAGATTTCATCAACATTACATAGAACTCATCAACTCATCAATTTCATCCACATTACATAGAAGTTTCTTTGCCATGAATAACTTCACACCAAATCTAATCTTAATACATATTTGGGTCCTGGACTTCCAGACCAACAGGTTGCAGTCTGTGAGGATCCACAATGTCTCCTTCTCCACCATAATCCTCAGCACTGGCTCCCCTCAGGGCTGTGTATATTGAGCCCCCTCCTGTTCACACTGCTCACATGGCAGTGGTTGGACGCATCACAAAGAGTGATGAGTCTGGCTACAGGCAGGAGGTGGGGGAAACTGGGATCTTGGGTACTCAATTTTATTCCATCCCATTTACCACATGACAATAAAGTCTCCTTGAATACTTGAATACACACATTTTTGTTATTATTTATTATTATTTTATTTACCTTCTTGGTGAAACTGCCTGTGGCCGTGCCGACGTTGGGCAGGTGCATGATGCGTCTGTACATGGTGGATCTGATGGAGTTAATAAGACTGGATTTCCCAGAACCCACAGGGCCCAAGAGCAGAGCCCTGACCCGTGGCAGAGTCTCCAATATCAGCTTAAAGGAGACAAAATTTTCCCTCAGGCTCTGCCTGGTCCTATAGGACAAATATACATTTAAATGAAATTACTTTAAAATTTCAACATTTTAGTCGATAGTCTCAGACTAAAATGAAAGACAATTATCTAACTGACGAGACAAAAACAAACAAACACAAGCATTCTAATATTTGCAGATGTCCTCAAAATGTTCATAAAAACTGACAAGTAAAATAATTTATGGGAAGAGAATATTCTAGAATTAATGTGTGTGTGTGTGTATAAAATTATATATATATATATATATATGTATATATTCAAGATTCAAGAATACACTACTCTCAAAAGTTTGGGATCACAGTGAAATGTTCTTGTTTTCAATGGAGTATCTTCCTTCCATAACACAACAATGGACTGACGGGTCTCTAAAGAAAGTTGTTTCTTTCTGGTCATTTTGAGTCTGTCAGCAAGCCATCAACTGCTGATGCTTCAGATACTAAACTAACCTAGAATGTTATGCTCCCTTTTATGCTCACTTATTATTAGAATGTTTTTCAGCTGTGCATCACAATTGAGTGTCCTAACAACCAATTAGCCCAACAACATCCTTAACTTGGATTGGCGGCCGTACCAGGAGATTTACATAAATATATACATATATATATATATATATATATATATATATATATATATATATATATATATATATATATATATATATATATATATGTTTCTCTGTATTCTGCCCTGTTATTCAATTGTCAGAACCACCACAGGACCAGGTATTATTTGGTTGGTGGATCATTCTCAGCACTGCAGTGACACTGGCATGGTGGTGTGGTATTAGTATGTGTTATGCTGGTATGAGTGGATCAGACACAGCAGTGCAGCTGGAGTTTTTAAACACTGTGTCAACTCACTGTTCACCCTATTATACGCTCCTATATTATTGGTACACCTTGTAGATGTAGAAAGTTAGAGAAAATAGCTCATCTGTTGCTGAATATCTGAATATCTGCATATTGGGGAGAGGCATGTCCTCCTCAATATATATTGTGATTACAGCCTTCATGAATTTGCTGTTGTTACTAAATAGAAAGTCTGAATCCAGGGATATTAAAAATATCATGGTGGCTATGTCAGTTGTTAGGTTCTCCTGATGGAGATGCAGTATATCGTGAAGGTAGCTTTGGCTGCACGTTGCAATATTTTGCAGGAGCACAACATCAACCAGGTATCTTCGACATACTGAGGAAACTTATGTTGGTCACGTACTGCACACTTCTTATCACTATTTGGCACAATCCATATGTGAGCTGTATGTAGAAGGCTATTTCATACACAGTCCATGTCTGTAGCAGGTCTATGATAAACCTCAGTTAAACTTGAGATACAGCAGATGGCAGATGTGTGACCTTGAAATGACACAGCTATGGGTTTGGTTTAAAGTACAGATGTGCTTTAAACTGCAGCTTCTAAGGACACAGCAATGAAGTTTAAGGACCCACATGACTCATTCAGGTTTAAAATCAATTAGCTTAACTCAAAACCATAGTTAAGCTAATGACTGTACAATTGCCCCTTATGTTTAAATGGTATGGTTGAATGACTATCGTGTAGGTGGCAATTTAAATATCCAAGTAACGTTTGGCATCCAGTGATGTGTTGGCCTTCATTGTTTACTGTATGTTTGATGGTTGTTTTAGTAATGTAATATTACTATATATATATATATATATATATATATATATATATATATATATATATATATATATATATATATGTGTGTGTGTGTGTGTGTGTGTATATATATATATATATATATATGTGTGTGTGTGTGTGTGTGTGTGTGTATGTATATATATATATATATATATATATATATATATATATATATATATATATATATATATATATATATATATATATACACACACACACACAAACACAACATCTGAAGTAAAAGCTGTTGATAGAGTGAAGTTGTTACCCAATTAGTTGTGTGATTTTTTTTAAGACTGAATTTGTTTTTTAGTAAGATACAAGGCTATATTATTTTTCATTACTAAAACACATTAACTGGCGTCAACTACTAATATAATCAAGTTATTGTCTTATTTAAATGTTAATTTATAATCACTGACTTACTCATCTGTCCAGGACAGCTCCCTCCAGGGGTTAGGTAGAAAATCTCCCAGACCTAAAACAAACAAGCATCTGTCTGAGCATTACTGGCCTTGACACTGATAACAGGAAGCTGAAGTTACACTTATTCCTGTAAACTAACCTTGAACACGGTGCAGCTCCACATCCGCACAGCGCACGCTTTTCTCTCCAGGCCACCCACAGCTGTATGTCAGGTCTGAGCAAAAGTTCACACACATGACCCGGTTGTCCAGATATAAGTGTAAGCTCCTCCCGAACGACACAGCCACTGGACTCGGTGGTGATGGGGAGGTTATGGTCGGCTGACCAAAAAGGCTGTTTGACTTTTCACAGCTTGCACTACCAAACGTGAATCCACCGCCTAGGGTAGTCGCCGGCTTACTGGACTGATCTGAATCGGTGAAGTGAACCACCACTGCTTTGGCGGAGTGTGCAACAGGGAAGCGTTTGGCCTTCTCGTTTATTTCAAACACAAAAGCCTCCTCGTCATCAAACTCTCTTCCAACCTTTAGAGATTTGCTGGTGAATCCTCCTCTGACGTCACCCGACTGCAGAAACACCGCAAGAACAAACTTTCCAGAGGTGTCGAATTTGGAGAGGAGCGTGCCGATGTTGGCTCCATGATGACTGCTCTTGTAAAGGAGATGGAAGCGAACAGGCTGAGAGAACAAACTCTGCAACCTCTTCTCCTTCTCTTCGTCCAGGGAAGACACGATGGAGGCCATCTGATACAGTTATCTGGCAGAGGAGAGTAAACTCAGTCCAGAAAGGAAGTTGTGTGATGCACTTGGCGAAAGTCTGGGCGCAGCGCAATGATTCTTTTCAGTGAACCAGATCAACTGATTCAGTAGGAGTCGACTCTTTCAGCTCCCAAATGGCTCTTAATTCAGCAGCACTGTACTTTTTTGTTTGCGAAATGAGTCAAGTGGTGATTTAGTCGTGAGTGGTGAGTACAAATTTTTAATAAGTTCTGTACATAATTTACCATATTGAAACCACCAATTACTCTACTGAGTCTCCCATTACTATAACGAGGCCACAATTTACTATATTGATGCCATGAATTACAATGTTGTAGTACAAAGTACTTTTGAGGCCACAAATTAATATATTAAATAATTACACATATAAGAATAATAAGGTCACAATCTACTATATTGAGTAGATCTCCAGGACCAGGGTTGGTGACCACTGGGCTACGTAAATAGGACACTTTATAACATTTTGTGCCGGACTTAAAACCCACTTCAATTAAATCTTAATGTGATTTTCACTTTTTTTCTGCCATCCAAAGCCAATGAAATTAAAGTGAAAATCATGTCTGGGAACTTGATAGTGCAGCATGATGAAGAACAAAAAAGTGTTATGGTCCAGTGGTTGAAAATGTCTTTGTTGACTGAGGTTTAAAGAGTCATTTGTAAGCTTTCAAGTTTAAAACTAAGAGAAATTCCTTGCACACCTGGTACTTTGTAAATAAAGATTCTGAGTAAAACTGACTTAAAAATAAACTAAAATTAATTAAAGAACTAATTAAAGAAGTTATGCGTCAAACATGCTTATGTATGTTGTCGCAGAGATATCTGCTACAGTTAGCATGCTAACCAGCTAGCCCCAGGTCACCCTGTATAGTAATAACACATTGCATCTCAGTACTGTAGCACCCAGTCAAATCAGTCCATCATGAGAGGATAAAGAAATAGTTCTGCCCTGAAGGCATATTCTGACCTCTTGTGAGTCATGTTGAATGTCCTGGCTGCATGTAGCCAATGAAAGCAACAGTAAATCCATCAATGGCTGAAGGAGTTGGAAACTGTTTCTTCTAGACTGGTAAGGAGTTAGGAAAGAGGAGCAGGGACTGTGCCTTTTCTGGTAATATGTTGTTCTCTATTGGTTAAAATATAAATTTGTAATTTTACATATTGCTACTTTAATCTGACGTAGTGGATTGTCTCTGATTAATATACGTTATGCAGCTACATCCCTCCTGTTTGAAGGTTTTCCAGCGTGCAGAATTAATTTTGGTGCACAAATCATGAGATACTCAGACAAGCAAAATTCAGACAAAGGCAAGTAAAAGTCCAAACAACAAACAGGGCACATTTGGAACTATGACTAGGAAAACATGAAAACGGACAAACTAACACAACAAGCAGCAGGTGTTAAGGATAATTAGGTGGTGGAGTCACTTATTTGGATTCATTTACCAAAAAAAAAGCTCTTTACTGCGAATCGGATCCCAGCCGACTCAAAGAGCCGAGTCGTTCGCGAACCACACATACAGCGAAGACGAGAAACGAAACTTAACTGGCAGCCACGCCCCCGCGTTTAATTGCAGATAGGAGGGCTCTGGCAGCGCACTTCGGATACGCGGGAGGGTAAACAAACAGACTAGTGCTGATATTTAGTAGTAAGCAGTGGTGTAATGCTCAGAAACAAAGTGAGTAAACTCTAAATCTTCACCAGCCCAGCACAGTTAGCCAATAAGCTCATACATTAATCTTTAAAAACTATTTGAAATAACAAAGTATTCAAACTTCAGATAATTATTTATATCGAAAGAATATACATTTTGATATAGTATACTTATATACAGTCTGCAAACTATATGTTGTGACAACATACTATTTTAATGCCCTAAACATTGTTCTGACAACATTGTGATAGCGTATATAATGAAGTATTCAGACTTCAGATAATTATATCTAAAGATAATAAATTATGTCATAGTAAATACTGTTCTAGAACTCATAACCATGTCACGTCGTGACAACACTGGTAAGTGACAAGATTGTCAGTACACACACGTGTATATATAATGTGGCCGTCAGGGGGGCACCACGGGACCATAAAGGACCAAGACAGAGCCAAACTTAACTCAAACAAACAATGCATGAAGTTCTCTTAACATGATATGGCAAGTTTTTCCCAACATACTTAACTAGGTTGCATTGGTCTAATTTAAGTAACAGTTTATATAATAGTAACAGTTCAAATCAGCCTGCTGAAAATTTTTTTATTAAAATTCACAATATTTCCATTAGTTTGCTCAAGCCGAAATATGACAGTTGGTAATTTACAATATTTCCTTTAATTGGCTGATGCAGAAACATCAGCTGGGGGCAAGGGCCTCACACTTGTGATTCTGTAAAATAAGTATAGAAACAGTTAAAATGCAAAGTGCCTGTAAAACAATAAAACACCTAATATCCCTGCTGACAGCTCAGGATTTGTGCTTATTGTGGACTGTTATTCAAGTTTGCCAAATATACAATGCTTAATTTCATAATTAGACTCTAATTATCTACACCTTAAACTGAAGGTCCTGAAATAGAATTTTGGCTTAAGAATAATAAAACTCAAACACCTCGTTCCATCAAATCTTATTGACTGCAATTATATGTCTTGTATGCTGCATCAGTTAATAAGAGGCTCTTTTTTTGCAGAACTTTTATTTGTATTTAACAAAACACTGCAAGTCATGAACAGATGGGAGGTGTTTGCAGTCATGCTGAAAACATAACCCAAGAATCTTGCCACATACTACTACTAATAGAGACTTTTCGCAAGCACGTCTCACTCTAAATGCCCTTTTATTTTGCTCAGCTCGAGTGGAAAACACTACACAACCTCACTGAGCTTCCTCGCAAACCGTCCACACTGAGATGGACACTTATTCACTAGCTAGCCAGATAGCTAACTCTGCTGTTCTCGTTAACAGTCACTTGTAAACATTCAAGACAGTACAAAATAAGACTTGGGGTGCGTCTGAAATTGTGTACTTGATCAGTACGTACTCAGTTGGAGCTAGAGCGCCCTGCCTGTCCATTAAAGCAGTGCACTCTTTCAGTGTGCGAGTGTTAGGTATCCACGCAACCTTGGACGCACTACGTCCGGCGTCTTACCAACTTTACCACTATTCATTTAAAGGCCACGTTTACTGATGGGTTTAGAGACTGTTTGTGACACTGTTCTGCGTGTTTGTCTAAATATCTACTCACGCGGTGCCTAGCTGTAGCTCAAAGAAGACAAAACAGGAGGAATGTAATCATTGTTTACATCAGAAGCAGCGCTAACTCCTGTAGCGGCAGTTTACTAGTCGCAGCTACGTACACACAGCCGGCGTACCGCGTTTCACCACGCTTTTTCCTCCACTTTGAATTCCTTCGCGGCTCCGATGGAATCCTGGGATAGGACAGTGTGCTGGGGCTGCATACTTAAAAATGTCTGCTGGTGCAGTACGTCATCCGGGGAATTTTCGCGTACTGCTCGACGAGCATTACGTATTCGGACACCCTAGTCACTCTCGCGCACTGCACTTGGGTACTGTTCAGTGTGGAAGTACGCGATTTCGGACGCACAAATGAACTGCAAAAAAACAGCTAGCTAACCTAGCCACATGTGAACACCAGGCCAACTAGCTAGCCGGTTATAACTACTTGAAGTGTATTAATAGTTCAGGAATCGACTGATATCACAGTTACCTTCTAGCTAGCTAACTAGAACAGCTATTATGTGTAACGTTAGCCTGCTAGCTAGTTTTGGTAGCTACAAGCCTAATGTGTCATTCACCATTTTAACCTTAGAAGTGGCTACATTTGTTAGCAAACTCTGAAAACATGCAGTTGAGATGACCCAATGTGTTTTATTTAAACAACTAACATGCCGTTTGGAGGTTAGTTAACTGTAACTGCCAACACCTGTCGGGCACAAAAAGCCATCAGTTGGCAAACGGCTAACTTACATACCTTTTAGCTAACGATAGCTAGCGCAAACTAGATAATGTCAGTGTTGAAAAAATTTGTGTGCAGTTAACTTTGTTTGAACCCCAGTCACTTTTACTTACTTCAGAACGAAGTTAGTATTCTGTGTAGCAGCTGCAGAGTACAGCGCATTTTGAGTCCCAATATAAACAAGTACTGACATCAGACGCTCGGCGCATGCGTAGTATATGAATCGTTGTCTGGAAAGCCTTTTTCCGTTAGTCAAACAAAAGATTTTAAGTTTTAATGCTCATATTCAAGTTGAAGTTCTTAAAACTCATTTTATTTCGTTGTAATGGACAGTTAATTCAATCAACATGATAATAGCAGTCCATCTAACTAAAACACAAATCACTTTTTAGGGTGTGAGAGGGAGAGGGGAAAAGAAAGAAAAGAGGGCGGGGGGAGGAGGGGAAACATAGCGACAGAAGACAGAAAAGAAGAAAGGAAAAAAAAAGGGGGAAAAAACCCTAAGGGCGCTGATAGCGAGCGGTCATGACACTCTCTCCCCGAATCGCCGAGGCAGGCTCTTTTATGCCGCCGCAGAATGGGCGACAGGTGTCCTCTGTAATGTGCTGCCCCGCCCAGTAGCCACGCGGGGGCTGTCCCAAACAGTGGTGATGAAGGAGCGGGGCTTCTCGCTGGAAGGGCCTAGGTGGACAATCCCTTGGGCTGAGCTCGCTGTTGTTTATAGTCATGTTTATAGTCATGAGCTGGTGTTTTTCAGTTCTGCTCAAAAAGAACATTCATTATTGTCATTACTGAAACAGGGTCACTCAAAGCAAAAGTATTTCAACCTAAAGTCCAAGATCAGTAAAAAGTCTGAAATAAGTTCATAGATGTATCTTTTATCAGTCAGTTTGATTGCGTAATCCATGTACAAGGAGAGAGAAAGAGAAGTGTGACTGCATTTAGTGACTCTCTCTCTCTCTCTCCCTCTCATTCCCAAATTAAATGGCCCTGACTCTGAGGACTCTTTGCTGACCTTGAGAGGACTTCTAGGTGTTCTTTTTGACTGTTGACTTTTTTAATGCAAAAGACATTTAGATGCTGCATGAAGGTGCTCAACCAGGACAAACTAACATTACAAGTGGACACTGCCTGGCGGTTTAACTTTGGCCTAGGTGGTGAGGTTTGTCCCTTATAGTGAGCGCTTTGTAAACCACCATTGATCAAGTCGGCTGGGGATTTGCAGTGGACAATTTTAACACAGTGTAGTTGCTGTAAATGTGTCTGTTTTTAATCCTACTGTAACCTCATGGTGTCTGTTTAGTTCTCAGAAAGAAGTTTTTCATTACTTCACCCAGTGCCATAGACTCAACCAGCTCTTCCAGGTTTAAAGTTTACTGTTAAAAGTATTTGAGGCCACTTTCACCAGCTCTTCCAGGTTTTAACTTTACTGTCAAAAGAAAAAAAAGCCAAGTGTTAAATGTTATTTTGGGTTAAGCCAAAGTGACTATCTACTTTAGTTAAATGGGAAAGCTGGACTCTAGTCAGAACTGTGATGTCCGCCAGGTGTTTAAAGGTTTGATGAGAGCCAAAATCAGGCTGGATTGTTTTTTTAAAAATAAAACAATGCAAAACCTTGATGGCTTTGAGGGTTGGAGGGGGGTCTATTCACTGTGTGGGGGGCTGATTTATTGTTTGCTGATCTCTCGCAATGATTTGTGGGGTAGGGGCAGGGTGACACAAGCTGGCAACAAAATCATTTTTATTTACTAATAATGTGAATAAAGTTTGGTTAATAGTCTCCCTGCAAACATGGTTACATTGTGACCACATTATGGCAACATGTTTTAATGCCCTCAATGTTGTCACAGTGTTGAAATGTAATTGTCTTAGAAAGTTGTCGAAGTGTTGTCTCAGCCTTCTAGAATCCTTATACGTTTCATTAAATCTGCAAGGAATTCCATGGAATTGTGTTAAGTTGCCAACAGGTAGTAATAATACCACAAAACCCGTATTTAATAGTGACACTGTGACAGCCTTGTTCAGACAACATAAAAAGCGCAACCTTTTAACAATATTGTAGCATTTTTTAAAAGACTTTAGACAATGTTGTGTGTTTCTTTTATACATTTATAAAGTATATTAATCATTTTAATAATTAAATATGTCAAATACTGTCACTTTATTATTATTATTATTATTATTATTATTATTATTATTATTATTATTATTATTATTATTATTAATAATAATAATAATAACAATAATAATGGTAGTCGTAGTAGCAGTATTATTATTATTATTACTATTAGTGGTAGTAGTAGTAGTAGCAGTATTATTATTATTATTAGTAGTAGTAGTAGTAGTAGCAGCAGTATTATTATTATTATTATTAGTAGTAGTAGTAGTAGTAATATTATTATTACTATTATTATTATTAGTGGTAGTAGTAGTATTATTAGTAGTAATAGTAGTAGTATTAGTAGTAGTAATAGTAGTAGTAGTAGTAATATTATTATTACTATTATTATTATTAGTGGTAGTAGTAGTATTATTATTAGTAGTAAGAGTAGTAGTATTAGTAGTAGTAATAGTAGTAGTATTAGTAGTAGTAATAGTAGTAGTAGTAGTAGTAATATTATTACTATTATTATTATTAGTGGTAGTAGTAGTATTATTATTAGTAGTAATAGTAGTAGTATTAGTAGTAATAAAAGTAGTAGTAGTAGTAATATTATTATTACTATTATTATTATTAGTGGTAGTAGTAGTATTATTATTAGTGGTAATAGTAGTAGTGTTGTGTTTGTGCTGTATTGACTGGTCTTGTCCAGCAGAGGGCGGCATGTCTCTCTAAATAGTCACTGCTCAGGGCAACAATACAGGAAACGTTGTTTAGAACGGTTGCAAATTCTTATTACCTGAGACTTTAAAAGCTCTTACTTTGGTCCGCTTTTCTGCGAACCCTCCAGTCAGAGTGGTCTGCGGTGAGGCTAGCAGTTTCAGAGGACACAGCCGGACGCAGCCTACATGTTTATTTTTCAGGCAAGTTCACGGACAGCTGTGGGTCTTCACTGCCAAAGCCGGACTGCTGGAAGAGCTGAGGCGGTTTAGTTTGTCCGGTTTATTCGCTGTTTATTAATTTAACAGTTCAGTTGACGCTTCTCTGGGCAGATAAGTGATATAACTAAGTGTATTAGCTGAATTTCTTATATCTTATTCTTTACGTTAATTTGAGTTTACTTAGAGCTCCTTCTGGTAGACTGCTTATTGAACGTTTATTATATATTATTTTTAATTATTAGTTATTATTGGTCTCACGTGAGAGCCAGTACCGGAATATTTGACAACAAGAATGTACACGAGGGCTCGTTAGCCCTGTAATCGCGTGTTACCGGCTCCTGTACCCTTTGCCCCAGATTTCTCCATTGAAAGGAGAGAAAGAGAGAGAGAGAGAGGGAGAGAGGAGAGAGTTGAGTGTAATAGAGAGAGGGAAGAGAGAGAGAGAGAGTTGAGTGTAATAGAGAGAGGGAAGAGAGAGAGAGAGTTGAGTGTAATAGAGAGAGGGAAGAGAGAGAGAGAGAGTTGGGTGTAATAGAGAGGGAAGAGAGAGAGAGTGTTGAGTGTAATAGAGAAAGGGGAAGAGAGAGAGAGAGAGAAGAATAGAGAGAGAGAGAGAGAAAGAAAAGGGTTTGGCTGGACAGACCCAGCTCAGTGCCAGCCTTCTCCTCACTAAGGTGGGGAACATTCTCAAAGCCTGCCTGTTCCTGCATTTCAATCTCCCACCTTGTGGAAGCCATGCTGCTGTCTCTGCTGTCTCCCTCCGAGCTGTGGACAGGCTGTCTGGACTACATCTCCAGACCCTGTACGCTGCTCCTCAGCCTGGTCACTGCCTCCCTCTTCTGCCTGTGGGGTCGTGAGGGGCAGGTCAGTAGGGTCACTGGGGGCTGTTCTTTAGGGCACCTGGCACTCTTAGCTGTTATGGGTGATGTGTATATGTCAATGATTAGTTTAGTTATTTGTAGGTTGTGTTGTTCTCAGTCTCCTGGGGTCAAACAGAGTTGTTATGTTTTCTCCTTTTCTTCCTCTTGTTTTGTATCATAGTATCAACTGGGCCAACTGGTTAGCTTTCAGCTGGAATAGTAGCAGAGATGATGTGGTTTGGGGCTGTTTTTATTTTATTTCACATGATTTTAGATTTGCCTTAATTTTTCTGTTCATTCATTTCTTCATTCATTCATTTTTTCTCTTTTTTTAGTTGTACTGTCTTTGTTCTTTCAGGATCAGTGCTAGGTCCTCAGGTTTTATAATTTGTGTTTTGCAACTTATTCTCTTTATAACATGTTATAACCCAGTGGAAGTGTTTTAGAGGTCATATGATTGAAAGAACTATTGCCATCATATCTTCATCATGTACGTTGATTTTGCGTTTGAGACCTAAACATTGAGCTGGATCTTCTTTTTGTGCATGTGCAATTAACATGTAAAGATGACATAGTCCAAAAACTCCTGACTTGATATCTTTGACTTTATGATGATTATTATTTTTAGGCTTTGCAGAGTCTCTGCAGCAGCACGTTGGCACCATATTGTACCTGTTTCTGTTCTTTTCACTCAGTAATGATAATTTCCTCAGCTTTAGCAACAGTGCAGCTGTAAGATGTGGGTCTGCTCAGACACATGCATACATTCATTAATTTATTTATTCATTCATTCATTATTTTAGCACATTTTCATTGTGTACATGTTTTGTTCATTCTTTCTGCCGGTCTCTTGGTGGTCTCTATTGTCTTTTTTGAATGACCTCTTGTGTGGCTGGACAGCATGTTCTGAATCTTTGGCTTGGTTGAAGTGTCTGGGCTCCTACTGCTTAGCTACCTGGTAGCTTGTTTGAGATTCATGTATTTTTCCTTAGTAACTGTAGTTTTCTCTCTCTCTCTCTCTCTCTCTCTCTCTCTCTCTCGCTCTCTCTCTCTCTCTCTCTCTCTTTCTCGCTCCATTCTCTCTTCTTTATAATCTTTCTTGCTTCTTCCTATTTCTCTTTCTTTTTTCTTTCTTTCCTCTCACTTTTCTCTTCACTCTCTTGCGTATTGCTCCCTCTCACTATTTCTGTCTTCATCTGTCTCTCTCTCTCTCTCTCTCTCTCTATTCTCTCTCTGTTCTTTATAATCTTTCTTGCTTCTTCCTGTTTCTCTTTTCTTTCTTTTTTACTTTCCTCTCTTTTCTCCTCTCTCTTGCTTATTGCTCCACCCTCACTTTCTCTCTGTTTATCTCTTTCTCTCTCTCTCTCTCTTTCCCTCTCTGTTCTTTATAATCTCTTTTGCTTCTTCCTTTTTCTCTTTTCTTTCTTTCTTTCTTTCTTTCTTTCTTTCTTTCTTTCTTTCTTTCTTTCTTTCTTTCTCTAACTTAGGTTCCTCTGTTGGTGTGTGGTGATGGGTTCCGGGTGTTTCTGCAGAGACACTGTCCCATAGTGGTGGAGCGTTTTTGTCCTACTCCCTGGTGCTGGGGCGGCCGCCTGCAGACGCTCGTGCGTGTGTTCATCAAGTCCAGTCCTGTCGTCACGTACCGCAAGTACGAGCTTTAAAGGCGGCTCTTTTCAGAAAAGTTCAAGTCAGTTCCGCACCAGTACAGTTTATAGTAAATAGTTTAATAAGGGCACACTAGTGATGGTGTTGTTTACAGACTCACATGAATTTCTCCAAATCTGTTTTTATGATACATGCAGTTGTTCAGTGTACAGCATTGTTCTAGAGTGTTCTCTCTTCTTTAGTGAGAGGATCAGGACAGGAGATGGCGGTCAGCTGTCACTGGACTGGGTGGATAACTCCAACAGTGCCGAACACCCACAAACCTCCACTCGACCTACGGTGCTCCTCCTGCCCGGTCTGACTGGAAACAGCCAACAAACATACGTCCTGCACGCGGTCCAGCAAGCCACACGCCACGGATACAGGTGAGTGCTGATGCATGAGAGTGTGTCTAGTCATAATGTAGGTTGTCTTTATTGTGAACATCTTCAGAGCAAGTAAGAGGTGTAAATTTAAATGTTACTATCTGAAAAAATCTTTTATGGACTCCTCTGTTCCAGGTGTGTGGTGATGAATAACAGAGGGTTTGGAGGAGAAGAGTTACTGGTGAGGAACATTTCAAAATGTATTTGATCTCAGCTGTGGTTTTATCTGCTGATAAAGAAGTTGAATGTTTCTGCTTGGGTCAGTTTAGATGTATTGTTATGTAGTACATGCAATACCTTATAATAATAATAAAGTAATATTAGAATTGTATAAATAGTCTTAGGATGCTGTCTCACCTACCTTGTATGGTCCAGACATTCAAACTTTTCAGTTTGCCAGGTGTGAAAGGTGGTCAGGTGGCAGGCTATTCTCACTTTTTAACCCATAGGAGAAGGAAAAGGATGGAAGTAAAGAAGTAAAATTTAAAGAGAGAAAAAATGTAATTTCTACAGGTGCGTATATGATCAAATCTTTATATTATATTAAACCAAACCAGGTACAGGCCTACAAGGCACTAAATATGCCACATTTATTCTGTCCTAGTAATGTACTTTGGTCTGTGTTGTCATCTCAATTACCTCAGTGATAAAAACACAATTAATCATCTATGAAAAAAGTCATAGATGGAAGTTCCAGACTCTATATTTACATTGTTAAAATCAGTCTAAGCTGCTAGTTATTCACTCTAGTTGTCCTATATGTAGGAAATTTATACTAATTTAATCGTTTAGACTGATCAAGATTACTCTGCTGAGTTTTGTGCTTGTTAAAATAGTTCCATGTCAGGTTTTATAGGCGCCTGAGAAGGTTGGTGACTCATAATGGTAAGTGTGTTGCGTAGTGACCTTGACTCAATTCCTCTGACTCACTTTTAACTTCTTTCTCTGTTGACCCCGCCCTTCCAGACTCCTCTTACGTTCTGTGCTGCTAATACCTCTGACGTAGAGACAGTTGTCAATCATGTGAAACATCTCTACCCACAAGCCCCTTTGCTCGGAGCTGGTGTGTCTCTCGGGGGGTGAGAAACCAACACACGCATGCACAGACACACAAACACATTTGTCTTACAATATATATTTGTGAGGTCATCCATACAGCTGGATTGATTTGTGTATTACTGAAATACCACACCTACATCAAACCTAAATCTAACTATATCCCAAATAATACTACACCTAACCTTAATCTCAGTATTCCAAATAATACTACACCTACACCTAAACCTAACCTTAACCTCAGTATCCCAAATAATACTCCACCTACACCTAACCTTAACCCCAGTATCCCAAATATTACACCTAAACCTAACCTTAATCTCAGTATCCCAAAAAACACTACACCTACATCTAAATCTAGTCCTACATTCAATGTCCAATATAATACTACACCTACACCTAACCTTGACCCTAACCTCACCTTATCAGAAATGTCATACATGTGGTCAAATATATTACTACGAACACACACACACTCTGCCATGTGTCACTACACAGACACTATCACACCAGTGTGCTTCACTGTCAGCTTGCCTCAAAGAGACTCACTAAAAACAAGCTGAAATGACTGGATGTAACAGAGTAGTCAAGTCAACTCTAACCTGAAGAGAAAGTTGCTCTGCTCCTCATCTGTGTTCTGGCCAGTGGTCTCAGAAAAGAGTAATAAATGATATTAAATAAAATGTACACATAAGGTTTTATGCACTTCTGCTTAAACTTGCTGAATGTGATTTACTGAGGTATGTGATGTATTGTTTTTAACTACAAAATAATGTACAAAAAAAAAAAAAAAAAAAAAAAAAAAAAAATATATATATATATATATATATATATATATATATATATATATATATATATATATATATATTTATAGAAAATGCCTGGTTACTTTTCACAATAATGACTGTTATCCCACAATAACTCATACATTGTACATTTAAATGCTATAAACTAGACAACAAATCTCAAACCAACACTTCTTAGTTTACATTTGAGAACAACATATAGTTGGTAAATAAAATGGAGCTTGTTGTTAGTAGCTGTTTAATTAGTGAGATTTTATTATCTGTAAGAGCAGAGATGAAGAAAGAAAACAAGACACATCAAGATATTTTCACAAAACATATTTTTTCTGCCATCTGAGAGACAGGAAAAGATATAACAGTACTATAGTAACTACTGTAAATAGGTACATTTTGTCATATTGACCCTAAAATTCCTGTTTAAACAGGTTGTTTATGTTACTGTGATTTACAAGCAGATTTGTTTTGGTTTGCTCTGATCTGGCTCAAATGTTCTTGTGTTGCAGGATGCTGTTACTGAATTATCTGGCCCGTAAAGGACGGGACTCTAAGATGATCGCTGGTCTCACCTTGTCTGTGAGCTGGGACTCCTTTGAATCTTCTGCATCTCTGGAGCAGCCAATCAACAAGCTTCTGTTCAATCGCCATCTCACCAGTAACTTATGCCGTGCCATAAACAGGTTAATGCCACCCACTCATTCTGACGTCATCATAGCCACTGATTTAATATTTTGATGGGTCATCTTAATCAGTTTCTTTACTTTTTCTTTGGTTATATAATTAGCTAAGTTTTAACTATATTATTTTGGCAATGACAATAGTTTTTTTTTAATCCAGAAGCTAAAAAAATAAACCTCATCAGATGACCTTTAATGGAAAATTTCACCAATTTTTAAAACTTTCTGCATGTCGGAGATGTAAACAGTGTCCCTCAGAGTGATTCGGTGTAAGATTTTATTTTGAAGAAGCATTTCTTTGCAATGGTGGTGAACCAGGTGTCACCCTATTTACAACACAAATGCAGCTCTCAAGGACATGGACGCAGATGCTTCAAGCACGCAGTTTATAATGCAACACAAGCATAGGCTGCATTTCAGCAAGGGCTTCTATAACGACAGTAAAGCCTGTCCAGCATGCTTTCACATCTGCCAGAACAGGTGGACAGAAGAGTCTCATCCAAAAATAGTTTGCTTTCACTAATTTAAATGATGCACTATTGCCTAGAGCAGGTAAAGCAGATTACTCTGCTCTGCTGTGCACGTTTAGCTGTTGGGGCTGTTGGAATAGCTGTAGCTCCCACTTAGATTTGTCCTCTGTTGCCCACTTGAGTACTAAGTGTTTTACCAGCCCACGTAACATTAATATGCATGGTGAGTATTTACAGAAGGACCGCGTGTGTGCAACTTTTTGGCTGATGACTTTGTCAAGCATCCTTTTTTGACATTTGTTTCTGGTGTTAGTTTCTCTTCATTGCACCGTTAAAAATGTACGCACTGTAAACCGGATTACGGTGACTACCTCTAGTGCTGTTGAAGATTGTAATACGGTAAATACGAAAAAAAGTGTTCCTTGGAAACTACTTTACCTTCATGCGCTACTTTGTGCTCCAAGTATTTTAAACCATAATTTGAGCTCACAGCTGTTGTAAAACACCTAGCCAATAAACCCTTTATGACATGACATAAACTAACCGTAAAAATAAAATACAGTTGTCTATTTATTTTAAACAGGAAATAATTTTAACCTGAAAACTTATAGCTTCTAGAGCAGGGGCATTTGATTAGAATTCAGTCATAGGAGATTTTCTCAGGCCAAGGTCCAGACTGTCATCATTTCTAACTTGTGTTATGATTCAGTGCTATATCTTATTTACTGAGGTAGCCTAGTAGTTCTGTCAGGATATTTTAGTCTTTCTCCGACTCTCTGCCTTGCTTTATTGGCACACGATTGGTCTGTGAGTTTTCCGCCCTGCAAAGCCCGTATACCACAAAGACAAGAAACGCTTCCAGCTTAAAATAAACACTGAAATTATTCTCAATACCTGTCGGTTTGGGTCCGCAATGGACAATGTCTGGGTTCGGACGTGAACCGCGGCCCGCCTATTAGTGATCTCTGATCTAGAAGATGTTAACCATTGAAATATTTTCTTGCCTCAAACATGTAGTTGGTTTCAGCGTTGTCTAAAGAAGTCTTTTGTTGCCATCTTACGGTTGCTGTGTTAAACACTGCTTGCTTGTTTCCGGTTCTGCTGTCAGAGAAATCTGAAAGAAGTCAGAGTCAGAGTCTACACCTGATTACTGCTGTATCATCTAATTTCTTAATGAGGTTTTTAATTTCTAATCCAAGATGTCAGATTTGTGCTGTTTTCATGACCCCTTGAATAATCAGATAATGGTTGGATTATGACTATGACTGCATTATTAAGTACATGTACTGTGTATTCATAGTATTGCATGTAACAGTTGTCTGTGAGGGAGCTTTTAGAGGCAGATGTCTGGTTCCCATTACCACCACTGAAAACAGTTCCGACTCTAAGTTTCTCTAGAACGGAGCGTTTCACACCAAACCACTCTGAATGACTTTACGCAGACATTTTAAATAATTGATGGAGAAAAGCCAGACGTTTTTGAGTGTAAGCCAAACTTAACCACATAACTGGAACCTCGCTTGTCTCTCACTCTGTCCTCAGGCACAGAACGATCCTGGAGAAGGCGATAGATGTGGACCACGTGCTGAAGGTATTAATATATATGTGTATATATTAATATTTAGTTATATCCCTCTCCTCTTTTTATATTGTCTTGTCTTCTTATTTTTCTGGTTTCTGTTTTCTTTGCTGCTGTGACAAAAAAAAACCCTGATGTGAGACTAATAAAGGATTATCTTCTGTTTTCCTCCACAGGCGCGTACGATCCGGGAGTTTGATGAGCGCTTTACTTCTGTAATGTTTGGCTACAAGTCCTGCGCTGATTACTACAAAGACGCCAGTCCTGGGTACAAACTGCAGCAGACCGCTGTACCTGTGCTGTGTTTAAATGCTGCTGATGACCCCTTCTCCCCTAAACATGGTGAGATTTATATTAAGATTTATACTTTTTTAGATTAGATTCGATTATTTACATAAAGTGCAAAACAGAAATGACTAACAATTTGAGGTTATTGTACATGTGGTGGTATATAAATACATATATAGAATGTAGGTGTACACAGAATGTGAGATAAGGGGGTGCTATATAAAAATAGAATATTAATTACTGTAACAGTGTAAGCAATAATTACAGACATAAATAGTGTAACATGAACAGAATTATGAATATAAATAGAACTGTACAGGTATGAAATAACAAAGATAGATGTGCAAAATGAGTAGTGCAAAAGTAATAGGACAGTGCAGTGCAGTGAGTGCAATAATGAGGCTAAAGTGAGGGTGTAGAGTTCAGCAGGTTCACAGCCTTGGGGAAGAAGCTCTTCCTGAGTCTGTTGGTGCGGGAGCGAAGGCTCCTGTAACGTCTGCCGGATGGAAGGAGGGTAAAAAGTTGGTGGTTAGGATGAGAAGGGTCCTTGAAAATGCTTCTCGCCCTGCTCAGGCAGCGCTTCTGATAGACAGACTCAATGATGGGTAATTGCATGCCTGTGATGCACTGGGCAGTTTTCACCACCCACTGAAGCACTTTTCGGTCCAATACGGAGCAGCTGCCGTACCACACTGAGATGCAGTTTATGAGTATGCTAGATCTGAGGTGAAGATGAAGTGATCTAAGGTGAAGTAGTCGCCCTACCTTACAGCCTTTTATTTTTTGTTTGGCCCGTAAACCTATGAAACAAATATTGAGGAAAAAAACTCCTTGTTGACCTGCTGGATCTTCTTTTCTGGCCTTCAACTCCTAGATGCAGTAACCTGTTTATCCACTAGAGGTCCTTCTTTGACTGTCTGAATCTACCAACTATTAATATATGTTTATACTAGATGTTTTACATGATTTATCACAGTAAAATGTTTCTCTCTTTCACACCTCTCTCATTTCTCATTTGCTCTTTTTTCTGTCCCTATGGTTTTGTTTTTCTCTCTGTTTTGTCTCCTCTGCTTTCTTCTCTCTACTATTTTTTCCTCTCTCTCTGTCTCTGTCTTTCGCTGTTACTTCTTTGCTGTTTATGTTGTCTTTCTCTCTCTCCCTCTCTGGCTCACTCTCTCACTCTTTCTCTTTTACATTCTCTCTCACACCTCTCTCATTTCTTGTTTGCACTTTTTTTCTGTTCCTATGGTTTTGTTTTTCTTTCTGTTTGGTTTTCTATGCTTTCTTCTCTCTCTCCTTTTTTCCTTTCTCTCTGTCTCTCTCTTTCGCTGTCTTTTCTTTGCTTTGTCTTTCTCTTCCTCCCTCTCTGGCTCACTCTCTCACTCTTTTTCTCGCTACAGCATTCCCTGTATCTCTGGCTCAGCGTTTGCCGAATGTGGCTTTGCTGGTAACTGCTCATGGAGGACACATTGGCTTCCTGGAGGGTCTGTTTCCTAACGGCGAGGGATACATGGACCGCCTGTTCGGACAGTTTGTCCACGCCGCTTTCGAGCACCTGGAGGACCTGAGAAAGGCCTGCAGCATCAAGGAGCAGGCCGCACAGTAACGAGAAGGTTATTTAATCGGTTAATCTGTACAAGCACCACTCACCTCATTAGACTGCAAATAGGCAAAAAATTATTCAACTAATTTATAAATATATTCGATGGACATTTTACCTTAATATCATATTTTTATTTTGTATTATGTCGTCATGCCTGAGGAAAGATATGCGTTTGTAGGTGAAATTCCCCTATAAGATGATAATCAGTAGCATTAATGCTAATATCTACATATTAAGCTATTAAACTATTATTTGTATTATTAATTGGCCATCACTTTTGTTCCCTGTTTCAGTAAATGGGCCATGAAGTTTTCGTTTACTGTTCTTTTAGTAATAATAATAACAATAGTAAAAATGAAATATATTATTATTATTATTATCATTATTATTATTATTATTATTATTACCGTGAATGGTCACTTATTGATGGTGTATTTATATGTGATTAATATAATTGCATTAAAGTGTTATTATTTTTAATTCAGTATGAGCCCTGCCTAAAACTATATCACCAGCAACTCTACCTGGAGAAACTTGATGTGAGGCACATGTTTGGTGTTGAATGTAATTATCATGAGGCATTCCGTATAGCACTTTATACGGACTGTTTTTGCTGGATTGTTAAAGAACGGACTTTAGATGTGAATTGAATGTTCAATTATTTAATCATGTTAGTAAAATGCAGAACGCATTCAGTTGTTCCAGTGTATATGTAGTATATACAGAGTATCATCATCTGAGAATCTGCCAACAATCCATTTTTTTTTTTTCTCTTTATAAAAGCAAAATTGTCTAAAATCTTTTTATGTAATATTTATACTGAATATTCTTGTTGTATTTGAATGATTTTTAATGTGTTTTAAAATGTTTAGCATTATGAAAGTCCAAATATGTCTGACAGTGAAAATTTCTAAAATGGATACATGTTCTTAATACACTACATGGCCAAAACTATGTGTGTGGCATCACATCCGTTTGAGTTTGTTGAGCATATTGTTGCAAAACCATCGGCTAGAAAAGTGACAAATTGAATTGTCATTGCTGCTTGATAATGCATTTTCACAGCTTCAGAGTCAAATGACTATGTGCTTTACATTGTTTTAGTCCAGAAGATACTGTTCTACCACCCGGAAGTAGTTCAGAAATAAGCAGCGAGTGCAATAGCTGAGTATACATGAGTGTGGTCTACCTGTGTGTGGTCTACCTCTTCACAGCTGTGCTGTTGTTGTTGTTCCTACATGTTTTCACATCACAATCACAGCACGGACAGTCAACTAGGGCAGCTCTAGCAGTGCAGATGACTTGTTGGTATGGTGGCACTCTAGAACAACGCCTTGGTTAAAATCACCAAGCTCTGCAGTATGACCAGTCTACTGCCAGTTTTAGTCTATGAAGATGTGTTTGTTTTACACAGTTTTCTAAAAACTTGTTTGGATGTAATTAAAACAGCTAAAACACATTAATTAAAAGAGCTGTCCGCATACTTTTGGCCATTTACTGTTAAAATGGGCCTAAAAAGAACAGTGCCTTATTAGTTAATTTTCACTTTTCTCGTATGTGAAAGTTTGGGCTCCTCTGGTCAGATGTCATACAAATAATGTCTGCACATATTAATGCATAGTTTATTGTTTGCTGAAGTTTGGGGAAAAACCCACAAAATATAATCTGTCCAAATGTTACGGTGTGCTTTACTTAAAAATTGCAGAAAAATGCCATAGAGAAGTTTGTTCCCTGCAGAGGACGTTTAAGTTATTTTCACTCATTCAATCAACATTGAGCAGAGGTATTCAAACTTTTTCATGCAACTGCAACATCTGTGCCTATGTTCAACTGCCTATGAACCAGTAGCACCTCTCTCTGGCAGTGCTGAAAAGCACACAGTTCCAGCCTTAACGCACATTTGAGTAAGATATAGAAGACCTGAGGAACATTTAGGAGCAGAGAAATGGATTGCATTGGAGATGCAAGTTGTAAAGGGCGCAAACCAGTCATAGCACTATTGTAAAGGCAGATATAAATATGAAGCACTTAATTGTAATTGCACACAGATGCGATATGAAGTCCATCTTTGTAAAGCTTGTTTGAAACTGATTAAGAGTTCAATGTTAAGGTTTCTTAGACCCAGATTGAGGGCAGGCCTAAACAAAGAAGATTTCCTGTGGTGATTCATCATTGGCACGGCCGATGCTAGGCTCTTTATATATGTGGGGAACATTAGCATTTGTTTTTCTTTTATTTTTAAGTCCTTCTGTCTCATCAGCCTGGTCAATATCTATAAACAATTAGCACAATATTCCTTAGTCAAAAAATGGTCAACTATCAATTATTATTAGACCAGTGCCGGAAGAAGTGCTCGCCTCAGATTACTTATGTAATAAGGGCCAAAACTCTACAAACAAAAACATGAACTTTTTGTTAACAGTAGTTTCTTATGTTGTGAACATAGTCTGTGAAAACACTGATACACTGATGCATAGAATCTGAAACACAATTTTAATGTATAACGGTGCCTTAGTCTTGTCATTCGTCACTCTGTTTTGTTTACTCACCATGATGCACTGAATTGTAATCATTATTAAAATGCATAAGTAACGTGTTCTTCTGTTTCGTTTCTTTTCTTTTATCAAAGGCAACTGTTTAGATCTCACAGCCACATCCTTTGGTTGGAACAGTAGCTAAATGTACTCACAATGATCACACAGTATAAACTTATTGGTAAGGTCTTATATAACAGAATTCCAATGTACAGGGGGAAAAAAGCTTTTGGGAATAAGCCAAACCTTACTGAACCAGTTGATAAGGGCATTCAGACATGAAAGTAGCGTTTAAAGGGGAATTCCAAAGATTTTTTCCAAAATACCGCACAATCCGATGTGAAAGATGTAATCAGTCATTCAGATTGGTTTGGTGTGAAATGATTGAATTGAAGAGACTCCGATTTCAGGGGTCAACACGTATACAATACAAATATAGGCACTATATCAGCACTGAACCTACACTTGAGTTTTATATGTAACTATTTTGCTTTGTAACGCCCTGCATAGGCCCTTCATGTACACTGAATTATAACACAAATATATGTGTGTGTGTGTGTGTGCATATATATATTTTTACAGGGGAGAACATACTTTATTTTCAATGTAATCAAGCTATTTTGGAGCACTTCTATTGGTCCATTCATCATGAAATTTTCACACAATGTAAACAACCATTGGTATGTCCAAATACTGGAGAAAAATGGAGATACAGGTTTTAGAAAACTACCAAACTACAAAACGTTTTAGTACACTACCAGTAAAAAGTTTCAGAACAGTTCTAAAATTTTGACCAGTAGTGTTCTTAAACCTTTGGCTGGTAATGTACTAAAACATTTGACCAGTAGTGTTCTTAAACCCTTGGCTGGTAATGTACTAAAACATTTCACCGGCAGTGTTCTTAAACCTTTGGCTGGTAATGTACTAAATTGTTTGACCAGTAGTGCTCTTAAACCTTTGGTTGGTAATGTACTAAATTGTTTGACCAGTAGTGCTCTTAAACCTTTGGTTGGTAATGTACTAAATTGTTTGACCAGTAGTGCTCTTAAACCTTTGGTTGGTAATGTACTAAAACTTTTGACCAGTAGTGTTCTTAAACCTTTGGTTGGTAACATACTAAAACGTTTGACCAGTAGTGTTCTTAAACCTTTGGCTGGTAATGCACTAAAACCTTTGACCAGTAGTGTTCTTAAACCTTTGGTTGGTAATGTACTAAAACATTTGACCGGCAGTGATCTTAAACCTTTGGTTGGTAATGTACTAAAACGTTTGACCAGAAGTGTTCTTAAACCTTTGGTTGGTAATGTACTAAAACATTTGACCGGCAGTGTTCTTAAACCTTTGGTTGGTAATGTACTAAAACTTTTGACTAGTAATGTTCTTAAACCTTTGGTTGGTAATGTACTAAAACGTTTGACCAGTAGTGTTCTTAAACCTTTGGTTGGTAATGTACTAAAACATTTGACCGGCAGTGTTCTCAAACCTTTGGTTGGTAATTTACTAAAACTTTTGACCAGTAGTGTTCTTAAACCTTTGGCTGGTAATGTATTAAAACTTTTGACCAGTAGTGTTCTTAAACCTTTGGTTGGTAATGTACTAAAACGTTTGACCTTTAGTGTTCTTAAACCTTTGGCTGGTAATGTATTAAAACTTTTGACCAGTAGTGTTCTTAAACCTTTGGTTGGTAATGTACTAAAACGTTTAACCAGTAGTGTTCTTAAACCTTTGGTTGGTAACATACTAAAACGTTTGACCAGTAGTGTTCTTAAACCTTTGGCTGGTAATGTACTAAAACTTTTGACCAGTAGTGTTCTTAAACCTTTGGTTGGTAATGTACTAAAACGTTTGACCTTTAGTGTTCTTAAACCTTTGGCTGGTAATGTATTAAAACTTTTGACCAGTAGTGTTCTTAAACCTTTGGTTGGTAATGTACTAAAACGTTTGACCAGCAGTGTTCTTAAACCTTTGGCTGGTAATGTACTAAATCGTTTGACCAGTACTGTTCTTAAACCTTTGGTTGGTAATGTACTAAAACTTTTGACCAGTAGTGTTTTTAAACCTTTGGTTGGTAATGTACTAAAACGTTTGACCAGTAGTGTTCTTAAACCTTTGGCTGGTAATGTACTAAAACGTTTGACCAGTACTGTTCTTAAACCTTTGGTTGGTAATGTACTAAAACTTTTGACCAGTAGTGTTTTTAAACCTTTGGTTGGTAATGTACTAAAACGTTTGACCAGTAGTGTTTTTAAACCTTTGGTTGGTAATGTACTAAAACATTTGACCGGCAGTGTTCTTAAACCTTTGGTTGGTAATGTACTAAAACTTTTGACCAGTAGTGTTCTTAAACCTTTAGTTGGTAATGTACTAAAACGTTTGACCAGTAGTGTTCTTAAACCTTTGGCTGGTAATGTACTAAAACGTTTGACCGGCAGTGTTCTTAAACCTTTGATCGGTAATGTACTAAAACATTTGACTGGCAGTGTTTTTAAACCTTTGGCTGGTAATATACTACCAGTAGTTTTACCAGTAGTGTTCTTAAACCTTTGGTTGGTAATGTACTAAAACATTTGACTGGCAGTGTTTTTAAACCTTTGGCTGGTAATGTACTAAAACGTTTGACCGGTAGTGTTCTTAAACCTTTGGTTGGTAGTGTACTAAAACGTTTCACCAGTAGTGTTCTTTAACCTTTGGTTGGTAGTGTACTAAAACATTTGACCGGCAGTGTTCTTAAACCTTTGGTTGGTAATGTACTAAAATGTTTGACCTGTAGTGTTCTTAAACCTTTGGCTGGTAATGTACTAAAACGTTTGATCGGCAGTGTTCCTAAACCTTTGGTTGGTAGTGTACTAAATCGTTTGATTGGTAGTGTATATGTAAGCTGCATGTGTGAGAGAATTTCACACCACACCGCTCCGAAAACCTTTGTTTACACTTTAAGTGTAGTTATGTAGATAAAGTAAACAAATACATGAAACTAAATGTAATTCCTCTTTAACATATCACTCATGTTATATTCTGTAATTCAGTATTGTGTCTCTCAGTCCCATTATCTTAAAACAATTCTTTTTTAACACACAGGATAATAAAAGAATCCACAATTCTGAGGCTTTTTTTTGGGGCTTTTTATCATAAAATTTGTACACTGTGTAAAGAGCAACCTCTGCTGGCCCAGATCTGATTTTGTGCCTTTCCAGATTGTATCTAGATTAACTTTTAATGCTCTGGACAGCAAAAAAAACCCAAAACAAAACACTTGAAATCAGATTTTTGGAAATGAGATCAAAACTGCATTTGGAGGTGCTTTGAACTGTGATCCCAAACTGATTTTTACAGATACGTCTCACACTGGACTCTCAAACTGGATTTTAGTGTGTATTTTGTCAACCCGCGACGCATCAACTATGCCAAATCCAGAGTGCCCGAAGTGGTGGGATTTGCTGCATGTTTAATGATGCCTACATCATTACCACAGCAACCCATGCAGTCCACAGTCTAAACACAGCAGTGAATATACACTATATTGAATATAGTGTTTTTCAGGAAAGGACTTTACTTTCAATGCAAGTCAGTGGAACCAGAATATTTTCCAGGCCTATTTGGTGCATTTCTATTCGTGTTTTCATCTTAAAATGCTCACACAAAAACAGTAGCTGTGGTGTTTAAATAATGTAGAGAAATAATAAATATGGACAAAAATGGAGATGTTTTTCATTAGACAGCCACAATATAGTATGCTGTACCTTTTCAACTGCGTTTTATGACATCACCTGTTATTATCCACCAAGTGCCATTGTGGTTGCTGGTTTTCACCTTGAAACAAGCTGGAGAACACCTGACATTCAAACTGGATAATATGACTGGATAAAGTTATCCTCACTTTTAGATATGTCTGTATGTGACACTTGGTTTCCCAGCGGAGAAAACAAACTCCAACAGCCCACCCCTAAGTATCTGCCCCAGAGTGTGGGTGGGTGATTCCTAGTCTTTACTCCCAAAAGAATATCACTCTAGATACTATTACACTACTGCTGTAGGCATGTTTACAACAAAAGAAGGCATGGTTACAGTTTTGTTCAGAGTCTCCTTTTAAAGAACCATATACTGCAGATTCTCCACAATCGGGAACAGTTAAGCCTACTGGTCCTTTGTGTTGTTGTTGCTGTATGTATAACTGCTGTTTTTTAAAGAGCCCTTGAAGATTTTTTTTTCTTTTTAGTACTCATTAATTTCCAGCCTCTGAGGAGCTGCCTGGGGTTTGAATAGTGTAGAAATTGAATGCCTTACAATTTGATGCAAAGTCACGGCTCCACAGCCCAGTTATACCCTCTGCTGGTAATCATTACCACACTTACAGTCATTAAACTTAGGCCATCAGACTGCCAGACAGCGGAGGCACAAAGCATATTTAGCTTTCTAGAACACCAAAACATCATGGTTCTGAAATCTGATTGGCTGAGCCTTGTTCCTAGCCACTGTGGAATACTCAGTATATGCACAAGTCGCCTGCTTGTCTAGTATTTCTTCTGAAGTGATGGATATTAGTAGTGAGTTTCTCCTGCTTTGCTGCAGTAACAATCTCTACGCTTCTGAGAAGGCTTTACAACTACATGCTGAAACATAGGTGTAAGGAAACTCAGTTTTAGATCACTCCAAGTCCTCCCAAAGGTATTAGATGGAGCTCCATCACACCAGAAAACACAGTTCCACTGCTCCACAGTCTGGCTGAATAGTTTAGGATGTCTAGTGTACGACTGCACACAACAAATTTTGTATTTATATACAAAGCTTTTACAAAAACCAAATACTAACCAATAATCCTCAATTAATTGTGTTTGCTATTAGTAATTATTATTTATTCTTGGTGGGTTCTGTTAGTTTACCCCCAGTCACATGGTGCTATCAAGCTAGCATGTGCTTCCTCCAAAACAAATGATGCACCAGCGCATCTTTTCAAATTGCCAGTGGACAACATAATTGAACAGCTCAACATGCCAACTGCTAATTCTCTTTCATCAGCTAACTGATGCCTATGTTGGCGCTGAGGTGGAGAGCCCAACATGCCCACCCGGAAAAAGAAAGGCCAGTTATGCTGTCCTGGACTCCTGCACGTGTCTGGCTGTGGCATGCAGGCGAGTGGCTAAGTCCAGGCTTTGCTTATTGTCTTTTGGACTAACACTAGGTTTTGGTGATGACATAAAAAATTTGGGAAGCATTTTTTTATTATTTTAAAATTCAAGCCTCTAAAAACGTGGTTCGCTTTTTAAAGGTACAAATGTGAGAATGTAGTAAATGCCAGGCACTATCAAGTGCACACCAAATATGACCAGGTAGGCACCAGACACTGTGGTGAGCACCACATACTCGGATGGATATACTATCCATCTTAAACTATCCATGTAAGATTTTCTAGGTGAGCACCATATACTATTGAGTGCACTTTGTGGGGAACATCATATAATATTAGGTAAGTGGCAGATGCTATTGGGTGAGAACTGGGTACTTTAAGTGATCACCACATACTAATGGGGTACACACCTGATAATATCAGGTGAGAGAATGAATAGGATGGAAAAGTGCACACCAATCTATTGAACTTCTGCTCGACCAACAGACACCGTTTTGCAAACACTGACTCAGGGCAGATCCCAGACCCTGTCTGTAGTGTTGGTTTGACCTGCACTCATTAGTTTGTCTTTTTTCCCCATAGAGTCCTATTCATTTTCCTATTAATTTTTGGTCACACCCAAACCTCATGGCGTTGTTTAACCTACAGCTTCCAAAACTGCATGTACTCACTCAGGGTAGATCCCCAAACTCTAATCCATATACATCCTGATCTGCACTCCTCTGTTTGTCGTTTATTCATCTCTCATTCCTCTGATAGGATCCCATTCATTTTCAGCCGAGCCAAAATATTATGGTTTCATTCAACCAACAGCCACCAGAGCACATCCCCAACCTCTTATCCACAGACGTACCCCCCCACACAAATAGAGGATTTGTTGTTTATGCCCAACCACCCTGTACACTAAGAAGTATTAGGTGTTTTCCAAGGAGTAGCGATAGTAAAAAATACAGCACATCTTTTCAGAGGCTCTGCAGAAAAGAAAAGTGTTATCTTCTCAAGTGTAAATTTAGCAGTTAGGCAATGGCAGACACCTCACACTAGAATCTCAGATCCTAGTATATTTGATTTATAATAGATTGAAACATACTCCGTGTAAATGTCTGTCTAAATACTTTTCTAACTACGTGTTTGCTTTTTTATTGGGAGCAGATTGAAATAATTCTGTGAAATTGTTTATATAAGCCTGTTAGTCTATCATTACCTGTGTAATTTGATGCCATGACAATTTGTATCATGATCTATTTTGCTGTGTACTTTAGATAGCTGTCATGACATCAAACGTTATGGCATCAGTGTTATATTACTGGACAGAATATGTCTCACAGCTCATCACTGCATATGACACCTGCTACCATGTAGTTATGGCAATATAATTTAAGTGTAAGTGCTGTTTTAAGCCTAGCCCATGATTAAGATGTTTGTTACAGTCAAAGTCTTGAAGCTACATATACGCCCAGGGCATTATTTCCTTCTTCCAGCTTACATTAACAGGTGAGACACATTAATGATTAACCCAAGCTGGAAAGGCAACTTATCATCTGCCGGTCTGAAGAGAAAGTCTGGAAAAAGGGGCTCCTTGGCTGATCCCAGTACAGTCAGTACAGCGCTGAACACTCTCAAAACTGATATGTTAATTACAATATGCTTGTGTTCTGTAGCTTCTTCTGTAGTACATTTTTGTCACATCATGTTCTACACGTGTTAAAAAAACTGGACAACAAAGAAGTTCTGAGCTCAAGTCAAGCCAATCTAAAGGTCCTGCAGCCTCCACTAATACAGTAATAATAAAACAGGTCGATTCAACTCAGGACAGCTTCTTCATACTACTGATATCATCCTTTTCACCCTGATCTGAAAATACCAAAGCTGTTTATTCCTGCAACTCTCTCCCTTTCTCTCTATCTCTTTCTCTTTCTCTCTCCTTCTTACTCTCTCTCTCTCTCTCTCTCTCTCTCTTTCTCTCATGAAAACGGATCTGTGCGGATGTAACTCGGTATTGATTTTTCTTCCTCAAGCCGCATGTTATGCGAAGATGTGCTCTTCCTTTCCTTTCCCCTTAGAACGAGAAAGAGACAGAGAGATGGTGACAGAGAGAGAGAAACAGAGAGAGAGAGCAAGAAACAAGAGAGAGATGACAGAGAAAAAAATAGAGCAGCAGAGAAAGATGATAGAGAAAAGAGAGATGAGAAAGATGTTAGAGGAATGAAAGCGAGACAAGAGAGAAATAGCAAGAGAAGCCAGAGAGAAAAGAAAGAAGAAAGCTAAGGGAGGATTAGAAAGAAAAGAGAGAAAGATAAGTAAGAATGAGAAAGAAAAGAGAGAGAGAGATAGTGAGAATGAGAAAGAAAAGAGAGAGAGAGATTAGGGAGAATGAGAAAAAGAAGAGAGAAAGAGGAGGTTGTGTGTGTAAAAAAAGAGAAAGAAGAAAGATCAATAGAGAGAGAGAAAGTATGAGGGCTTATATAAAAGGAGGAGAGAGAAAAGAAGTATGGAACAACAGAGGAGGAGAGGTAGAGAAGGGAGAGACAAATAGAGAAAAAGAAATAGAGATGAAGTAAAACAGAGGAGGCAAAGAGAATAGAAGTGGGCAGAAGGAAAATAGAAAGAAAATAAAAAGAAGAGAGAGAAAGATAGAAGGAAGAGATAGAATGAGAAAGGATGGAGTGAGAGAAATAAAGGAAGGAGATGAGAGGGAAACAAAAGGTGGAGAGAGGGAAAAAGGAGAAAGGAAGAGAAAGTAAGTGAAAGATACGGAGGGTAGAGAGTAAAAGCAGAGAGAGAGAGAGAAGTGAGAAAAGAGATAAAAGAGGAGAGACGAAGAGAGCAAGGGAGTAAGAGAGAGATAAAGAATGAAGAGGAGAAAAGGAGAGAGATGAGGAAGACAGAACAGAGAGAGAGAGAGAGAGAGAGAGAAAGAGAAAGAGAGTCTGCACTGTGGTGTCTACAGAAGGGTAAGTTGTGTGGTTGCTCCTCTTTGGGTTCTGTTACTGTATACAGGACTATTTTGAGTTGCATTGTGAGTTACTTAATATAGCTCAGTTCTTCTGTGAGTGCCAGAGAAGAAAAACCTGTGTGATCGGGAGGAAACAGACACAGCGTGAGGTGATACATGCAGGAGGAGCAGCTGGAGTCATAAAATAAAGATCTTCAGATAGCAGTGCAGTCACATATAACCAGGTATTGATATACATTAATGATGGTGCTAATAGTCTCTCTCTCTCTATCTCTCTCTCTCTCTCTCTCTCTCCCTCTTGTAGGAGCAGGTTAATGATCAGTGTCGGAGAGGCGCTGAGGCCATTGGCTGCTGTAGTAGCTGCTCTGATAAGGAAACAGTGAGACGCTTCTGGACTGGGAGAGACTTTGTACAGTAGGCTGGAATGAGCACACTGACAGCTACCGCATGTCATTTCTACAGATGTGTGATGTATGAACTGGACTGTAGGAGCTCTTGGGTCGTGTGATCGTCTTTGGAGTGACCTGTGCTGCGCTGCACTGCTCTGCTCATGAGTGGACAGTAGAACGTCCAGTGGAAGCCCTTTCACCTACTCTGTAAACTCCAGTCGGGTAAGTACGGAAGCGTTTCTGCTGTGTAACTGCCGTGGAGAATGTATTTGATTCAAATCGTATCGAAAATTTTATTAACAATAAGTACATATCAGTTTAAAGCACAATAACTGTTTATTTGTTAATTGAACATGTTGTTGGGGGGGGGGTACACTTGCTGCAGCACATTTGATATTTTATGTTTTTTGCCATGAGTCAGTATACAAGGGTTTTGTTACATTGACATCCAGTTTTGAGGTTGATGGAACAACATGTAAACATTTCAGTGCAATTAATATGATTTTAATTAGAATGGAATTCTCTTTGGCTCAACATCAACTGGTTTTATTGACTAAAATACGCTCTACACAACACAGCTACACAATTAATGTACTTAATGTCAACATATTTTCAGTTTGTAAGCCCAACGGTTCATTTTTTAGTGTATTAGCATATGTCTTTCTGTAATTTCCATATTAATAAAATACATTGATATCACTACGCAATAAAAGGGCCTAATAAAAATATTTATTTATTGTTTTTATAAATGTTGGCATAATATAATATACTATTATATTCATTACAAATGTAATATTATACCTGTTATTTCAATGTTGTAATAATTTAGCCTTTAGCCTAATTTAGCTATATATATATATATATATATATATAGATGTTTATTGTAATAAAGCTTCCTATTAAATATGATGCAGTGTATCTATTATATTAGTAATGTTTGAATTACTAAATTGTTAATATATCTATAATCTATAATCCATTTATTGCTCCAATTTAAGGTTATTATGTTTTACATGTTACTAAGTCATCATTAAATCAAATGCTGCATTTATTAGCAAATCGAAATTACTATTGGTACATACTCTTGGTTAATAATAAAGTTCCTATTAAGTTATAAAGTTTTAATATGATAAAACTTTCAGATTACTTTTGATAATATCTGTGTTGATGGTCAATATACGTTGTTCATGTGTATGCTTTTAAATGAATTATTATTATTGTGAATGGAAAGGCAACATGTTGCTCCAGTGTAGAGCTTTGTCATTGTTATTTCGAGCTTCAGTGTTCTTACTGAAAACAGAGATTCATCACTTATTTTACATTGTTTTGATAAAGGTTAACTTAATTAATATCAGTCAATATAATACAAAAAAGTCAAAGGTCATTGATTGAACTGATAGCCATGAACCACAGTGTGTGTGTGAAGTGTGTCATGTAGCTAGCATGTCATTAGGTGCTTTTCAAAAGCCTTCGACTGGCTCGCAAGTCATAAAACACAGAACTGGGGGCAATAACACAAGCTAATTATTCCTCCAAAGGTTAACCTAAGCTTTACAAGCCTGATTGTAATCTGGAAAAAGGATAAAATGTAGCGAGAGTGGTTGTTTATGAGTTTTTGTTTCCTTATCCTGTTCCACTCTTTATTTCTAGAGCTGTTTTGCACTGAAGCTATGAGGCTCATGAACTTCTTGGACCCTCTGAATATCTAAAAATCGATTTTCTGTGGGGTCCATGTTACTGTGGTATTTTTGCTCAGTTGTCTTCTTCATATAGTCATGTTCCTTTTAGCTAACTGGCTATCCACCAGTCACGTGATGCTGGCTGAGAGGATGAAGACTTTCTCAGAGACACATGACACACCACCACATTGTTCCAAACACAACATCATCAAACATCTTAACCCCCCTAGAGGAGAACTAGCTAACTAGCTGCTAATTCTGTCACATCAGAAAACTGCAATGGCTAGCACTGCATTAATAGATTGGTGTGGGGGGGCAATTATGCTCTCTTGGACTCCCAGTCATGGATTGCTATTATCACCGGGGCTCAAATCATCAAACCTACCCAACAATAGCGCCAACACTTACATAGCCAATATGAGTTTTCAATTGATGAAAGTTTCCAGTAGTAGAAGGTGTGGTGGCCATATTCGATTGTACACAGTACAAAGGAAAAATGATGCAAGGAATTAAATGTATACATGATTTTCACTTTAACATAAGAAGAAAATAGGGGCCGCGTTAGGTAAGTGCTCTTTTACTGAACACAACAGCAGAGAAAAATCAGTGCTCAGTGCTACTGACACAGCGAGGAAGCAGGCTGATCACCATTACACACACACTTTCCATTGACAGTAGACACCCAACCCCGCTAACCAGCCCCACTGTCCAGCTCAACATCACACAAATAACCAGAGCATGCTCTTTTAATGTTCATGGGTCTATGTGAGTGGCTGCTCTGTATGGCCAAGCCTTGTGTTCCTCCACAGCAGAACAAGCCATACAAAGGTATGAGACAACCTCCTTCGAAGGTCAACTGATCCCAGCCATCAAGCAGATTCTTAGGGGCGTCCCCAATCCTCTCTCGGGACCACGCTCTCTTCCTCAGTGTGTCGCAGCAGAGAGATTCCCCAGTCTGTGGTGGAACTCCTTGCAGCTTATAGTGTCAATCCTTACACTACTGGGCCAGTGGCAGCAGCAACAGAGGTACTAATCCTCCTTTGCTGCCCATCCTGCCATAGACGTTAGCAGGGGTGCTGCTCATGTGTGCTGGAAACCAAACTCTATGTCTCGGCCAACCACGCTGTCGGCACATGCTCTAAGTGTTGCTGGAAGGCCATGACCAATACCTCCATCATGTTGCTCCACTGACATGTACTTGTACCATTATCCAGGCATACTCGCTCTGTTGCTGTCCTTCAGCCAGGCTCCACTGATGAACCTCCACTCGCTTTGAGTTTGTGGTAATTCCATTCCTAAATAAAATGCCATTCCACAATAAAAGTTTCTTCTACTGTAGATGCAGAGGCTCTCATCAGTATGTGTGAATTAACTCTTTGCACGTTCAGTAGCGGGAGGAGGTCTCAACAATATTACCACTAATATTAGCACTATTTTGTTTTTCAGTTACTGCCTTTTTCACAATAAATTCAATGTTTTTATTATCAATCTGTTGTTCCTGAAGAGTTCTTGGCTTGGATGGACGTACTCTTCTAGGAGAAAAAATGCTCCACACATTTACAAAAACCTTTCCAATCTGAAGTGTTTCTTCTGTGGCATCACTGTAGAGATATCTTCAATGCTTATTTTCACTCCAAACTAGCCTATGCATTCAGGTTTACCCTTTTGAGCTGTCTGAGATGTTCAGATATGTTGGCTGGATATACTGACATTTGGTTTGTTATGAAAATGATGTCAGAGTGTTTTGGACACTCCCATGGACAGCCCCATCTAATTATAGTATACATATGTTCTTCACATAAGACTTTTGTTAGACATTCTTTGTCAATGGGGGATTTACAAGCCTTTGTCTAATCTAAGAAACGTCCAATGTCCAGGAGTGAAGTCAAATACGATCACGTGCGTCACCTCTGTCAACAGGCCATAAGGCTGAGTTGATGAAGATATGTAGGTTACTGTCAGGGCTTGGCCAGATCAGGTGTATCAGATGAGTGAAGTGATTGAGACTTGATGAAGCTCCATCACTCCAGAAAGTTTATTAATCAATAAACAGAAGATACATGCACATTTCAATTCCACCTTCCATATAAATATATATATCAATCAATCAAACAACATCTCAAAACCTTTGGAGAAACATTATAATGCACAGTGTTTTAATTGTAGCCTTGTGGACCTTGGTGTTAATAATTTTGGAACTTGCTTATTGACTTAATTGCTGTGTCTCCTGTGGATTCCTTGTGTCCTTAGCTTTGCTACATCTGTTGTAAACATGTCTACTTGCATGCTACAGTGTTGCTGCAGTGTCTGTAGCATGAGATATTTCTGGTTAAACTACTAGAAAGTCCAACGTCAGATGATGCATCTTGAAGGAACTTTTAACTTTTTTTGGATTTATTTTTTGGAGTGGCCTGTTTATAACAAAACTGATTGGTGATTGCAGAGCAAAGCCAAATGGCTAGCGTTAAATATACTATTACACCTGTACTATACCTGCAGTAATTGTTGTGAAATAATCATGACAATGGAAAACAATGGAAGCTGGAGATACTGATCAGGCTCCTCACCTATTGTCTTCTCCGAGGTATCCATGCTGTTAGTGTCACCGTCATCAGGCGGTAAAGTTGACTATTTGACTAACTTGTGCAACTCTTAGTTGTGAGAGAATATTAGAATATCATGTTATATTGTATTGTATAACATGAATTTTTAATTATGTCAAACCAAATAGGCTTCAGTATACAATGTTAGACTACAGAATGCTGCTGTAATGCTACAAACACATTAAATTCTAGTTTTAGGCCTCAACTCTCTTAAAATATTTTCTCTAGATAATGTAGCTCTTCGCCTGCTTTCACTGTGGGTGGGCCAGGGCGATATTTGCAGCACCCCCTGCTGATTTGGAGGATACATAATTAATGTAGCATTTGGACTCCTGCTGGTCAAGGATGCTGAAGCCACCTGCTGACACATGATTGACCTAAGTACACATACAACACATTGGTATACTCACTAGATTTATATTATACTAGATTTACTGTATATTTATTCCTGTATATTGCTTTCCAGCAGACTGCATTCAGTAGGAACATTAGTTCTCCATGGAGTTTCTCTCGCTGCCCTTGTAGACTCCTCAAAATGAATTCTGCCCTGAAGTGCTTTGGGTCTTGACAGCTCTGCAGTGGTGTGTGTGAGTTTTACTGAAAGGCAAGGTCACTGTGCTGCAGATTTCAGTAAAGCTGTGGGTTTCTGCAGGGACCACCATGGAGGAAAAGCTGAAGGAGCTGCGGCTGAAACTGGAGAAGCAGGGCCAGGTCAACCAGCAGCTGCAGAACCACAACCAGGAGCTGGGTAAGAAAGGCTAGGAAGAAAAGCAAGAAAGTATATATGCCTTTCTTCAGAAAGATAGGAAGTTGCATGCTGAATTGAATTCAATGGAAGTTAGATCACTTGTTTTTTTAAGCTTTTTATTACTAATCTATAAAATACAATGCTGAGCAAAAGTCAGACACCACCCTTCATTCATTTGACTTAATAAGAAAGGAGACAAGTAAAAAGAGTCCAAAACTCAAAAAATAAATAAAAGAGACACCATAGAACTCCTAAACAACACCCAGAAGATCACATAAACTGTCCCCATCAGATAAAAAGCCCCTTTTTATCAGGCTCCACTCTGGCTTCACATCTGTATTCACAGGTATTACTGTCCAGCTTTCTACTGTGAGAAGTCACTTCAGTGCTGTGGGTCTGAAATAATGTGTAGCTGTAAAGAAGCTCTTCACTGAGAAAAGGAGATGCAGAGCCATCAAACAAAGATCTTAACCTCACTGAATATGTTTGGGATTACCAGTAACCTCTAAAACCTGGCTGAACTTTGGAGGTGTGGCTCTTTGGGAAGCTAAAAGCGTGACTTACTGCAATAAAGGAAGATTGAGCACACAAGAATACACATGACGCAGCAGAAAACTAGTTGTGTACAACCTCAGCTCCTTGAACCCAGCAAGTCTGGTATCGAAGGGCAAACTGTTCCATAGCTTATAGCACAGACGGCCCTTTTACTTCAGTATTTTGGGCCAACTGGAGCTGTGCCATAGCTCCTTGTCCAAGACATGTAAATAAAGCTTTACAATAATCCAGCCGTGATATGAAAACAATCAATTCTCTCTGTTTTAAGAAAAGCTTTTTAAGAAAAGTTAATTTTATCAGTGGTGGTATGGTGGTGTAGTGGTTAGCACTCTTGCCTCACAGCAAGACGATCCAGGTTCGATTCCACAGAACAGGTGTGGCGCTTGCATGTTCTCCCTGTGCTTGAGTCGGTTTCCTCCCACAGTCCAAAGCCATGCATGTTAGGTTGATTGGTCTTTCTAAATTGCCTGTGAGTGTGTGTTGGCCATGTGATGGACTGGCGGGAGCGGGATTAAGCGGCAGATAATGGATGGATGGATATTATCGGTTGAAAGTAACAGACCTGCACAGATTTTTATATGCACTAGAAAAATGTAGGTTTTTTAATTAAAAGTCAAAAATAAAATGTTATCGTGAAGGTCAGCAAACAAAGGTCCTGAATGGTTTAATCTCCTGAAATCATTTCACTTTACAGAGAAAGCTGTGTATCATCATTATAGTAAATATATATTAAAAAAATGAACCAAAGTTCCCAGGGAGATATAGTGTCTAATGAAAAAAAATTGGGCCAAGGATAGACCCCTGGGGAACCCCACAAGAACTATCAGGTAAACAGCTGATATAGTGGAGGGAAAAAATTTTAATGCTGAAAAATGAATAATTTGTACTTGAAGGTTGTTTTGACTTTAAATTAGAAAATGGAGGCTGGTCTCTGACTACTGTTTATATTCAAATATATCACGTTATTTTATTAGTGCTACACTAATAAATGCTTGTTTTTCTGTACTCTCCAGAGAAGAGGTTGAAGGAAAAAGAGAGACTGCTGCAGGAACTGCAGAGTCGCCTTGATGAGCTGGGTGTGTATTTGTGTGTGTTTGAGCTTTAGCAGGAAGTGAATATCCTCTTTGCGGAATTCTTAATGGATAAATGGTTAATGGATAAAAGGGTCATTTGTGATTTATCGGGTTTATCTTTGCTAAGCTGTATAAGAACGAGCAGAAGCAGCAACAGTGGCTGTAAAGTGGCTGTTAATTTAGAGTCATAACTTGACTGAACTGGATTCACCTGGTTACAGGTGAAGGTTCAGTTCCACCCCTGCAAGTTAAGAAATATTTTAGAAATATAAAATCTGAATAAAAATATAAAAATATAAAATGATAATAATCACACAATAATTAATATGCATAGTTGGCACAAAGGGAAAATATCTAAATAATCAATAAGAACGTAAAGTAAAAGACATGAACAACACCTGATGGTCAATCAGCCTTAGCTGTGGAAAGCTTGCTAAACAAAGACCAGTACTACAATGAAGACCACACAATTTATGTACGGCAATCGTTTTTAGTTCCTTTATTTTATTTATTTTATTTATCCTTTATTTGAGTATGATTAAAGTATGTCAGATATTGGACCAGGAGTGGGCTGAACGTCTATGTTGCAAGTGGAAGCAGCAAATATTGATGATTTTTGGTGGGATCCAACATTTGTTGGTCCTGCACACAGACCCATAGTGCACTGCTTTCTTCTCTGTTGGGGCTATCTGTATAGTCTACAGTATAGATGATTGAAATGGCCAAACATGCTAGCTCATGTACAAGCCTACTTAATCACATGCTAACATAAAGTAAGAGCAAGTTGTGGCCCTAGCAGTTTAGGCCACAAAGAACTAGTACCTCTAATGCCTCAAGTACCTCTAGTACCTCTGTGTTGATAATAACAAGAGCTAACATTAGTTAATGTTAGCTGGCATTGATTTAAGTTTAAAGAGAGTGTATTTTTTTTTAAATCATTTGCAATAGAAAAGCACAGACCATAATAACGCAATGAAGGAAGGTGTTTATATTGTACCTCACAGTTAACACATGTGGTTAGCTTGTCTGACAAAAATGTTCTGGGCCCACCATCTGAAATGTAAGCAATTGGATTTAAATCTTTACACCTTTGATTTTTTTCAAAATGTAAATGAATTCTTTAGTATGGGATAGGGATTCCAGTGTGAAGAAGAAGACTTGGACACTTTCTTTTCTGGAATCAGAACACAGAGAAAGCTGGTGGTTTCTGATTAAGGCCGTCAGCTCAAACCTTCTCCAGGGATTCTATTCCTGTAGTTAGCTAATGTACATCACTTTAAGGCTGTATTATTGACTATGCAGGCCCCATAAACCTTATGGAACATCGAATTTTGGTAAGATTTGCAGAAATGTTCGCTAAATAAGACTAGACAATATAATGATGTTCTTCAAGGGAGTTTGAAATACTTTCCTACCATTCATTTGATGTAAAGTGGCCAGGGATTGGGCACTTATTTAGTGTTGCTGACTTTAAGGATATAAACAATAGAAATACCAATTACAGATAAGTACATTTACAGTACATGCTTTGTTCTTTGTAACATAGTCACTGACTTCTGACTGCTGTGTGCCTTTTCCCTGTGAAGCTGACTATGTGCACGTGTTTTATTAGATGGTCCATCTCAAAAGGAGTGCAATGATGGTGTTCAGGAGGTACGGCAGAGTAGGGCGGCTGTCATGGCGCTGGAGCCAATCCCAGAGGACCTGGACATCCAAGCCACCAAAGTCAAAAAGACTGCCAGGTGAACACCCACCTGAGACCCCAAATTGTTCCCAGGTCATATTAGTGGACTACAGGCTTAGTGGGCTGCAATGTATCAGCGAGTTGAGAGCACTACTCTAAAGGAATTCAATGTTCTTAAATAGTTATTGAACAATTAATAATAGATACTGAATAATTCATAGTACTTAATAATTTATGTTAAATAATTAATAATTCACAGTAGTTATTATTATAGTTATTGAATAATGTATAGCAGTAACCGAATAGCATATTACATACTGAATAATGCATAATAGTTATTTAAAAGTTGATAGTAGATATGAATAATTATTTGCACTTCCTGAATCATTTCTATTAGCAGTTATTAAATATTAATAAAAGTCAAAACATAGTAATTGTATGTGTACAGTGGTAAGAAAAAGTATTTGAACCCTTTGAAATTACCTGGTTTTCTGCATGAATTCGTCATAAAACGTGATCTGATCTAAATCTAGTCCCAAGTCCCAAGTTTAGACAAACTCAATGTGCTTAACATCACACAAACATCACAAATACCACATACTTTTTTTGCCACTGTATACAACAAGGCAGTAATCACAGTGTATTTTGAGGGAGACATCCCCCCTCCAATGTTCAGAATGCACCCAACCTCACCCCCCTATATATAAATTTAAATGAAAATATCCTAATTATTAGATTTGCATAATGTTAGTATCTATCAGTAATCCAATCAGTTGTTGGGACTCTTAGTAATGGAATACCGCACCACCATACCAGCACTTCACTTCAGTGAAGTCTTTATAATGGATGTAAAATCTCTGACTTGTATGAAAATATAATAATTACATCTATAAGTCTTTTTGCACTGGAGCTGTAATTGTATAAGTACTTGTATGAAGTGGAAACAGACACCTAGGATGAAAATTAGAGCTCATCAACCACTTATCTTTACCGTTAGCTATTACAGCCAAGTTACCTGGAAAGTGTAATTGTACAGAATGATAAGGAGAAGATTGTACCACAATACCCCCCAACCCCACCCAGATTGGGTCCATGCCCAGTGTTTACTTGATGGCTTTGGCCTTGGTGTGCGTATGTGTGTTCTAGTGAAAGAGCTCAGATCATGAAGGCGATGGGGAGGAATGACTTCCTGAGTCGTCTGGATGAAGAACAGATCAGCATGATGGTGGAGCTGCTGACCTATCTGGATCGTTGCCCTGGTGATGAGATCATCAAAGAAGGCACAGAGGGCGACAGCATGTACATTGTTGCAGGTATGTTGTTATTTGTGTTTGTGGATTTGAGAGAAGGAAAGTGAAACATGTTGAGTATTGCCCATCCATTAATGGAAAATAGGACCACCAGCAGCTGAGAGTGGCTCTGTGGTCAGCACCACGCCATGAAGGGAAGTGTTTCTGATTAAGTGGTCAGTGAGTGTATGTGTTTTTGTGCACGTGCAGGTTACAGCAGATGCTACTGTACTGTAGCTGTACTGGATGGTAAGTAATATGTGAATGTGAAATCCCTCTCTTTATTATTACAGCTGGGGAACTCAAAGTGAGTCAGGCAGGGCGTGACCTACGAACTTTGACGTCTGGGGATGTTTTCGGAGAGTTGGCCATCCTGTACAACTGTAAACGGACAGCATCAGTCAGTGGTCAGTTTCTAGAATGGTACTAAAACAGCCCTTTGCAGTTGACCTTTAACACAGCAATCATTTGCATGCATGTGGCCTTTGCTTACAAATGTGAGTTGGATTGTGTAGCAAGCAGCACACCTAATATACCAAAAACACCTTTGAGCCTAAACAATATGACCACCACCTGATTACCTGATCACCTGTATCATATGATTTTGGACACTTCAAGACCTTTGAAGGTGCCCTATTGTATCTGGCACTGGGATGTTAGCAGCAGATCCTGTGAGTACTTATTGTTTCAGCACATCCCTCATCATATTGAGATCTGGAGCATTTAAAGGCCAGTAAAACACTCCAAACTCATCATCATTACCAAACCATTCATGAACAATGTGTGTAGTGTGGTGGGGTGCAATATGCTGCTAAAAGTGGTCACTGGGATCTACATTATTCCCAGCAAAACACTGCCTAGAACATCACACTCCCTCCACCAGCTTGTCTTCTTCAAACAGTGCATCCTGGTGCCATCACTTCCTCAGGTAAACAGTAAAAAAATTCTATGACTCCATGTGCCGCAGTATCCCTTCTATCAGTTTAGAGCAGAACACATAGCAATTATTGTGCAACACTCTGTTGTCCATTTATGGACCATTGTGGTTCTCACCACTGCTGACCAGGAGTACCCTGCTAGTCTTTTTAAAGTCACCCAGGTCTTCATGCCTGCCCAATTCTCCCGGCACATCAACTACGAGAAGTGACTGTTCATTTACTGTCTAATAAATCCCAGACATTGACTTGGGCAGCTATCTTGAGATGTTATTATGAGTGGCCCTATTGTTTTGGCTCAACTGTTTTTATTTAGTACCACAGTTCTGTATAGTTTGCATACCTGTAAATAAGTGTATATATCAATTTATCACTCTATTAATTCATCAATCTATCAGTTAATCTGTCTATTTATCTATCTAGCTGTCACCGCTGTCAGGTTATGGTGCATTGAGAGACAAACATACAGAAGCATCATGACAAGCAAATCCAAGAAGAAACGGGAACAGCTGATGGGCTTTTTAAAGACGTGAGAGCTGTTTCTTTCGTTCAATTTCTATTTGTCCAAATATACCTACGTTTTTCTTCAGTATTAATGTGGATTCTGAGCTTGTTAATGATCTGAAGTGTCATAATTGGACAAAAGACTGCAGTTTTTGTAATGCTGGTATCAGACTACGGTTGTAACTTCTTTTCTTGCCGTCAAAATGAAGAGGGGGACCAGTTCAGAGTATATGCTTTATTCTACAAGATACCACGGAGCAGACATTACTGAGAATGTCTGAGAAATGTCTGAGACTGGTCTGAATTCCACTGGCAGCTGCATAGTCTTATAGGCCTGCTCCTGTGTTTCACCTGGCCCATATGACCCATCTGGTCAAGCCGTTATCTCCTGGGTTTGGGGCAGATTTCCTTGGGAGCTTCTTTCCGTAAAACGATGGATCTGCTGACCTGATAAACTATATGACAGCCATCTGTGTCTCAGTATCTACTAAGCAGATGGGCATGGAGTGTCAGAAATATTTAGAACAGTACACAAAACATCCAGATTTTGAAACTGAGCTCTACTGGCATGTGAGGAGACTTTTATTAGGAAAAGGCCCAGGTCTAAGGATATGCTCCTATATGTGGAATGATTTTTAGGAATAGACCTAGGTCAAGACCTAGGTTAAGGTCTTATACGAGATGGGCTCCTAGCTCCTTTGTTCCTTTTATATCTGTATGACAAAAATCTGTATCATATATCATGTTCATAAAACCACCAGGATATAAAAACAACACATTGGTGCTGGTGATTTTAGAGCATTTTAGAGCATCCTTCCGTTGGCTTGAGGTCTCTCCAGACACTGAAAAAATTTCTGAATGATGCTTCTTCCTGTGTAATAAACATATTGTCAGATGGGGCGAGAGCTGGAGCTGCAGCAGATGAAATGAAGGGGCAGACACACACGCAAGCTTTTAAACTAAAAGGGGTTTTAATAAAGAACGAAAACAAAACAAAACAAAACATGAAGGCCATAAACTCACTAAAAATGCAAACAAAACTGGAAGCAAACGGACAGGCATAAACAGGGCAAAGTGACACGGATACAGGCACACAGAATACAGAGACACGATACGAAATGACCAACCACCAGGGAAGAAAAGAAAGGGAATATATACACAACATAACAAGAGGGAAACTATATTAATATATTTGCAAGCAAGCCAGTGTCAAGCAAAGAATCCTTCAGTCATTTTCACAGCATCACCACTGAATAAACAACAAAACAAATTATTTGTGGATTTCCAGAATTAGGCCTATCCATGAGCTATATATGATGTAATTGAAGAAATTAAGTGATGTGTTGTCTGGAATGCCCAACAACACCCTGAACGTGGCTAGTTTGTCAGAATATTTTGTATTTTTCCATCTAGTTTGACATATTGATCTAATGATATGTGCCTCAACTTTGACTAAAAGAAGGGCAGAGTGCTCTCTGGTGCACATATGTGAAAAGAAAAAGGAACATTGCTATTTGCAGCTGTCAGGTGGAATAAGAGGTCAAGGTGAAGGTGAAACACATTTTTACTTCATGTTCCCTTTGAAGGATAGACAATCTTTACTCTTATCTTCGGACACCTAAGAACTGCTCCACTCCTTTTCTTTTTTTTGTTATTTTTTACAACACATAACCATCACATATAGCATTTCTGTAGCCATGATTGACAGTTTCTCTTCCATGATGACCTATAAACTGTCAGTCTTCTGACATTGGGAATAATTTATGGTACTATGACTGCCTAATTGGACATACTGACCATCAAGAAAGACAAAAGTATCATGTAGTCTGATCCCAGCATGAGTGAATTTATGTCAAGTGATCTTTATAGGCATTCCTCAATGTAAGTCTGTGACCTCAGTGTAATAGCTGAAGTTTGTAGAACTTACCTCACATTCCTTCAGTTTGATATGTGAGATTCAAGAATGTGAGTTGATGTTTTTATATGTTACAGCATCTGAGAGTATAGTTTGAATGTGTATGTTGCTTGTATAATGGTCAGTGTACTTAAAGCTGTCCGTCTTCTGTCACAGTGCTCGAACACTAAAGGACCTGAATGATGAGCAGCTTTCCAATATCATTGACTCTATGGAGGAGGTTTGTACCAATTATTGGGTTTAATATCCCAATTGGACTGTCTGGAGTTCAATAATCAAAGTAAGGATATCAGTTCTGTCCAAAGAAAAATACGTATCTCCATTTTTATCCATTTTTATTTTTCGACATCATGTGATTCCAGCAGCAGCTGTTTACACTGTGTGATAATTTCATGTTAAAAGGACCAATAGAAATGCTCCAAAATAGTTTGAAAATAATTCTGGTTCCATTGACTTACATTAAAAGTAAGTGTAGCCCTCTTTTGATGCAGAGGGGGTTAATGATTATTTACCCCGAGCTCGTGGGTATGGTTCTCACCTGTTAAGTTCACTATATGGCCAAGGAAACTTAACCACCCAACTCTAACTTGGCGTAATAAGCAGCAACACTATACCCAGTGAATGGAGTCAGACAAGTAGTATCGAAAAGGTAGAAAATGTATTATAACAGAGAATGTGTTTTAAATCATATAACAGCTTAAAAAACAAACAGAGTAGTTCACTTAAGTTCAGATAATGTATCAATCAAAGACTATTTACACAATGACACCTTTACAATGAAACTCAAGAATACCATTACGCTTAATACCAAGGAAATAAACTTAAAGTAGTTTTTTAACTTAACTTAAACTTCCTTTACCAAAGGGTGAATTACAAAATATAGCAATTAACTTGTGTTTTAACGTAAAGCTTTTTAAATATGTACAATTACAGTTTGGATCACTTTTTATATGCGCTGAATATCAATTGCTTTCTTTTTAAACCACTTAACACATTGAACTACAGCAACTTATGAATTTCACCTGCTCAACACACTTGTTCCACACTTAACGCTAGTACTGAGATGACGCGTCACTCATTATAATACTTATACTCTTACACAAGCCGGCAAACTCAAAAGAACAAAATAACAAACGTTGCAGGCCTGTTCTTGCACGTTGCAGCATAAAGTGGATCCGTATTTTGAATGGAAAAGTCTGCTTACAGTTCTCGGTTTGAAGTAGTGTGTTCCGACGTCACCCAAGCGCGCACGCAGTCGTCTCGCAGGTCTCTCGCTCCTCTCTCTCTCTCTCTCTCTCCCTCGTGATGCAGGCAGGCGAGCCGAGCGGTGGCTAACCCGAGGAACCTCGAGCGTCTCCGGTAGCTCGAGGCGCTATCGGGCAGCATAAATGTCCCTCGCACAAAGTCCTCAACACTGTCTAGTCCAACTCACACAGAACTCCTCGCTGAACCAGTAAAAGCGCTTAAGCTAGCGGCTAACGCTAACGGGCTCAGTCCAGGATACGAACAGTGCGGCTTACAGTAGTAGCTAGCGGCTAACGCTAATTTGCCCACTTCTAAACAGTTGTAACTCACACAATAACTCACTCACGTAACTGTGCGCTGTAACTTGGTGACTTTACTGCTACTGCAGACTTGGTGGGTTGCAGTTTACTTGCGCTAACTGGAGATAAAACTTGAAGTTTTACACATAAACGTTGCAGAGCTCTGCTAACCGCAGTAGCCCTTCCCAACCACATCGCTCAACGTCTCTCTCCTGCAGACTCCCTCGCAACAGAGTATTTCGCCCCCCTGCCATACTTGACCCCGCCTCCGGGCCGGTCTAATAGGAGAAAAACAATGATAGGCACTCTTTCTGTCCAACAGCATTTCCATAAACGCTGACAATAAAACTAGATTGTGCGAGCACATGGAATTCCAGTACGTTCCACTCAAACGCGGCATATTAAATGAGATAGCCGTTCATCTACGCATGCGTGCACATTATTCCCACCAATTCACATAGACTACAGGTATTTACGCTGAATTAAAAATGAAAAAATCTGAAAGAACAAAATAAGGGCAATGTTTTAGCCCAGGGCTACATAAGTTTTTGTCCTCTCCTGTAAAGTTGCTATTTTGGAGATACTTCTTTTTCTTTGGACAGTGATGATATGTTGCTATAAATAGTTGCTTATTTATTACATTTTAGTGTAGAATTATAACAAGTAGTGATAAAAAAATTAAACAACTATCAAACAGATACTTATATACCACTAACAGTTAATAATTCAGTTTTTTACCTCTGCATTAATAAGTGCTGCCATTTAATTCATGACCTTATTATGAAGTTGAAAAATTCTTATGGGGTTGAATGATTATTAATATTTAAATGTTAGAAAACATTAGATTAGGTGTCTACAGTTATGCAAATAGCAATAATTAAAATTTTCAAACAGTACTATTCATACAGTCGTCTGCAAAGGTTTAGGCACCTCTGGTCAGAGTTCATGTTGTTGATGTTTTAAGTGTAAATAAGTGGACACGTCACAGTAAGTATCACTTTAGCCTGCTAATGAAAAATACACGTGTGAGTGGTACAGTGCATTCAATTCAGGTTTACAAAACAGTGACCACTCTGACCCAGACTCACCATTAGTGAATAAGTTTGATTGTGTTGTTGACCCATACTTTCTTACATGTAGGTGAAGTTTCAGGACAATGAGGTGATCGTGCGAGAAGGTGCTGAGGGAGACACATTTTACATCATCCTCAAAGGCGAGGTGAGAAGGGTCACTGGAGCTTGTCAAAGGATCTTATAACGCCCTTACAGAAGGGCCATGTTTTTTTCTTTTAGTTATATACTGTCTATTTAAAAAAGTTTAATGTAGGATTGCTAAAGTCATTTTCCTTGAATTCTCCTTGTTCAGGTGTTGGTTACAAAGAAGGTAAATGGGCAGCAGAAAGTCATACGGAAAATGGGTCAGGGGGAACACTTCGGAGAGCTTGCCCTCATACGGTAAAATTGTACCGTAAAACAGTTGTATTTATATATTATTGTGTGGCTCAGTTTTAGTTTCAGTATCTAAGAATGTATTTTTTTTATTAGTGTTAAATACTAAGTATAACCTATTTTTTTATTTTATAGATCAATTTATGTTAAATTAAATTGATCTTGTTCCTGATCTAAAATGTGCCTTGTCTCACAGGAAATTCTTAATTTCATTTTTAAAAAATCTAAGAAATATTAAAAATTAAATGTGTGAATTTTTATTAAATTAAATTTACTTTATTTTATTATTACAGCTCTGCCACAAATGAAAGAGTAAACTCCTGCCATTTGTAAACAATGCACAATAAGGCACGACATGAAAGTGAATTTTTTTGTATTTTTATATTTTATGTTGTGATGAATTTATATATAAAATTTCTTAAACGGTGTTGAATGTTCTTATTATTTACTTTGGACAGCTTAGTTAGTTCACTACATTAAAACTAAGTCTGCCATGTGGAGGCTGTACTTTAGCCTGTTTTACTCTGAGTTGATTATAGGCTAGTTAACATCAGTCAGCATTTTCAAACAGGGACGACATTACATCCTGGTACAGAACGCAGAAATAGCCTGGGTACAGTAGATCAGTGAGCTTACTGGGACTAAATCTACTCACTAAAAGACTCTGAAACACGTTTTCCTTGTTTTGCAGTGAGATTCTGAGGACAGCAACCTGCACGGCTGTGGGTGAAGTTACCTGCTTCTCCATCGATAAAGAGTGAGTCTCAGTCAGAGTCTTACAGATTAACTTTTAAACCCTACATCTCTGAACCGAAGACAAGTTAGTGTAGATGTTCTAACTTTGAGGTGTACTTTATTATAATGTGGATCAAATATTTCAGGTTCTGCGCTGGTTTAACCTACTCATTTCATTACAGGCTTTTTGAGGAGACCATTCCAATAGAGTGTCTGGAACTACATGATGAGTATGATGCTTTTATACCTGCTCTCTGTTATTGTGTGAACTGTTCATCACTATGATTACTCAGTGCTTCTACGTGTCAAAGTTAAGGAGAAATAGCATCATACAGCTAATTACAACAGTTGATTTTGGACTTTTCTGTTTTGAGCAGTTCAGAGCTGGAGAACAGCGACACTTCAGAAAAAGAGAGGTAAGATTTACAACCAACGAAGAAGATAAACTAATGTGTTTATTTTCTAAAAGATTTTTCCATCACCATGTTATCCAATATCATGTTTTTTTTAATTTTCTGCCAGATATTTGTGTTAACCAGGAGTGGACAGTTACAATCACTAAATTATAATTTTGAAACACATTTTGTATTTTTCATCAAAAATTAACAGGATAATGTTGATCAGAAGTATACTACACAGGAGTATGTTGATCAGAAGTATACTACACAGGAGTATGTTGATAAGGAGCATGTTGATCAGGAGTATACTGATCAGGAATATATTGACCAGTAGTATGCTGATCAGAAGTATATTGATCAGGGGCATGTTGAGCACGAGTATGTAGATTAGGAGTATGCTGATCAGGAGTATATTGATCAGAAATATGTTGATTAAGTATATGCTGATTAGGTCATGTTAATGAGGAGTATGTTGATTAAGGTCATGTTAATCAGGAGTATGCTGATCAGATGTGTGCTAATAAGGAGTATACCAATCAGAAGTATGTTAAAAAGGATTATGTTGATTAGGAGTATACTAATCAGCAGTATATTGATCAGGAATATGTTGAGCAGGAGTATGCTGGTCAGGAGCATGTTTATGAGGAGTATACTGATCAGGAATATGTTGATCAGGAGTATACTGATCAGGAATATGTTGATCAGGAGTGTGCTACATGGGAGTATGTTGATCAGGAGTATACTGATCAGGAGCATGTTTATGAGGAGTATACTGATCAGGAATATGTTGATCAGGAGTATACTGATCAGGAATATGTTGATCAGGAGTATGCTACATAGGAGTATGTTGATCAGGAGTATGCTGGTCAGGAGCATGTTGATCAGGAGTATACTGATCAGGAATATATTGACCAGTAGTATGCTGATCAGGAGTATGTTGATCAGAAGTATCTTGATCAGGGGCATGTTGAGCAGGAGTATGCTGATCAGGAGTATATTGATCAGAAATATGTTGATTAAGAATATGCTGATTAGAATCATGTTAATGAGGAATATGTTGATTAGGGGCATGTTAATCAGGAGTATGTTGATTAGGGGCATGTTAATCAGGAGTATGCTGATCAGATGTATGCTGATAAGAAGTATACTGATTAGACGTATGCTGATCAGGAGTATGTTGATCAGGACAATGTTGATGAGGCATATGTTAATCAGCAGTATACCAATCAGAAGTATGTTGACAAGGAGTATGTTGATTAGGAGTATACTAATCAGGAGTATATTGATCAGGAATATGTTGAACAGGAGTATACTGATCAGGAATATATTGACCAGTAGTATGCTGATCAGGAGTATATTAATCAGGCTTATGTTGATTAAGAATATGCTGATTAAAAGGATGTCAAGGGTTAGGGTTAGGGGTATGTAGATTAGGAGTATGTTAATCAGAAGGAAAGCTGTCAGGAATATGCTGATCAGATGTATGCTGATAAGAAGTATGCTAATTGGACATATGCTGATCAGGATTATGCTGATCAGATGTATATACAAGGTGTATACAAGGAGTATGTTGATTAGGAGTATACTAATTAGGTGTATATTGATCAGGAATATGTTAAGCAGGAGTATGCTAATAAGGAGTATGTTAATCAGAAAGAAAAGCTAAATCAGAATATGCTGATCAGGAATATGATGATAAAGGGCATGTTAATCTGGATTATGCTGATCAGGAGTATATTAATAAGGAGTATGTTGAAGTGTTGTGTACTTTGTCTATCTCTGCATATAAGGACGCAATAAATCGCTTGGCCTTGTTTACTCAATACTGTTTTATTGGTGACAAAATATCCTTTTTTAGTTGCAGCACCGCTGGGATTTGAACTTGCAGCTTTTTGATGATAACATGAGACTAAATGTGAAATGTAAATATGTAACTACATCAAGCAATTTCAATAGTTATTGGAATTTTGAGCCTCTTAAAATCAATATTTCTATTCTGGTTCTCCGCTCCAGGCCAGTGTCTTCTCTAAAGCTGAAGGATCTGATTCCCGTTCTGTACCAGGAGGGACGTTACCAAGGCGAGCCAGTCACCCTCGGCCTGGGGGGATTTGGACGAGTGGAACTGGTACTGTAGCCTTATGTGATGCTAAACTGACGCTCCAGATGATCCACACACATGTTCCATTTCAAAGAATGAAATAAAATTACTTTTTGATCTTGGTTGATTTGCAGGTAACCACACTTCAACATGGGAAGTACTTTGCCATGAAGAAAGTCAGCAAGAAGCTCATAGTGGAAAAGCGGCAAGGAGCGCATGTCATATTTGAGAAGAGGATTCTTCAGGACATTCAGAGTGACTTTATCGTCCGGTGCGCTTTCTTTCTAGCTGGCTGTCCTTTTGATCTTTCACTTTCCAGACCTGACCTCAGTCTGATCTCTCTCATTCTTTAGGCTCCACGCAGCCTTTAAGGATACACGCTACATCTACATGGCCATGGAGTTCTGCTCTGGGGGAGAGATCTGGACTAAGCTGAAAGAAGTGTAAGTTCTGGCTGTTTCAGTGCAGTTTTAGCAAACTTGGTGATGTTATCAGAGCTGTGATGTTCCATAAATGTTTATTCTCGTTTTTAAAGCTAAATACTGTTTTCAAAACTATGGTTTCCAATCTCAGTCCAAAAATCACTCATCAGCTTTTTTGCGCTAGGACTCTGAAGGTGCATAAATATAATAGTTACATATAGTGGATATGTTATATGGCCAAATGTATGTGGACACCTGACCAGCACACTTTTATGACCTTGTTGGACATCGTTTTTCAAAGCATTAATATCTAGCTTTTGACAAGACTTGGAGTGTGTCTATTGGAATCTATGCCTATTCAGAACAAGAAGCATTGGTGAGGTCAGGCACTGATCTTGTACTTGTACGCAAGTTGTACTAGAAGCTCTGGCTTGCAAATGATGTTCCAGTTCATCCTGAACATGTCCAGTGTCTCACATGTCTTCGTATGCTGTAGCATTAACATCTTCCTTCACTGGAACTAAGGGGCCTATATAAGTTCAATAAGTAAGTATAAGGTAAGTTCTCTGTAGAGGAAGTATTCACCTATTCTATAGGGACAAAAGTATGGGAAAAAACCTTTTAATCATCAGGTTTTTCTTCAGTCCCATTGTCACAGGTGTTTAAAAACAAGCAACTAACCATGCAGTCCACCTTTACAGACATTTGTGAAAGAAATGGGATGCAGGATGCCACAGTTACCTTTATATTCCAAAATCAATTGTGAGTATTATTATTGAAAAATGGAAGCATTTAGGAACCACAGCAGCTCAGCCACAAAGTAGCAGATCATGTTATACAGTGGAGTTGCTGAGTGCGGATGCTAACTGTGTTTATAAGTCACCAACATTCTTTAACCCTTCTCTGGCATTAACATCATTACAGCTGGGAGCCTCGTGGCATGGGTCGAGCTGCTACATGCAAACACAATTCCAAACATTTTATGGAGTGGTCTAAAGCGCTGCCACTGAACTCTAGAGCAGTGGAAACATATTCCGTGGAGTGACAAATCACACCTCTCTATCAGGCACTCTGATACACGAGTCTTGGTTTGGTGAATGCCAGGAGAATGTTACCTGCCTGACTGCACTCTGCTGACTGTAAAGTTTGGTGGAGGTGGGATATTGCTATGACCGAGACCCCTTAGTTGCAGTAAAAAGGAATCTTAATGCTGCAGCATACCAAGACACTGTGAACAATTGAATATCTGTAGGAACAGTTTGGGAAGTCCCTTTCCCGTTCCAGGATGACTGTGTCCAACTGTACAAAGCAAGCTCCATAAAGGCTGGCTAGGCGAGCCCTCACGGAGCCCTGACCTTAACCCCACTGAACACCTGTGGGATGAACTAGAGTGGAAATTACGAGCCAGGCCCTCTTGTCCAACATCAGTGTCCTCATAAATGCTCTTCTGGATAAATTGGCAAAAATTTCCAAAGACATAAAATCTTGTAGAAAGCTGTCGCAGAAGAGTGTTGAAATACTAATGCCTATGGATTTAGAATGGGATGCCATAAAAGCTCCTGAATGTGTCATGTGCAGGTGTCCCAAAAGTTTTGTCTGTATAGTATATTTATATTTATAGTATACTGTATAGTATAGTAGACAACAACATATCATTTGAGGATGCCCAAATTCTTGCAGTTAACTGTAACTGCTATGCGTCTATGTGTTTTAGAGGTCGTTTTGAAGAGTTTATAGCTGTGTTTGTAACAGCATGCGTTGTGGAGGCCTTTTCATATCTCCACAAGAAAAACATCATGTACAGAGACCTGAAGCCTGAGAACCTCATGCTGGACTCTAAGGGATATGTCAAACTGGTAAATACCATAAACCATTCAGCCTTTAAAATATCCATGTTATATATTTCCCTCTGAACTTATGTTTGGGCCAGAAAAATCTTTTTTCCATGGCCATTTAAATCACCTTTTTACCTCTTAGAATTTAACAGACCAATGAAAGAGTTTGATGTGGTTAACACTGTTAGTCAGTATTTTTCAGAAGTAGCAAAAAAACAACAACATTGATCTCTAGTCCTTGCAGTCCATACTAAAACTGACTGATAAGACCCTGTATAGTTTCCCCTGATAAGAACCCTTTTAACGTTTTAAATGGCATTGATTGTGAGGATAAGATCGGCACTCTTTCATTGTCTCATTTTCTGCATATCTAGGTGGATTTCGGCTTTGCTAAGGAACTGCAGCGGGGGCAGAAGACGTACTCTTTTTGTGGGACCCCTGAGTATATGGCCCCAGAGATCATTCAGAACCAGGGTCATGACTTTGCCGCTGATTTCTGGTCACTCGGTGTTCTTGTGTTTGAACTCCTTGTTGGCAGGTAAGTGCTGAAAGTGATCACTGGTGAAGGAAACATTACACTGCTTAATAAATTGTCTAATGTTGTTGTACATTGTGAAGTATTTGAAGTATGGTTGGGGGCTCATTAAAAGTCAACAAAGCCATTCTAAGATATATACTCTTTAAATCATTTAGTTGCGGAGAAGTGCATAAAGAATGTTATAAGCAAACATAGTCACCAAATGCGTTTCATGTTGGTTTAAGGTGGCTTATGCTAGTTTATGCCAGTTTTGTGCTGGTCTTATGCTGGTTTAGCTGGTCTGAGTTAGTTTACATCCTGCTGTACGTACATTCCTTTTTCTAATGTATTGTAATGTATTGTTGTGATATATTCACAAGGGTATTAGCAAAAACCTGGCAATACACTAAGTATCATGATCAGAATCAGAATATTGCAGTTTTTAACATCTAATATTAGAAACAACTGTCATAGTATTAAAACACAGCACTGTATGCATAGCTTTGCTAATGCTATCATTGGCAGTGTGCCCTTGCATTACTTGTTTACATTGAAGTGGTCGAGTCTAATGGTGAAGCAGAATGTTGTCTAGCACTCATAGGTTTAAACACAACACAAAATGAATCACTCTTTGACACCAATCTTTAATTGTAAACTAAAGATTAAATATTGATACTGCAGTTTTGAGAACCGATTAAGTATTGCTTACATAATAACATAATATTGGGATATATAATATCTTTTATATTTTCTGTATATACCATGAAAGCCTTTTCTACGTACCTTAGCTGTAGTCAGTGCACATGTGTACTTTGACTAACAGAAAATATACATGCTCTATAAGTATATTAATAATTACATTCAACTCTACATCCTGTACATGGATCTAGCGATTTAAGTTTTCATTTTGTCACCACCAAAACAATAATAGCACTATCCAGATGTTACCAAATGTACAGTTGTGACTGTTTTGGTAGTGACACATTTTTGCTCATTTATAGTACAACTCAAAAAGTTTAGCCAGTATATGACATGACTTCATCATATTATTCTTAAAACGCAGAAGAAACCTAAATATTATTTAGACATTGACCTTAATACAGTGATAAATGTAACTCTTAAATAGCATACCTTTTTAAATGTTTTTAAATTGATTTATTATTTGACTTTATGTTGACCCCACTGCACCGAGAGCAATTCACCAGCAGATGTCAGTATTGTTCTAGAGAAAACAGTGCACTGCAGTTATGCACTGCTGGTGAGTGAAAGTAGATTTATAACCTAAAAACGATGATCTATTTTAATCTACTATGAAGAATCATATCTACAGATTTAAATGTTATATCCCACCCAACATGAACTCCAAACTTTCTGAGATATTCTTAAGGTTACAATTTAGACCAGCAGGTTCATGATTTATTTCAGCCAAAATGCACTACAGAACGCCACAGGAGGTCATTCCTACCAGTGGCTATCAAACTTTATAACTCCTCCCTGAATGTACGACACCTTTCACATATACAGTGATACCAGTAGAACTATAATTTAATTATGTATGTAAGAACTCAAATGTGCAATAACTTTCTTACTTCTAAAACTCTTACTGCTGTATACGGTATATCTGTACTTAATATTATAGACACAGTCACTTTATATTTTATTCTTTACATCTTATTATTCTATTGTAATATAAGACTTATATATGTGTACATACTACAAATTTCTTTTATGTTGTAAATTATTATTAGAGTGTTTATTCTTCTTCTGCTACTGTAAAAACTGCAATTTCCCCCTGGGATCAATAAAGTATTTCTGATTCTGATTCTGATTCTGATTATTTGATTAATAATCTAATGGCTATGTAATGTAAAATGTAATGTTTCATTAAGAACCAACATAATATTTCAACAAATTATATTTTGTTCTGTTAAAGCCCACCTTTCTCGAGCTCAGAGCCGCAGAAGATCTATGCCAAGATTTTGGACGGCGTGATGAAGTTCCCCCCATACATGGGAGAGGGTGCTAGATCTCTTATAAGCAAGCTCTGCAGGTAAGCCCCTCCCTCATAGCTGCACCTTGCTGATGTAGAGTAAGACCATGCAGTACAACTGTTGAGTCGTCAGCTAACCTATCATCAGTAGTCAGTTTCTGACCACAAAGCAACTTTTGCTGGTCAGTGGTGGTCCTGTGTTTAAAAAATGCCCAAGGATGGATTGCTGATTTTGAAGAAATGGATGGGCTACAATCTGCAATTGTGCAACTATAGCAGTGTCATCTTTTTAAATATTTTTTTTATTTTCATGGTATTTGATTAACTGTATTTTAAAAGCCATACATCTATGGTCTTTGCGTTGTCTTAAGCTCCTGATATATTTTTAACACAATCCCTAAAATATTTTTATTACAAATTTTGTTTCTTTTGTGAACTTAAGACTGCAAGAAAGCAATTGTTAATGTTCTGTTTTGTAGACCTCGTCCAGGTCAGAGATTAGGAAACACCAAAAACGGAATCAAAGATGTCCGTAATCACAGGTAATCACAAAATATCAGTCAATCAATTTATCAATCAGTGTATATGTCTGTCTATTAATCAATTACTTAATCAGTCACTAATTAACACATAAATCAATTGATCAATCAATCAATAGATCAATCAATCAATCAATCAATCAATCAGTGTATATGTATGTATCTATCTAACAAGCAGTCAAACAATCAGTCAACCAATGTGTATGTCTGTCTAATCAAATTATTTAATCAATCAGTAATTAACGCTGTTTGCACTGGTCTGTCCTCTCAGGTGGTTTAACAGTATAAACTGGCACAAGCTGAGGATGGGACAGATCGAAGCTCCAACAGTCAGACTCATCAGAAAGGTTAGTCTAATCTTGTTCCTCCATATTTTGCATTCTTTTTTGGAAAGTTTGGTCTGAGCCTTTGTTTAAACTAAAGAATAACACCCAACTGATCAAACGACTGAATTATCGTTCCTGATCAGTCGAAACTGCAGCCACACCAGCCTTCGACACAACCAGTAAAACCCAGTAAAGCACCTTCTGCACATTGTTCTATGACAGAAACTCACTCTTCCACACACTCTTCCAAATCGCCTTCTCTTCTCCTTTTTAATCCCTGTATGTAAATAAACAGGCAGAGCTGATTAAGACTTTGGCAGGCTGTGCTGTTGTAGTAGTTGTCACAGCGCCAGATCAAAAACAGATCAGCTTTTTCATATGCTGTCAGAAACAGGACAGAATATCTGGAGCATAACTCAGTTCCCTGGCAGCCAGCTGAGGTGCATTAGCAAACTCTTCAGCCCGCTCCACCTGTTCAAAGAAGTACGTGCCCCAGAAAGCTAGACATTCAGCTCAACAACCAGCTGTTAACTTTCATCATTAATATTGGTTATTTTCAAGTTCATCCAGATTTAAGCTGAGTTTCACCTGTAGAAGTCTTGGCTGCCATTCTGTGATAGCACTGCTGTTAGCTGAGTAGCTAACCTTAGCTTGGTGAGCTCTTTAAAATGGATCTTTCTAAAAATCGAACACCTTCATGTATTATATTTTAACCCTTATAGAACATGTGACAGTGCTAGACTCACCTGGAACAGTAAATCATCGCTGTCCAAGGAAAAAATGTAACTCCAAAATCTACAACTTTACAGGAGAGGCCAACAACCTACTTTACTTTCTATGGAAATCAATGGAAACAGAATTTTTTCAAAGCTATTTTGGAGCATTTCCTTTGGTCCATTTAACATGAAATTAGTACACAATACAAACTGCAGCTGCTGCATTAAAATGAAAATAATTTTAAAATAATTAATAAATAATTAATAATGAATAATGAAAATAATGAAAATGGAAAATGTAATATATCAAATACATACAGCTTTCAATTAATGCATTGCTACTGTCCTTGTTAGTTAGCTTTAGATTGGTAGCATTAAGGGAAAATCACAGAAATATTTGATAGTGATAGTGATGGTGATGATAGTGATGATGCGCCACCTGCTGCTTATCTTGGGGAATGCATGCACATTTCAACAATGGTGATCAGTTAGGGGGTCAGTAATGCGAGGCTCACTCTACAGGATTTAAAAAATCTTAACTGATGTAGAAACTGGGTGATCCCCCCACACAGAAGGACATTTTGTCACAGATTTTGCTCTGCTTTATCGTCCCTACAATACACGATCCGCCTTGAATGAAACACCACACACGCCCGACTGATAGCTCCAATCCTCAAAGCCTCACGAGAGCTCCTCGGGAACTGCTTCATCGTGAGAGCAGGCGGGAATTTCTCAAGAACGAGGCATAAATAAACATGGCGGAGACCGTGCTATGATAGTGGTGGACACATTAAAGAGGCAGTTGTCAACAGGCTGTTACCAAAGCGCCACAAGCTTATCCTCCTTCTCAGTAGTCCACCTCGCTTGCGTAGCCGCTACACAGAGAAGTTCCGTTCAGCTCATTGGTTGACAGTCTTTTAGACGTGAAGTTAACGTTGCATTTTACACCGAGGTTCTGCGTCCATCCCACACCACAGGATTCTGAGTCGTAAATATTGAACATTTGAATATTTATATAATGCATTAGGGGCAGCCTACTGCATTATATAAATATTCACATTTTCAATATTTACTGGTAGAAGATCAGAGGAATAAAAATAGGATCATTGACTTCCCACACTACAGGACAATCTGGGAAGATAATCTTTTAGCTCACTCTAAAATTGTAAGACCTCTTGCGATTGTCAGAAGGAGCAAATCGGCCTGAGTCAGGCTTTAATCAGACACGACAACTCCTGCAGCGTGGTCCAGCAGTTCAACACCAGAGAAAACATTTTAATTAATTGGTTAAAACCCTTTTTTTCTTTTGCATATTGAGTATGTTCAAATATTTGGGTATTGACTTTCATTCTCTGTTTTTTGCAGGGTCCGTGCTATATAAACTTTGACCGTTTCCCATTTGATAAGACCCAGGCAGAGGAGGAGTTCTCTGGGTGGGATCGAGACTTCTGAGCTGTGTCTTTCCATCTGTATTACGTTCCAGAACTTTTTAAAACCATTGTTTTAAAACTTTCACATTGCTATGCTTCAGTACGAGACATGGCAGATAATTGAAGACTACACTACGCTTCCTGAGCGTAGAGACTGGTGTTATGCCTTTGTCACAAAGGTTCTTGGCAATAGTAATAGCGCCCTCTGCTGGAGGTCTTTTTTGGATGTTGTATGGTAATGATCTAAGCCAACGATCTTGGTCCTGGAGTTCTACCATCCTAGAGAATCAATATCCAACTGTAAGATTCAGATTCCCCTGAAGGCCTTCATTACCCACATCAGGGGTGCCAGATTAGGATCTTAGGTAAACTCAGCAGGGTGGTAGATGTCCAATACCAGGATTTAGGCACATTTGATGTAAGTAGTAACACATTTTGATTGTTTACACTTCACCTGAGAAGAAAAGATGATGTGTCCAGATGTGTGATGAGTGATGTTTTACATGCAAAGACTGGTGTTAAAATATGTCATGCTTTAACATCATTTAGCGGTAAACAACAGCATTTTACAACCTATTTACACTGGTTTTTAATTCTATACTGCTTGCTATAGTTCACAATTTGAGTTATATATTGTCTTGTGCAAAATTCAGAGACCACAATAATTTTTTTTAATTTCCAGTCTATTTTTTTTCTGTTCAGGTAATATGTAAGATAGTCAACAATGAGTTAAAAAAAAATGAAAACAATGACACCTATCAACTCCTGGACTCCTGGAAACCCTGCTAGATCTACGAAAAACTGTGATGACAGGAGAACAGATCAAACAGTGAAGCTGCTGGTGTTCTCAGAACAGTAGACTTTGTAGGTATCTGGTTTTTACTCATTTTGAAATAAAACCCTGTAGGCTCGCTGTAAATAAAATGCTATTTTAATTAAAAGAACATGAGTAATCTGGCTGCCTTAAAAGCTTTGGTTAATTGTGTTTTGAATAGTAAGTTAGCAGAACAAAAATCTGCATTTTATGCCAAATAACTCAAGGTCAAATATCTCAAAAAATATCTCTTCTCTTCTTCTTTACACTGCTGTCAATAAATTAACTGCACAATGCTGTAACGTCGGGGGAAAAAAACTTGCAGAAACACAGCCTCCTACTCTACTATGGAAAATCCACCACTCCACCAGTGGACACTTCCACAGTGAGCTACACTGAGCTACTAACAATGTGGTGACAGCATGTATTCCCACAGTCAAGGGCGTAGGAGCGGGTTTGACATGGGCACATTTGCTAATATAAATTAAAGCCCACACTATCCCCTAAAATATTGATGATTCCACTGTATGTAAGGAACAACATTTGTGGAATTACAGCAAATTGCAAATAAATGAATAAAATACAACATTATCTGTACGTCTGTTTATTATTGGATAAATCCAATTAAAGATCATTTCACAAACTAAACAAGACACTCCACATTACATGGTGCTGTTGTTGGAAAACTTTTAAATTATACATGCAATGTCTGGATTATATACATATATAACCAAAAAATATATTATTTTCTTTGGTGGCATAATGTTGAAATGAAATGACAAAACAATGTATGTTAAGGTTTCCTGACTAGACAAGACTAACATTAATGTTAGACAGTAAGGCTGTGTCCCAAACAGTACCCTCTGGAACATTACATACTGCACTACTGAACACACTTCTAACGCTGGTGTCCTTTTATTTATTCATTTATTTATTTATTTTATTTATTATTTATTTTACGTATTTAGAGTAGTAGCAGTCTGCAGTTTGGGACGTGGTCAGAGAGTAATGTAACTTTACGTTTCAGAGTGCTTTCTGACTAAAGTTAATATAAACGTTAGCTAACCCAAACCCTCCTAGTCTGTTACCATAACAACACATTATACTTAAGCCGTTTTACTGCAGTATATATGGTCATCGTTGCTATTCAATGATCTCAACACTGACCTCGTGTTTAAAGCTGGCGTGAACCAACCAACGCCCCAACCAGCCGAGAGCAGTGAAGTTGCTTACTGCAGAGGTGCGTCCGTAATCGCGTACTTGATCAGTACGTACTCAGTTAGAGCTAGAGTGCACTGCCTGCCCGTTAAAGCAGTACGCTCTTTCAGTGTATGAGTGTTTAGTATACACGCAACCTCGGACGCACTACGTCTGCCATCCTACTAACGTCCAACGTCAGACCATCACGGTAAAGGTCCCACTATTCATTTAAAAGCTCAGTTTACTGACGGATTTAGAGACTGTTTGTGACACTGTTCTGCGTGTTTGTCTAAATATCTACTCACACGCTGAGCTGTAGCTCAAAGAAGACGAAACAGGAGGAATGTAATCATTGTTTACCTCAGAAGCAGCGCTAACTCCTGTAGCGGCAGTTTACTAGTCGTAGCTACGTACACACAGCCGGCTTACCGCGTTTCACTGCGCTTTTTCCTCCACTTTGAATTCCTCCGCGGCTCCGATGGAATCCTGGGATAGGACAGTGTGCTGGGGCTGCATACTTAAAAATGTCTGCCCGGGCAGTACCTCATCCGGGGACTTTTCGTGTACTGCTCGACGAACACTATTCGGACACCCTAGTCACTCTCGCGCACTGCTTTTGCGTACTGTTCAGTATGGAATCACGCGGACACACCCCAGGATATTTTTGAACAGGCATCTCAACACAAGCCTTAACAAAGTGAAAGACCCAGAGACCACCTAACAACCAGAGGCCGTTGCTAACAACAAACACAGCGCATGAATAGCAAACACTGCCAAAATGCGCTTTAGGATCAACGTTTTTAAACAGTTTCCGCTTTTTCTAGGGTTTAATTTTAGGGTTTAAGTTTCTGATATTGGGTCGGACACGTCCCCCCCCTCCCCCTGGTTCCTATGCAAATGCCCACGGTGACTTGCTCCTTGCTACGACCATTATGTATACTTTTTGTACCTTAAGGAAGACCACCCAGCATGCCTGGTGTAGACATAGTGAAGCTACAGTGTGCGCACTGCAGCAGTTGTGGCCTGAAGGTTAGGGATCCAGCCTTGTGACCGGAAGTTTGCTGGTTCGATCCCTGGGATCCCCCAGGCCATGACTGAGGTGCCCTTAAGCAAGGCACCTAACCCCCCCCCCCAACTGCTCCCTGTTTAAATGTTAATGTGTGGAATTCAGCAGCTGCCTGTTGGCTTATATTGTAACTCATTGTTTCATGTTGAGGTATTTTATCCTTTAATAAGCACCAGGAAATAAAATTTTGAAATGAAATGAATGATACATATGTGGCAGATGAAAATGAGGATGAACTTTTCTGGATAATTTTTTTAAAGTCACAGCCTGAATTGAGATTACAATTTAAAGGTGTACTTTGAAGTTGTAGTGATTAACAGACCTGCAGCTGTTTGTATGTGGACTTCACAGTCAGGAAACTTATCCGCTGTGTGTAACAGATGCAGTAATAAAAGTCCTGCAGATTTGTTTATTTTCTTCATATTAAATGGATTTTCTTTCTCACACTTTTAATATTCCGCAGCGTTTTGATTAGAAGTCTTGCCAGAGAAAGCTGTAAGGAGCATTTGGGTGCTCATGGACAGAATGTGAATATTGCGTAATTAGACTGGATCGTGACTCATTCCAAAATGTTCCTGTGTTCGTGGATGTGATACAAATTTATATGCCAGTGTTGTTCTGATTTGCTGCAGTGTAAGTGTTCCCATCTCAGAGTCAGCAATACGACTATGCATAAACAGATATTACATCATGTTAAAAGGGGAACTCCACTAATTTTTCAACATTTTATCCTAAATTAATAATTGGGGAGCAAAGTCATTCAGAGTGGTTTCATGTGAGATGCATCAGTCTAGTGAAACTAACCTATTCTCAGTTGTGGTGATGAGAAGCAGACATCTGAAGTGATCGTTCATTCATTCATTCATTCATTTACATTTGCTTTTTGTCTCTCTTCTTTATTTTTCTTTCATTAATGAATTCTTCTTTACTTCATTCATTAATTGATTGATTGATTCATTCATTTATCTGTTCATACATTCATTGAATAATTCATAATTATATGTCTTCACTGTCTTCCTTCTCTTTTGTTTTCTTTCTTTCTTTCATTTGTCTTTTTCCTTTTTGTCTTTCTTTTAGAATTTAATTGATTCAATCATTAATCTTTACTTTTAATTTATTCATTTACATTTTCTTTTTCTCTTTCTTTATTGTTCTTTTATTATATTGATTAAATCCTTCTTGAATTTCTCTCTCTTTCTTTCTTCATTCCCTACTTCTTTTCTTTATTCATGAATTGGCTCATTGATTCATTTGTTCATCTCTTCAAATATTGATTGAGTTATTCATCATTATCTGCCGATACTGTCTTTCTTTCTTTCTTTCTTTCTTTCTTTCTTTCTTTTTTGTCTTTCTTATTGTATGACTTTTTGATTCAACCATTTATCCCTACTTCTCTGTCACTCATTCATTCCTTCATTCATTTATTTACATTTTCTTTTTCTCTCTTTCTTTATTGTTATTGATTATATTAATCAATATATACTATATTGATTAAATCCTTCTTGTATTTCTCTCTCTTTCTTTCTTCATTTCCTTACTTCTTTTCTTAATTTATGGATTGGCTCATACATTTATTCGTTCATCTCTTCAAATATTGATTGAGTTATTCATCATTATCTGCTTTCATTCTTTCTTTCTTTCTTTTTTTTAGTCTTTCTTATTTTATGACTTTTTGATTCAACCATTCATCCATACTTCACTCATTCATTCATTCATTAATTTATTTATGTGTTTATTTGATTGATTTTTATTTAATTCATTATTTATTTAATTCTGTCAATCAATTGTTATAATGTGTTTAGATTGTGAGCATGAGAAGAGTTTAAAGTTAATTTAATAAATGCTATAAAACTAATAAACTAGAATGTAAATGACGTACAGTAAGTTACAGGTAAATAATAGAATTAGCGCTTCAGCGCTTCAGTACTGAAGAAAGTTAAGGAGCTGAACTGTGACTGCAGCTGCTTACTGCATCCATAAACATCTCCAAATTAGAATTTCTGATCTACATTATTCATGAAGACGCTAAATCAAACAGCCTGAGACGGCATGACCAGGAGCTGTGAGGGAAGCTCTGTCTCTCTCACAGAAATGAATTAGCAGCAGCGACGCACTAACACACTCGGGTCCTGAGAGTGACTGCCTAAAAAGAGAGGAAAGAGGATAAAAAAGGGAAAAATTACATCCATTAAAAGAGAACATTTCCTGAGGCATTAGCATTGATCAAAAGTCGGGCTGAGTGGAGAGCTTCTCGCTGATCTGGAGCTGAAAAGCCTGCAGGAGAGGATGCAGCAGATAAGCAATAACAAAACTAGTTGGTGCATCATATATCAGCTGCTGATATAACACACTCAGCACTGTGTTGTCACTGCCATTATTTATTTAGTTATGTTATTTGAATGCTATTACATAATTACAGCATTAATTACAGAGTAATATTTAATTACTAATAATTACTGTTACATAATTACTACTGTGAAATTTAAAATCTACTCTTTAGAATATCAGCAAATTCCAGTCAGGCCATGCAGCCATGAGAATTGCACCATGAAAAGAGTATTACTGTGAAAGCAGTGGTGTGTATAGATGGTACAGGCCACTAAAATGTGTTTAAAGTTTTCTAATCGTGCATTTTCATTCATATTTGGTTTTTATTGTGTATAAACAGGCAGCCTAGACTTAATCTACAAGCATTCACTGCCTGTGATTCTGAAAAATAAGGGAACGTCAAAAGCTCAATTGCTGACCTCAGCTGTTCACTGTGGCAAAATTGTCCACCTGGTCCATCAAAATCGATGGAATGTCCAGTTTGCCGTTCTTCATCTACGATCCTACTTTCATATATGAATACAATTATGTGCAATCATTACATGTTCTTGCCCTTGCTGGCAATATCTTTGGTGTTTACAAGTTAAAGGTGCCATAGAATAGAACACTATACTTGCATTGTCATCAGTACTGTTGTGAATCTTTAATATACCATAGCATCTGGTACAAGTATATGTTTACAGATGGGTCCACTGAATGTTTCAGAGCTTGTGGAAAGGTCAGGGCTTTGCAACATTATCTTAAGAACTTCTATTTGAGAACAAGACCCAAGCCCAGGAGATAATGACTTGGCCAGGTGTACATGGGCCAGAAGGAGCAGGACGGTAGGCCTATAAAAGACAATGCAGGCGGAGACACGATTGAGAGCAGGGTTTGAGAGCTCAGAGAAACGTCATCACCGCAGTCCTAAGAATAAAAGCTTTTTCTCTGAACTGGTCTCCCACTTCATTGTGACGGCAACAACAAAGTTACAACAGTACACAGAACTGACACACTGTGAACCTGAAAGTTTACACCCCCAAAATTCACATATGATAGCAGCAACAGGAATGGTGGACTATGTGAGGAAACTACCACTCCAGGCTGTGAGAGGACTGTTGGCACTTTTTTTTTTATTCCCTTCCCAAGAAACTGTCAGCAGCACATGGTGGATATTCATCTTTAAATGAGGCGGAACTTGTTTTTCTATTCGCCAGCTTCTTAATCTGATGTTAAATTCCACCTTAAATTGTACAACTTGCACACAGGCCAGAATGTAACTGCAGTACCATTTAAGGTGGAACAAAAAAATCTGCTCCCACATCTATAACAAGATCCTTTTACTTTTTGTTCAATTTCAAGCAGCTTCGCTCAGCAATTTGCTGATAGAAACAAGATGGCCGCGCGCGGTGGTGCAGCAGCTTCTCACGCTCCCAGCGAAAACCCAGCTTTCAGTTATTTTTACGTCGGTTCTGATAGCGATTTCACGCGCCTTAAGCCTGTGAGTTACAGCCGAACCGAACTTTTTAAGATTAAGGACAGCTCTGCCACAAAAGTAGCAACTATGGACAGTAGTTTCAGAGCCAAGCTGGGCAGACTACAACTTCTCCGGACACCGGCGTGGCGGGTCAGAGCGGTACGAACAAAGGGCAAAAGGAAGCGATGCAGGCGAAGACTGAAGAGAGGGAAGCGGGCCGGCGTGCTAGCCAGGCTCAAGGCTAACGCCGACAGACCCCCGATTCCATCTCTCTTCCTGTCCAATGTTCGCTCTTTGGACAACAAGCTGGACCTTCTGCGGCTGAGGATGAGTGTTTCTGATGAGATGAGGAACTGCGCTGTGATCTGTCTCACGGAAACATGGCTAAACGACAGCATGCCGGACTCAGCCTTCCAGCTCGCCGGCCGGCAGCTCTTCCGCGCGGACCGCAACCAGCTGTCCGGAAAAGCACGAGGGGGCGGCTTATGCGTCTACATAAACAAAGGTTGGTGCACAAACTGTGTGATGGTAAACGCCCTATGCTCCGAGGCAACAGAACAGCTGACCGTGAAGTGTCGGCCACACTATCTGCCTCGGGAGTTTACAGCTGTGTTCGTCATTGCCGTTTACATAGCACCGGATGCTAATGCTAACAACGCACTGAAAGAGCTACATGACAACATCAGCTCGCTTCAGAACAAGCATCCGGAGGCGTTTTACGTGGTGGCGGGGGATTTTAACCACGTGAACCTGACGAACATTTTGCCGAGGTTTTACCAACACATAGACATTCCAACACGGGGAGACAACACACTCGACCGTGTTTACACCAACATCAGAGACGCGTACAGAGCCGTCCCCCACCCCCACCTCGGGCTCTCCGACCACATCTCCATTATGCTGGTCCCTGCATACCACCCCCCGCTGCGACGCCCCAGACCCACACAGAAGACCATCACTGTGTGGCCCGGTGACGCAGACGCTGTGCTGCAGGACTGTTTCGGCTGCACAGACTGGCATGTCTTTAGGGAGGCTGCTGAGAGTGAGGGGGAGCTGGATCTGGAGGATTACACATCTGCTGTCCTCGGGTACATCAGCAAGTGTGTGGAGGATGTCACCACCACAAAGACAGTGACCTGCTACCCGAACCAGAAACCCTGGCTGAATGGAGAGGTGCGTTCTCTACTGAAAGCCAGGGATGCTGCCTTCAGGTCTGGCGACGCACAGGAACTCAGGAGGGCTAGAAGAGAGCTGACCGCAGGTGTTAAGAGGGCCAAAGCTGCATATGCTCTGAAAATCCAGGGACACTTCTCCTCCCAGGATCCTAGGAGCATGTGGAGGGGAATTAAGTGCATCACAGACTATAAAACCAGAGATGCACAATGTTCCAAAGACCCCTCCCTGCCCGAGGCTCTCAACAAATTCTATGCCCGCTTTGAGGACCCTGACACCCCGCCCAGCATAAGACTCACCCCTCCACCTGGAGAAGTACCCCTCTGTGTGACACCAGCAGAGGTAAGGAGGACCCTCAGGAGGATCAACCCCCGGAAAAGTGCTGGTCCGGATAACATACCCGGACGAGTACTACGGGAGTGCGCTGATCAGATCTCCGAGGTCCTGGCAGACATTTTCAATGTCTCCCTCACCCAGGCAGCTGTTCCCACCTGCCTGAAGACCGCCACCATCATCCCCGGTCCCCAAGAGCTCCACAGTGACAGGTCTGAATGACTACCGGCCGATAGCTCTCACGCCGATAGTCACTAAATGCTTTGAAAGACTGGTTATGACCCACATCAAAGCCACCATCGACGTCACTGTGGACCCACACCAGTACGCCTACAGGAGGAACCGATCCACAGACGATGCCATTTCCTCTGTGGTCCACACTGCCCTCACCCACCTGGAGCAGAAGGACTCTTATGTCCGTATGCTCTTTGTGGACTTCACTTCCGCCTTTAACACCATGATACCCCAGACACTGACAGATAAGCTCTCCTCACTTGGTCTGCGCTCTTCTCTTTGCAACTGGGTCCTGGACTTCCTGACCAACAGGCCGCAGTCTGTGAGGATCCACAACCTCTCCTCCTCCACCACAATCCTCAGCACTGGCTCCCCTCAGGGCTGTGTGTTGAGCCCCCTTTTGTTCACGCTGCTCACATATGACTGCTCACCCATCTACCCAGGCTGTCATATTGTGAAGTTTGCGGACGACACGGCAGTGGTCGGATGCATCACAAACAGTGATGAGTCTGGCTACAGACGGGAGGTAGAACACCTGGAGGGTTGGTGCAGAAAGAACAACCTCTGCATCAACATAAAGAAGACGAAGGAGATGATTGTGGACTTCAGAAGGGGCAGACATGCCCACCTCCCCCTGCATGTCGGAGGGTCTGCGGTGGAAGTGGTCTCCAGCTACAGGTACTTGGGTGTTCACCTGAGCAACAACCTCACCTGGAGCAACAACACTTCCAGCCTGGTCAGGAAGGCACATCAGCGGCTCTACTTCCTCAGGCGGTTGAGGCGAGCTGGGCTCGGGAGCTCGGTCCTCACCTCCTTCTACAGATGTGTGGTGGAGAGCGTTCTATGCTCCAGCATCAACGTGTGGCACGGAAGCTGCTCTGCTGCAGACAGGAAAGCTCTGCAGAGGGTGGTGAAGGCTGCACAGAGGTCTGTCGGAGTCAGCCTCCCCACCACCACGGACATATACACCTCCAGATGCAGGAAGAGGGCCACCTGCATCATGAAGGACCCCACTCATCCAGCACACTCACTGTTTGTCCCGCTCCCCTCAGGCAGGAGGCTGCGGAGCGTCAAGTGTAGAACGAACAGACTGAGGAACAGCTTCATTCCGGAAGCTGTAAGACTTTTAAACGCCACTTAGTGGAACCACTGCACTGACACTTTTACTGCACTGACACTTTAACGACACCAGTCACTTTAATACACTCTGCTGCTACCTTCTCCATTCCTGTTTATTTTATTTTCATATATTTTATATATTTATGTTTATTTTTATTTATTTAAGTACTGCTGTCTGGGTAAAACTGGGTCCTTGGGTACCACAATTTCGTTCCACCCCATGTACCACATGTGATGCGAATGACAATAAAGTCTCCTTGAATCCTTGAATCCTTGAATCCTTGAATCCAATTTACACTAAGGAGACAAGCAGTTCGACCTGTATTTGCATCACTACCCCAACAGCAACCTATAAGTAGCAGCCATGATGTGTGATTTTACTATGACTTACTGATTGAAGTTGGTGCATCTTAATGATGTTTATTTTATTTTCCTGTCTGTGTCTGTTTCAACATGTTATTTCTGTGTGAACATTGTGGTGGTGTGCTGTAAACCAGCCAATCAGTGTAGAGCTAATCAGATTTTTTCAATAGAAAAAACAGCTTATTTTATTCCAGGAGCAAATCATAGGCTGTAAATGTGCAAGTAAAATAACTCAACTGGCCATGTTTCGCCACTACCTAGAAAATGCAGAATAAAGTATTATATGGTATTATATTACCTTTAAACACTTGTTATAGTTATAACCTCTTACATTTACATATCAGTGCATCTGTTGACAAAACCCCTCAATTTTTTTCTGTGACGGTGGTTGTGTTGTGCTTGTATGGCCTGGTTGTGCTTCTTCTGGGTTGCTCTGATACACTCTGTCTGCGGTCTGCACACAGCAACACGCGCAAAACACACACCAAACACAATATGACACATACTGACCCTTTAATAAATGGTTTCTATAGCAACCCCATAATTCTGCCTCCTGACTTCCCCATCCTCTGACAGTAAGGACCGGTGGAGAAAGAACTTAACAGCAGATAAATGGATCAAAAGCTGGATTCATGAGGGGAAGCCAATTAAGGAGGATTGGTAAATGTATCCCTGCCGCACTGACAGGCTTACAGTGTTTGGTGAAAAACTGCTGAGATGCTGTCAGCCTGGTCTGAATCTGCACAGAGCAGCGTTAAGCCTTTCTGCATATTTGTAGCAGATTCGAACCATTCAGCCCACTAAAATGATAGCTCTCTTGTTGGATATAATCTTTAGCGCTGGCCATGCAGTCCTCACGTGCCTGACCTTGCTGTGCCACAGGATAGGCTATTTTTACTGTGTAGCTTGTTCTCTCAGGCCCCTGGAGGTGCAGACGACAGCTTCTTGGAAAAGTGTTTAAATTCTTAAAACACATGCTTTAGTGGTTGTGAAACAAAGGGTTAATGTAACACATCAGATGTGTGAAAAGAGAACAGTGGTTGTAGGGAAAAAGTGGGGGGGAGGGGCACACTCTTGAAGACAATGCCTACTTACTATGAGTGTATAACTGTATGATACAGCTTGTTCAAGAATGATGGTGCTTTCTATTAGAAATGAGTGCAATAAAGAAACCCAGTGGTCATCTAAGCTTATATGATAATAATGGACAATAAAAGTAGAGACAGAGTCAAAGATATTATTACTTACTGAGTAAGTAATCATGAATGTATAGTAGTTTATATTAGTTTCATAGTAGTTGCTAATTCATAATATGTACTGAATGATGATCAAAGCAGATGCTGAATACATTGTATTAAATACAGAACAATTAAAATGTATTGTAGTTACTCATTTATAGTTGCGGAATGATTCTTAAGGTTACTTAACAGTCCTCATTAAGTAATGTATAATATACACTGAATAGTTTATAGTACAAGCTATATAATTAGTAGCCACAGACTAATTTCTAGTAATAATCAAATAATTTATATTAGTTGCTGGATAATTGCTGAAGTTATGAATAATTCCTTTTGGTAATTATATATCTAATAATTGCACAGTAGTTACCAATTTATAGTACTTAATAAATAACTTACTAAATAACAACAGATACCAAATAATTACTACCAATTACTGAGTGGCTAAATAAATAGAAAGGTTATCAAATTAATATTTGCAATTATTAAATATATCTTAGAGTATATCATAATACTAATTTATAGTAAGTACTAAATCCGTGATAGCAGTTATTGAGTGATTTATAGTTGCAACTGGGAGCCGTTTGATTATCCATCCAGCTTCTTCATGCTTCTACACTGTCATGCCAATTCTTTCTACTTGAGCTAGCAGACATATCGGCTTATTAGTAAAGACATCAGCTTAATTGAAAAGGGAAATTGAAATCCTGCTGCACTTTACATCCAGTGACAACACAACTAATCCAGCCCTGAATGGAAAATGATACCACTGGGCTTGAACTGGATCTTACACTGTAGAGCCTTTGGAAATCCAAGTATATTTGAATACATATATACATGACTAAGGGTTGTATTTCCAAAAATGCACATACCTGAAACAATTCAAATATGTGTGCTTCTTCTTACATTAAATCCAGGTAGGCAAATTGTAGCTATTTTGTTGACTGTGATTCTAAACTTGTAGGTGTGTATTTATTGGTTTCCAAACAGTAGGGTGTGTATTCATTTATTTATTTATTTCCTAAAAAAATCACATACCTTTAAAATAAAGAATGGTTTTTATACAGCAATGACTCAAACACTATTCCCCCCATATGAAATAAGTGGCTCTTAGTTCATGAGTAGCTCTTAATTAGAACTGTCACAAATACCATAAGGACTCATACACATACTAGTACATATACTCACACACATATTAGTAATGGGCTAGGGACATATTGACGTCTACCTGGGACACCATAACATGGCCTAGCAACACCCTACCAACTTCCTCTGATTACATAACAATGGTCTAGCAACACTTCACCAACCACATTGGATACCATAGTAACAGCTAAGCAGCGGCTTAGCACCCATCTGGGATTCCAACCAATAACAGAGCAACATCTTAGAAGATACTTGGGATAACACAGCAACACCTTAGCAACCACCTGGAATGGCAAAGCAATAGCCTATCAACACATATAAGACTACCTGCGATTTCACAGCAACTGCTCCTAGTTTTTGTTACACTGTTCTTCAAAGGTCAGGACCACTGCAGGACCGCCACAGAGCAGGTATTTTGTGGTTGGTGAATCATTCGCAGCACTGCAGTAATACTCACATGTTGTTGGTCTGTTAGTGTGTGTTGTGCTGATATGAGTAGATCAGACACAGCAGTGCTGTGGGAGTTATCCAGCCAACAGTGTCCTGTGGTCAACATCCTGTGACCACTGATGAAGGACCGTATCTGACATTACATCAACCAGGTGGACCAGCAAGGTAGGCGTGTCTGTAAGAGTGGACAGTGAGTGGACGCAGTGTTTAAAAACTAAAACAGCACTGCTGTGTCTGATTCACTCACACCAGTACAACACAGACTAACACACCACCATGTCAGTCTCACTGTAGCGCTGAGAATGATCCACCACCAAAATAATATCTGCTCTGTGGCGGTCCTGTGGGGGTCCTAACCACTGAAGAACAGGGTAACAAAGTATACAGAGAAACAGATGGACTACAGTCTGTTATTGTAGAACCACAAAGTGCTCCTATATGCTAAGCAGAGCTCTGCAGACTCTATTTATGTCTACTTTTGGTCACCTTTATAGTGAGTTCCTAATATAGCAGGTCTCTCCCTGATTACACCACAATGCTACCGGTGGGTGAAGACCAGCATGCACTATAATCAGATATGTTTGATGGCCATGCAGCTGTCAAGTGCCTGCTCTGTAAGGCCCAGTGTGAGAGCTTTTATACTGTTCTGAACAGATAAAGGTCAGGCTGACTTTCATCTGTTGGCCAGTTAACGCAGCAGGGGACCTGCCACACTCTCCATGACTACACAAAGTCATCGAGAGAATCGAGAGAATCTGGTTCAATGAGGGAAGAGCAGTTTTATTCCTTTCACAGATTTCCATTTCATTCATAACACAAGATCATTTCTATATATATACATGTATCACCATTTTTGTCGATTTTCGTTTTTCTACATCATTTAAGCACCACAGCTGCTGTTTACATTGTGTGATAATTTCATGATCAAATGACCAATTAGAAAGGCTTCAAAACAGCTTGGAAAGAAACCTGGTTGCCATTTTGGACATAGTTGTTTTTCTCCACACAACAACAATATATGTATATGTATAAACAACATATAAAAAGAACCAACATATTGGCAATCTAAATTACAGTATTTGGCCTCCCCTGGTGAGGATGACGGTCTCTTTCTGTAGTGTTTAACAAGGTTGGAGAACACTTGCAGAGGGTTCTTGGAATACTCTACCATGCAGAACGTTTTCAACTCATTGAGATTCTTGTGAACTGCCCTCTTCAGTTGAGACCACAGATTTTCAATTGGGTTCAAGTCTGGAGATGAAGAGGTCGACTGCATAACCTTGACTTGCTACAATTATGTTTTTGTGCTTTGGTTTAGTGTATTACTGGAGAAGCAAAGCACAGCCCGGTTTCAGCCCCCTGACAGAAGCAATCAGAATTTTAGCTAAATTGTACTGGTGCTGAATAGAATTAATTATTACTGACCTTAACAAAAGCCCCTGGCCCAGCAGCAGCAACAGTCCCAAAGCTTTAAAGAACCACCATCATATTTTAATGTGGGCATGAGGTGCTGCTCTCTGTATTATGTTGCTTGGTGAAGTTCAGATGCTGGAATTTGTGTCCTGGTCTCAGGAGGAGCTTCATTCATGGAACTCGTCCAAGAAGCTCCTGGTCACAGAGGTGGCATCCCACTTTTGATTTTGAAACAATGAAAACCTGAAATGCAACCACGCTTTGCAGTTGTGAAAAAGTGATCTTTGGGTTTCTGTTGGCCTTCCTTAGCATCCTTAGCAACGTCCTCTTCCCGGCAAATTTTGAACTGTACTATGCTTTTGAAACATCTTTACTGGCTCTGATTGTGTTCTCTGGTAATTTCAACTGCCGACCTATTTTTTTTTGTAGCCATTCCCCAGTGTGTGCATCTCCATCAGGTTTTTTTTGGGTGGGCTGAGAACTGGATAATAGGTTTCACCAATGTTGGTGAATGACAAAGGGATTGTACCTGTGTGATACCTCATTTCCATACCCAGTGAAGCAGGAAATGTTTGTCATAAACAACAATAAAGGTCCCAGACACTAAAAGTAACATCAAGAAACATTTTACCCCAATGCAACATATTCCTTTGGAGTGATTTATTATATTTTTTAGGGGTCTTAATAATTTTGCCAATATGTTTTTAACAGAACATACTATTCTGAAGACATAACAACTCTTGGAGAATTATTTTCATTGAATGAATATTTAGCAATCCAAACATGATGAAAATAGGATGAAAATACAAAATCCTAATAAAATGTTCTCCTCAAGTCTATGTGTGCTACAAATGTTGTCCCCACATTATTTACTACTTTGTTCTCCTTCTTTCTCTGAGTGTTCTCCTAGTAAGCTGGAAGAGACTGAAGAACACAGCAAAAGTAATTTGAGATCTAAGATTCTTCTGGGATCTGAGATTCTGAAACTCTTGATGACTCTTCTCTTCCACTCATCACATAGTTTTTGCCATTGTAAAATATCCAGTGAACTATTATTTGTGCTCATTTTAAGGTTTAATGTCACACTGGAAGATCTAACCATAGATCAGTTTAAGCTTTCTGACTAAGGTTGTCAGGTTTTAATTTTATTTTTGCTGCTACTTGATGAAGTCTGTGATTCCATGTTTCCAATTCAATTGTCCAGAGTTTATGAAAGAAAGAATAGCCCTAGAGTATCGCAGATCCACCACCATGCTTCCCAGGCTGAATGAGATACTTTCTCCTTCTGGTGTTTGTGGCCAAGAAGAACATGGTCCCACTGAACGTTTCAGAAGCATTAAACAAATTTGATTGTTCTTGACAGTAGAGACTTTCTTCTGGCAACCCTCTTAAACAACTTGTGGGAGATGTTCTGACACCAAGACCTAATTATTGTCTGCTAAACTCCAGCTGTGATCCTTGAAGATTCTTTTGCCACCATCCTTTACACTGTGTGTTTAGGGTTAATATAATCTCAGGTCCTTTTCCCAGATGATTGTTAACATCTCCAGCTAACATCTTATTTCCCTAATAGGGTAGCTGTTTCCTGATCTGTGGTGGTCTCAGCAACACTGCTTGGCACATCACTGCTGTATTCTCTGTTTTTTCTCTTACTGATAGATGACTGGGGGAATTTGGTTTAACTTTAAGACAAGGGAACATAATATAATAATAAATAGATACTCCACTTTGATTTCCCTTATTATAATAATGTCTATGGGTGCCATCAATCAAAAAAATCAATGAATGAATGAATGAATGAATGAATGAATGAATGAATGAATGAATCAATCAATCAATCAATCCCTGAAATGGATTATTGAGGCATCACATGTAATGTTCTGACTATACTTTCCCACCTCCTCTCATTCTTTGCCGGTACCTGCAGTCCATGTCTGTCTCCTCTTTGATGTTATCTTACCACCTCTTCTTTTGTCTACCCCCTACTTTCTTCCTCCTTTGCAAGATCTGATAATCAGGTGATGTGGACCGCTTTAGGTTCTGTGTTCTGATGACAATGTGATGGTCCCCTTGGGTTTTACCGCCTGTGTGGTATTTTGGTGAAACGCTCTGTATATGAGATGCGTAATACTTTAGACAGCTAATATCTATGGCCTGAATTCCCCCCTTTAGCACTGCTGTGAGTGGCTCCATGTTTCACATATGCAAGAAAATGGAAAAAGGACATGAGGAATTGCATCAGCCTTATGTCAGAATCGAGGGGGATGTTGTTATTATTCCAGATAGCTTGAGTTGTGTTAACACTGCTGTTATTTCACTGTCCTAGCAGGGACTGCAGGTTTTGAGCCCTTATCTGAGTACTTGAAACTCTTTACTGTTAACTGTTTAAAAGTTCAGCTGATGACTTATTGTTGGTGTCATTGGTCATCAATTCGGCCTTTTTTTCTTTCTTTCTTCCTTTTTTTAGTTTGCAAACCAAATTCTAAGAGAGCTTTGTTTGACCTGTATAAAACTGAAAATATTCAATATTGTACTGCCACACTATGCTTCTTCTCTTGTCTGTCCAAGCTTGTGTTTACTCTTTTATGTCTTTGTCATATGGTTTTCTGTCTGTTTTGGTTGTTTGGTTCTGTTTCTGTTTGGTTGTTTGCTCCTCACTCTTATCACGCCCCTCACCTGCTCCCAGTTTGTGGCTCCTCCCTGTCCCAGTAGTTCCTGGTTTTCTGTGTTCTGCTTATACCCTCTGTTTGCTCCCTGTCTTTGTCTAGCATTGTGGTTATGTGGTTACTATGTTATGATGTTTCGACGTTACTCGACGTTGTTGTTCTTTCATTTAGATTTTGTTGGTCTGGTATTTTGTTAATTTATTACTCTGTTAGTCTCTGTTAGTTTTGATTCTGTTGGTTTTGTATGCCTGTTTTCATTAAACTATTGACTCCAATAAATGATGCATGTGTGTGTATCCGCCACTTTCACCTGCCTCCGTATTACATTTACCTTAAAGTTCATTGTAACAACACATCACAATGCATTTCCCACTCTCTTACATCATCTTTCCTTTTAACATCACTTAATAATCTTTTGGGGACTGAGAACACAAACTGATCCCAATTTTAAAACAATTTCTTTGTAGTTCTTATTTAACTGTACATCCATTCATTGAATTTCATAATGCGCTAAATCTTTTCAGTGGAAGTGGGCCCATCTCACACTGCACTCGCTGATTGTGCAGCCATGCTGTTGAAACACTTGCACATGTTGTCTCAGTCTTATCATGTTGAAATTATAGACGTCTCTAGACATATAGAAGACGGCATATGTGTTCAATGTTAACTGCAAGGCAAGTTTATTTGTATAGCACCTTTCATACACAGTGGCAACTCAAAGTGCTTTACATACATAAAGAAATAAGAAACAAAGAATTAAAATAAATCAGTGAAAAGAAATAAGAAATATACAAATGTTTAAAAAAAATTTAATTAAACATTAAAGTGAAGAATAAGGTTTAAAAGTTTAAAATTGAAAGAGTTGTAGAGTTCAGTTCAGTAAGAGTAAGAGTTCAGTAACAGAGTTTTAAACTGAGCTGAAAGCCTGCTCAAACAGGAATGTTTTCAGTCTGGATTTAAAGGTGTCCAGTGTTGGGGCTCTTCTAACACTCTCGCTCAACTGATTCCATTTAACATGCTTAGTCTTTACCTTAGGAAGGACTAGCTGACTACTTCCTAACAATCTAAGAGTTCTGCTCGGCTCATATCACTGTACTAGATCACATAGATATGCTGGTCCTATACCATTCAGACAGAGCAGTAACAGAACATTGAGGTCTATTCTGTAACATACTGGTATCCAGTGTAAGTATTCAAGAATGGGGGTGATGTGTTCCCTTCTTTTGCACCTAGTGAGAACTCTGGCAGCATTCTGAATCAGCTAAAGCTCTTTGATTGTATTTTCTTGGAAGTCCAGATAGGAGAGCATTACAGTAATCCATCCTGCTGGAAAGAAAGGCATGAATGGTGCTTTCAGGCTTGTGTCTAGTACCCACATATCATGGCAGATGCTGGATTTTCTCCAGATTGCTTGATGAAATATTGCTCTGTATAGTGCAAAACATCTAAATTGAAATGTTAAATAGCAACTGTTGGATTTTTTGCTGATGCATTTTTAGAAATGGACCTCAACCTGTCATTGCTCATAAAGGATAAAGCCTTTTCTGGATGCTCCTTTCAAATCCAAGCATGGTGTTGTCACCTGTTTAAGACGTTTTTGAATATTTCACAGTCTGTCTAGTCTAAGGGCGTACTCACACTAGGCTCTGTGATCCGGACCCGGGTGCGGTTCCCTGCCAAAGCCTGGTTCATTTGACTAGTGTGATCACTCCGAACCGTGCCGATTCGCTTTGGACTCGGGCTTGTTTTGCCTCTTGTGTACGCGCTATCCGTGCCCGGGCCCGCTTGGAGCCTCATGTGATTGGTTCATTTTACTCATAAACATGACATCAGTGATGCGATGTTAAAAAATCATGAGCTCCATCGTGTTGTGCGAGCGCGCTTCTCTTCCAAAAAAAATGGGGTTGTGATGACGTAAGCGTGCTCGGGCACAAATTGATGAAGGCAGTGTGAATGCAGGCCAGTGAGGGGGATAACTGGGCCCCAGCACGGAACGAGCAAACCAGGCCTAGTGTGAGTAAATACTGCAGGCATACATTTCAGAACAATTGAGAAGTTGAGAAGATAAAGCATGATACATCTTATTGTTGTACTGTTCAATTTCATCACAAATCAACATAGACTTTTAAATCACTGCTTCTGTGTGTATTCACATTTTGCCTACTCTGCCAACATCATTAAATTTGGATTTGCATTAATTAATTTACACCATTGAATTAACCTGGTTAAAGAAATCCCTTAACATGAAGCTCCTTTTATGAAGCCTATCATTTTGGATATGATAGCTTTCCAATATGTGGTACTCTCAAAGTTTGCTCTGTCCCTCATTTACCTTAATCGCAGCTTAAACTGGCGAGATTACTCCATCTCTCTTTCATAATAGCCCACAGAATGTGCTGTGGAGATGACATGGAATAATACGTTTGGTCTTTTCCCCTTTCAGATTTTCCTGGTAGTAATGATGAGACTTTTTCTGAACAAGAAGTATCAACACAGCAAAATCTCTTATTAACTTTATCTTATCACCTTTCTGTCTTTTTACCACTACAGACCGTCCTCCTGAACTGCACCCACATGGAATATACAAGTTGTTTGCTCACCTAACAGGTTTCAGAAGGCAGAAGACATGGAACGCGCAGCCATCTCGCTTGAATTAATTAAAAAAGCCGCTGGTTGCCGTAATCAAGTACCTGTCTCAAAGCGGCACCAATTACCTGTAGCTGCTAGACAAAACACATCATGGCTCGGTGCTCCGGCCTGCTGTTCAGAGCTTTGCCAGCTCCGTTAATTTTAGCCCACGGAGATAAAAATCAGTCATTCGGTGCATTTGAGAGGTCTGTAATGACTCGTACGTGTTGCATAATCTTCACTCAGAGCTGCTCGGGAAACATCAAATTAACAGCCTATGACGGAGGTGAGGAAGATGCTGTTGTCTGGAGCTTGAATGAAAAAAAAAAACAACAACAGAGCAGTAATCTGCATATTTTGCTGAAGAGTATAAAGCCGCTGAAGGAGAAACTTTAAGCACACTAAATCATATAGCTTTAGTTTTGGTTGTTGAATTATTTTAGCTAAGTTTAGTTTAGTTTAGAATTACTGAAGCTACATACAGCATTTTCATACAAAGCCCCCCCATCTTTGTGATTTCCTCCAGTCAGTGTTCGGGACTTAGGCACAGCCTCAGATTTGAAGTCTAGGCTAGTAACGTTTTTGTGTAGTCAAGACTTTGCTATTTACTTTTCCCATTAGGTGGAACACATTCGCAAAAAAGGTAGGTAACTGTAACTGGGGCGGTACCCCTCTTGTTGCTGGTTGGGTGGTACCCTTAAGGATACATCTCAATACCTTTAGTTAGGGAACATAGTTTTACCAAATTCTATTAAAACTATATTGCTGAACAACTGCCCATTGTCTGTGGTCTGATGTTAAACAAGTGCCCATCCTGTGAGATATATGGTATATAGGTATATGGTATATGGTATATATTGCCTCATCTTAGTTAAAACCTTTAATGACCTATAACATTTAATGACCTATAACATCTATAACACTACTGTGTACAGCTTTTTTTATGAACTTCTGTTTGATTGAGTACTATGCATTTAATTATGACTACTTAAGATCAATTATCCAAATTTATGTGGCCAACTCATCCACAACAAAGTTCATCATTAACATAATGTATGATATTGTTTTTTAATAGTGTCTCCTTGAGTTTTACTGTCATGCCAGCTTAAACATAGAATAGAATACAATCATATTGACTTGATGAAGGATAAATGACATAATTTAAGCCTTCAGAGAAACCAAGTCAAATAACTGTGTAATTACACACTAATGACTCATGCAACAACAATGTAACTACTGGTGATGTATTCATTGTTACACTCTTGATGGATTACAACAATGCATCTTGTGTAATTACACATGTATCTACTTCATTCCACTAGTGTAACCAGACAGTTGTGACAGCGTACTTTATATTGTGTAATTACGCAATATAATTCGAGCGGGAGGTGTGAAATACCTACAGTGTGAGAGTTATATACTGCACAAGAGATGAAAGCGATGATAGTGTTCCTAAAATTTAACTAGCTATATAGTACGTGGTAACCAAAGCTACAGCAGTAAACATGGTAACCAAAGTTCGGGCTCTAAACCATTCTTAATTGACATAAAACATAAAATGAGTTATTTGCAAAGATCACATTTTCTTTTGTTTTATATGTTAAACTATAATATGCAAATTCATCAAATAAACAGTAGTTGTGCACTGAAAAAGTTCATTAGTGTTTTCTGAGGAACTGCAGCATCTACCCTTTGCGTACTGCTGTATATCATCATATGAGTAAACCAGTTCTGTGTGAGAAAGATAATTAAACTGCTGGTCTGCCATAAGTGTTGACCAGAATAAAACTTAATGGTGGTTGTTACATGACAGCTGGTTGCTATAAAGCTTATGGGTGCAATGCTCATATGATGTTACGTCATAAATTTCACTGACTCGATTTTAGAGTGCTAGAACAGGCGCAACAATTGTAAGTGTTTATCTTTGTGTATTGGTTGTCAGCATGCAGTTTGGATTATATTAATTGACAGGGTTCAAGCTTGTTAGCTATGTTGGGGGACTGGGGCAGTACTGGGCTGGAGGTCAGAGAACCAGCCTTGTGGAAAGTTGCTGGTTAAGTCCCATGAACCAACAGAACCTCCTTGATTGCTATGTATGGGGCTGCCCACCGCTCTGGGCAAGTTCACTCACTGCCCTCTAGTATGTGTGTGTGGGTGATTCACTGCACGAATGGGTTAAATGTGGAGGTCAAATGTGTGTCCAAAAGCCTTTGATGCACAAGCTAAACAAACCCCTTCTATTTCAAACTTGACCTGTATTCATTTCCTATGCTATTTTAAGTATTTCTGAATATCTCTTTGGTACATCTACGTAAATCAATTTATTTAATTATTTAATGTTCCAAGTGTTCATTAAAAATCTTGTTTTTGACCTTAAATCATTATTTTAATTCTTATTTATTTAAATAGAGTTTCTTAATATGTTTCTCATTTATTTTCTTTATTTACTCCATGAACAAAAATAGCTTTTGTAAATATGTCTGCAAATGTTTCCAAATGTCAGTAGTTCCTATCAAATTCCATAGTTAATAAAAGTTAATTCTGACCTATGTTGTGTGTTAGAAAGGCAGTGATACAAAAATGATTTTTATTAAAAAAGTAAAAAAACTGAAATCAGGATTTGTGATGATCAAACACAAGTAAATCGAGGAATTCCTGGACGCTTGAATTTATTGCAAAGATATAGAAAGTAAAATCTCAGTCAGGTCACTTTTGACCCAGATCAAAGGGTCAAAACCGAGTCTAACATTCTAAAATCAATGCTTTAAATTCTACAATTGATCTACTTTTAGACAAATGCATCATTATGGATCAGTGCATTTTTACACTGCTATTAGCTACATTAGCCTCACAGCTGCAGTGCAGAACTGAAGAAGCCAACTTCAGCCAACAATGAACACGTCTTCAATTACATCTGAGTGAAGGTACATGTTGCGTCTGTTAGATTTCTGATAGAAGTATTTCTTTCATCTGGATTGCTGTTGCATTTAAACTAGTATCTCAATGAGCAGCGCACTTAATTCACCAGACACTACTACACACGGCATAGAAAAGAGGTATATACTAGGAAATACAGAAATTTGTCTGAAAAAGTCTCTAAAGCTCAGTCTTTGCCATATGCTGTATCATGCTTGAGTGTTAATCATATCATTCCGCTCCGGCCTTGATCCTCTCAGATGCCTGCCGCCCAGATGGACTCACAGCAGATTTATTCCACCCCACATTTCCATTATAATACCACACTGTAAACACAAAAACTGGGCAGGTTTATACAGTGAACAACTCTTAGTCCACCAGAGTGAAATATATGCAGAAAAGCACCAACAGTAATTTAAATGAATTTGTTTCAATTATTTAAAAAATTAAAAGGCAATGCAGTTGTTTATAGGAACTTGGGCAGGCTAAATATGCTCCATCAGAATGTATTTGTTCATTCCAGTAATTCTGTGACATTATTTTTAGCATCATCTGAACACACAACCCAAAGAATCATGTCATTTCTACAGAATGAATGCCAGCTCAATTTCCAGTTTTCATCATTGACACCCAGTGATAGCAACAGTGGTTGCATGTTCTAATGTATGTTTCATACACGTGTATGCAAATGTTTAGAGGGTGTAATAGATACTCCAAAACTCTCCAAACCTTGAAAACCTAACCCTTAAACACTGTAGGCTCTTCCCAGCAGCCAACTAGAAAATGCTAGTAGAAGACAACAAAGCACTGGAAGTTGGCATTTTCCACAATCCAAATTGCTAGTATGAAGTGGAAGTTGATGGCCAGTTAAATTAGGACAAATATGACCAGATAGGCAAAGCAAAACTCCCATATGACAGCAAAGAAGCTGCAGGAAGGTTAATTACATTAATTTGTATGGATTATAATAATGGGTAGATGTGTATAGACCTTCAACATTAACAGAGATAGTAACAAGCTAAATATAGACACAGTCATCATTTTTAGATTACTTTCTGATGTCTGTTAGCAAAATGATTAACAAAATGCTGCCACATAGAGGCATAGAGATTTCACCTCACTACTAAAGATAAAGGAGTTTTAGCCAACAGGCCACGCCCCTGCATTTTAGAACTGAAAGGTAACTGTGACAGGAAGACCGACAGGAAGATTTTATTTTCTCAGTAAAACACTTTATTTTTAAATATTTAAATAGCTTTTACATATGTCAGCTTTTACATGTCAGTGTGTTTATTTAACCCTTTCCAAGCTTCTACTTGTGGAAACAACCCAGTATTATTTACAGATATCATCTTATACCTGCTTTGACTGCTCAGTACTTCATTAAGCTAATAAGATTGCTACTGAAAAAACTGAATACATTCAATGTCTGGGGCGTCCAGGAGAAATCTGGAAATAAACTTTGTTCTTCAAACTAGAGCTCAGGATATTATCTACTTCTTCTTCAATTGTTCTAATGATATCTGTTGTTCTTACTGGTGGAAATACATTTATGGTTCTAAATAATTAGCTCAGGTGTCTAAGACGGATACACTGAGCTGGACAAAAAATTAGTGGTTGAAATGTTCATGCCATCCTACAATGTCCATCTTTATTTAGCCGTAGTTGGCGTCTTATGTGAATTTCTCATCCCACCTTAAATAAAGCCAGAATGTAATAGTCGCACCATTTAAGGCGGAATGGGAAATTCAAATAAGAAGCTTTAAACTGGCGCACAAAATATCATCCACTCAAAATAAGATATTGATGCTACTTTGCTTATTTACATCTGTTCTAATGATGTAAATCTGGTGTTCTTAATAGTGAAAATACACTTAATGCTAAGATAAGAGGGTTTTAAAGAATGAGACTTTTGCACAGTAGTGTACATCCCATTGTTCTGAAGTGAATTTGTCCCACATATATAATGTTTGCATGTACAGTTGTAGTTGTGTGCTTTGCTGGACATGTACTACGGTCTGCTTAACATGAGCTAAAATTCTCTCTAATGAAATAGTCACTACTGAAACAATTGGTCTAAGGTGTCAAGTAACAAAGAACAAATACTTTGTTACTTTACTTAAGTATACATTTTGGTTTTTTATACTTTACTGGAGTAATTATTTTTCAGACTTTTTACTTCTACTCCATTACTTATACTCCATTATCAGTACTTTCTACTCCTTACATTTACACTCCATTATAAGTACTTTCTACTCCTTACACTTACACTCCATTATCAGTACTTTCTATTCCTTACATTTACACTCCATTATCAGTACTTTCTACTCCTTACATTTACACTCCATTATCAGTACTTTCTATTCCTTACATTTACACTCCATTATCAGTACTTTCTATTCCTTACATTTACACTCCATTATAAGTACTTTCTACTCCTTACATTTACACTCCATTATCAGTACTTTTTATTCCTTACATTTACACTCCATTATCAGTACTTTCTACTCCTTACATTTACACTCCATTATCAGTACTTTCTACTCCTTACATTTACACTCCATTATCAGTACTTTCTACTCCTTACATTTTAAACATAGTCTTGTTACTCCTATTTCATTTAGGCTTGTTTTCATTCATGTACATTTACATTCCAGTAAAGGTTATTGATAACATGTCTTTGAAGTTTGTCATCATATCTTCCGCTCCATGAAACACATGTTAATGTTCAGTAGTACACAGATATGCTTCTTTAATATATTAACGTTGGACTAAAATACATTCATTTTCAATGGGCGTATATGCGGCTGAAACAGGAAGCCTAGCACATCCCAAATTGATCAACATTAACATTTTAATATAAAGTTAGGGTCATTATGGCTTTTAGAAGAATGATTTTTTGGGGGAGGTGGGCTAGTGCACTATAGACCCATGTGGTGCGGCCTAAGCTTTTGTCTCTAAAGGGCATCTAATGGCCCTAAATTACATTTACTTTTATTTTTTAAGTAGTTTTGAAAGCAGTACTTTTACACTTTTACTGGAGTAAAAAGCTTCAGTTGATACTTCTACAGAAGTATTTTTAAACCCTAGTGTCTATACTGAATACCTTTGACACCTTTGCATTTGGTTAAGTTCAGATAATGATATGATTGTATAGGTAGTGACAAAGTAGAATGTTTAATACTAGTCTAAGATCAGTTAAAAGTCCAAAATGTGTTTTCAACTGACTTACAAGCCCATATATACAGTTTTAACCTGTTTTCCTAGCTGGCCTAAGAGCTTGCACAGTACTGTAAGCACGTAACTCTTCTCCTCTGGGAACTCTGTCAGTTGGTCATGTATCTTTGATTATCTAAGAGGGGCAACACGAATGCCAAGTGAGATGCTGAGAGCTTGTGATTGTACAGTTGTCATGACTCATTAGCTAATGTACGTGTGATGTGTGATTACTGGCCTCTATGTCCAGCCCCTGACATCAGCATATGGGTTACAAAGAGGCAGGAAGATGGAAAAAGAGTGAAAATGACCATTAACTGCATCCATTAAGTTCTTTTTTTTTTTTTTACCTGTAAATGAGTTCTCTCAAGCTCTATTACCTCTATTATCTTGCTCTCCATCCTTATGTACTATTTTAGTGCAATCTGCTCTAGTCCTTTTATAGCACATTATCTTGTTCAGTTCAGTCTTTAAGTTTTATTTTCAACTCACTTTAAATGGATATGATTCATTGTGCCTATACTTAAACTCTGTACTGTATAATGTTATTTTCCTGTTCCACTACTTTCCAATTGTCTTCATCCATGTGATGTAATTACAATGTAATTACATTGATTAAAGCGCACATGTGCTAGATCAGTCAAGGTCTTCTCCGAGTCTGGGCTATTTATAGATACAGTGAATGAGCTGTCAACTCATATTACTGTAAATAACCTGATCGCACTGGAGTGGAGGACACTGACAGCACGTGCGCCGCATTAGAACTCACGTGCTCCCTTTTTTTTATTTGTGACACGAGAGGTCACGTCCCCCGATAGCCGCTCCTGTCAGGTGGAGGTTATTCAGTGCTGGTGGACGTGCTGATGTTGCAAACAGCTTGACGTTTGACCTGAAGATAAGCTTCACTGCTTTCAATAAATGGATAAATATTTGAAGGTCATATACACATTTTAAGAATATATATATCGTCACTGTCCAATGAAAAACAACATCTCCAAAATTGGTATTTTATAGGAGAATAGTTATATAGGCGAACAGTTTATACAAACTATAGCTCTTCTGTTTCTCTGTATACTTTGTTACCCTGTTCTTCAATGGTCAGAACCCCCACAGGACCACCACAGAGCAATTGTTATGTCAGTGTTGGATCACTCTCAGCACTGAGGTGGAGTGTTAGTGTGTGTTGTACTGGTACAAGTGGATCAGACACCACAGTGCTGCTGGGCTGTTTAAACACTGTGTCCACTCACTGTCCACTCTATTAGACACTCCTACTTTGCTGGTCCACCTTGTAGATGTAAAGTCAGAGACGATAGCTCATCAGCTGCTGCACTGCTTGTGTTGGTCATCCTGTAGCTCTTCATTAGGTCACAGGATGCTGCCCACAGGACGTTGTTGGCAGGACAGTTTTAGTCGGTGGACTATTTTCAGTCCAGCAATGACAGAGGTGTTGAAAAACTTCTGTCTGATCTACTCACACCAGCATAACACATACTACCACACCACCACCACCACATCAGTGTCACTGCAGTGCTGAGAATGGCCCACCACCCAAATAACACCTGCTCTGTAGTGGTCCTGTAGGGTAAGTAAGTAAGTCTGTAAGTATACAGACAGATGAACCACAGTCTGTAACTATAGAACAACAAAGTGTGGACAATGAGTGTAGAACGTGTTCCTAATACAGTGCTTGGTGGAGTATATATACAATATGAATGTAATTCTATGTAAAACATATTTACATGTTTAAATATTGAGAATATGCAGCCAGACTAAGTTGAGTTACCATTGTTGGAGGTCGTAGATTACTGAGACATGCATAATAGAAAACAGAGCATACGATAGAAAAAGAGCTTTATTGTGTTGGGTTATTTGAAAAGACTGATGTGATTTTTAGATACAAGAAGTCATTGACACGTCTCAAGACTCAAGTGGAACTTAACTGTCAGATTCTCTGTTATGGCTGAGACACAAAGAAATCTGATCTACAAACACTGGCAATAAACATTAAACATGCAGCTGTAAGTAAATTAGTCCATTCGCCCAGAATATACACAGGAACTGAGCCTGGCCAGAACATCTGCGCCGCGAAAACATCCGCCAGTCTCATGTTTCATCTAATTACAAAAGGGTGTCGAAATTGTTTGGATGACGTGTAGGTCGTAAAAAGCACAATGAGCCCAGTGCCTACATTCGTGAGAGATCTCAAAAATACTCTCTTTTTCTGAGAGAGAAGCTTGAGGTACATTCAATATAATACACTATGTGTCCAAAAGTTTGTAGACACCTGCTCATTCAGCAGGCATTAACACAGAGCTTGTATTAATTGAACTGCTTCTACTCTTCTGGGAAAGCTGTAAAACATTGCTGTGTTGACTTGACTGCATTCAAAGATCTAAGTGATCTTGGTGATCTTAGGCTCATGTGCAGCTGCTCCAGTTCCATTCTACTGGGCAGTGTTTTTTTGTGAATAAGTTGTAGATGTGTTATTGAAGGCCTGTGACAGCAATGGGTTCAGCTGAGGTGTCTGGACGCTTTTGGACATATAGTGACGTGAATGGCCTAGACCAAGGATTGGGTGCTAATCACCAACAGTTCAATCCAAGCTACTGTTAGGCTGGGACTAAGGCCTGTTTTGAAATATGATGTTGGATGAAGAGCTGTAAAAGGTTTCATTGGCAAATGCCATGACTGCACACAGATTAAGTTGAGTCTTTGGTTCATTTCTTTTCAGGATTATTCTTTCCAGTCCAGGATTAGGCCTAAAGTGATAGTTTGGCAAACAAAAATTACACTTGCAGTTTTGTATTTAGTACAAATGTGGTCAGTCAGTCAAGACATTTGCTGAAGCTATTACGTTAATGTAACCAACAAGTAATTGAAGCTAAGACCCCACCAAGTAGTACAGAAATGAAACACTCCTTAGAGATTCAAGACTCACCCTGAGACTTGACTTAAAATTGGTCTTCAGAAACTCACACCCAAGAGACTCAAGATTTAACTCGAACTCATACCTCAGGGACTCAAGACTCCACTCAAACATACACCACTGAGACCCAACTAAGACTTATACCTCAGAAAGAGAAAGAGTCAGAGATTTGAGACTCAACTCGAGACTCACACTTCAAACTCAACTTGGGCTCACACTCAACTTAAGGCCTAACTCAGGACTCAACTCAGACTATCCCTTCAGAAACATGAGACTGTACTTGTGTCTCACATGTCAAGACATAACCGAGATGCTCACCTTAAAGACTTGAGACTCAATGAGTCAACGGGGTCCCACACCTCAAATACTTGAGACTCAACTTGTCACTCAACTTAGACATTGCACCTGAGAAGGTGGAGACTCAATTTGACTTGAACCTCAACTTGACACACACCTCAGAGATTCAAGACTCACCTCAAGGCACGACTTGTCCCTCAAACCCTTCAGACTGAACACATGGAACCTCAAACCTCATAGACTCAAGACTGGGATTCGCACTCAGACGTTCATGACTCGCAACTTGTGACCATCTTTACACAATAACAACTTCTTCTATTAGCTGTTTGCAGCGTTAGCCTCAATTAGCTCCAATACAAACTGAAGAAGCGAACATCTCACACCAAAACATATCTCGACTGGTTGACTACTTGGTATAAAAAGGAAATGGTTTAAGTTTGATATTTTGCTGAGCTTTCGTTTTAAGCAGCACCTGGAACAGATCTGAATTATACGTTACAGCTATTACACTGAGGTTGAATGACTCGCCTTCCCAAGACATGTCATTATTTTGTCCTTTCTTCTTCTAACCTTGCAGTGTGTAGAAGTTCACTTTCAGACAGATTCCAGGGAGTAGAATATAAATTTATGATGATGCTCATGCACACACAGAATCCCCCAGAGTCCTCAGACTTCCTTTTATGTAACAGTAGGTCTTAGACGGGCTATAGTCTCTCATATTCCACTTCCTCTGTGTGACAGGAGGGCTTGCTGTCACATCACATCAAACATCAAACGCACAGGAAATTATGGAGGCAAGGTTTCCACAAGCTGTTAACATCATTGTGCCTGAGCTTCATTAGCAAGCTGTTGTTGTTCTTAAAACATGCCTAACAATACATGCTACATATCTTCAGATTTAAGACTGAGGATTGATTCATGGATTTCACTCTCATATTTGATATGCTTATATTGCTCTTGTGTTATTGTTATGTTGGTTATCCAGTGTCATCCAGAGAAGGATGAGTATACATATAATAATCATATAAATGCTTAAGAAGCACTATATGGAATAAGCACTATGAATGTCTATGTTTATGTTATTTCTTATGGTTTCAATTTCAAAACCATATCACTGCTGTCAGAACAAAACCTCACTTCTTTAGAGAGGACTTTAAAGGAAAAATAAAAAAAACATACTTTACTTTTAATGTAAGTCAATAGAGCCAGACGTTTTGGGGCCATTGCTTTTGGCCCAGTCATCATGAAATGGACACACAATATCATGGGCAGCACGTTCCTTTGTTAACAAATAAGCTGTGTCCGAAATCGCTTACTTCCATACTACACAGCACGCAAAGGCAGCAGGCGAGAACGGCTAGTGTATTCATCCAGCAGTATGTGAATATCCCTGAATGACCCACTGAATTGGGAGACATTTCAAAGTATCCGTCCGCAGCACACAGTGCTATCCCATGATTCAACTAAAACTGCAGAGGTGTTTAAAACTGAGGAAGGAAAACAGAGTCGGCGGTGTGTATGTGGCTACTGCTAGCGTCCAGCTGCTACAGAGGTCAGCGGTACTTCTGAGGTAAAGATGGATTAAATTCATTTTCTCCAAGCTACTTCTTGACGTTGTCTGAGTAAGGATTCAGTATACATAACATAAAAGCAGGAAAATCACACAAAAGGTACAGGCTTTTAATGAATAGCAGGACTTTTACAGTAGTGGTCTGCCGTCTTGTGTCACCGGTTGTTGGTAAGTTGGCGGACATAGCGTGTCGGAGGTTATGAGGATACTAAGCGCTCGCCTGCTGAACGAGCTAGACTGCTTTACCGGTTGAGTAGTACAATCTGGGTGCAATCTAGTGGGTACTGTTGCAAGTAGGCGACGTTGGACCCAGCAAAGGTTTTGTTCTGACAACACCAACATGTAGGTATTGTGTAGCCATGTTGCCATTTAGTATAATGTCCTTGCTAGAGTTAAGCTAGACTGAACTTTACTGACTGCTGACAGATAATAGAGTTCTGTTCTGGAACATTTATGGGTGATTCCAATGTAGCTTGTTTATTTTTTTGGTAAAATGCCATTGGTTTCCAGATTCTCAGGTGAAACCAACTGGAAATGGTTACTGATTTAAAAAAAAAAAAGGTTAAAATTTAATTCAACCCTATTTGGCACATTTATGTTTGCAGAACTTAAACTAAAGCTAATGCTCTGAAAAGACTTGGTTCATAACTCTGGCTTCAGTTAACTAAAGGTGAGGGACCACTGTGCAGTCCTAACACAGCTTGCTTTATCTAAATGTTCATCTGCCTGTTTCATTGGGCAAAACCGCTTTAGAATCATGTCACTACTTCCCGAAAGGGCACTTCCTGAATTTGGCATTAAGCAATATAAATATGAATGCGTGGACACCGATCTGTATGTTAAAGTCTCAAAAAATATAAACATAAAAGCATAAACAACAGAGAAGAGAGACATGTAACAGTAGCGCTTTCTGTAAACCCTGCTACATAACACTGATATAATAATGCCATAAACAAGTCATGGCAGGTGCTGTCGTGAATGGCTATGACCATTTAAATAACAGTGTCATGTTACCAATACTGTAATTGTTATGACAAATGCCATAATGTTTGATGTCATAACAGCTTAAACACATTGTTTATGACAGTTTCACACAGGTTCACACAGCAGGATCCCGGTGAATCGTTACCCATGGCCATTTAGCCATAACATGTCTATGATATTCAGTGTAAAAAAAAAAAAACCAAGCATAACATTTACAGTAGGGTTGCCAGTAATGTACTGTATATTCACTGTGAAATATTTGACAGTGCTTTACAGCATATTTAACCCTTTGATGCACAACCTGGGTCAAAGTGACCAGACTGGGATTTTATATATTTTTTTATCTTTGAAATAAGTTAATTTTATTATTTAAGCTTCAATCACAAATCCTTATTTCACTTTTATTCTTTTACTTTGTTAATTTTTTGTAACACTTTGTGATCCATATGTATTCACTATGGAATCTGTTAGAACATATTTAGAAACACTAAATAAATAAGAATTAAAATAATGATTTAAGGTCAAAAACAAGATTTAATGAACATTTGGAAAGTTAAACAATAAAATAAACTGATTTTAGTAGATATACCAAAGAGACACTCAGCAATACATAACATAGATGAAGAAATGAATACGGGTCAAGTTTAACCCATGTTGTGCGATAGAAGGGGTTTGCTTAGCTTGTGCATTAAACAATTAATCTACACTCCCAGGCAAGACAATAGCCCAAGCCTGAAATGGCAATATGTCAAATGTTTAATGGTCTTAACCACAAATCATTAGCAAATCAGTGACTCAGTATAGGAGGTTTTGTGGGTTAAACTTGAGGCAATCTTTTACAGAACGGCTTTTGTGTTTAATATGAGATAAAACATTTTCTATAGGGTTTAAACCTGGACTCCGATCAGCCTAAACCAACAGTACAAACCACTGCCTGGGAGTGTACCATCAACTACTGAAACCTTACAGTATTTTACTGGCAACTCTGCAGTCTTTTACAGTCCAGTTCTGTAAACTAACAAACCAGTATTTCACTGTAAAATAACTACTTTACAGCAATTAGCGTGAACATCAATTAGATGACTAAAATACTGTGCACTAAATATTGATTTATATATACAAATATATTGTATATAATGTGCAGTATAATTGAACTTCCCAATGCAGTTCTTAACAGCTAACAATAAGTAAATCTTGGGCCTTTTTCAATTGTAAACATCCTGAAATTTCACAATAAAACCGCTCTGGAAGCTTTCAGAGACGCAGAATGGAAAGGTCATGAAGAAACATACTGGGAACGGGGCCAAAGCATTCAAGTAACATTCAATAACATGTCTATTGCCACTTTCCCTTTGCTTTGCATATACGCCCTTCAAAACACACCTTAATCCCATTCAAGGTGAAACTTAAAACAGTAACATACATATAAATGCAGGTTAAGACACAGTGTACACTGCAAACTATCATATCTTGGCATCTTATATATATTTTTCACATCTGCCATCGTATATATATATATATATATATATATATATATATATATATATATATATATATATATATATATATATATATATATATATATATATCTGTGGGGGTCCTCACCATTAAATATTTGTACATGGAGAAGTGCACCTAAGGAGTACACATGTTTAACTGTCAGGACACCCACAGGACCACCACTGATCACATATTTTTATGTAGTGGCTCATTCTGCAGTGAAACTGATGTGGTGGCGTGTTAGCAGCCTATTTTGTGCTTGTATGAGTGGATCAGACACAGCAGTGCTCAAGATTTCAAACACTAATAGTCCACCAACCAAAAATATAGAGCCAACAGTGTCCATAATACACCTATGAAATAAGTGGATTTGACAAGGAGCTGTACCTAATAAAATTATCAGCGCGTATAAACTGTTATGGTGCTGGTAAGAATGAGACTGTAAACCTAATTCTAAACATTTTATTTATATAACATGATCAAGTGAAATGCACTGGCAGATCATTTGACCACTTGAGAAACAATAAGAATTTCATTTAAATGTAAACTCTCTACAAATAAGATGCATTATGTATCTCTTAAAGAGAAATATGACTTACATTGCCTATATATAAGATGCTTTTACTTGCTAAGATATCATTTTTTGCAGTGTAAAATCAATGTCTTACAAGGTTGCCAGATAAATTGCTTTAGGTCTACTTGGAATGGGAAAGAAATGATTTGTAGAAGTGAATACCTCTAAGATTTTGGATAGCAGTGTGAGAGGAGAGTCATTATTGGCAGAGTGTCCTTTCTCGCTCCTAGCCAGTGGTTCTCAATCTTAGGTCTGGAGCTGGATAATGAGCTGAGATGAATCAGGTGTGCTGGAGAGCAGGAGAAACTCCAAAAGCACTGGGACTGATAGCCGCTGGTCTAAGAATATCCTGTGATTATTTTGCCCTGTTGGTTCTTGCTAGCAAGGCAAAGGCAGGCTGCACTTGTGGATCTTAGGCATATATCATATTCTTGGACAAAACACTCTTTCATCGTTTTGCTGTAACATATATTTCCAAGCGAAACGGCCACGCGGCTGCGATAAGGCATGGAAAAGAAACAGAATCTTCTTCGTTTTAATGAGAAATGTCGCTGAATCCGCTCTACAGTCATGTCTCGGATTTGCACTTGTAGCCTGCGGGGTGAGAAGTGGGTGCGAGTCAGACTATACTTGGTTGCCATGCTATAGTAACCATGGTAATCCTCGCGGGGATGGGAACCTCTTTTTTGGGCAAGAGGCTCACGTCCTGTTCCCAGATCACCATGGCAACAGCAGACCTCATTGGTCCTCTGGTTAGCTACCTGGGGTTCAAAGTTCGAAACCCTTGCCCCATCCTAACCTGTGTGTGTGTGTGTGTGTATAGGGGGGGGAGGGATGTTAGTGGGAGGTGGGGGTTGTTTCGCTTTGCTTTTTTCTTAAGGTGAACTGTGAAACATCGTTAAGACAACAACCAAGCAGATGTTCCAGAAGCAGATCAACACATGCAGTGAATGTTCTTTAAGAGAGAGTTTCATAGGAAGTAAGGCACTTTTTTATCTTACAGTTAAAAAAGCTGCAGGACTAAAAGGTGTCAACAGAACATTCTCTGGTCCACACGTTCTCTCCGCACACCCAACCAACAGGCCTTGAGAACGACGAACACATTCACCTCGACGCCTCACAGTCAGTTCTCCGTTGAATTCCAGCACATCTTTTCCTTCATGGCCTTGTTTTCAGAGGAAAAAAATAAAAAACACTTTGCCAAGTCTCTAAACAGTAGCGAGTAGAAAAGGCAGAGCCGGCGCAGTCCGATTCATCTTTGATGATACAGAGTGGCGTAGCAAAAAAAACAAAACAAAAACAACTCTTCATCTGATACAGACGCGGGGGCTCATTAGTACATTTCTCAGAAAAGGGGCGGAGTCTGAGGGCAGATGTGAAGCACCTGGGCAAGTGAGTATCTTGTATTCGTCCTTAAACTGGGCTGGTGTGCTGGCGTATTGGTCCCTGAATCTCCATCTGTCAGGGCTAAAGGTATAAACTTGGTACCATTGTAAAATTTGGCTACAAGCTTTATTGTTTAATTCCGATTCATTTTAGTCTTGATGGTTCATCTTTCTTCTTGGAAGTGACCCATAATCTGTCATTAGCGTGAACTGACCAGGCTGTGAAAAGTATTTGCTTTGTTTCTGCAAATATTGAGCAAACCAGCTACTTCATTCACTGTCCATGCACTGCAGTGTCCACCACTTGTTTTCCAAGTTAGACATGGTTAAAATTATATATGTTTGTTTTTTATTGTTTACTCAATTTTAGTCATGGCCACTTCTATGCAATTGCAAGAGTCTACCACAATTGCTACCAATCTGGGAGAACACCACATCTTTTTCGCTAACACATCATTGGATAACTCAACATGCTTGGAGGAGAACACAAATGGCCAGTTCTAGTATTAGTTAACAGATGCCCTTGTTGGCTAGCATCATAATGGGGATATGAAGGACCTTCCAACCCATCCAGGGACTGGTGAAGCCAGTTTTCGTATCTTGGACACAGAGTATAAAACTCACGATCTCCTGATGATCATAGGCACTCCTAGACTGCATACATGGTCATGTGGTGGTAATGAGGCCATAGAAACCACAGACATCACCATTCAGTTTCATCAGCATAATAGCCACATGTGGCCATGCGGATCCTATTCACACTAATGAAAGACATGGATCACGTAAAAGAATTTCAGTTGTCCATAAAGAAAAGCTTCATTGCCAAATCAAAACTGGGCAACAAGGATATAATGTAAAGAAGCTGTAGTCTTTGTCCTGTAATCAATGGGTCTATCTGTGAGGTCTGTGGATCTATCTATGGAGTAGCAGCCCCTGCTAAGTAGAGCACAGAACACACTGCCCTGACAAACGCAGCACCCTCCCTCCATTCCTGACGCAATTTTCATCTCCAGGTCCCTCATTCACTCTTCTCACAATGCTTTGTGATCTCCTCACTCTTTCCTTGTTATTTCCTTCTCGCAGAAGCGCTCCCCTCTTACATTCCCTAATCCCTCCTTTGTTAGAGTCATGTTTCAGGAAAAGATCACAGTTTTGTCCCCTTTGCCTGAATGTGGTCAGTCAGCCAGGACATGTATGGTGTCTGAAGTTTGCTTCATTGGTGTCATGAGATATTCTGGTAGGATTGGGAATTGCTTGTTTGCTGAAGGCATATATAATATAATCGGGAACCATATGAGTGGGAAACATTTTAAAACATGAATGCTCCTATGAACTGCTACTGGTTGCTATTCAAGGACATACACAGTTGTATGGCCACTTTTCCACTATATGGCATGACTAGACTTGGTACCAGCTACTTTGTTTTCCAGGGCTGATGGTAAATCCCTCAATGCTGCCAGTCGTCAATGGGACGCTGGATGAAACAGCCATGATGTGAAGATACAAACTTTGTTTAGAAGAGGCAGCAAGACAAAAGACTGCTGAGAATGAGAGGAGTTTGGGAGATAGTTCAGATGAAGAGATATTTCTGGGTAGAAATGAAGCTAGTGTTGGCATATGTGTTTAGGTTGACAGTAAAGATTCTCTTCGACCAATCAGAATTTTGATATGTTTTACGTCATCTTTTGGTAACAGCCCAGCTCCCTTGGAACTCTGACAGAGGTGATACCGAAAATAGCACTGGAAACACATTTCCCTGATGGAAAATCAAAAGAGGCGAGGCAGGTTGGGCCAGTGCCATGCACTGGAAAAGTGGCTGTAATAGATGTTTATACAGATCTGGGTGTGATGTGTTGGCAGCAGCAAATCTCCAACACTGAAGAGACTGGCTGAAGCCCTAATCCAGACTGTCTGCTGTTGGCTGGAATATGGTTTTAGAAGCTCATTGAGGATAATTTTTAAAAGTTGGCATCTGTTGTCTATCATTGTTGTTCTTAAAATTAATAACAAGCGGTGCATTTTTGATAGACAGCATGACCTGGAATATTTGGCCAAACATGAAATCTGTTTTGAGCTTAAGACCAGGAACTGATCACTGGTCCTTTTGAAATCGGTGGTCTGGGGTTCACTTTCGCTATGCGTGAGGAGGCTATCCACTCCCAGTGATTGTGACATGATTACTTTGACTTATCATATGTCTAAAAACATAACACAACAACAGCTCCTTGCCTACAGAGTCCTTCCCTGTCTGGTGAAGTGCCAAGTATGCAGGACAAGTGTGAAAATGTCCTGAATATTGCTTGATAGCTACATTAGCTTCAGGTAGCTTCAGGGAAAAACCAAAAAAGCAAACTTCAGACACCAAACATATCTTACCTAACTGACCACATCTCAGGTAGGCAGGACTCTGTACTCCTGATTCGCCCGACTATTTCTTCACTACAGTCATACGGCTCATGCTCGGTCTCTCTCTCCCTCTCTCATTTCAGGTGTTCTATAACAGCGATGTCCCGCCGGTCAGCAGCGTACTCTGGGCTGAGGCCGTTCATGAACAGGCTGCCGTTGCGGGACAGGGGGAAGGAAGGGTACGTCTCCCGTTCGTCCCCTAGGTTGACGGACAGCGTGCGTTTGCCCATCTCCTGGTTGACGGGCGGATTGTTGATGCCCAGCTCGGCCGACAGCTTGCGCTTGATGGAGGCAGCGCGCTGGAACTTGTCGTAGATGTCGACGCTCAATCGCCGCCGAGTCTCTTTAAACTCGGCTGACACATTGGCCGTCCACTCAGCAGCATGTGCCCGGAACTCACCCACCTGAGAGAGAGAAAAGAGTGTAGAACGAATGAAAGAACAGGTAAGGTCCCATATTACTGTTTGTAGGTTGAAAATCAAAGACATTGAAACAAACTGATAGTAGCCAGAAGCGCAGACTCAAAGTGGCCGACACAGAATGCACATTGACTTTAGCTCATTTTTTATTTAATGCATTATGTAACTAACTGTGAAATTATGTAATAACATCTAAAGAATCATGTAATGTAGACGAGGGGTCTGTCTCAAAACCTAGTGAGCTGTGTAAGTAGGCTGCTAGCTGTTTAAGTAGCAGCGTTCTGTCTGACATCTCTCCTCATAACACAGATTATTGAGACGCTCTAGTTAGACAGCCACTGTGTCACGGCTTGTTCCTGCTCACTGCAGCACGCAACCAGTGGTTAAGCTAGTTGCTAAGCTACCAGTCGGCTATCCAAAACAATAGCCCGAGGCTTAAAAATCCGCTAGCATAAATGCTAATGGATTGAGTATGAAACTGCAAAATGGTCAATGACTCGTTGCAAAGTTGTAAATAAAATACTGTTTTGTGTGATTATATGACAAGAAACACGTTAAAACAGAGAGAATCGAAATAACTTACATTTTAAAACAACTTCACTGCTTGTAGCTTAGCCTTTGTTGCATTATGGAATTGCCTTAGTAGCTGAGGAAGTGTTAGATGCTTCCTTAAAATCAGGCCAAAATAAGATGCCTCAGTAGAGCATGTTTAAGTATCTAAGAATTGGGACAGCCTACATGTTGGGAGCGCATACTATGACGTAAAATGGTGCCTATGTAGGTTTTGAGACAGACCCAAGATGTTTAGCAATAACAGCTCTAGACTTGTAAGGGTTCAGAGAGAGAACATGAGGTCAGCTTGAACCCTGCTGTGCTGCTAAGAATGTTCGTGGGTGAAAGACAGAACAGAATGTGGTGAACAAGATCTTGGGGGGTCTCGGAGTGAAGATGACTTTTAGCCACTCGGAGCCAAAAGATACTTAAGAGGCTTACTGATTAAATGAAGTGGAATGAGAAGTAGAGTGGTGTACATCTGCTCCTCTCTCTCTCTTTCTTACTCCCTGCTTTTTCTATTTCTCTCTTACTCATTCTTATTCTCTCTGTCTCTCACTCACTCACTCATTCATCCTGTATATTCTCTCTGTCTCTCTCACATTCATTTTTCCCTTTATATTCTCTCTGTTTATTTTTTTCTCCATATTCTTTCTGTTTCATTCTCTCTCTCCATCATCTTTCCCTCTCTCTTTTACTCTCTCTGACTCACTTGCTCACATGCTCTCTGATTCTGTTGCACTCTCACAGTCTCACTGTGTCCGGATATATTCTAAATCGTTTGGACGCAGAATCTGCTGTTTACATTGTCTGGAACTCTCATGATGAACTGATCAATAGAAATGTTCCAAAATTGGTTGGAAAGCATTCTGGTTCCATTGACTTACATTTGAAGGAACCGGTCCAGTTTGTAAATGCATGATCAATAATAATCTATTTGAAAATGCTGATGAGATGTGCTGATTTACGCAGAGAGAGAGAGAGAGAGATAGAAGACAGAGAGATAGAGAAAGAGAGTGAGAGGTATATTTTCTTTGAGTACAAACAATAAATCATTTTAGCTTGCAAATCATTCAATTTTAAGGCCAGGGTAAGGTAAAGTTTAGTGTTAAGGTTAGGTTTTGTGTCTGGGTTAGTGCTAAGGTTAAGTTTAGGTTTAGTGCTAGGTTTGGGGTTAGGGTTAGGGCTGGGGTTAAGTTTATAGTCAGGGGGTTAGATTAGTGTTACTTCTGGTTAAGGTTAGGATTAGGTTAGGGTTAAGTTGTGGTAGGGGTATGTTAGGGTTAGGGTTAAGGTTAGAGGGTTAGGCTAGTACTAGTTTTGGTTAAGGTTAGGGTTAAGGTTAAAGGGTTAGGCTAGTCCTAGTTCTGGTTAAGGTTAGGGCTAGGGTTAAGGTTCAAGGGTTGGATCAGTACTAGTTCTGGTTAATGTTAGGGTTAAGTTTAGAGGCTTAGGTTAGTACTAGTTCTGGTTAAGGTTATGGTTGGTTAGGGTTAAGTTTAGAGAATTAGGCTAGTACTAGTTTTGGTTAAGGTTAGGGTTAAGTTTAAACGGTTAGGCTAGTACTAGTTAAGGTTAGGGTTAGGTTAGGGTTAAGTTTAAAGGGTTAGGATAGTACTAGTTAAGATTAGGGTTAAGTCTAAGAAAATGAATGGAAGTTCATGTAATAAGCTTGTGTGTATGTGTGTGTGTGTGTGTGTGTGTGTGTGTGTGTGTGTGTGAGTATATGTGTTTGTGGTCTACTCATTTTCATTTTCTATCTGAATGTAATAAATATCCCTCATGGCCGCCTAGCACAGGAGAGGGAGGCGGTTGCTAGGTAACCTGGCGACAGGTGTGATTGCGAGTACTGGGTTACTTGGCTTTGTGAGCAGTTAAGAGCTTTTATCTCCAAGCAGCATCACATTAATCTGTGTTCATCTGTGCTCATCCGCCTTCAGGGTTTCTCTCTGTTTGTTCTGCTTCTCTTTAGTATGCGCTGAGCACTGTGGGTATTATAGCAGACCTCATAAACCACTAAATACTATCGTCATGGTTAATTGGGAATAATCCACACATGTAGTTTGGTCATTCTTGTCAGATGAAGAATTTTGTGAGGCAGAAAAATGTTGACTTTTTTGTGTTCTGCTGCTTTAATAAAGCCTTATTACTTCACATAGTTTGGTAATTTCTGGTTTCATTTCATACAGAGGCATTGCTTCACATATACAAACATATCAAATAAACGGTGCTACTTCAGTGGTTCCTAAAGGAAAACTTCATGGATTTTTTCAAAACTTCAGCTAGAATGCACTGACTAGGATGTAAACAGGGTCATTCAGAGTGGTTTGATGTGAATTGGTATATTATACAGAAACTTAGTGACTACAACTTCTCTATAATGATAGTGTCAGGAATCTGTAATACATAACATGCATCACAGTATTTGATTTTTTAGGTTTAATAAGCAGCAACATACAATATAAAGCCAATTATTAATAATACTACTACCTACAACTACATGTGATACAGGTCTAATTATGTTCACTTTGTAATGAACATGCAGTTATTCTGTGTTCTTTAAGCACTGCTAAATTCCTTAATATTTTCAGAAAAGTGAGATACTATGACAATTTTTTACAATAACAATAAAACATCATTATATTGCCCACCACAGGGGGTCTTGGCAAATGTTACATTAATTGTTGTAAATGCTGAAGATGGTACATCATAAAAAAAAGTGTTCTTTCTGGTCCTTGAATAAAAAAAATAATGATGATAAAACAATGCCCCAGGAAACAGATAGTGTATTCATAACTATTTCATGTACTAATTTCATAAGAGGGAGCTTTTAGAGCCATTAAACTCATTAAAGACATCTGGAGCCATATTACAGAAACATCTTAGATCTGAAATCTTATTCTATCTGTTTAGTCATCATAATCACTTCAGTTAGGACTGAGTTTAGAACAGTAGCTGTTAAAGAACATTACTTTACAACTTATATCATATGAACTTCTATAGTCATCCTTATTAACTCCAGATAAGAAACCAGTATTACACAAACATCTTATCTAGACTAAAGCTTTTGAATACCTTTCCAACTTTAGGATAAACCCTAACAAGTACCTACTTCCTACAACCACATTGATTTATATTGAATGTTTTACAAACTGCACTGCACTGAATGTAATACAGGTCTAATTATGCTCATTTTGTAATAAAACATGTTGTTATTCTGTGTTCTTTAAATACTGATGAACAATGTGACATAATTTATCACAATAACAATAAAACATAATTACATTTCACATCTCCGGGGATCTTAGCAAATGTTACGCAAATGTCACCACATCTACTTTAATTAGGACTCAGTTTAGGACAGTAGCTGTTAAAGAAAGCAGTTTTTAACTTATATAATATAAACTTCTATAGTCGTCCTTATTAAATCCAGGTAAGAAGCCAGTATTACACAAACATCTTAACTAGACTAAAGTTATTAATACTCTCCAAACTTTTGGATAAACCCCAACAGGTGTCCTAACTTCTGGGTAAGTTTCAATAGTTTCACGCATCAACCAGCAATAAATTTCACTATAACCATAATCGGCTTAATGACCTTCTATTAAGGAATTATAGTGAAAAGGATCGTTTTCATTTGGAAGGTTTTTATTGTAACAGCATTTTAAATCCCAGCTACTGCAGACATGATGTCCACCATCCCCTCTTATTACCCCTTCCTGTGTTCATGTAACTGCTCAGATGAAATATTACAGTGAAGGCGGTGTATAATGAATTAAAGTCTTTCCTTGATTGTCAAGTTATATAATTATTTTTTATTGCTATTGACTGTTTTAATAAAGTGATAAAAATAAATCTAAAATTCCTTCTGTAATTCTAAAATATCAGCAAAATGAAACAGGAATTTTTGACTTTACTATTTAATTATTTTCTTTTCCTGAAATGTATGCAAATAAATGTATGTTCAGTTAGATAATGCATCATTTGCAAATATGAACATACAATTCCAGACAACTTGTAACATAAAAAAAATATAAATGAACTGGGGAAGTTGAATGGTGATCTCCAGTAGTAAATGACTTGGTAAGATTCTCTAGAATAGAAAATAGAGATTTTGCACCAAAGCACTCTAAATGACTTTGTTACCGGCTTAAACCATTTAATTATTTAAAAAATGAAAATTCCCCTTTCATTTCGCCTGGCCCTCTCAGACCACCTAAAAGTTGCTTAAGATCCTAGTTTGGTGAATTAGCATTATAAACCTAAAGCTAATATAGATAATGAGTTTGTGAAAAGTCACACCACGTCACACGCTGTTAGTCGCAGGGTTATGTGGGTAGTTTCCATCTCCCTTTAAAACTAACTGAAATCTTTAAAGTTGGAGAACGCACCTCTTCTTTCGTCTTCTTTGATATGACCCGGAACCAGTCTCCAATCATGCTGAGCACCGCAGCGAAGTACGCGAGCCCCACCAAAATCCAGAACCACACCACCGGCTTATAGTAGTCCAGATACTCAGTAGTCTCAGATCCACCTAAGCAGGTTAGAGGCAATCTCTGGTCAGGGGTCATGAAACTTAACATCATGATATAATGGTAAATAAAACCAAGTCAAACAGAAAATGGTCTAATTATTCCTTTATTTCATTTCTGTTGAATAAACCAATATATTGATTTCAATATATTATTTTTCAATATATCATATACATACACTTTTATTCTTTACTATTCAACTGAATCCTGTCATACCTACAGAGGAACTGATCTTAGCAAGTTCTGGTGCAGAACAGAAATCTGATTGTTTGAAAAAATAACAGTAATAAGAAAACTGGAAAACTCCCAATTAAGCAAAAAAAACACACACCTGCCACAAAATCTCCAAAGCCGATGGTTGTCAAGGTGATGACAACAAAGTAGATGGCCTCCAGGGTGCTCCAGCCCTCAATGTGCTTGAAGATGATGGCTGGCAGTGTGACAAAGAGCAGGCAGCCAAAGAGGATGAAGAGAACAGTGGAGATCACACGAATCTTCGTTTGACTCACCTTCCACTTCTGTAAGTGAGAGAAAAGACAAATGGACCAATGGATTAGTAGATGGGGGAATTAAGAGTTTGACAGATGCATGGATGAATGGATGGGTAAGTAAATTCATGGATGGATAGATGAATGCATATGGGCTAGCAGACATATAGCTGGGTTATTGGAGGGATGGGTGTGTTATTGGAGGAATGGATGGATGGATGGATGAATGGATGAGTGGGTGGATGGATGAGTGGGTTATTGGAGGGATGGGTGGGTTATCGGAGGAATGGATAGTTGGATGGATGGATGAATAGAAGAGTGGTGGATTGATAGATGTATGCATGACCTAATGAATGAAAGATAAATGTGTGGGTTGGCAAATAAATGGATGGATGGATGTATAGATAACAGATGGTTGTATGGATAATTGGGTTGCTAGGTGCTTAAACAAATAGAGAGATGCATGGCAGGACATATGTGTGCATGAATGAATAGATGAAAGCATGGATGAATGGATGAACGAATGGAAAAAATCAAGGTACTGCCATATTTTTCCATGTTGAAGATGCCTTTTGATATGTTCTGCCTAATACCACTAGAACTATTTGAAACACCGTATATATTTTCAACTGTGAGCCATATCAGAGGCATTTAAGGACAGAGAAATTCAGAGAAGACCACCGCTTCCACTTTTTTTTGTACTTGACTGTCCCCTGAGTGATGTGAAATGGTCTTTGAATGAGTCCATATTGAGTTTATATTCTTTTTCATGCAGAGAACAAATAGAAACGACTGTTTAAACCCATACTAAAGAGCCTCTCACTCTGACTCTGTGAGTGGATGAATCATCATTTCCCTCTGGTCTTTTGAGTGGCATCTCCCTCACTCACTTACTTTCGCTCCCTCAGGCTGTTTTCTATGCTAGAAATGCATTTTCTGTCTCAGAACCCGAACACACTATTAGCCATGCACAATAAAGGATGGCCTGTCAGTGACATCATTAAACCTTTTCCAGACATGAAAGGAAGCTCTCCCCCAAGAACACACACTTACTTCTTTGTTGAACTCGCACAGCTCCTTCTGGAGATCAGCTTGAGCGTAATAGACTTCACTCCTGCCGGCTATATCATCACCTGATGATAATGTGCCGGAGGGCAATGAGGAGAATGGCACTTAGTTGACATTTTATTGCTTATAAAAGAAATGCATTAGCTGTGATAGTGATATCCAGCCATTGCTCAACTGAGTTCAGGTGTCTATATGTGTCTGTTCTTGGTTTTACTGACTTTGTGAGGACAGTACACACACACAATAACAAGAAAATATTCTGGTATTTTGCAGGAAAAGTTTAAAAGTTTAACAAAACTTAATTTCTCTTATTTTACAGGTGAAGGAATAAAGTTCTCTTCAGTGTTAATGTAAGTTAATACAAAACAATTTTAATTTAGATAGCACTTTTTCTATTAGCCCGTCTGTTGAGAAATCTCTAAACCTGGCATTTACACATATAGTCACATAATAAACCACCAGTCTAAAGTCTAAATTCTTAATTTTCAAAATACATTCTGCTATAAAGTCTTACATGCAACTGAAATGTAGTTAAAATTTTTGTGTAATATAAAAATGCGTATGGAAAATCTTCTTTCTGATGCCCAGCGGCACAGCCATCCAACTGTTGACCCTATTGCTGGGAGACTGTGAATTCAATCCCCATTGATGCAATGGGGTGCTCTCACAAAGCCTGATATTAGCTAAGATGCATGTTTGTAAGCTGATGTAACAGAACTGGCAGTTTGTTCTCTTCTCCAAGCATGTTGAACTGTCCATTAGGAACTGTTTTAAAAGATGTTGAGTTGCTTCATGCATCTCAGGAAACACAGGTGGTAGCCTTGGTAGCGTCATATGGTGGGGAGACCATCATGCCTTGGTCTAATAATTGTATCAGCATGCAAGTAGAGACACCAGAGACTCTGAGTGAATGAAAAGTAGTGTTGCCATACTAGCGGCCTTGGTCTTGACCTCATTTTGACCTCATTTGGATTCAGTCTTGACTCAGTCTTGGGGTAATGTGGAGTGTGATGGCTCCGTTTGAGGTAACTGGAAGCTGAATTATTGTTAAATATTAACAAAACCAGGATAAACAGTCCTTGTGATGCCTCACTGATATGCACTGCTGAGATACAGACAGAGCTGGATGCACATAACAGTATGTATATAAAGTTATAAAAGAACTGCTACTTTGGTGCTACAACTCCAAGATAACCATCTGGCAAGATATTTCATCTGAACTTGCTACAAAATCTTTAATCAATTAATCAGAACCTTCATTTCAGATAGGAGGTGGGACACATCTCATACAGTAAGCTTGCGTTCAGTGAGCGGAGCTGCAGCTCATTAATTCGATAAAAAGGGTTTTACTGATGTATAAAATGAATGCAGTCACAGTTTATGCTACTATGTGAATTAATGTCAGTTTAAATGTCTCTCACTGCTACTGCTGAACTATGACTGCTGTCAGATCTTCCTTGGTCGTTGCGGAGGTGTCAAATCTTTAGTTCAGTGTGTTTTATCATGCTCATATCACTCCTGAAGCTTAAGCTGCTGTTAATAACAGAAGACGAGCAGTACAGCATTTGATTTTGGTGCATGGATCGGAGCATATTTTTGACTAGTACTTCAGCAAATACCACAGAGCTGTAGTTCTCTGTTCTCAGGCATGTGCAGCTCAGAGCTCTCACCACTGCTTCCAGTTACAATGCAAGTTTGACTATGAAAATTATCAAATAATAATTGACATAATAATGATTTAGGCTATGTTATATAATGTTATATTGCACTACTTATTGTATAAAATGTGATGGTATTTATTATAATATGTAATATGTAAATTAGTGATTTTTTTATTGTTTTTATTTAGTATATATTTATTTAACATATTTTATCACACACTTAATAAGCTGCAATCTGTCCAATGTGGAAAAAAACAGTTTTTTTGAAAGAGTAACAGCAATTGAGTGTTAATATACTTAAATATATTTTAATTTCACAACTTTCAATGATAAAAGCCAAGTTCACAGTGTCAGAGCAGCAATTCAGAAATCCAGTCTCTGCCAGCAGCTGTAAATGATATTAAGTTCAGCTACAAAGGTTTTTGTTTTTTTCTTATTCCAAACTAGTCAAACTTATTCCAAAGTAGGTGTAGGATGGATAACGAGATGGTAGCATGGACGCTTAAACGTTGGTCAGTAAGGACTTGTCAGCAGAGCAGCACTGGGCGGCGGTTTCTTAACTTCTGCTGTATTCAGTAAGAAAGTGGAATGTTTCCCATGTCCCAGGCTTAGAGAAGAGGCTTGGGAATTGTTAGGAAGACACATTAATGTACATAAAATGAGTATATTAATTTTATTTGTATTTGAAATCTTAGTGTTCTGGTGCTACACGAATATATCACTGCGTCTCAGCAATGAAAACTTTACAAAGAAAGGAAAATAGGTTTCTATCAACTGTTGATGCAATGAAATGAATTCTGGACTATTTATTATCAAATCTCCACACAGCAACTGTGTAACTGTAAAGGCCAGCTGCTGTAAATAGAGAGAGAAAGGATGTATTGAACAGATCATAAAAGCTGTGCGAGGCACTTTCAGTAAATTATACTGAGACACATCCCTCACAGGATGACATTTGCAGCTTGCTCAGCAGGATGAGAGAGAAAGAAAGCGAGAAAAGAGACTTTCACAGTGCAAAGTGACTGTACCAGTTCCCAATCTGCAGTTCTCATAGTGGAGTAGTATACATGTCTATACCTGTATAACAGAGTCCTGTTTGGCACGCTACTCTGTATCCAGATTGGTTTTTATCTGGATATCTTGGCTCACAGTGGCGTGCAGCTCTACAGTGAATAATAGCTGGACAGATGTATCTACACCTGTTTCATGACTGTGGGCAGCAAAGCACAGCTGATGCTGAACTGAAAGCACCACAATCAACACAAATGAACTAGAAGCTCATGAAAAGTTTTAATTTGGGCATCTATAAATAGATGTTTTTATATATTTCCTGATAACATACTGTAATCATGTCTCATCCCACAGCTAAAAACAGTAGTAGCATTAGTCCTGAAGCATGAAATTGACCTCCTTTGTCCTGATAACAAGGGGTGGTCAAAGTGGTCAGGGCTACACCTGAAATCTAATTGACCCCAGATGCTACCACCAAATATCCTGCCACCTGCCACCATTGGCTGGGGTAGGTGTTTGTACCCTTAAGAGGATATTTAGGGTCACGTAGAAAATGTATCTATGTAATAGACATATAACACATATTTAAATTGGAGGTATGTGCATGTGGGTTCACTTCAGTTTCTCTCTGTCATACAGAAAATGCACAAAAAGTTTATAGTAGATAGTGAATCGTTTATAGTACAGGAGTATAGTACCCAAATAACTTTCAATAATAAATAAATAGTAATCTTTACTCATTCAAAGACATTCTCCAATCAATTGCATTTAATAAATAATTCACAGTAGTTACTGAATAATAACTGGATAATAAGTCTGCGGTTCAAGGGGTTAAGCACTTCTTTCCATTCACTGAGCAGTTTCTCTTCAATTCTCTTTGGTTCTATGTGGTCTGGTGAGCTGCAAACATCAAATCAAAGACAGGCTGTTTTTAAAATGCCGGGAGCAGAGCCAGCAACTGGCAGCACTCTTCACTGCTTGTGCTAAAGAGCCACGGCACACGCATGATTCATCACAGCAGCTAATTAGCAAGTGCTTCATTAGTTAAGTGTGGTGTATTAGAAAAGGGAGACACTGAACGACACACTGCACATTTGACCTCCCACGACTAGAGCGGAGAAATACTCAACGACCTGGTCATGAATCCACATAAACCCTTCGTTTATTTTTATTATCCTTCTATTGCACAATGCATGTAATGTATTAAATGTAATGACCTAAATGTAACAGCTATCTGGAATGTTATAGCAACCTCAGGCCAACTACATGGAATACCAAAGCAAACTCAGAACAGATACCTGGAATGCCTTCACACCCCCCGGAAAGCTACCTGGAATATTTTAGCAACCTTAGGGCTGCTACCTGGAATATTATAGCAACCTTAGGGCTGCTACCTTGATTAATATAGCAACCTCAGGGCAGCTACCTGGAATACTATAGCAACCTCAGGACAACTACATGGAATACCAAATCAAACTCAGAACAGCTTCCTGAAATATTACAGCAAGCTCAGGGAAGTTTGTGGGAATATTAGAGCAACCTCAGGACAGTTACCTGGAATATTAGTGTAACCTCAGGACAGTTACCTGAAATATTACAGCAACCTCAGGACGGCTACCTGAAATATTACAGCAACCTCAGGACAGCTACCTGGAATATTACAGCAACATCAGGACAACTACCTGGAATACCATATCAACTTCAAGACAGCTGCCTGGAATATTAAAGCAATCTCAGGACAGCTACTTGGAATATTAAAGCAATCTCAGGACAACTACTTGGAATATTAAAGCAATCTCAGGACAGCTACCTGGAATATTAGAGCAACCTCAGGACAGCTCCCTGGAATATTAAAGCAACCTCAGGACAACTACCTGGAATACCATAGCAACTTCAGGACAGCTGCCTGGAATATTACAGCAACATCAGGACAACTATCTAGAATATTATAGCAACATCAGGACAGGTACCTGAAATATTAAAGCAACCTCAGGACAGGTACCTGAAATATTATAGCAACATCAGGACAGGTACCTGAAATATTATAGCAACATCAGGACAGGTACCTGAAATATTATAGCCACATCAGGACAGGTACCTAAAATATTATAGCAACATCAGGACAGATACCTAGAATATTATAGCAACATCAGTACAAGTACCTGGAATACCATAGCAACCTCAGGACAGCTACCTGGAATACGATTTCAAATGAAAATGTTGAGTGGGCAGTGAAGGACAGGAGACTGAAACCAGACACATAGCAAATAAACCTGCCACACATTGCTTTAGTTTATACATTCGAATGGAAGGAGAGATCAGAATGAAAGAGAGAGAAAGAGATGGAGAGACAGACATAAATCACCCCACTGCTCTAAACTTGCACTGCTACTGAGCGACTGGGGTAAATGGCCAATTCCAGTTCCAGAGTTCCAGAGTTATGGATGTGACATTTGCACCCATATTGACTTACAAATCGTCTCTGAGCCCAAGCTGGGCACCAACGAGGCAATTAGCAGATTTAGCTTACAGTCTTTCAGGGAGATTGAGGACAAGGCAATTTACATATTACAGCAATTCATCAGCGTTATAGATATCATCAAGCACCAATGTTGTGGAACATAGTTGGTACATTAGCAACCTTAGGGCAGCTACCTAAATAATTAATGCAATCTCAGGGTAGCTACCTTGAATACTATAGCAACCTCAGGACAACTACCTGGAATATTAAAGCAACCTCAGGACAACTACTTGGAATATTAAAGCAACTTCAGGGCAGCTACTTTGAATACTATAGCAACCTCAGGGCAACTACCTGGAATACTATAGCAACCTCAGGACAGCTACCTTGAATACTATAGCAACCTCAGGGCAGCTACCTGGAATACTATAGCAACCTCAGGATAACTACCTGCAATGTTAATGCAACCTTAGGGCAGCTACCAGGAATATTAATGCAACCTCAGGGCAGCTACCTGGAATATTAATGCAACCTCAGGGCAGCTACCTGGAATTTTAATGCAACCTGAGGGCAGCTACCTGAAATACTATAGCAACCTCAGGACAACTATCTGGAATATTAATGCAACCTCAGGGCAGCTACCTGGTATATTAATGCAACCTCAGGACAGCTACCTGGAATATTAATGCAACCTCAGGGCAGCTCCCTTGAATACTATAGCAACCTCAGGGCAGCTACCTGGAATACTATAGCAACCTCAGGATAACTACCTGCAATATTAATGCAACCTTAGGGCAGCTACCAGGAATATTAATGCAACCTGAGGGCAGCTACCTAGAACACTATAGCAACCTCAGGACAGCTACCTGGAATATTAATGCAACCTCAGGGCAGCTATCTGGAATATTAATGCAACCTCAGGGCAGCTACCTAGAACACTATAGCAACCTCAGGACAGCTACCTGGAATATTAATGCAACCTCAGGGCAGCTACCTGGAATATTAAAGCAACCTCAGGACAACTACCTGGAATATTAATGCAACCTCAGGGCAGCTACCTGGAATATTAATGCAACCTCAGGGCAGCTCCCTTGAATACTATAGCAACCTCAGGACAACTACCTGGAATATTAATGCAACCTCGGGCCAGCTATCTGAAATATTAAAGCAACCTTAGGGCAGCTACCTGGAATTCTATAGCAACCTAAAGACAACTATCTGGAATATCAGTGTTACCTCAGGGCAGCTACCTGGAATATTAATGCAACCTCAGGGCAGCTACCTGGAATATTAATGCAACCTCAGGGCAGCTCCCTGGAATACTATAGCAACCTTAGGGCAGCTACCTGGAATACTATAGCAACCTCAGGGCAGCTACCTGGAATATTAATGCAACCTCAGGGGAGCTCCCTGGAATACTATAGCAAACTCAGGGCAGCTACCTGGAATATTAAAGTAATCTCAGGACAACTACATGGAATAGCAAATCAAACTCACGACAATTACCTGGAATATTAATGCAACCTCAGGGCAGCTACCTGAAATACTATAGCAAACTCAGTGCAGCTATCTGGAATATTAAAGCCATCTTAATACAACTACAAGGAATACCAAATCAAACTCAGTACAACAACCTGGAATATTAATGTAACCTCAGGGCAGCTCCCTGGAATACTATAGCAACCTCAGGACAGCTACGTGGAATACTATAGCAACCTCAGGGCAGTTACCTGGAATACTATAGAAACCTCAGGGCAGCTACCTGGAATATTAAAGCAACCTCAGGGCAGCTACCTGGAATACTATAGCGACCTCAGGACAGCTACCTGGAATACTATAGCAACCTCAGGGCAGTTACCTGGAATACTATAGAAACCTCAGGGCAGCTACCTGGAATATTAAAACAACCTCAGGGCAGCTACCTGGAATACTATAGCGACCTCAGGACAACTACCTGGAATACTATGGCAACCTCAGGACAGCTACCTGAAATACTATGGCAACCTCAGAACAGCTACCTGAAAAAACTGAAAAAACTACATGGAATAGCAAATCAAACTCACGACAATTACCTGGAATATTAATGCAACCTCAGGGCAGCTACCTGAAATACTATAGCAAACTCAGTGCAGCTATCTGGAATATTAAAGCCATCTTAATACAACTACAAGGAATACCAAATCAAACTCAGTACAACAACCTGGAATATTAATGTAACCTCAGGGCAGCTCCCTGGAATACTATAGCAACCTCAGGACAGCTACGTGGAATACTATAGCAACCTCAGGGCAGTTACGTGGAATACTATAGAAACCTCAGGGCAGCTACCTGGAATATTAAAACAACCTCAGGGCAGCTACCTGGAATACTATAGCGACCTCAGGACAGCTACCTGGAATACTATAGCAACCTCAGGGCAGTTACCTGGAATACTATAGAAACCTCAGGGCAGCTACCTGGAATATTAAAACAACCTCAGGGCAGCTACCTGGAATACTATAGCGACCTCAGGACAGCTACCTGAAATACTATGGCAACCTCAGAACAGCTACCTGAAATACTATAGCAACCTCAGGACAAGTACCTGGAATATTAATGCAACCTCATATATGGAACATTGTTGGTAAATTGGCATTATGGATGTGACATTTCTCTGTTATGGGGTGACATCAGGTGAAAAAAGTAATACTTTTAAGAGAGAAAGTTGCTGACTGAAAGTTCCATTTACACACAAAAATGTATGCAAATAACATTTAAGCTAATTAGCAGTTTAAACTCAGCAGCACATAGCAGTCCAGTTTATCTATGGATGAGTGCATTTATCCTATCAGGTCAAACAGCAGCTGTTCAATTAGTCATATCCCACAAAAATGTTTAATATAGGGGGATTTAATCCTTTGACCTCTCATTATTTCTGACACAGTGAGAAATTGTCCTCCACAGACTACAGTAAACACATGGTTACATGGAGAATTTTAGTATTAAACTAACAATAACAGGATTAAACGATACAAAATAATGAGATATGAATCTGACCCGACCCGACAGGGGCTCAACAAAAGACAAGGTTTAAAAACAACATCACGCTCAGATCAGGACCTCATGCCCTGCAAGTATGTTTAAGCTTTAAAGCTGTTTTTGAGCCTGGAAGCAGTCCAGACCATCTCTGGTCCTCCAGAAATTGGTGACTGTGTGTGTGAAAGCTATTCGCTCCTGGTGTTGTGTTTTGTCGCGTGATTGGTTCATTTTGTTATATGACTGTTTTGACTTTTTCATGTTTCCTTTTGGTAGGATTGTTGTGGAGACATGGAGTAAATGTTTGTATCCAAGGAAAAGAAATAGAATCAAATGAAGCACTGTAATTAATACTGCAGATATACAACAGTATCTTACTGGAGACAGATTAATATTTATGGTGCGTCAGTGTGTTATTCCCAGCAGCAAAACAATTTATTGTGAGTCCTTCTTAATTTTTATTTTTTTTTATTTTGTGGAGATTTATAAGAATTAAATGCAAAAGTGACTGTAAAATTGCTGTAAAAACAGGTATTCTACTGTAACAGTAATCCAACATACATTAATCATGTTAAATTACAGAAAAGGCACTGTAAAATAACAGTAACATGCTGCCACATACAGTACAATTACCATAAAAATGCACTTAGTCTACTGTGTATATAGTAATTAAATATACAATAAAATATAATTCAAATAAATTCCAGTAGATGCACTGTAAAATCACAGTAAAATGGTGGCATCTTTGCTGCCGTTATTTTACTGTTAATTTACAGTGAAATTCTTTACAGTGTAGAAAATAAAAACAAAAAAATAGCTTGCTGCACTGAAGTTCCTTATGTTACTGCTGCTACTTCAGAAATGCTTAGCGTACTTTGGACGAGATCTGCTGTGACTTTTCATCAACCCAACATCTCCCTTTTCTGATGTATTTTCTGGTACTGATGCATTGTTCATTCATTCCTGGTTTTCATTCAGGAGCACTTTGACCTCTCTTCAAACTTCAGTGCTCGACTGATCTTAGATATTTAGCCAATTAATGCTGGTAAAATTGTAAAATTATACTATTTCAAGAATATTGCACTGAGAAAGCTGGACATGATTAAATAATGGTGAGAACGCAGTCATCAACACTGATATTTAAGTGATGCTCCTACGTATACTTGACCATGTGATGGGTGGAGCTAAACCTATACTGGGGATCTTCATATGCAATATTTGCGATGATAGTTATACATATATATCTACAATGATTGCTAATGCTGAGTAAGTCTTAAATCGGCATAGAATGTACACATTAGGTTAGTACCTTAATGTGTTCTGGGGGGTTGGGTTATTATTTTTTCATATGTATGAAGTTTAGAAGTCATTCACACATTTACTCATTTATATGATGTTCAAGATTGAAGCTCATGCTAAACTCAGATTAAATACTTAGCCTGTTGCTTAGGCCAGCTAGCCAACATGATCACAGTTAAGAAATGGGAAGTAGTGAGAGAGTAGAAAGTAGAGAGTAGTCTATGCAACCTACGTCTGAAGAACAAAACCCATTTGGTGAAAATGGATTGGGTAATAAGGAAGTTATGGCCAAATGAATCAATGCACTGTACAGTTTTAGATTTTGTCCAAGCTATGGTCGATGATTGCATGAAACCACCTGGCTGCTTATTGATTCCATGTGATTTGGACATTGTAAGCTGCTAGAGAAAGACCCTTAAAACAGTTTTGCATGTCTACGTTCACTGTGACTGTTTTCATTACCTCCAAAAGATAAAACGATATCTGCTCTAAGATTTTGATGAATAATGTGTGCTGGTCATTCAGTAAAACTTGATAAAGCTGGGAAATGAATGTGCACTTATCTATTGTAGAGGCAAGCCAATTCAGTCTAATTAAATTCACTTCACCGATCTGTTGGACCTACCTGACTCACACATTCTACTGCACAAGCTTCCAGCAGAAGAATGGGCTCACTTATTACTGCACCTTCAGATATGATGTAAGAAAAGACCACCGCATGCCTATTAGGTGAATTGAGCTATACAGAATACATTAGTTTATAGAAATGTGCAGTCCGAACATTCTTATTCAGAATACTTGACCTTGATCTGATTAAGTAATAGCCGGCATGGTCAAATTTTGTATTGCATGTCGTCCTAGTCAAAACTTTCCAAGCAAGCCGGAGGTAATAGAGTCGATTGGTTGAATAGTGCTAGATACCTCTGACCCTGTTGCTATACTGACTGACGAGCCGCCAGAAGTAAAGGGGCACTCGGGTCAAAATGAAGAATGTAACCACTGCGTCATCTTTTGTGCACATACCTACTCGCCTCCTATGGTGGTGCCACAATAGCCTTCACAATGAGGTTTTCTTGTTTGGTGACTCAGAAAACCTTCCACATATGATGTATTTAGGAGGTTGGAGGCACTTTTGAAAAACATAATGATGGACCGTTGGCCTTTTTTCACTCTGGTGCTAATGCTACCGCTAGGAAACTGAGCAAAACAAGTCACACACTCGACAGGACTGCCTTTGATGAATGCATGCATTTGCTGGGACATTGTTTTGACAATCTTATGCAAGCTGGCAACATTTACTTTCATCCAGAGATGCACTGACTTCAGAAGAGTCCAACTACTCCAGAAAGTCTTCTCTAGAACATTGCAAAGACTTTCATTAGGGTTAAGGTCAGGACTCTGCGTTGGACAGTTCATGATCTATCATTTTCCCTGAAACACTCCTACACAATCTGAACCCCATGAATCTCAGCACTATTGTCTAGAGATGGAAGGATTGATCGGCCATGTATCGGTATCGGACGATTTTTAATCTAAATATGTGATTGGCGATCGCCCGATCGATGGCGGTAAACAAATGAGCCTAATTTCTGTATATACAGCTAGCGGTTCATCCAGGAAGAGGAGACCTCTGTTAAACCCCCACCAGCCAGGACCCTGCAATTCCTATCTGAACCACAAGGTGGAAACACATACCGTTTCGTTTTCGACAGACTGACTAAAGCAGCGGCCTCGTGAGAACAGTTCAAGTGTTCACTGCACGTGCGGAAAGAAAACATCGTCCGTCTGACAGTTTGTTACCGTCTGTGACTCAGACTCATCCAGGGCAGTTTGTAACATCTGTAAAATTAGTAAAATCAGCGTCTCTCGCGGGGAAACCAAGACAGAGACATTTAACACTACTAATCTGATCTGACACTTCAGAGACACCACACAGCTGAATACAGTGAGTATCAGCAAACAGCAGAGCTAGCACACGCAGCCCAGAGAACTGACCGGTACGAACAGTACAGCAGCAGCAACAGCCAGCTAAAGAAACCACAGCCAGAGTGATTGAGTTTTTAGTTCTAGATAAGCAGCTCTTCTCGGCTGTAGAAGACATTCATTCTGCTGCTTAATATTCCACCTGGATCCATGCTCTGCTGTTACTAGTAGAGATACTTTTCAGATGTCGAGCTGTATCATGCGGTTTACGCCCACATAGACCAACTTCTAATTTAGTTAAAATATTATGCTGTTTCAAATGAGCTCGTTATAATGATAATAAACCAATTTCCACCTTGTTTCATGACCTGCTTATGCTAATAATATGTAGCCCTGCCGTGTCTAATAGCCCCGCCCTAGATGGGTATCGACTATCGGCCGATCGCGCTGAAAGGTAATAGGTGATCGGAATCGGCCTCAAAAACACTGATCAGTCCATCTCCACTATTGTCCTAGAATATTCCTGTTTCATCAGAAAAGAAAAAATCCATTGTTGGGATAACCTGGTCAGTCGGCACATCCAGGTGGTCAGCTGACTTCATTTTATTGCCACATAATGATGCTGAGTCCTGACCTGACCAACTGAAGCACCCCCAGATTATAACACTGCCTCCAGAGGCTTGGACAGTGGGCACTATGCATGACGGGTGCAACACTTCATGCACTGCAATAGGATCAACCTGGACTTATCAGACCATGTCCCTTTTCTATTGCTCCACTGTCCAATCTTTAGGCTAATTAGCTTCACTAACCAGTGATCTTCTTATGTCCACACAGCTGTTTAGTCTCAATACTGTACGTTCTGGTCATGTGGAATGCTCAGTAATTATCCTATCAAAGGGTCTGTCTAAAAACCTAGTGAGCTGTGTAAGTAGGCACTGTCTAGGTAGGCAGCTGTTAAAGTAGACTGCGTTCTGTCTGACATCTGTCCTCATAAAAGAGGAGAGACTACGAAGTATTTACTCAGTTAAATATAATTGGCAGCTTATTTTGTCTAGGCAGTGTATTTGCATAATACGTAATGGATATTATGGACAAACACTGATGGACAAAACACAAAAATGATACAAAGACATATTAAATGCTATTTTATTTTAAATCATCCTGAATGCCTCTTGACACCCCCTGTTCTTATTGTTTGATACGTATTGTTCTGCAGTTACGTAAACAATGATGTCCAAATGGGCAGCTCCATTCAATATTTAGACTGGTTTTAAAACTTTAATATTGTTTACATAGTACGTCAAAGTCTTATGTCAAACGAGTGAGCCAATGCCCCTACAAGCTTCTTATTGATTGTGCTTCTCCTGTGCTTGTAGAGCATCAAAATAGAATTCTCCTGCAAAGTCTCGATCTCTGGTGTCTGTAGTTACACAAGCTTCAGGCTGCAGCTAGCTGGAGGTTTTCATCCAGATTCTTCATCCCAGCTGCCTACTTCACTTCGCCCTGGTGAGAGAGTCAGCAAGGCGCTGTGAGCGCTCCTGATCGTAAATATTGGATACGGAGGGAGTAACTGAAGGAGAGAACAGGCTCAGCCGTTCCTTCCATATTTCACATGGATCACAAGTACGCGGTGAGAATACATTATCTTGTTAGGTATGCCAATGCGAACGCCTTGCTGGAACCAATAACAGCAGTAGTAAAGTGAAGCAAACTCCTGAAAACTAATGAGCTCAAACTATGCCAACACTTCCAGCAGAACGCATCACCTCCGAAACATGCACATATACTTCTTCAATCAAGATAAACGAGCACCTGTACACTTAAACATAAATGGGTCTTGGCTTTAATATACAGTTCTTATGGAGGAACATCAATGAGAACCTTAACATTGGGGTTCTTGTAAGTATCATTCATAAAAATGGTTCATTAAAGCAGCGGTTATCAAAGTGGTCCTCAGATCCCTGGTTTAAGAATCTTTACAAGAATTGAGATTTCTTTTTCCTTTTGGGGTCCAACTACAATTGTAAAGTGTAAATTGTAAAGGCTTGGAGCACCTCAGGAACAGCTCATATGCATTTGTAGACAAGCTCCAAGATACAGAATCCAGCTGCCCATCACGTGCTGGATTTAGATGACTTTTGGCTCCTGGAAGCTTTAGATTCCTTTTTAGATGGCATTGCAAATGCCCTCTTCTTAGAGCTAGTTATGGACCCATGGTTGTTTTTTGATATGATGCCAAGTGTTAAGCATCTTGTGCACGCCCCTCCAAAGTTCAATAGCACTACAGCAGCCATTCTGGGCCCTGCGGCAATGACAAAGATGTCATTCTCCCTTATTGTAAGTCAGAAAATGAAATGGAACCAGAAGAGGTGCTTCTCTGCTGAACATCTCTTTTAGCATCTTTGTATGAGAGCAAAATAAATCTCAAGGGTTAGGCTGCTATATGTATCCTCTAAATAGCTGGAGTATGTGATATTTTAGTATCCAGTCACTACAGAAGAGCCGTCTTTCATCAAATACAGAACATTACTGCAGTGCTCCGGAAATTAAGATATTAACCATGGCATCCCAACAGCCTACTATAAATGGAGGTGGAATTGTGCTATTTCCAATTACAGAAAGCGAATATTATTCAGAAAGCACCCGGTGTACCCAGCCACATGGATGCTATGGTTAATTGACTGAACTCCAATCCCTGCAGTGCAGGAGGTCTCAGAAACCTGAATGTGAAAAATTGCCTAGAGTTACCTGTCATAGGCCCAGTGTGGCCTCGTATCTGCAGCATCAGAGAATTTATTCCAGCCTCTGCTGTAAGTGTATGTATGAGAGAGTCGGGAAGGTGCACAAAGATGATCTCACATGGCTGCAGGTGACTTGAAGATTTCAATTTATTTCAGCAGCAAGGCTTTCAGCATGTATATCTGTGCGAGCGAAAGAAAGGCAATGCTATAGTCATCCCTAATGAAGGCCCATGAGGCTGCAGGCTGCTGTAGAATTGACCTGCCATCGGTCAGAGCGGGTCAGGTAAGAGAGACGATCTGCCTACAGGGCTGATGAATTAAGCAGGTCCCTGATGAACAATGCACTGTCTGCTACAGAACTTAATGGGAGGAATGTTAAAGCGATTGGATTCTGAACATGCAGAGATTTAAAGCTAAGTTAACGCTGTAGTCCATAAACCCTTAGCTATTGCGGCAGGGCTTAAGGAATTTGCAGACATTTCTCAGGTTGTTCTTGCACACACTGTCTTCAGCTACATAAATAATGCCAAGATACTCAGGAACAGCAAAGGAATCGACAAAGAACAGCATGATACATGCTAAAACATGGTTCTTCAAGGGCTCTTTAGTAAAGGCAATGGCTCTATTTAGAGCAAAGAGTTTTATACAGAGTTTTATTGCAAGCTTAATAGTGCTTTGCATTTCATGGTGAAATGGCTCTTCAAATTGATATAGAATGTGTTGGATATAGTTCTATATACAACCTTTTTTGAAAACAGAGGCTTCTATGGTTACAAGCTTGACATTGTAACAAACAGAAAACATTTCTGGTGCTATAGAGAAGCATTTAAAGATATTTCAATATAGATACATACACAAACATTCATATTCTCCATCAATCTGTAGGCCATGTGAGGAACTAATGTCGTTACTAAAGAGCCATTGAAGAATCATCTTTTTTTTAGTGTGAACAGCTCAAAGGCCTGGCAAAAAGCTACACTGGATATATGCAACCCTTAATAAATGCATTAAAGTTAAATGAAAATGTGTTGGGTGGGGGTTGTGGGTTCTTATCAGTTTATCCATATACAAAGAAAATATATTATATATATATATATATATATATATATATATATATAGATGTAACTAAGTCAGTTACTAAGTCTGATTGGACCCAGTACGTACTGCTCGAGTGGTAGGCTGTCAGTACGCAGTAATTTAGTATCCATGCAATTTTTGATGTGCAATGTCCACCATCTTACCAATGTCCTGTGACACAAGACATCAGACCACAATGGTAAATGTCCTTCTGTTCTTTAAAAATCCTATTTACTGACATCACATTTTGTGACATTAAGCTTTTTAATCACTTTTAATCAGCCTACTGATTTCATCTACTGCGTAGTAGGCAAGTAGGCTATTTAGGACGCACCCAAAGTTTAGGTCCACAGTTGCCTCGTTTAGCTCCCTAGGTCAGTAATAGAGCACACATACGGCTTTCACCCCTACTTTCTAATCTAATCAAATGCTTTCTTCAATTTGACAGGTTCAGTTCACTCTTAGGAGCATTGTTTATGATAGTTAAAATCAAACGAGGCAGTCCACACTGCACTGTCTATGTAATCTTACTCTGTATAGAAGCTCATATTGCTTTTGAATTATGAGTTGTTGCTAATAACAGCAAACATTTTATTTTGTTCCACAGACCACATAACTACTTTGACAGGCTGGGCCAAATGGTTTAATTCATTTAAGCTGACGTAAAATAAAACCAAAAAGATTGAGGCCTGGCTTTGTTTGCGGTACATACAGACATGAAATATCTTTATAAGTAAAGTTAAAACAAACAGCAGGTCATTTGATGGAGGCAAATGTAACCCCCTAGTACCCCTTAGTGTCACACCTGGTAATGCAGTGATTGATTGAAATCAGTGTGTAGTTTTTTAAGACAAATCAATAAAAAATGGGCTTGACTGAAGTAGAAACATAAATGTACTGCACTCATGAGATGCTGCTGGTGTGGGTTTTCTCCCTTTCATTGATGCACACAAAAGTGTTAACAGAGTGTTAACAGCGCCCTCAAGTGGAGGATCTGTTAAACACGACTATATAGTCAACCTCTTTATCATTGGAAGACTACTCATTAATTCATTCATTGGGAACATCTATTTTAATAAGATCTTGAGTGGAAGAGAACTAGATTGAGTATCAGCTCAGGCCTCATCGTTCCTCTGTGATTCACAAGGATGAGATATGGACAGCTTGTGTTTGAAATATGTTCTGTCTTCCCCAAAACAGAGAACGAATCAAATCTAGACATCCTGTCAAACTGTCCTAGATTGGCTTGTGATCTACATGAGCGGTGGCGTGACTAAGTACATACATGGGCTGCTTGATCACCCTGTGAGGGCATATTTAGAGTGGGTACAGTGTGGCTTAGCTTGTGTGAAGAAGAGAGAGCGTTCTTTCTTTCTCTTGAAGCAAAAACAGCAATATGTCCTATTCCCAAAGCTGTGTTCTGAATTTCAGCTTATCATGATGTTGGCAGAGCGGGGAAAAAGAGGGTGAGAGAGAGACGCGAGAGAAAAAGAGAAGAGAGAGAGACAGAGAGAGAGTGTGTGTGTGTGTGTGTGTGTGTGTGTGTGTGTGTGTGAGTGAGAGAGAGAGAAAGATGGAGGAGAAAAGGAGAGAGAGAGACAAAGAAGTAGATAGATAGAGAGAGAGAGAGAGAGAGAGAGAGAGAGAAAGAGAGGAAGAAAAAGAGAGTGAAAGAGAAAGGTAGAGTGAGAGAGAGAAGGGAGAGAAAAAGAGAAGAGAGAGAGAGTCAGAGAGAGAGACTGAGGTAGAGAGACAAAGAGAGAGGGATAGAGAGAGAGACAGAGATAGAGAGACAGAGAGGGAGAGAGAGGCAGAGACAGAGAGAGGGAGGGAGGGAGAGAGAGACAGAGAGACAGAGAGAGAGGGAGAGTGACCAAGATAGAGAGACAAAGAGAGAGTGAGGGAGAGAAAGGGAGAGAGAGGAAGAGACAGGGGAAAAGATAAACCGTGTCATAAATGTTTTAAATGGCATGGAAAGGAATTTCAGATGTGGTTGTCATGGAAACATAGTACACATTTCCCAGATCACCTTGTGGACCTGCTGTATTCAAATGGATTTATTTCACTTCCACATATTCAAGTGTTTATTCTCACCTCACAAACAGATCACAGCACAGTACATCTGCAGAAGGCGAGCTTTGATTTAAACAGACAATAAAATACTGTACACACTGTATTAATGCCAAATAATGTCACTGGCCACTTTACTGGAAACCCCTCAGTTGTAGCTCCATCTTTCTGTTGAACTCTTAAAGTAGTCTACCTGTTTATATACAGATTGCTATCTGTCCTCTAGCACTTCATCAGTGGGCAGTTTTGGTTGCTTTTGTATTGGAAATGTTTTGGGTGGTGGTCCACTCTCGACCTAACAATGTTTCTGATGTGTGTAAATATTCCAGCAACACCACGGCGTCCAAAACATTCACAAAATACAAACAACTGTGTTATTATATTAGTTTAGCTAGTTCGTGTCAGTCTGTAACTGTGACTTAGATGACAATCTGACCACATTGTATTAGCAATCAATGCAGAAATACAGGTAATGGCAACTATAGGTGTTTTAAGTAGCCAATTAGTGGAGTCTAGTGCATTTTCAGGTTTCTGGTTTAGTTTTTTCCATGTTATGTCACTATTTGACCTAACAACAAACAAACAAATCCAGTTAGAAGTTATATTAATGCAGAAAGGAATTGGTTCTAAAGTGAGTTAATTAACCTCTGTGTGTTAAAAGGGCTCACAGGAGCAACAAGAAACTTCTGTGATGCTTCTCTGATGAAAGATACTGCATGTAGACGTAAAGCACTCAGTAAAGCTCAGTTAATCTAAGGAGAGCTGAGTGAAACTCAGTGACACTCACCACGATCATTTTCTCCACTTTGGCGATGCCTTTACCGAATATGGTCCCCAGCTGGTCGCCCACTCCGGCCAGAAGGAAGCCGAACAGGGGGATTCCCAGCAGAGCGTAGACGATACAGAATATCCGTCCTCCTTCTGTGTGTGGTGAAATATTTCCAAATCCTGCAAGAAGAATGAGATGCAGAGACTGAGAACACTGTGGAAATCATTTAATTTAATACTAACTACTATTTTTTCAGTAACTACTATTAATTATTCAGTAAGTACTATAAATGATTCAGTAACTACTATAAATTAATCAGTATCTACTATAAATTACTCAGTAACTGCTATAAATGAATCAGTATATACTATAAATTATTCAGTCTCTACTATAAATGATTTAGTATCTACTATAAAGTATTTAGTATCTACTTCTATAAAGTATTCAGTAACTGTTATAATTATTCAGTATCCACTACTAAAAAGTATTCAAAATCTACTATAAATTATTCAAAAAGTACTACAAATTATTCAGTATCTACTATAAATTATTCTTTAACTACTATAAATTGTATAGTATCTACCATAAATTATTTAGTATCCAATATAAAGTATTTAGTAACTACTAATAATTATTCAATATCTACTACAAAGTATTCACTATCCGCTTTAAATTATTCAGTTTCTACTACACATTACTTAGTATTTACTATAAATTATTCAGTAAATACTCTATAGTATTCAGTATCTCCTATAAAGTATTCAGTAGCCACTGTAAATCATTCAGTATCTCCTATAAAGTATTCAGGAGCCACTGTATCATTCTTTTTCTACTATTAACTATTGAGTATCTACCATTATTCAGTAACTGCTGTAAATTTCAACCAACAGGTTCAAATAGTTATAAAATACTGTCTCAAAATTACTTTAATATGCTTATTTCAATGAAATACCACAGAGAATGTATTCATAACCAATAACACTACGTGTGTAAAACTCATTCAATGACTTGTATAGTCATATGAGTACCTGCAAGTAAGAAACGTTAAGATTAGCTTTGGCCACTGCATCCTTGAGCTCAACATAAAACATCTCAAGCATGTAAAATACGAGGCAAGGCATGTTTTTATTGCATTTATGACTTTTGTGGTGCATGAGTGTGCACTATCACAGCTGAGCGTGGATGCTTTTGTGCAGTGTGTGCTCAAGGGGCTGCGGTTGACTCACACACTCTAGATACACACTTAATTCCTGCTCCACAGCTCCAGGCTCCAGCAATGGCTTTCAAAAAAACACACACAAGCAAATAAAAACTACATAAATATAACTGAGGGGAAATAAAGAGCTGGACCTGGAATTTTTTTAAAATAAAAAAGGTTGTGTGTGAACTTGAGGGGGTGGGGGTTTTGGGCAAATGTGAGGTTTAGCATAAATAAATGAAACACACTCCTGCTCACTCACTCATTCATATAACCTGCAGTGCCTTACCAAAGACCTTAGCTTGGAGTTTTAAATAGAATAGAATAGAATTTAGAAATATTTGCCACTTGTGTTTTTGCACACAGTGGAATTTGACCTCCACATTTAACCCATCCGTGCAGTGAAACACCCACATATACACACACTACTAAACATACACACTAGGGGGCAGTGGTGGGCAGCCCTATCCACAGCCCTGAGGGAGAAGTTAGGGGTTAGGTACCTTGCCTAAGGGCACTTCAGTCATGTCCTGTTGGTCTAGATCAGAGGTCACTAATAGGCGGAACGTGATTCCGGGTCCGGATCCAGATGTTGTTCAATGTGCATCCAAACAGATAAACTATTGAGAATGATTTAAATCTGACTGTGTTTATTTTAAGTGCGGAACTTTTCTTGTCTTTATGGTATACGGGCTTTGCAGCGCAGTAAACTCAAAGACCAATAGCGTGCCTTGCAAGATCAACAAAAGCGCTCCTCAGCCAATCAAATCTGTGCAGATTCGGCAGTATTTATATCACATGTTATATTACGGTCAGGAGCATTTATTTAGTGTATTATTTAAAAATAACTGCTATTCATTGATCTGTATTTATTATGAATTTTCCAGTAACTACTAAGATTAGAGTAAGATTAGTACATTCCTTATCCACTGAAAGCTTGATAAAATGATATGCTATAGTGTTTAAGCTCCAGATAGATGACAGAATAAGGCAAGTACCACTCTGGGCACTCTGGTCTGTCTCTTCAGTTCATCGATGCATTAAAACATGATTTAGCAATAATATACTGGTTTGTTTCTGTATGGTGACCTTTAAATACCAAGAAAACTCCCTGCCCTTGGGCTGTGCCCTAGAGTCCAGCAGGAGACGGCCTGAAGCCGCTCTGGTTTGAATGACCTCAAGTGCCCTGAATGTGAGTGCTGTACTAATACAGTTTTTCATCCATCTGTGTCAAAACACATTACTGCAGAAGTCACTACGGTATAGATCTATTCATTTAGAGACAGAGGGAGGAGAGAGAGAGAGAGAGAGAGAGAGAGAGAGAGAGAGAGAGAGAGCATGAGTGCGTGACAGAGACAGGCAGGCACAAAAAATAAGAGAAGGTGAGAATGGAAGATAGAAAAAAGCTGCTAATAGAGGAGAATGAAAGAGAGAAAATTAAGCAAAAGGGGGGGCAGAGATAGAGGAGAATAAAGATCTTCATGTGTGACATGTCAGGGATAATAGCTCGGGAAAAGCCACTGTGGAGAGCTGAAAAGAGGCACTGAACGAGGGCCATCTTTTTAAAAGCCTGCGTGATTCTCCACAGCGGTCAGCTCACTGAGGCCCAGGGCTATTAGAAACACATGGCTACCACAGAGAATGTCCAAAGCTACTGGTCTCCAACGCCCTGTTCAGCAATAATATGTGGTTGAGCCTACAGAGCAGGTATTATGTGGGTGGAGGATCATTCTGAGCACTGCAGTGACACTGACGAGGTGGCGGTTGGCAGGCTTAGATCAAACACACTTACAGAGGAATTCCACAGATTTTACAAAGTTTCTGAATAGTTCAATCAGGGATCAGCATGTTTACAACACGTACACTGCCGCTCAAAAGTTTGGAATCACAGTGAAATTTTCTTGTTTTTAATGTAGTATCTTCCTTCCTTAACACAACAATGGACTGACAGGTCTCTAAAGAAAGTTGTTTCTTTCTGGCCATTTTGAGCCGGTCAGCAAGCCATCAACTGCTGATGCTTCAGATACTAAACTAACCTAGAATGTTGTTCCCTTTTATGCTCACTTATTAGTAGAATGTTTTTCAGCTGTGCATCACAATTGAGCAAGAGTGTCCTAACAACCAATTAGCCCAATAACATCCTTAACTTGGATTGGTGGCCGTACCAGGAGATTTAGGCAGAGGACTAAGGATTGCTGATAATAGCACTATATGCAAAATAAACCTCTATACAAAAATAGGCTTTAATACAAACATTTTTATTCTTTAAAAATCATCTGATACACTTAAAATAATTGTGAAATGGACAATATTGTTTGCATGAAAACTGCATGAAATAATATTCTGAAGTGATCCTTAACTTTTGAGCGGTAGTGTATATAGCCATTTCTTTTCTATTCAAAACCATCAGTGAACCTACAAGTGTCTTCTGAGTTTCCCTTAGAACACCCTTCATGTACCTCTCTTCTCCGAATAGATTTTAAATCAATGGATTAAAACACATTTTATATTAGATATATTTTATGGTGATAAAATGTCTCAGAAATCATATCTAACAATTTCATGTAATAACTTTCTGTAAGGGCATCCAAACATCTGGTCACTATCACCACCACTGTAAGCATTTCACATTTTATACCACTCTGAATGACTCTTAACATTTACATCTTTACAATTTAATTATGTGGGTTTTTTTAATGGGTGGAGTTCCACTTGAATGAAGTGGCCTGTGAGAGCCTTATATTATTTGTACAATCTCTTCCACCTATATATATATATAAATATGCCTATTCATATTGGTTTGCATGTCTGGTATGTATTCTCTTGTTTATTGCTTTGTATATTAATTGTCTTGATTAACATTTTGTTCCAATGTGTGGCAGGTATATTAAGGAATAATGCTGGTTCATATGTTTGCCTTGTTTGGCCCCTCAGAAACAGTATGTAGCCAACGACCTGCTGGCCTGTTGGCCTGCTGGCCTGCTGACAGCAGTAACAATGGACATTGATCAGACAAAAGCTTTATCAGTGTAAATAGTTTAGTTAAGGCAGGAAGAGCTCTGTATACTTTATTTTTGTTATATACTACTGGGTTCATCTGGAATTCAGCAATGAGAAGAGTGCTTCATGAAGAGTATAATTTTCCCAACATTTACCATTGACTGCTGCAGTGGAATAAACTGGCTGTTTTCTGGGATGTCAAATGTCTTGTTGCTGAACTTTAGACAAACCCCATTTTACACAACAAAAATCCTGTCTTTCCCCACTTACAACCATGTACACTGATAAAGCTGTCCTCTGATAATAATCTATTTCCACAAGCAACTCTTCTCCACTCTGCCAGTGTGGCTTTATGCCAGCATTAGGTGTGAAATGTGAAATGTCTTTTTAAAGTAAACATGTGAAAGCAGCATTACAATAAGGAACACTTGACTTCACACTTGATCTGTGCAGAACTGTTGCCTTCAAGCCATGTTGGAAATCATATTTATGAGCTAAGTGCATCTGAACATCACCACAATGTCTTATTGATTAGTGGGAAACTTGACTTGCTCAATGAAGCCCAAGTTTCTGAGTTGAAGGTGCGTCAACAAAAAAACAATGATCGTTTCTGATAGTTGCATTTAAAATTGAGCTATATTTTAGCACAGTAATGCAAAATAAACACATATAATAAAAGAAAAAGGTATTATTTCCATATATCTTGTAGACACAAATCAAGTCTTTGTAGGCATAAGTAGAAAGGTGGAATTTTGAGGCAAGCAATAATAACTGGTTTGACACAGCTAGGTGCATCTTCTGTGAGTTAGAGTGGGTTAGAATTTTGCTGCACATTACATTGTAAATCAATCATGGTGTCAACCCACTTTCCCATAAGCCGTGGAACTTTAGTATGTATCTGCTGGCTAAAGCAGCATCATCTTTGTCTCCAGTTACTCGGTTTCCAGAATGTCTTTCATTGAACTTCTTGTGGGCATTTGTCTCGAATATGTTTGTGTTTTTAACAGAGACACAGAGTAATACTTTAACAGAGTATTAATCTAGTAATATCTCTGAGAACTTGCAAGCCATATTATAATGGATTTCTGCTCCATTAGTATTGTTTACATTGGCTTTCTATGAGCCCCACACCAAAATGAGCAAGATAACAGCTAAAGTAATATTCAGAGCACTGCTGTGATTCGCAATGCAAAGCTCTATAAAGCCAATACCGCCCATTAATCCATCTACAGATGTCATTACGCAACATGACAAGCTAGTTAGAGGCCATTGCTAACAGATGCTATAATCCAGAACTGCTTTCCAGCTAAACACAGAGCAGCTTTCTGCATCACATTTACCAGAGATTCCAGTCATACACCACCTTAAATGTAATTTCCCCATATCACCTGAACAGCTAATGCTAGCCAGTACATTAAATCAGAGACACCTTACGGTTCTCCTACACCAAACAACTATATCACAGCATAACAACGATGCTAAGAGACAGGCCAAGAGTTGTGTTTTCGAGTGAGCAGTAAATGGTGAACATTCAGTGCTGCTTCATTGTAATGAAGTTACACAAATGATGCAATGACAGATTGTTGACACAGCTAGCCAGCTAACTAATGTTTACAACTGCTATGAAGCTGGTGTTACTTAAACTGCTAATGGTAGGCTAGCTAACTAGCACATGTAGCCTACTAGCCTACCATTAGCTACAACAGAGCTTGAACAAAGTCTATAAAATGGACTTTACAAATTGTCACTGCCCAATAAAAACCTAGTATCGCATTTTTTGCACGATTTGTAGTGTTCTGCATAATTTGAAATGTTGTTATTTAAATTGTGTCAGCATTTGATGATTGGACCAATATAAATGCTCCAAATCTGCTTTTGCAGTACTTGGAAAGTGTTTTTCGCCTTTCCTATAAAGTTATCATTTTGGAGATATTAATTTTTTTGACAAATGTTTCTTTTTTCTTATATTGTTACAGAAATTGCTGGCATGTTGCAAATATGATGAAGAGACTGTTCAACATTAGCCAGCTGGTGCTACCAGCTACAGCTACCTTGTTTGGTATAGATACTGTGTGCTATGGTTTCTATAGTGTAGCTGGTATTAATATTAATAAAGTGACATTCACACTGAATATACTGCTTCTGCTCTAGTTTTCTAACAGATATTTGAAAAGTGGCATGTACAAAGACAGACTGATTGATGTGGGCAGTTCCACATTTGCAGCATTTTAACTCTGTTTAAAGTCAGTGTCACTCAGTTTTGTCACTGTCCAAAGTAAAACGTATCTCCATTTTTGTCTGTTTTTATCTTTTACATTTTATCAATGGAATGAAATGTTTCAACATAACAACATAAAATTACGGTTCCATTGACTTACATTAAATGTAAAGAAGTAGTTTTTGGAGTTACTCGTTTTTCTTTGGATAGAGAGTTGACAAAAACTAAAATATGGCTGTTGTAGCTCAGTGCACCATTATGCACTAGAACAAGAAGCACATTTTGATATCACTTCTGGGGTAGTTACATGGCATGCAAGTGAGTTTGGAAAAATGGAAAATTGAAGAGCAGCACTAAGAAGAATGCAGCCCTTTGTCTGAGAAAAGTCAGAGCTCACATCCAGTTGGATACGGAAATGTTTATGGCATCATTAGCGTTTTGAATGCGCTCTAATCACAGAAACGATAGGAAGCAGGAAGCAGGAGGCTGTGAATCCCGGCTCCATTTCCAGAGCGGGGGGTTAACAGAGGGAGAGGGATAACAGATTCAGAAGGAAGGGAAGAAAGAAGGTAACGATATGAAGGAAATGGAGTTGATTTCCCTGGAGAATGAAACAGCATTGTGATCCATCACGTCTTTTCGCTCTCACCTCACCTCTGAAGAGCGCCGGATGGAGGTAATGACCCACGCCTTCTCTCAGCGCTGCCTGCCATTTCCCATCTTAAGGACACTTGGGAAAACACTCAGCTCCCTGCAATTAGCATTTCCTTTACCTTTCACGCCACCAAGCAGCCCGCCTGCCCTTTTCTTTCCTCCCAACCTATTAGCCAGAGCATCGTCCACCTCCCCACCAATCAGCTGATTGCAATTAACGCTGCTAAGATCTGACTAAATGAGAGAAATTAACGAGAAGTTGCGTGAAATGCGTCATCCCAATGTATCGAGTGCAAAGCTGTGGAAAGGACCCTTCAGGCCGGGGTGATGACGGAGGTTTCTGATTGGATAAAACGCAGCAGCTCACAGTACAGCTGCTTCTGACACATGCTAATAGGTCTCACCCACACCCTACCTGCCTGTGGCCCCTCAGAGCCGGCGCCACACCTTCCACAAGCCAAACAAGTGACAAGTGAATCATTTCACAATGTCATTTAAATGAACGCTCTCATTCAGACTTCCGCTCTTATTTCTTTCTTTCCTATCCTCACTTTCTCTCTTCATCTCTTGTCCTCACATCTTTCTTTCTTCTTCTTTTTTTGCTCTTTTTTCTATCTTTTCTATTCTCTTTTTTCTTTTGCTTATTTTCCATTTTCTCTCTCTTCTCTGTCTTTCTCAGTCTCTTTTTTCTCTCGTGATTTATTATTTCTTTTTTCTTCTCTCTCTCCTTCTCTTACACTCTTTTTCTTTTTTTCTATTTGTTCTTTCTCTGTATGTTTATTTTTTCTTTTAGCTCTCCTTTTCTGTCTTGCTTTTTTTCTCTCTTATGTATCTCCTTCAATTTCTCTCTATTCTCCTTTTTCTCCCTTAGTTTTCTATAACTTTTCATCATTTTTATCTTGTTACGCTTTTCTTCTGTCAATCTTGTATTTTCCTCCAGTTTCAATTTCTCACTCCATATTTTATCCTTTATCTTTGTTCTCTCTCTCATTCTGACACTGATAAGTGGATCAGTATGGTTGAGACTCTGGGGCACTTACTGAGCTCCATTAATGACAATGAGAACCATAAGCAGGTTATTATTTATCACATTTATGGTGCAGCTATGATTCAGCCTTGGCGTTTATACACTACTGTACAAAAGTCTGAGGGACCTAAGATTGTTTAAAACCCTTTATCGTACTGAGCAGTCAAAGCAGGTTTTAGATGAGAACTGTAAATAATACTGGCTCGGAAGCTTAAATATTAAAAAAATTAAGTATTTTGCTGAATAAATAAAAGCATCCCGTCTGGAAAAATAACTTTTTCATATATAATGTCTCCTAGTAAAAAATTCAGCACAGTACTGTATAAAACAGAATGAGACCAAGTGGAGACAATGCCGTAAAGCATAGGCGGATGCAAACGCTGCTTAGCAGCTTTTCTACTGTTGGAGTGGTCTGGAGTGTCTAAAAGGCGGAGGTGGGGAGAGTAGCCTAAACCCACACACATTAGTACCACAACAACGAAATGATGATTCAAGATGTATTTTAAGTAGTCGGGCAGATTTAGTAAAACCCTCCCAGCATTCCTGTAGTGCTGAGAAGAACTCTAATAGAACCTCTACCACTATCCAGCATCTACCAGCACAGGAGCAGGAGTTGTTTCAGCTGGTGTTCTTCTCTTACTGGGTTTAAAGCGAAATGCTAAAGCTCCAAAATAAAAGACGCAGTCCAGTGATTAAATCTAAACCTTGAGTAGGACAGTCCTTCTTCTCCTTCCATCATTCAGCACAATGTTGACCAATGTGTGTGTGTATCAGCTGACATAGCAGAACTGGCAATTACCGCTCCCCTTCAATAGTGTTGACAGCTCTCTCTCTACCTTCACATAGCAGTTTCAAAAGATGCTGCGGCACTTCTCAGTGCCTTCGCTCTCACATCATGGCAGCATCATGCTGTGAGGGCGAAGAGTCATGAACATCATGCTGTGAAGACCTAGCTAGCAGGTGTGAGCTGACCACAAAACTAAACTGGAGGGAAACAGGGTAATAATAAATAAAAATAAAGATTAAATAAATAACAAAACATTTCCAGGAAGGTAGAAATCCAGCAAAACAACTGTACTGAGGCATATGGAACCGAGTACATAGAACTACTTCCTATCCACCTCTGATTAAAGTAAATGGAGAAAATAGTGCCTAGAATAAAGATCAGTATAAACTGAAAGCTCACATGTTGTTTGAGGTTGGCCTACAGTCTCAAGTCTATGTCCACGTACACAGGTTTACCACAACCTGTTAGGGTTGGTTATACGTTTATGGAATACCTACACTCTTCGGGAAAAAGTGAACCAAAGTGGACCAAAAGCGGAATTTTTGATCTTGCTCAATTCCAGATATGAACCCTATAAAATCCTGACTTATGGTCTAGGTTGTTTATGTTTTTATCTGTTTTAAGCTGTCACTCCTGAATAGAGCATTATTAACTCTTCTTTCTGTTTAGCCAGCAAAGCCCCAAACAGTGACTTTCTCCCAGACTCCAACTTCCAGAGTCCTCCAAAAGGTCATATGACTTCAAGGGCGTAGATTTGCTCTTGACATTGATGGGGACGTGTGTATCTGCAAACCCCCACCAATTGCTGTTTTTTGTTGTTGTTGTTGTTGTAGTTTTCTCTTTGCTCCGTGATAAAACAATAAAGAACTGATATACAACATATGCTATTCTATGTGTTTTTAACCTATTCTGAATAATTTAATTCATGAATTATATAATATTAAATTAACTGACAGTTGGCAGTTTGTTGAGCAGATAATTTCCAAACCATGTTATTCATAAGAGATGATTTTAGTCTGCTGTATGCTGTGTGCCTGAGCCTAGCATTGCCATTAACATTACTATGATGGACTCATTTCAATAGTGCACTTGATTTTAAGTGACTTACATGTTTCTTTAAAAAATAGCTCATTATGTCCACCTTCTTCTTTTTTTCTGCCATCCTCACTCGCTTTTGACACCCTTGTCAAACTCCGTTGGACCTGAGCCTTGCACAGTGAGTCTCGCATATGACTGGAAAGTTTTCTTAATTGGGGCTGGGGGGACAATTCCATAATCGCTGGATATTGGTGGGGACATATCACTTCCACCCATGCTAATCTCAACTGGTTTTTATTATACTCACAATTAAAACTCGTTGAGTTTGTATCTTGGTGGCAAAGTATAGCCAGTTTTCTGCAGCGTAGCAATGATATTAATTATGATTGAAATATGTTTGAAATTCACTTTTTGCAATAAATCTTCCCTGCTTTATTGTATTTGCAAGTGTCTGACAATTTATGACTTGTTTCAGATTGTCTGCAGATTAAAAAATAACTATTTAATGCAATTAAAAGGAAAAGCTTACCATAATAAATCATTCTATCTATTTGTTTACTGATTTTCTGTCAAACCATTAAATACATAATGTTTTGTCATTTCGTGCGTAGCCCAATTATTTGCCTGGTAGAGAGCAGCACAACCACAAAGCTTGGAATCCATGTTCTCAGTCAAATAAAATCAATATTGTTGTAGGTACATGTTAAAAATCACATTAATACACTGATGTATTCTGAATGTATATTCAGAATGAATCATATATTTGAAAGAAATGTTTATCAAATGCAGTTTTATGTAGAAGCGAAGACTATAAAATGTAATGAAATGTTATTCACCATGTAAAAAACGAATTCTTGCAGACACAGAGGACACAAGAGATTAACCCCCCCACATTCCTACGATCAAGTGACTCTTCGCTGCGCATTTTAAAAGATATTGGTTGGACTGATTGAAGAGTAACCCAGACAAATCACAGTTAAGCCATGCGGGACAAACTAGACCACACGCATTCCATTAAGTCTAAATTGGCCATCAAATTGACTTGGGCTGACAAAAAAAGTAGGAATATGTAAAAACTGACAGTGTTCAACAATAAATATCATAAAGCAAATACTATTAAACCAAGAGAAAAGCTATCAGCTAGTTTATACACTAGATAAAGTAACTGTTCACTCTGAGATATGTCAGATGCTAATTGTGGACCATACCAGAGGTTTGTATTTTTGGAGCAGATAGCACAACTAGCTAGCGCCATAACTATAAAATTGAGGGGGGTGGTAGTTTTGGACTGTCACTGACATAAGCTTATCATCACAGCTGACATTATCCTACAAAAGGTATATAAATGCTAATGTAACCTTAATGACATATGATGCCTATTAGCTTATGGTAGGGTTATGTTAGCTGTCAAACAAGCTCATGCAAGCATCATGTAGCCTTATGAACAATACACTACAGTAAAAGCATTACCATCTGACTACTACAAAATAGTGCTACAAAGCAGAAGTCATTAATGTTCGGATATGCGATATAGAGAACGACAGAGAAATGAAAGCAAATACAGTGAATGTTACTGCACAATTTTTATTTTATATGAGTTTATCATATTGGAAGACATAATTACAGCTGTGTCTGCCTCACTTTCAAAATCATTGCTATGTCCCTGTGTTTTACCATGATTATACAATTTAGAAATGCATTTTAAAGGTTATGTGTGAATGTATATGTGTGTATGTGTGTGTGTGTGTGTGTGTGTGTGTGTTTGGGTTACCTATAGTAGTGATAACAGTCCCAGCGAAGAAGAAGGAGCTGCTCAGGTCCCATAAACTCGTCTGATTGGATGAATTCCCTGAAGGGTTCACTCCTGCTCGGATGGCCAGCATCACTTGCTGCAGTCAAATAACAGATAAAGAGCAGATACTCAGTTTCTTGCATGCGAGTAACATTTTGGTTGATTTGTACTATTCATGTATGTTAGTGAGTAATGTACAATTTTCACTGTTTCCATTTTATTTCATGCCTTTACATTTAGCTCCCAATTCCTTTTCCTTTGGGTTTAATTTCAGTCTATTGGTAACAGCATATGTGGTCTTCACACAGCTTTGGCTTTTTTAATAAATTCATCCAAAAGGATGGCCCATTATGAACCCATCACAACGAACAGAACAGGACCGTATGAGAAGCTGCACTACAGTGTTATATGAATCTCAGTACTTGTATTTCTATTTCATTCTTTTTTTAAATTGTTTTAAATTGGCTTTAATTGTCTTTAATATAGTATCAATCCTTTTATTTAAATATGGGTTTGGCCTACCCCCTTATAATGGCTCTGCAGATTGATGGAGATTGTGCTGTATATTATATATAATGTGCTGTATATTATATAAGGTCCAATAATGAACCTTATATAACACACTGGTCTGAATTATTTAACCATGCAAAGACCCATGTAAGAATGTAATGCTTCTATATGGAACAGTTCTTCTTTTTAAAGCATGCACTTTAGTCATCTCTATAATTCTGCTTATAATTATCATATAGGGTTTGTTGGTTCTGGGTCAATATTACATTTAAGAAGAGATTAAAAGATTTGAGGACCTTAATCCACTATAATTAAATTATTATACTTTTTTCTGTTGCTCGGCAAGTTCGGCACATTAGTCATGTGTAAAATCTGTTTTCTGTTTTTGAGCCTGTGAGTGCTACAGAGGTCCAAGTTTCAGGTTTTGTGAGTAACATTCGCTGTGCACACTGAAGATAAAGCTAGATTTCCCTCCTAGGTTGACTATTATCTTAGGTAAACTTAGCTAGAATACTAACTTGGCCTTAAACAGATGGCTCATAGTCTAAAAAGGGCCCTTTAGTGTCATTCTCTAATGCCATGGGCCAATGTCTGAGCAAGGCCGCATAGAGTGCGCCTAAGTCGGATGCAAGTTTACCAAATGCCGAGCTCCATATTTCCAGTTTCCTTAAGGCTAGTAATGTTAATTTTTAAAAAGGGCACACTAACTATCTACTGACATGTGGAGTTTGGCTTTGTCATAGATTTTTAAAGTTGCTGTAGTTTTATTTGTGACTTCATCAGTCGACCTGTCGACCTGGACATTCGTCACATACATATTTAAATATCTAAAGTACTGCAACCTCTATTTGTAGATAATAACAAAATGCAAAAAATGAGTTATGAATGATTACATCAAAAAACTCATTCTTACATACAATTCCTTAAGTTTGTTTAATTCAAGCTCATTGTGGTGCATTTAGGCCAAGAGGACCTAATGTGTAGAGAACCTCACGTGTGGAGAACCTGTAATTAGAACATGTTTTTGAACACATTGCTTGTGTTAACACATTATAACTGGTCTGTTTTGATGGTGCATGAGATAAACCCTTCAAATAATTGGAAATTACTCTATTATTAATATTTTTAATATAATATTAATGTAATCAACATTGACATCTCGCCCCATTCAGCAAGTACTTAATGAAAGCCTGATTTAATTATTTATTTATTAAGTATTATTGCTACTTTAGTCCCTGTTCATTTGTCTGTATTTCTAGGCGTGACTCACTCAGCTGAACCTGTAAAGTCATTTATCACTACGGAAAACACCGCATTAAGAGGAAATTAAGGTCGGGACACTACCATGATGCTGATAATAGAGCCACAACACACATAATCACACATCAGCTAACCAGACATCTCTCTAATAGACAGGTCAAAGAGCAGCTATTACAACCTTTTCGTCAGTCCGGCTTCTCGTAACCATGGAGATGCTGGTCTCATTAAGTTAACAAGGTCAAACGAGGAGCTGCCTGACTAATTTTCACACAGCACCTGTCCGTCACATGTGAGGAGTTCTCTGTGTGTGTGGGTATGTGCAGTAAGCCTCTGAAGACTGCTGTTATAAGAAGCTGCAGCCAGCCGTAGGGGAAGGTTTGATCACTCTGGTCTAATGACATGATTTGATGATTTTCTGGGTGAAAATAAGAGTTGAGTTTTTAAGCAATTTACTTCCTATGAATCCTGTATACATCATGCATTGTATATGCATTTATATGGCATTATGTGGCATATACATATTGCTATATAATACCGGGCATAAATGTGTAGTCAAAAAGTAGTCATAATTACATGCATAACTTTTATACAGAAAGAGTATATAACTTTATAAAGTCAGGTTCCATACCTTATTATTATATCTGTTCCAGTTGCCAGTTAGTTTTACTGAATTACTGAAATTTATACTATATATGGCTATATATGATATACTGTATAATGTTTTTTTTATTTTACAAAATGTGCTCAAGTGCTGCTTCTTTTAAGCTAAAATGGCCCAGTTGTGATGGATTAAGACATTATACAGTAAAATATGCCAGAAACCTGTTATGGTGCATTACCATATTCATGTTTACAGTGTTCTAATGAGTGGATATTAATATTAATGCGTTATAACGTGTAAGTGTTATACATTTAATTAAAGTACCTATAAGCAATTATGTAGAGAGATATGCCAGGCATTGCAAGGTGTTATGCATGCTATATAAGGCCTTATAAATGTGTATCTATAGCATTGATTCATAAGAAGTGTTACCCAACTTTTTATTATTCTGCTTATTTAGTAATAATAGATAAAAAAAAATGCACAGGCAACATGTTATGTTTTATTCATGTAAGATTCCGTAAATAAACAGTTATACTGTATTAAAAGGTCCAGAAGTGTGTTCTCTGTAAAAGATGTGTTTATTTATTTACAGTTGGAACATCACCAACAACATGGAATTTGACAAAGGACGTCTCTAGCGCTTCACAATGAATGTAAGCCAACAATGTTTCTGGCATCAGCGAGTGTATTTGTGAACATTTCATGTGCTAACTTTCTGTGAGGGAGCTTTTAGGACTATTAAACTCATCAGACATCTGGATCCCATCACCACCACTGTGGACAATTCTCCTAATAAAGTTTCTCTAGAACAGAGTATTTTACACCAACCACTCTGAATGACTTTATACACAACTTATTGCTGGATTTATACTGATTTTTCTAAAAACTCCATTCCAAGTACTTATATGAATATATGCTACAAACAAGGTAATCCAGTGTAAACTAACTGCATGTCACTGCTGCTGGAAAATCAACAGGAGTAAAAACAAAGTTTACTTTTAATGTAGGTCAGTTGAAACAGACATTTATGCAAATACTTTGGGGCCATTTATTTAGTCTGTCCATCATGGTCTTAACACGTAATGTAAAATTAATTAGATACCTTCAAAGTTTTAAACCGAGAAAATGGCAATGTCAAATAAACACGCAGCCTGCATGTACCATAGTATGTATCAATATATTAATTTCAACTCCACAATGACCTCACAGTGGTATTCTGAGGAACAATGCAAACCCCTTGGTGCTACACGGGGTGATTTTCAAACAAAACTATTCACTGTATTTCCCATAAACAGCCAAGACATGTGGCTGATCTGGATGAGACCTGTTTTAAATTCTACAGAAGGTATATAGACAAGACACAGTGTCTGTGAAGCTGGAGATGCCTGTATAGTATATCACAACATGCTTTATCCAGCTAAACCTAACACTGGCTCTGAGAGCAGGACTGTACCAAAACATGGAACACGAGGTCATCACAGACAGAACAAGAGAGAAAATAGACCCTAAAAGCAGGAAACTGCTACCATTACAGAGGCAATATACTGATAACACTGAGAGATCACTGAGAAAAAGAGAGAGAGAGAGAGAAAGACAGAGAGAGAGAGATGGTGACAGGGAGAGGGATAGGGAGAGAAAGAAGGAGAGGGAGACAGCGAAAAAGAAAGAGAGAGATAGGACAGGGAGAGAAAGAAAGTGAAAGAAAAAGAGAGGGAGGGAGAGAGAGAAAGAGAGAAGATCGATAGAGAGAGATAGAGAAAGAGAGACAGATGGAGGGAGAGAGAGAGAGAGAAAGAGAGAGAGAGAGGGAGAGAAAGAAAGTGAAAGAAAAAGAGAGGGAGGGAGAGAGAGGAAGAGAGAAGATCGATAGAGAGAGATAGAGAAAGAGAGACAGATGGAGGGAGAGAGAGAGAGAGAGAGAGAGAGGAGAGAGAGAGAGAGAGAGAGAGAGAGGGAGAATGACCTGGTGGCTATCCATGGTGCTTAACTGCACTTTCAGCTTTTTCTGTAATGATCCTCTGAAAGTTATGGAGATTTATTATAAGTTAGAGGAGCTTCGCCAAGATATCACAGCAATACAGTCCTGAAGGTATTTATGTGTAAAGAGCTTAAAGTGATAGAACAGCACAGTCACAGTGCCTAGAAGCCTAATTAACTTTCCAAGCTACTAATCTAAAGGTAAACTAAGTCCACTGGAAATGTTTCTGTAACTTCTGAAATCTGCAAGTAGCTGTTTCAGCTCCAGTGCAGCTTCATACGCACAGAGCTTTGAGTCATCAAGAAGAACATCACATCCACCCAACATACACACAAATTAGACCACGAGTATTTCACTTCATATGGACTGTTTGGCAAGATTTTTCAGAAGATATGATCTTCCACTTGCAATAGAAATGAAAGAGTAAAAAAAACTGGAGTTGAAGCTATGAAGAACATGTGAATGACTCCTAACAACCACCTGGAAGACCCTGTGGACCACTAAAACTCAGCCAACACCAACACTCCCTATGAGATAAACAGCACTTAAAGCTTTCAAAGCGTTTTCACTGATGGTGTGGAAAAATATATTTGCATACGTTTTGACTGGAAGGTTATTAAATGAAAGGTGGTCTCCGACTTCTGTGCTGTCCCTTATGACCTCGCTGGCACTGAACAAAAGCAAACCTGTATGTCTGTGTATGAAGGGGATTATGTATCTGACCCTGCTTAACATAAGCTTGTTTGTAGTGTTAATGCATTCTGTAATGGATCCATTTGATCCTTTGACTCAGCACCTGTGCAGCGAGAGCACGCCACTGTCGTGTAAACAATTCCCCATGAAACAATATTATTGAGAACATATGACCCAACCAATAGCCAGTGGGCGTGTGAGCTCTTTCTCCTGACCTATTACATGCAAAATCAGCGAGACGTGAGTGCAGCCCCCCTTCCCCTCCCCCACCTCTGTGCCCTGCAGGCTTAACAGCTGTTAGTGACTCTGATAGCATGTGAAGTGAGGGCGAGCAGGGATAAAATTGGGCAAGGAGAGAGCGAAGAAAGGAAAGAAAAGAGTGAACAGAGGACCAGAGGTGAGGGCAGCTGGTCAGCTTTAAAGCTGAACACCCTGCTCTGCACTGCATTTCTATCCAGCATGGCTGCTGGACGCTTTAATTGCTACCACACTGAGCCGCCTTCAGCCTTCAAAACGCTGGCACAGCCCCTAATTATCTCTATCTCTCTCTCCCAATGAGTTTTTCTCTTTAGTAAAAAGGGCTCTAAACATCACCTAAAAGGTTCATTTGTTCAAAGATTCTTTAAAAAACTATATACAACAGGTTCTCCATCATAAATAAGAGCTCTTTGACCACATAAAGAACAACTTGACTCGAGGAAACACCTGGTCCAACACCACAGAAAACATCTAACCTGACAAAACACATGGGCAAATACATCTAAACTGAGGAAACACCTGATCAAACTCATTAAACCTGAGGAATCACCTGGTTAAACACATCTATCCTGAGGAATCACCTGGTCAAACATATCAAACCTTAGGAAACACCTGGTTGCACACATTAAACATGAGGAAAGACCTGGTCAAACACATCTAACCTGAGGGATCACCTGGTCAAACAAATGAAACCTGTGGAACCACCAGGTCAAACACATCAATCCTGAGGAATCACCTGGTCACATACATTAAACATGAGGAAAGACCTGGTCAAACACATATAACATGAGGAAACACCTGGTCAAACAAATTAAACATGAGAAAAGACCTAGTCAAACACATCTAACCTGAGGGATCACCTGGTCAAACAAATGAAACCTGAGGAATCACCTGGTCAAACACATCAAATCTGAGGAATCACCTGGTCAAACACATCAATCCTGAGGAATCACCTGGTCAAACGCATCTATCCTGAGGAATCACCTGGTCAAACATATCTACCCTAAGGAAACACCTGGTCACACACATTAAACATGAGGAAAGACCTGGTCAAACACATCTAACCTGAGGAATCCCCTGGTCAAACTCATCTAACCTCAGGAATCACCTGGTCAAACACATTAAACATGAGGAAAGACCTGGTCAAACACATATAACCTGAGGAAACACCTGGTCAAACAAATTAAACATGAGAAAAGACCTGGTCAAACACATCTAACCTGAGGGATCACCGGGTCAAACAAATGAAACCTGAGGAATCACCTGGTCAAACACATCAATCCTGAGGAATCACCTGGTCAAATACATCAATCCTGAGGAATCACCTGGTTAAACGCATCTATCCTGAGGAATCACCTGGTCAAACATATCTACCCTAAGGAAACACATGGTCACACACATTAAACATGAGGAAAGACCTGGTCAAACACATCTAACCTGAGGGATCACCGGGTCAAACAAATGAAACCTGAGGAATCACCTGGTCAAACACATCAATCCTGAGGAATCACCTGGTCAAATACATCAATCCTGAGGAATCACCTGGTTAAACGCATCTATCCTGAGGAATCACCTGGTCAAACATATCTACCCTAAGGAAACACCTGGTCACACACATTAAACATGAGGAAAGACCTGGTCAAACACATCTAACCTGAGGAATCCCCTGGTCAAACTCATCTAACCTGAGGAATCACCTGGTCAAACACATTAAACATGAGGGAAGACTTGGTCAAAAAAAAAACTCAGAAATCACCTGTCCAAACGCATCAAAGCTGAGGTAACAACTTCTTAAACACATCTAACCTGATTAAAGACCTGATCAAAAACATCAAAGCTGAGGAAACAACTAATCAAACACATCTAACCTGAGGAAACACCTGGTCAAACACATCTAACCTGAGGAAAAACCTGGTCAAACACATCTAACCTGAAAAAACATTGAATCAAACACATCTAATCTCAGAAAACACCTGGTCAAGCACATAAAAGCTGATGAAACAACTGCTTAAACACATATAATCTGAGGAAACACCTGACCAAACATATCTAACCTGAGGAAACACCTGACCAAACAAATCTAACCTGAAGAAACACCTGACCAAACATATCTAACCTAAGGAAACAACGGGTCAAACACATTAAACCTGAGTAATCACCAGGTCAAACACATTGAACATGAGGAAACACCTGGTCAAACACATTACATCTGAGGGCACAATGGGTCAAACATATTAAACCTGAGGAAAGACCTGATCAAGCACATCTAACCTGAGGAAAAACCTGCTCAAACACATCTAAACTGACGAAACAATGGATCAAACACATTAAACAAGAGTAATCACCTGGTCAAACACATTAAATCAGAATCAGAAATACTTTATTGATCCCAGGGGGAAATTGCAGTTTTTACAGTAGCAAACACATTAAACATGAGGAAAGACCCGGTCAAACAAATCTAACCTGAGTAATCACCTGGTCACACACATTAAACCTGAGGAATCACCTGGTCAAACACATTAAACCTGAGGAATCACCTGCTCAAACACATCTAACCTGAGGAAACACCTGCTCAAACACATTAAATCTAACCTGAGGAAACACCTGCTCAAACACATTAAATCTAAGGGGAAACAATGGGTCAAACACATTAAACCGGAGGAAAGACCTGATCAAACACATCTAACCTGAGGAAACACCTGCTCAAACACATTAAATCTAAGGGGAAACAATGGGTCAAACACATTAAACCTGAGGAAAGACCTGATCAAACACATCTAACCTGAGGAAACACCTGATCAAACACATCTAACCTGAGGAAACACCTGCTCAAAAACATCAAACCTAAGGAAACATCTGGACAACACATCTAACCTGAGAAAACACCTGCTCAAACACATCAAACCTAAGGAAACGTCTGGTCAAACACATTAAATCTAAGGGGGAACAATGGGTCAAACACATTAAACCTGAGGAAACACCTGCTCAGACACATGTAATGTAAGGAAACACCTGGACAAATACAAATACAACCTAAGGAAACACCCAGTCACTATCTACTGAAAAACAATTATCTCCAAAAATGCGAGTTTACAGGAGAGTAAACGGCCACTGCTCAAATGATGTAAAAAACTTGAAATCGATGAAAATGGACAGCAATGATATACAATCTGGGGAAATACCTGGGCAAACGTGTCTAACCTGAGGAAACACCTGATCCAACACACCTGGTGAAACATCTAACCTAAGGTTTATTTTGAAGTGTGCAACAGACATTAACATATCAACATATCAACAAATAAAGCTGCCCAGTGTAGTGTCCTAATTCATGTCACTATTAGTTTTTGACTCTTTTATACCATTCGCAAATGCAAGCTGTTCATTACAGCGTGTGAGCATTTTATGAAAGTCAGAACAAAAGAAAGGACTAAAAATCATAAAAATAATACAAATCGATTTTACCTTCATTTCAACATACCAACAGTACTTCTGAGCATGTGGTGGATATTGTTGGTAATAAAGAGAACTGCGTTTGCTATAACAAAGAGCTCAATTAGCGCATTAAATACAAATAATTTGCACTCAAAACTGTTGATAGTCTTCTTTATTTTGTTTTTTTTTTTATTGTTTTTACATTTTTTGTCTGTCAGAAATATAAAATATCATAATATATAATATATTATATTATATCATTCACATTTCACCTAGCAGTACTATCAGGGTCCATTTCTCTCTCTCTCTGTATCACACATTGCCTTCCATCAACAGCAATCCCATTACTGTGTGACGCTCAGTTAGATGTGCCTGCTCTGTATCCCGAGTCAAAGCTAATCAAAAAGCCAAGCCATGGATACTCTCTCTCTCATACTCTCTCTCTCTTACTCTCTCTCTCTCTCTCTCTCTCTCTCTCTCTCCCTTTCTGGTTTTGGTTCTGCGGAGCGCTCGGTTCCAGCCTCATCACTGTCATCACTTAATTACTCCCCCTGAGCAGAAGCAGCGCGGCCGTTAATCTCGGAGGAGGATCAGGACCACCGGACACACTCCATCACCATGTCTGAAGGGTGCATGTGTCTGCGAGTGAGGCATCAGAATAAGTGAGAAAAGGTGTGAAGTCATTATTTAGGTTAAATTTGGAGGGTGTTTGTGTGTGTGTTAGTGAAACAGTGAGTTGATTAATGGAAAAGGAAGAAAGGTGTCGTGGTAAAGTAATGCAACTCCCTGAAGGGAATGAGATACTAACTTCAAAGATATTTGCTCAGATAATGTTTTAATAATGGTGCTGGAGAGAGTCCACTCACGTATCAGTCCACACTTTCCCCTCAACATAAACACCTCTACAACCACATCAACCTCCGAGCAACACCCTAACAACTACCTACAATACGAAAATGGCCTATTAAACACACCACAGCAACCACCTGAGTAACATAGCAACCATCTATTAACACCCTTTTAACACAAGTTAGCCACCAGCCTCCATTGATGTTCCCAGTTACGGGGATTACCATAGCAACCACCTAACAACACCCTAGTAAATACATCTAAACGCTCAATAACTACATAGCAACATCCTGGCAACAACATTAAGTACCTAGGAAGCACCTAACAACATCATAGCAACCTTAGGAATACTGTAGAAACAACCTAACAACACTCTAGTGACTACATTAAAAGCGACAACAGCCACCTAGCAACCACCCAACAACATCATAGCAACCACCAGAAATACCATAGCCTGGTGACAACCATTTAATAACACCCTAGGAACCACCAGAAACAAATGACACCCTCACAGCAACCTGGAATACCATAGCAACCACCTAACAACATCCTCACAAACAATAGCACCAACTGCCAGGAACACTATAGCAACATCATAGCAACCACATAAGCAACCACCTGGAAAACCATAGCAACTACATATCAACTACCAGAGCAACTACCTGGAACACCACAGCAACTACGTAACTGCCAGGAACACTGTGGCAATCACCTAACACCCTCACAGTTAGCATAGCAACCACCTGGAACACTATAGCAACTACATAACAACCACCAGAGCAAGCACCTAGTACACCATAGCCACCAATCACAGCAAGTCAAATCAAATGAATCACTGTAAAATGTATAATACATATTGAAACTTTAATGATTCAGTGAGTCGTTTTCTAAAGAATCTGAAGTGAATCACTGTTGAGAGAGTGACACCCTTAAAATGTATGTGTGGCAGGAGAGTCTCTCTCGTCATCAATAAATCATCAGAGCGCTCCAGTGGTGATCTTTCTCCAAAGCCTGTCTCTCAACGTGAGCTGTTTCCGTGAGCCAGTGGTTCAAATGCTAGCTCGCTGCATGCTAACCACACACCCCCGAGCCTGAGGGGTCCTTCACCACTTTCGGTACGATAAGCACTTTCACAGAGGATCAGCCTGGTCCAAAAATAGACCAACAAAGCATTTATCTCCACCACACATAGTCTATAGAGGACTGAGCTAAAAACACTGAGCTCAAATCTTGGCACTACAGAAGAGGAAGCAAAAACAAGTGTTAATGATGTCCAGCTTTAGCCTCAATTAGCATGGCAAGTCCCTGCACACTTCTATACTGAGCACAGCTGAAGTTTACAGATCATTAGAAATTGTAGACACTGCTGGTGATAACAAACGTCTGCTGTCAACTTACTTTGCACACTTGTGTTAAATAAACTCTCTGAAAAGTGTAGAATCTAAACTAGATCTAAACAAAGATTATTTTTAATTGGTAGAGTGAGCATTACACTAAACTCTCTCTCTCTCTCTCATTCTAAAATGTAACCCCGCATTCACATGTATAGTGACACGATATGGTCGGAGTTCATTCATTTTTAAAGTTGGTGTAGCTGTGCATACACTGATAATGCAAAGTGTACAGATAAAGGAATGAATGGATGAAGGAATATTGTTGGAGATGATAAAGGAATAACCAGATAAAAGAACAATGCTGGAGATGAATAAAGAAATGAATGGATAAAGAAAAAATGTTGGAGATGAATAAAGGAATGAACAGGTGAATAAACAATGTTTGTGTAAAGAAAAAAGAATGAACAGATGAAGGAACAGTGTTGGTGTATAGATAAAAGAATGAACAGATAAAGGAACAATGCTGGTGTATAGATAAAATAATGAATTGATGAAGGAACAATGCTGTTGTATAGATAAAAGAATGAACAGATGAAGGAACAATGCTGGTGTATAGGTAAAAGAATGAACAGATGAAGGAACAATGCTGGTGTATAGGTAAACGAATGAATGGATGAAGGAACAATGCTGGTGTATAGGTAAACGAATGAATGGATGAAGGAACAATGCTGGTGTATAGGTAAATAAATGAATGGATGAAGGAACAATGCTGGTGAATAGGTAAACGAATGAATGGATAAAGGAACAATGCTGATGTATAGACAAAATAATGAACATAGGATATATAAGTTTATCTGACTCATAAACTGTTATGTGTGGGTGGGGCCAGAGGGCATCAGTCTTGTGATTGGTCAGGGGAATGCTTATGGATGTGTTACCCCAGATTAGGACCACCCATCTTGCATGGAGAGGAGAGAAATATGGTGAAATATGTTTATTGGTCAATGGAGCATCACTATTCCAAGAGTTTACTTAGTACATGTTTACTGTTTACCTGCAAGAACACCTTGTTGATGGTGATTTATAAAGCAGAAAACCTCGCCCTCTCTAAATGCACCACTTCATTACATTTACACAATCAATCTCTTTCCTTTCGTTCCCTCTGAAAGCCTGTAACAGTTGACGAGGCCTTTAATGTGGATGAGGGGTTTCCGAGGAGTAGTGTCAGACGGTCAGGTTAATGAGTGATTGGCTACACCTGTCTCCCTCTAAAACGTTTCCTCTTTATTGCCCTTTGTGTCTCAGTGGGTCGTTGAAAAACAGAGCCCACAGTAAGCCTGAATAAAGCCCTCAGAGGAGGAGCGGAGGCTCAAAGCTTTTCTAAGGCAAATGGAGCACCTCGCTCTGCTTTCTTCATTTAATCTAGCCGACTGCCTTTTTTGACTAATGAACAGAAAAGCATTGATGTTGTTTCTACTCTGCGGAAAATCACTGAAAAAGATTGCAGGTCCTCAAGGAGTTCCAGGAACTTATCATTAAGCGGGTTTCCATTTGAGGGATTTGATGTGAGAAATGTTTTAATGCTAATTGTTTGAGAATGTGGGTAACGGGAATGGTAATAAGGGCGCGTTTGTGGTTACAATGTGAAGGACAAAAGCGCAGTTGTGTATAAATGTAGTCAGGATTGGCAGAACCATGTTTCTCCTGCAACAGACCAACAAAACACACTAGAACAGGTAAAGCAAAGCAACCACGACAGAGCAGTACAGCTGCATAGACAACACATTCCTTTCTGGAATTACTTTGAACCTTTGTGTTAAATAAACTCTCTGAAAAGTGTAGAATCTAAACTAGATCTAAACAAAGATTATTCTAATTGGTAGAGTGAGCATTACACTGAACTCTCTCTCTCTCTCTCTCTCTTACTCTAAGTTCATTCATTTTTAAAGTTGGTGGGCCCGTGCAAACACTGATGACGCAAAGTGTGCGGATAAAGGAATGAATGGGTGAAGGAATATTGTTGGAGATGATAAAGGAATGAATGGATGAAGGAATATTGTTGGAGATGATAAAGGAATGAATGGATGAAGGAACAATGCTGGTGTATAGATAAAAAAAATGAACAGATGAAGAAACAATGTTGGTGTATAGATAAAAAAATGAAAAGATGAAGAAACAATGCTGGTGTATAGATAAATAAATGAACAGATGAAAAAACAATGTTGGTTTATAGATAAAAGAAAGAACAGATGAAGAAACAATGTTGGTGTATAGATAAAAGAAAGAACAGATGAAGAAACAATGTTGGTGTATAGATAAAAAAATGAACTGATGAAGAAACAATGTTGGTGTATAGATAAAGGAATAAAGGGATTAAGGAACAATGTTGGTGTATAGATAAAAGAATTAACAGATGAAAAAACAATGTTGGTGTATAGATAAAGGAATAAAGGGATTAAGGAACAATGTTGGTGTAAAGATAAAATAATTAACAGATGAAAAAACAATGTTGGTGTAAAGATAAAATAATTAACAGATGAAGAAACAATGTTGGTGTATAGATAAAGGAATAAAGGGATTAAGAAACAATGTTGGTGTAAAGATAAAAGAATTAACAGATGAAGATGAACAAAACACACTAGAACAGGTAAAGCAACCAGGTGACAGAGCAGTACAGCTGCATAGACAACACATTACTTTCTGGAATTAGACTTTGGCTTCTATATTTGATGGAAATGGCAGAAAAATGCACCCGCCTTTTATGATTCTCACAGACAGACGCATAATCGAGGCTATAACAAAACATGACGACCAACAATTAAGACAAACAGCTTAAAATTTAGTTCAGTTCTTTATACGTTGCAATATTTTATCAGTCAGCTACAGAAAAGAAAAGAAAGCCTGCACAGTGATGTAACTTCTTTTCTTGCCATCAAATAAATAGAGGAGACCAGCTCAGAGTATAATGTTGTTTTCTTTCGAGTGCTCTCTCTCTCCAGTAAAAGTCTCCGTCCTTATGAGAAACACACCCTATATACCCTATATATACACTTTCACATAGCACTCTTCTGGGCTTGGGGGCAGATCTCCTACAGAGATTGAGCTGTGGTAAAACACGAAAGCCATAAACATCTCCTGACGAATGCCGTAAAGCTGAACATCTGCCATCTGGCCATCTGTGTCCGAACAGTTTCAGATGTGGCCTCAAATGTGAGGAGTATATAAAACAACAGCAAATGGTCAAGCACAAGCACACCATATCTGATTGAGCCAGTGCTGCTTGTAACGTGTAAAGCTAATGAGCCTCCTGCGAGTAGCAGAGTAAAGACTTTTTACACTACCACACTGAGAGAACATCACTCAACCCATCACAGTGAGAGTCAGAAGACAACAGAACTAGCACTGAAAGACCACCTGATGCTGCATTTGCATGTGTGTGGTAGACAGATCACTGCAAACCACACATTGCATTGTTTTGGAATTTGCCGTAATGAGCTTTCCTATTCATATTCCAACCATCAATGTCTTCATAATCATCCAGCAACGCTCACACATGTTAGCTTTTGTGTGGTGTCAAATTGCTATGAGCTGCAGAATACCATGTTTTTCAATGAAAGCATGTAGGTGCAGCATAACAGTCCAGCCTCACCCTTAGTCAGTACTGGCTGTTGGCCGATTGTACTGAAAGGTAAACAATGATCGGTATTGACCCCCAAAAACACTGATTTATCTTCTCTATATTTTATAGAGTTATAAATACATTTTAACTCATTACTTGAAGTGAAAGTTCCACTTTACTTGGATAGCTCTTCAAAGATAATCTAGAGAATCTAGTTCAAGACTCTGAGAGTGAAGACTCTCAGTAGTAAGGACGAGGGTTGGGTTTTGGGGATTAGGATTTGGACCAAATCTAAAAACCATGTACAGCAGACTACCCAAATAAAGTACTACTCCTAAAGTTTAACTTTAGGTAAAGGAATATAGGAATGAAGAGGTGAAGGAACAATGTTGATGATGAATAAAGGAATGAAGCAGTGAATGAACAATGTTGATGATGAATAAATGAATGAAGCAGTAAAGGAACAATGTTGATGATGAATAAATGAATGAAGCAGTAAAGGAACAATGTTGATGATGAATAAATGAATGAAGAGGTGAAGGAATAATGTTGATGAATAAAGAAATGAAGAGGTGAAGGAACAATGTTGTTGATGAATAAAGGAATGAAGCAGTGAAGGAACAATGTTGATGATGAATAAATGAATGAAGAGGTGAAGGAATAATGTTGATGAATAAAGAAATGAAGAGGTGAAGGAACAATGTTGTTGATGAATAAAGGAATGAAGCAGTGAAGGAACAATGTTGATGATGAAAAAAGGAATGAAGCAGTGAAGGAACAATGTTGATGATGAATAAAGGAATGAAGAAGTGAAGGAACAATGTTGATGATAAATAATGGAATGAAGAGGTGAAGGAACATTGTTGATAAATAAAGGAATGAAGCAGTGAAGGAACAATGTTGATGATGAATAAAGGAATGAGGCAGTGAAGGAACAATGTTGATGATAAATAATGGAATGAAGAGGTGAAGGAACATTGTTGATAAATAAAGGAATGAAGCAGTGAAGAAACAATGTTGATAATGAATAAAGAATGAAGCAGTGAAGGAACAATGTTGATGATGAATAATGGAATGAAGAGGTGAAGGAACATTGTTGATAAATAAAGGAATGAAGCAGTGAAGGAACAATATTGATGATGAAAGGGCATTTTCTAAAGTGTGTTTATCACAAGCTAATGCAGTCACAGTTTTTTTTTCTTTGGATTATCTAACAGCACTGAGGCAGCAATGTCTTTTCTTCTGATATAACTAAAAAGGACACACAAAGGAATGAATGAGTGGAGAAGGCAAGAAGAGCCTTCAACTTTCAGCAGAGCCTGAGGCTTTACGGTCAAAAGTCAGCGCTGAAAAGTCAATCAAACCATGACAGGTAAAAAGAGAATGAGAGATGAGAGAGAGAGATGTTGCTGTTGAATGCAGATATTACTGTGCGTTCTTTTTTCCCTCAGCTCATCTAATCTGGCCATTGGCAGGAAAAGGAACCACATGCAGCCTAAGTCACTCAAAGTGCATTCTGCTCGACTTTTTAATGAAGATGCTGATTTCCTGAAGTCATCTGAGCAGCTCCATTATTTCCTTTCCATTTACTCTAACTTGAACTAATTCCAAGCACAAAACAAACAAATTACATTAGCACTGGTGAACTGACCCCGGACTCTTCAAACATTTCAGCAAACTGCTGTATGACCTTTACAGTGTAGAGAAAAGAATACTCTCCGGTATCTGTCCATGGTGCTGAAACATACTTTCTGAGTTTTAAGGAGTTCTGGGTCTTCTCCAGCTCCCTCATTACATTTCTCATGGATCTATTTATAGCAGAGGTGTCAAATAATGAAGTACAAATACTTTGTTACCTTACTTAGGTAGAGATTTTGGTTATTTATACTTTACTGGAGTAATTATTTATCAGCTGACTTTTTACTTCTACTCCTTACATTTTCACACAATTATCTGTGCTTTCTAATCCTTACATTTTAAACATAGCCTCGTTACTCCATTACAATACTTATAGGCAACTAGTCATCATATCTTCTGCTCCATGAAACACAATGCTCAGTAGTACACAGATATGCTTCTTTAATATATTTACATTGTACTAAACTACATTCATTTTCAATGAGCGTATATGCGGCTGAAACAGGAAGCCTAGCGCATCCCAAATTTATCAACATTAACATTTTAATATAACATTATAGTCATTATGGCTTTCAGAAGAATGGGGTTTTTGGGGAGGTGGGCTAGTGCACTATAGACCCCTGTGGTGTGGTCTAAGCTTTTGTCCTTAATGGTATTTTTCTCCTTACATTACATTTACTTTTATACTTTAAGTAGTTTTGAAAGCAGTACTTTTGCACTTTTACTGGAGTAAAAAGCTTGAGTTCAACTTTAACTTCTACAGAAGTATTTTTAAACCCTAGTATCTATACTTCTACCTGAGTAATGAATGTGAATACTTTTGACACTGCTGGTGAATTTCCTCTCTTAATGCCAGTAATGCCTGGTCACAACTGACTAAGGCATCCTAATGGCCCCAATGCTTTACCAAGTTAGCCAATGTTTATGTAACATAATTATCTTTATATCTTGTTACTTATTATATAAATTGCGACCACACAACTATCTTTGCCTGGTGTTCTAATATTTTTATAATTATGTTTTTATTGTTATCTTATAAAGACATAGAAAAGTCCTTTGTTAATCAATTGAGGACACAGTATTCACAGACTTGCACTAATTTTAGACTGTTGTTTTTGTTTTCATAGTATAGTTCATGTTTTTATCATCTATAATTTGATGTGACCTGTAGATCCGGTGGCTACATGTGTAAAGGCCATTAAGAGCCATTTGTCACTTGTTTAATTGAATGTTGTCAAATAACCAGCATAATACTAACACAGCTGAATTTGAAAGAGTCTAGGTCCTCTTCAGCACCTTTCCTAGACCCCTCACGGACCTCTATATAGAGGCCTGCTGATGAAAAACCCACAATTTACTAAAGCATAAGGTTGGGATCCTAATGTTTTGCTAAGGTGTGGAAACAAGATAGTTAAGTCAATGCTAGTTAAGTCATGACCACAACTATTAAGGAAAAGAAATGACTTAGAAGAAAGTTGAAGCTACTACTTAACTTGTCTTCTTTCCCTGACGTTTGTTTTTTACCTTTTTTATCATTGTCTTAGATACACATAGACAGGGCCAATAGAGGGCACAGTATTCATAAACCTGCACTGAGTTTGACTGTACTTTTTGTTATAATGCATGTTTTTACCATGCATAATATAATGTGACCTGTAGGTCCAGTGACTTTATGTGGGAAGGCCATTCAGAGCCACTTAGTTAGCTGAACATTGTAAAATAATCTAGCAAACTAACACAGCTGGTTAGATACACAAGATAGAGATGGAATATTTGATAGGGAAGCAGGAACAGTACAATTCAAACAAGAATATGGGAAATAGGAAAACTTCAGCCTGATTCTGACCACTGCCTAATTTTTGCTGGTGTTTTTCCGTCAGTTTCTGGCAGGTTTCGCTTATAAACAACAATTTTTAGAACTCAATAAAAGCTCCTTGTGGTTTTCTGTGTTTACACTGATTTAAGCAGCCATAAATTATGAAAGCATAGGCATTTTGAGAGCTTGTGATAGTGCTCCCTATGTGAAAAAAACACTTTCCGCATCCTGCGCCACAGCAACTCAGTGCCAAGACATCTTATGCAAAGAACCTATTTAGCTAATATTTCTCTTTAAGAAGCAACAGACATGCATGAGTCAACAAAAGCTACTCCTGTGACTTTTAAAAGCAATGAAATAAAACATCTACATGGATGTTCACATGTAAATGTCTTGCCACAATCCTTAAGTTGAGAATATTTGCAAAAAAGTGTGAAACCAGCATTTCCAACCTATGCCACCATATTTTGGGAATATGTTCACACAGCATCCAAAGTACCAATGATGGGCAGAAGTCAATGTGTATATACACTACTATGCAAAATCCATTATCTTAGCAATAAATAACACTACATATCATTACATCAGATGTTTAAAAGCATAAATACAATAAAAAGTAGCATAAATATATTATTTTAAAAGAAGTAGATAATATCTTGTGCACCAGTTTAATGAACAAAGTTTGGTTCCAGATAGTACTGAGCAGTCAAAGCAGGTATTATATACTGTACTGTACTGTAAATAACACTAGGTTGTTTCTACAAGAAAAGGCTTGAAAAAAGGTTAAATAAACATATGTTTTTTTACATATGTATGTAAAACGACTTATTGTATTAATACCATTTTAATATCTAAAAATGAAAGTGTATTGCTAAGCAAATAAATACCCAAAGTGACAAAAACCGTTGCACAGTATCATATATGTATATATACATTTTAGTGGGACTGTAGGTAAGTGTTTGTGTTGTTCGATTCACCTTCACCAAGTCCTCCAGCTCAGTTGAATTGACACAGGGGTGGTCAATAAGGAACTGGAGCTTTTGGTTGAGGATGGCCAGCTTGTGCAAGCTCTCATGAGGCTGCTCCAAAGCTTTGAAGACAGTGGCTCCTACAATCAGGTAGAGGACCACCAGCAGAAAAACGGTCAGCACTGTTTTCCACCTCATGACGCTGATTCGCGGCTCAAAGTCCTCTGGCGAGTTCAGCACAACCGGCTTGGCAGAGAATGAAAGGCGGGGCTTGGAGTTGTGGGCGGCAGCTTTAGGGTCCAGAAGATCAGGAGCGGCCACTGTAAAAGAGGGAGGAGACTAAATGAATTGAGTTTTGTATAACAGTAGGTCACACTAAACTACATTGCCAAGCCCAGAGAATTTGGGTGACTATTGACTTTTATTGTTCTTCTATTCTATTCAACTTTTGGCTGGTCGATTACATCTGGAGTAAGTGAAAACTATGACTTCAGTTGTGGAACCATTGCTCTTGACTGGGTGCTATGGACACATGCAACTACAGCTATAGCAGCTACTGCTGCTATTTCATGCTCATGTTCCAGTCCTTTAAACTCAAAGAACTTTCTACAGCAAACTTACCATATAGACTCCCATTACAACCTTACATTGCTTTTTTTGTGGACTGTTTCCACTGAACAGCTTCTTGAGGCTGAAGATAAAAGCCCAGTAACCGCTGTCTGAATTCTCTTGACTTTCTGACTGTGATTACACACCAGTGAGAAATGTCCTATAGAGTAATACATTTACATACGATTTGCTTAAATAATTTCTGAGGCTGCCATGCTGCCTGGCTCTTATTCAAGCAGACATGGTCCCCATAAAAGTCAAACGGCCCATGCAGGTTATGGGGATTATGCATGAGATCAGGTTCTGAAAGCTAACAGCATAAATCTTGCAGCAGATCTTAATGTATGGTGGCATGACTAATGAAAGCGATTCTGCACAATTCTTCTTAGTGATGGTGTAAGCCAAGAAGAAGCTGGACCAGAAAGAAAACAAGACCCCAGAATAGACAGTCCAGAGCAAATCTCACTTAAAAAACACAATTTTAAACATTTCTGAATAGATTTAGAGGCTGGAATGTATATAAAGAGTAGTTTGAGGCTGCAATGTGAGATGATATTGAAATTATATCTGCATTTTTGTCAGAAAAACATCAGCATGCTGTTTAGATATGGCCAGTATTTTAAACGGATGTATTTATTGAACTATACAAGAGCAGAATGTGTAGGTGATGATGGGTTTGAAATAGACAGTTTTATTTCTCCAGGTAGGTTTAGTTTAAGGTTTAGCTTTATCTTGATCTCTATGAATAGTCTTTACAGTTGTATGCAAAAGTTTAGGTGCCCCTGGCCAAATGACATCTTCTGTAGGTTTTCTGTACATACTCGATACATATACAAATTTTATTAAATATCAGCATCATCCCATGATTCTCACATCGGACAACGTTGAATCACTTATGATGTATTTGTGACTCTACTGAAATACACAGTTTCTTTCTCCAAGTTGGTTTAATTTAAGGTTTAGGTTAATCTACATATCTACAGATAGTCTAAACAGTTGTATGCAAACGTTCTGGCAGCCCTGGTCAAATGACATCTATGGTTTTATGTATGTATTCAATACATATACAAACATTATTGAGCATCAGCATGAGCCCACGATTCCTGCATCGGAGCATCTCTAATTATTGTCTTACATTTCTTTTCTTACAATCTACGACAACTTTGAATAAACTAGGATATAATGCAAACTGGATTATTTGATGACTGCACTCTGGAAATTGCACATGGAAAATCCAATTTATGAAGATGACAGTCACTGAGCTCCTCAGTACCAGAGGTGTCAAGTAACGAAGTACAAATACTTTGTTACCTTACTTAAGCAGAAATTTTGGTTATTTTTTACTTTACTGAAGTAATTATTTTTCAGCTGACTTTTTACTTCTACTTCTAACATTTACATACCATTATCTGTACTTTCTACTTCTAACATTTACATACCATTATCTGTACTTTCTACTCCTTACATTTACACTCCATTATCAGTACTTTATACTCCTTTCATTTACACACCATTATCTGTACTTTATACTCCTTAGATTTACACACCATTATCTGTACTTTCTACTCCTTACATTTACACTCCATTATCTGTACTTTCTACTTCTTACATTTACACACCATTATCAGTACTTTCCACTCCTTACATTCACACTCCATTATCTGTACTTTCTACTCCTTACATTTACACTCCATTATCAGTACTTTCTACTACTTACATTTACACACCATTATCAGTACTTTCCACTCCTTACATTTACACACCATTATCTGTATTTTATACTCCTTTCATTTTCATACCATTATCTGTATTTTATACTCCTTACATTTACACACCATTATCTGTACTTTATACTTCTAACATTTACATACCATTATCTGTACTTTATACTCCTTACATTTACACTCCATTATCAGTACTTTCTACTCCTTACATTTACACACCATTATCTGTACTTTCTACTCCTTACATTTACACTCCATTATCTGTACTTTCTACTCCTTACATTTTAAACATAGTCTTGTTACTCCTATTTCATTTAAGCTTGTTTTCATTCATGTACATTTACATTCCAGTAAAGGTTATTGATAACATGCCTCTGAAGTTAGACTTTTTGCACCATTACAATACTTATAGGCAACTAGTCATCATATGTTTTGCTCCATGAAACATGTGTTAATGCTCAGTAGTGCACAGATATGCTTCTTTAATATATTTACATTGTACTAAACTACATTCATTTTCAATGAGCGTATATGTGTCTGAAACAGGAAGCCTAGCGCATCCCAAATTTATCAACATTAACAGGTTAATATAACACTATAGTCATTGGAAGAATTTAGAAGAAGAGCTTTTAGAAGAATCAGGTTTTTGGGGAGGTGGGCTAGTGCACTATAGACCCCTGTGGTGCAGCTTAAGCTTTTGTCCTTAATGCCATTTTTCCTTACATTACTTTTACTTTTATACTCAAAGTAGTTCTGAAAGCAGTACTTTTACACTTTTACTGGAGTAAAAAGCTTGAGTTAATACTTTAACCTACCGAAGTATTTTAAACCCTAGTATCTATACTGAATACCTGAGTAATAAATGTGAATACTTTTGACACCTTTGCTCAGTACGGCTCATCCTACTGCCAAGGTGTTTTTATAATGATTGCATGGACATGCGCAGTAATGGGTGTAGTTAAAACACTCAATAATTTGGAAGGGTGTCATTTTTGGCCATGTGGTGTAGGTTATGCTTTAGTTGGCGAGCAAAGCATCCTAGAATTGTGTAAGTACCTCTAGAATATATACAGTATTTAAAATGGTTTTTAGGCCACAACATTCTGCCACAATTACTGCAAAAACATTGTTTCAGATATCTGCCAATGTATGCATGACCATTTAATGCAATAACTTTGTAAGGGAGCTGTTAGAGGCACTAAACTCTACAGATGTCTGGTTACTATCACTATCACTGTGTACAAATCAGAATTCTGTGTTTCTCTGTAACAAAGCACTTTACATCAAACCACTCAGAAGTGTCGAGAGTCAACAGCAAAAGAAATTCTATAAATCGACTCGCTGATAATTCGAGACGTCCACAGGGAACAAGTGATGACTCCCAGAGGAGTCATCAGCCTGTAAAAGCTCTGACCACCGCACTGACCTCACTCCACCGTCCATCCATCCTCCGTCACGCTATAACTACATCACATTAAATTAAATTAAAGTATACATCAACTACAAGCCACCGCAAACAGCTAACGTCAGTACATCATGTACTATTTAGTAGTGAGAGAAGTAGTTTTAAAAATGTATAAGGTTTAAAAGAACTCTGTCTCGCTCTCTCTCTCACTCGGTCTCCGTCTCTATCTCTGTCTCTCACAACCCACACACAGTGAAAGCCCACTTGACTTTTAATCTTCAGTTACACATACAGGTACACCAGGGCTGTATCAAAAGAGCACTTCAAACAGCCATGAGAACGAACAGAATCGGAATAAATAGTCTGCATGAAACAAAACAAAGACATAACACAGCTGAAAAGGTGGCATGAACATAGGCAACATGAAAAAGATTACATAACACCATAAATAGGCAAACAGAAATCAAAAGCAGGTGAGCAGAAGAAGCGATTATGTACAATATAATGTATGCAAATGTTTTAACAGCCTCAGTCAAATTATATTTCATTGATTTAAAGTGAAAACAACTTAAAGGTGCCATAGAATGTAAAACTGTAAAACTGTATTCACAACGTTATAATAGAATAAAGAGCGATCAGCACACAGAACTGTACATACTGTGTACTTCAAACACTGCTGTCCCTCTTTCAACCACAAATCCTGCATTTACAAAGAGGGACGACAAAATGAGCTGATTCCTAATCCTAGGTTGTTACGTAACAGTTATATTTAAACATTTTTATTTAAACCCCTAAAATGTATATGTATATATATATATATATATATATATATATATATATATATATATATATATATATATATATATATATCAGCTCAGGTTCCAGTCCAGTGAAACAAAAGACCTGCAGATACCTGCAGAAATCTACTGCTCCAGGCTGTGAAGAGGATCTTGGCACATTTGGTTCTCTTTCCAAGGACCTGAACGGTCGGCGGGCATGATGTTCATCTTTCAGTGAGGCTGAAGTTGGCTTCCTACTCGCCAGCTTCTTAATCGATTGTTCTGTTCCAGCTTAAGCACTACAGCTTGCATACCTGCCAGAATGTAACTGCAGCACCATTTAAGGTGGAACTAAAATTTCCAACACACGCCAGTCAGTACAAAGCCAACTTCTGCTCAACAAGATCCTGGACAGGTTTTTACTGTTAGTTTGCATTGCACGTTTCACTTTGGACAGTTTCTCAAACTCTTGGACAATTTGGAGCAACTTTGCTCAGTGTTTGACACTGAAGAGACTGCAAGGGGTGTCTGTGCTCATGCTTCAACAAGCTAAAAACTGAGGTGCCTGAAACCAAAGTTTAGTTATTAAAACAATAACTAATAAGATTAGTTATTAAAAGTAATTAGTAAAAAATGTACAGTGTGTGTTTCTGCAGTATGTATGCAGAAAGTAAGTCTACGGTTGTAAGCAAATGTTTTAACAGCCTCTGTAAAATTATGCTTTGTTGATTTGTAGTGAAAATAACTTAAAGTTGCCATAGAATGTAAAACAGTATTCACATTGTCACAATAGAATAAGAAGAGTTCGGTACATCTGAAAACACTGTTGTTCCTCCTACAAATACTAATCCTGTATTTAAAGAGCAAAGGGCTGATTCCAAAATCCTAGGTTGTTATGTAACAGTTAGATTAATACTTAAACTCCCAACATGTACATATAACAGGTCACGTAAACCCCCAAACGTAACTAATAAATCAATAGTGGTCCCATTTGTTACTGTGTTGAATTTTTCCTTCCAATATTAAATACAGCATAATTTTATTTTTTTACTGGTCCGTTATTGATACCCACTGATGCCAATGTTCCAATATTCCAATATACAGTAGTCTAATTTTAAGATGGTCATCTTTGGTTGATTTTAGCTTCAGTTCAACTAAGCTTTCTGTATCAAAGCTTAGTGGTTTATACATATAATACATATCTGATGAGTATCGAGGACTGAATATTGATATTGTTATCAAATATGAAAAATGTGGTATTGTGTGATCTCTAATTTATTCAGGATGATGTGGTATTTATTTGGCTTTTTGAGCATCCTAAGCTGGTGGCTTTTGTTTATGTGCATGTATTAAATCATCTTGTAAACTACTGACTCTTGAAAGTGGTCTTTTCGGTAACCTGAAGCCTTAACAGACCCCCCACAACACCAAGTCCCTTCCAGCCACATGCAGCGTCTCACGAGCCACGCAAACTACCTTTTCACGAGCCAGGCAAACTACCTTCTCACGAGCCACGCAAACTACGCCGCGCCAACACTCTAAGCGTGCGTGTTGATCAAACGCTCTTACTTCTTTGATCCCCGGCTTTGGCCTCTTGTCCTCATCTGTAGATCTAGCGCGCGCTTAAACTCGCCGTCTCCGTCCTCTCCGGCTCCTCATGACTCGTGATCGGAGCTCGAGCTCCGTTTCCTCCTCCACCTCCTCCTCTTGTAGCTCGCTCCGCGCGCTCTGCTTTATACTCTCTCTCTCTCTCTTTCTCTCTCTCTCAGAGCACTCGTTGTTCACCGGTCCTCTGTGGGGAAGCAGCGGCGCGCGCAGGCTAAGATGGAGCGTGTGCGGTGTCTTTGCACGCACCCCGGGCTCTGTGGCCCGCGCCTGCTTCTCCGAAGTACGGAACGCACTGAACTAAAGCGGCGTGAGCGAGCTACTGCCTTCTCAGCATGCGCACCACTCGCGCGTGCACGCCTCCAACGCATGCACCATAGCGTTTCCACGTAGCCATATCAACCCATACCTGAACCTCTGGAACCCTGAACATTTTTCCAAGTGGAGAACATTTTTCCAAGTGGAGAACATTTTTCCAAGTGGAGAACAGACAGATGCCCCCACAGTCACTGCATCCTTGTTCAGGGATGGTTAACTAATGAGGGGCATCAGGGCCAGTGCCCAGGGGCTGCTGACCTCCAACATACCTAGAGGCCCGAAGACTATGCCAAGCTGGAAGGGGCTCAAATACGTGGCACAACAAGAATTAGAAGAACAAACATCCCTTAAAAGTGTTTTAATGACTAAAGAAATGATGAACAATTTTTATTCTGTTTTTCTTGCTTTGCTTTGAAAGAAAGCATTCAAATCTTACTCAGAAATCTTGAAATGCTAAACAAAACCTTGCAGAAAAAAAACGCACACCAATATCTTAAAATCTCCCCCAGCCTTTAATTAAACTTCTTTAAACTGGATAAAAAAATTATATATATATATATATACATATATATATATATATATATATATATATATATATATATATATATATATATATATATATATATATATAAAAATTTGAAACCAAAGTTTGCTCAAAAGTCATTTACATTAACACACAAAATCATCAATTTTTACTAAAAAAAACTTTAAATTCTGCAGAACAATCTTATACAATTATCTTCACATTTTACAAAAACCTCAAAATCAGACAAATCAAGTCTTACACAAACATCATTGACTCTACAAGAAAATTTCAAATCTTGACCATAAATCATTAAATCTTACTTAAATATTACTTAGAAATTGTCAGAGTAACCAATTGTCTACATCACACACACACAAAGCGAGAGAGAAATATATGACCACACTCTTTTACACATACAGACGTAAGCATGTGAAAAGGACATGCAGCATGCTGTCCCCTCAGTTCACCTCCTCGTCCTGCAGTCTGTTCAGTCCTGTTAGTTTCTCCAGCGCGTGTGTATGACGTTCTGCAGGCCTCCACACTCCTGTGGAACTGCTTTGAGATGCAGAGAGAAATGGAGTGTGAGAATCCCAGGAGGAGGTTTATCAAAGCGGGTGTACAAAGTCTGGACCAAAACAGTCACTACATGACTTGTTTGCACATATAAATTATTTATTTGGTGCTTCAGTTTTTAGAAAAGTGGACGCTTGTGTGCATTTTGTTTTACGTACCAGAGGAAGGACTGTTGTAACGATTTATCACATACCATGTCCATCTGCTAAATTGAAGTTTATGGCTCAGTAGATCCTGACGTTTAACAGCAGGAACCTTCCGAGGCAGTCTAACCCGAGCAGTAGATAACGACTTGCGACGGGTCACATGGGCCAGTTGGACTTGTAGCCGGCAAGAATTAAATAGGGTGTTTTTGAGATCAGACCTTTCTTAGAACATGTCTTTCTACAGAACCTTCATGAATAAAGGGAATACTCTGAACTGGTCTCCCTCTTCATTCAAGGGGATCATGCTCTGCTTCAGCATGTCACTGTTCATGTTGGTTTTCATGGTTCCCTCAATGAGCTCTAGCTCCCCACAGCCAGCAGCACTCCATGACACTATCACTACCATGCTTGACTGTAGGCAAGACACACTTCTCTTTGTACTCATCGCCTGGTTGCCGAACCAATTAAGCTGATCTTGATCTTATCAGGCCACAGGACATGGTTCCAGTAACCCATGTTCTTAGTCTGCTTGTCTTCAGCAAACTGTTTGTGGGCTTTCTTGTGCATCGTCTGTAGAAGAGGCTACCTTCTGGGATGAAAGCCACGCAGACCAAGTTGATACAGTGTGTGGCATATGGTCTGAGCACTGACAGGTTGACCCCCTACCCCTTTAACCTCTGCAGCAATGCTGCCAGCACTCTGGATATGACACTGAGCATATGCACTCAGCTCCTTTAGTGAACCATGGCGAGGCCTGTTCTGGGTGGATCCTGTCCTGTTAAACCTCTTTATGGTCTTGGCTATCATGCTGCTGCTCAGTTTCAGGGTGTTGGCAATCTTCTTATAGACCAGGCCAGGGCTAGTTAATTAGAATTCAGTAAGGTCCAGTTAGAGGAAACTTCTTCAGGCCATCTGGACCAGCATATTTTCTAACTTGTGTTATGAATTAGTGCCATATCCTATATACTGAAGTAGCCTAGTATCAGCATTTTATACCACCAGCAACTGAAAGACAAAGAAATTACACATACTGTTCAGTATATTTCAACTATACTTATTGTTTTAAATGTTGAACTGAATTAATTATTTATAAAAATTCTAATAAATGTTTTTTTTTTTCATTTTAAGTAAAAATAAGGGGACATTAAAAACAGAATGCTTTTGAAAAAGTGCATTTTAAAGTGCTTATTAATAGAGAAAGCAACTCAATTAACTCAATTTCACATCTTGACATGTTGGGTTAGAGCTGGTGGTGGAAAGAATAAACATATACAGTATGTGTCAGTCATTCCTGCTTAAACACTAAATTTTCATCGTCGATTTTTTTAGAGCACATTATTCTTTATCTGACTCGCTTTATTCTCCGACTGCTGTTTCTGATTGGCTGGGGGCCTGAGAACCTTTGGTGATCTTACAACGCATGGTCAGTGAGTTTACTGCACCGCAAAGTCTACTAGAAAAGTATACCTACCAGAAAAGTAAACCTACTAGAAAAGTAAACACTGTCAGAATTAAATTCTTCTCAATGGTTTATCCGTTTGGATCTGTATTGGACAACATCTGGGCCTGCCTATTAGTGACCTCTGGCCTAGGCCATCTTTATGTAGAGCAACAATTCTTTTCAAATCCTCAGAGAGTTATTTGCAATGAGGTGCCACGTTGAACTTCCATTGACCAGTATGAGGCAGTGTGAGAGCGATAACACCACATTTAACACACCTGCTCCCACTTCACATGTGAGACCTAGTTACACTAACGAGTCACATGACACCAGGGAGGAAAAATAGCTAATTGGGCACCATTTGGCTATTTTCACTTAGGGCTGTACTCACGTTTGATGCCAGCAGTTTAGATATTGATGGCTGTGTGTTAAGTTATTTTGAGGGCACAGCAACTTTACACTGTTTAACACAGCTGGACACTGACTACTGTACATTGTATCAAAGTGTCATATCTTCAGTGTTGTCCCATGAAAAGATATAATAACATATTTACACAAATGTGAGGGGTGTACTCCATTATCTTCCTCCTTATCCCGCTAGTCAGGGTCACGGGCGGCTGGCGCCAATGCCAGCGTCATAGGGTAAAACCAGGGTACACCATGGATAGGTCGTCAGTCCATCGTATGTCCAACACACACTCACACACTGAGCGATCACCCTAACATTCATATCTGTTGGACTTTGGGAGGAAACCCACTCAAGCATGAGCAGAACATGCAAACTCCACACAGAACAGCCAGGACCGGGAATCCAACCTGTATTGTCTTGCTGTGAAGCGACAGTGCTACACACTCCAACACTTTGATCCCATATACAGGGAAAAACACTCTGCTGTCGGATTTTCAGAGAGAAAATAAAGCCTTTTGGAGTGTCCCAATCAGAGTCCAGACCTGAATCTAATAGAGATGCTGTGGAATGACCTCAAGAGAACTGTTCACACTAGAAATCCTAAGATTATGGCTGAGCTGAAGCAGTTCTGTAAGGAAGAATGGTACAAAATGGTCTGATTAGCAGCTACCGGGTTAAACCAGTTATTAAATCCAAGGGTTCACTTTTTCCAGCAACCCTGTGAATGTTTAATGGATGTGTCTGATAAAGACATGAAATATTAGAAATGTTTGTGTGGAACTAGGTTAAGCACACTGAGTTTGTCTATACTTGGGACTAAGATGTAGATCAGATCACGTTTTATGACTAATTAATGCAGAAAACTTTACCACTGTATGCAAAACCACAACTTACTTAAAAACCTTAAATATAATGCCACAATATATATACACATTTTAAACAAGCTGAGTGTGATAAGCCAAAATGGGAGCTAAAATTATAACTAGTCTAATGGCAGCCAGCCAAAGCTCACACATGCAAACAAGGTCTTCTTCTTGTTATAGACAGCAGCTGCTCTCGTTCTCTCTCTCACTCCTCCAGCACGCAGGCACGCACTAAACGTTTAAACTGTCCTTGGTGCTGCGGCTGAAGTGAATAGAGAGAAACAGAACAGACCTTTTCTTCAGAATTTCAAGGCTAGCTTATTTCAGGTGATATTGATCCAAAAAAAAAAGTCAGACCAGCTCAGACCCGGTTCTCCGCTGCCACTTCATTTCATTAATTTCACTGTGCCCTAGAGGCTCAAAGCTCTTGTTCAACAACTTATTAATGTATTAGATTCACTAGGCCTCCATCTGTTTCTGCTACACCTCTGCGTTTTTTAATTCTTTTATTTTTTGGTTCCACTGTTTATTAGTGTCACATATAAATATGTAGTTACACATTAACAATACATGCAATACAATGTAACTACTGGTGATGCATTCACGGTTACTCTGTGGTTATCCAGGTACTTTTGATTTGGTATGTCTGTTACTAAAAGTAATGTTAGGTATATTGTTCATCCTTTGAGATACTCATCAATATGTTTTTCATAACCTAATGTCTTAAAAGCCTGGGGACTCAACAGGGAGCATTGAGTTAATTAACGTATTATTATTTCAAATAAAACGCAGCACAATTATGTTCCTTAATTAAGGTTTTGAAGTTGTACCTTTGTGGCCCTCCCCAGTAACAAGAAAACCGCCACCGGAATAACAGATTATTAATTTTTTTGAGAGTGTACAGATATATTGCATTATCACAGCCTCTGTAAATACTCAAGTTGAAGTACATCAACTTCATTGTATCTTCGTAGTAACCAAATGGTTCCTTTTATGTAAGCGCATGTGTAATAATATGAATCATCAGATGTTTTCCCAACAGGACTTTTCTGATTGGATCAAGACATCTCTCCAATCTAGCTTTAGTTCTCAGCTTATTTAGCCAAAGATTAATGCCAAGATCAGACCAGATTTGGATAAGCTTTTGTATTTTTGGTATTGGACTCTATCTTAAGATTGTGACATATTTGAGGAACCAAAATGTAGTTTCTGCGATGCCCCAGGACACCCCAATGAAGCCTAGAATTTCAGAATGTTTTGTATTTTTTCTACCTAGTTTGACATTTTTTATGATATTGATATCACGTTGGCCAATAGGAGAACAGAGTGCTCTCTGGTACATGAACATAACATGGAGAAGAAAGAGGTTACAGCTGTCAGGTAGGACAACAAGCCACTGATCACAGAGATCACAATGACATCCCCTCAGAATTGATTAGATACAACACAAAGCAGTGCTACAAACATGTTACCAAAATGCTAATGGCTAAGTGCTAATCAGTGCAAAATAACAGCATATTGAAACCACAGTTACTTTACTTTACTTTATTTATTTATTGTCTTCACAGTTAACAACACCCACCACCCCACTCCTTCCAACAGTCTATAATATAAATATGGGTACAATGTACAGATGCTGATGGCTGCGGAGACAAAGATCAACTTACTATGTTTGGTTCTTCCAGCCAGTACTCTAAACCTCTGGCCTGATTGGGGTTGTTCAGATAACAAGGGACGGTCTGGGCAAGACAAAACAGCTTTGACTTTTCTTAACGCCTGTTTTGTGTATACAGCACTGAGCTGGTTCTTATAGACAATCATATAGACAACGATTTTACCTGCTACTTTGACCAACCCATGGAGTCTGTTTCTATTAACCATGCTAAGGTTACCATATCCAGCCACAATACAAAATCTTAAAGCAGACTCAATAAAACTTTGATAAAATAGTGTCATCATACAAGTACAGACATTAAAGGACATCACATGCAGCTCCTCTGTAGCCATGATTGACAGATTCTTCACCCCTTTACTTGATGTTCTATAAACTCACGCAAGACAGTGAACAATGATTGGTTGGCATCAAACATGTAGTGTTGCAAGTCTCATGACCAAGACACGCCGCAATAATTCATGGCACTATGATTGTCTAATCTGACATAGTAAACATTGTGAAGGACAAAAACATTTAGATGAAATTATATATTATGCTAGCTTGCAAACATACTTACAAACTGTAGACTTTTAGTCCTTTTAAAGCGCAGCATTTGTGGCCATCAGTTCTGTCCTTAAGACTGAAGGTTTTCTGCATTGAAAGGTTTTTTTATATCTGTGATTCTAAATCCCAACTCAGAATCACACCCCAAAGACTCAAGTCTCAACTCAGAATCACACTCCAATAACTCAAGACCGAACCCAGAATTGTACCCCGAAGACTCAAGACTGAACTCAGAATCACACCCCAAAGACTCAAGTCTCAACTTTGAATCTCACCCCAAAGACTCAAGTCCCAACTTGAAATCACACCCCAAACACTTAAGTCTCAGCTCGGAATAACAACCCAAACCCTCAAGTCTCAACTCGGAATCACAACCCAAACACTCAAGTCTCAACTCGAAATCACAACCCAAACACTCAAGTCTCAACCCGGAATCACACCCCAAACACTCAAGTCTCAACGCGAAATCACACCCCAAACGCATAAGTCTCAACTTGAAATCACACCCCAAACACTCAAGTCTCAACTTGGAATCACACAACAAACACTCAAGTCTCAACTCGAAATCACACCCCAAACACTCAAGTCTCAACTCGAAATCACACCCCAAACACTCAAGTCTCAACGCGAAATCACACCCCAAATGCATAAGTCTCAACGCGAAATCACACCCCAAAGACTCAAGTCTCAACTCGGAATCACAACGCAAACATTCAAGTCTCAACTCTGAATCACACCCCAAACACTCAAGTTTCAACTCGGAATCACACCCTAAACACTCAATTCTCAACTCGGAATCACAACCCAAACAGTCAAGTCTCAACCCGGAATCACACCCCAAACACTCAAGTCTCAACTTGGAATCGCACCCCAAACACTCAAATCTCAACTCGGAATCACAACCCAAACACTCAAGTCTCAACTTGAAATCACACCCCAAACACATAAGTCTCAACTCGAAATCACACCCCAAAGACTCAAGTCTCAACTCGAAATCACACCCCAAAGACTCAAGTCTCAACTCGAAATCACACCCCAAAGACTCAAGTCTCAACTCAAAATTACACCCCAAAGAGTCAAAGCTTGGAATCACACCCCAAAGCAACAGTCGAAAAATGTAAACATCCAGTTATTTGATTGGATAATGATCTGATCACAGAAATCAAATCAGATGTTAAAGCTTTAGGCTGAGTGATCAGATCAGAGCTCATGTTTTTTGACATCATCTGTTTAGTTTTTTTAACAAAAAACATACTACCGGGTCTGTTGTAGGCTGTCGAGTCTGTTGCAGCATACGCATTCCTGCGTTGTTGCTATAACAACCAATATGGATAAGCAAGCAATGAGACTCCAGCTTGGCCATACAAATTAGATTGGCCAGTGTGTAGCTCCTTTCTATCTGATGGTTAAGATGTCAAGCTCTTCAAGCCTCTGGCGCATCTCAGCTTGACTTGCCATCACTTAAGACCCTTCAAGGACCCTTCAGGACATTTTCAATCCTAGAACTCACGTTGTGGAATGAACTCCCCTTGACTGGCTGAATTCTTGTAAAAACAAAAAGCACTTGAATCTAATCTTGCACTAAAATTGTCTTATTATCTCTGCGAATTCTAGAACCGGGTATCATAATTGACTTTCATCTCTCGCTGAATTGGGCCATTATGTTCTGAGCCTTTTGTGCCAGTTTTAGGTGGAAGTTGGACACATATTGCCAGAATGTGTTTCATACACATGCAGGAAAAATTCAAAATACATGTGCCACCTACAAATATACAAACACCTTCATTTTATTTTTGATCTTCAGTGAAACCCTATAAATATATCAGTTATGTAATAGAACCATAATAATAATAAACAATAATATTGCAATCATTTATTTAAAGATAAAAAATACAACTATACAAACACAAAATAACCAAAATCTTATAGTATCACTTAGTATCACAAGTATTATTACTTAGTTTCATTTATTATTAGAATTAAAGTTATTTGACCTTTGTCTCTGCTTAAAAGTAGACTGGATATCTGTATGTCTAAAGAAAGTCTAAACTTTTCATAGGGTATATTCACTTCTTCACATGACTGTATTTGAGATGGATGGTGCTAAATGTGGGAGAGGTGTGAAGTGAAGTTACTGGACATTTTTTCCTGTTTCATAAGTTTTGTTAAAGATTCCATGGAAAACTCTATTTATGCTGTCATAGCTGAATATGGAATATCTAGTCCCATACATAGAACTCAGATATCCTGAACATGGTTGTTACTCTATCCATCCACCCATTATCTTCCATTTTATCCTGCTAGTCGGGGTCAAGGGGGCTGGAGCCAATCCCAGCATCATCAGGCGAAGACAAGGTACACCATGGACAGGTTGCCAGCCCATCACATGGCCAACACACACTCACACCTATAGGCAATTTAGAGTGATCGACCAACCTACCATTCGCGTGTTTGGACTGTGGGAGGAATCCGGAGTATCCAAAGGAAACCCACTTAAGCATGGAGAGGACATGCACACTCCACACAGTCTTGCTGTGAGGTGACAGTGCTAGCCACTACACCACCGTGCCACTCACAGTTGTTACACCTTTAACTACTAGTTTAACTACCTGCATTTACAGAAGAGCTACGGTAAAACAGACTGATTCCAGAATCCTAAACTGTTACGTCACACAGCATCCATATTTTGCATACACCAGCTCACATCACAGGCCAGCGAAACAACAACAGAACAACACAATGAAAATGGTGGACTCATAGGCTGTAAATGTGTATGCAACTATTGCATGTGCATGTTTGAAGATTTGAATGTGGTGTGCTGTAGCTGCCTTCATCTATTAACACTGCTATTTCCTCACCATTAAAAAATTATATCCTTTTTTAAAGTCTTGAGCTTGGGAGCAGCATTTCTGACACTATCACACTGAGCACTGGAGCCCCCCAGGGCGACCAAACCACCCATACCAACCACATCATAAAGTTTGCAGATGACATTCATCAGCAAGAATAATGATTCAGCAGACTAGGAGGACGTGCAGCGACTGATGGACTAGTGCAAAGTCAACAACCTGTATCTGAATGTGGACAAGACCAAGAAAACGATGGTTATTGACTTCCGATGATCACAGAGTGACCACTCTCTGCTTATCATCAACAACTCCTCTGGAAAGGCTGTTGCTGGCATCAAGTTTCTTGGTGTCCACCTATAGCGGAGAACCTCACCTAGACCCTAAACACTGACTTCATAGCCAAGAAAGCCCAGCAGTGTCAGCATTTCCTACAGAGGTTGAGGAAAGCTCATTTTCCACCCACCATCCTTACCGTCTTCTACAGAGGCACAATAAAGAGCATACTGAGCAGCTGTGTAACTGCCTGCATTGGGAATTGCACCGCCTGTGACCGTAAGCCCCGTCAGCGAATATGGAGGACAGCTGAAAAGATCATTGGGGTCTCTCTTTCTTTTACACCACACACTGCATCTGAAAAGCCAACAGTATTGTAGATGATGCTCCTCACCTGAATGACAATACCATCTCACTCTCTGCTTCTGCAACTCCAAACTATGTCTAAGATAAAGTATTTAAATCCAATATTTATTATATTTCACAATATGATACTTCAATTAATTATAATAACTGTTGCTAGAATGTATTACGAGATACTGCATTCTGTTACTGTTATTATGTTTTTCATATTTGATCTTCAGTCAAACCCTATAAGTATATCACTGTTATGTAATAAAACCAAAATAATAAACAATAATATTGCAATCATTTATTTAAAGATAAAAAACTAGGCACCAGACACATCACTTGGTTTACCATGTCTACTCCACACCTGAGATGCATCTCCTAATTCTCTTTTTTCGTATCCCATAGGATGGTGTGCTCCAGGAGCGGGAGGGACATCCAGGCTATAAGCAGTTGCAGGAAGGAGTATGGGGAGAGAGACGCCATGCTGAGGTTAATGTGTGCGGTAATTGTAGCTTGGGGCTAGCTAGTTCGCCCGTGTTTGTACAGTAGCCAATAGTGCTATGCTCTTTCTTTTAAGAGACTGCTAGAAGCCTTCAGTGGGTTTTAATACACTTTAATTTTCTAGACTTGTATTGAGCACTGTAATAACATTTGTGTGCACTGCTCAGACGTGTCTCCTTGTGGCCATCCACTTTATAATGTAATCCGTGTGTTTGGACTGTGGGAGGAATCCGGAGTATCCAGAAGCACTGGGAGAACATGCAAACTCCACACAGAAAGGTCCAGTCCTGGAATCGTCTTGGATCAACTGGATCGTCTTTCCTGTGAGGCGACAGTGCTAGCCACTACACCACCGTGCTGTTCACTGTTGTTACTCCTTTAACTACTAATCCTGCATTTACAAAAGAGCAATGGTAAAAACAGATATACAGACACAAAATAACCAAAATCTTACAGTATCACTTCGTATCACAATTATCACGTAGTATCACTTATTATTATCAGAATTAAAGTTAGTAATGAGTGTTAATAACTTTAATACCTCATTAAATAACTTAATAACTCTTTAAACTTAATAAAAACTCTTTAAATAAGTTAGTTAATAAGGAGAGTCCCATACATAGAACTAACATATCCTGAACATGGTTGTTACTCTATCCATTCACCCATTATCTTCCACTTTATCCTGCTAGTCGAGGTCAAGGGGGCTGGAGCCAATCCCAGCATCATTACGCGAAGACAAGGTACACCATGTACAGGTTACCAGCGCATCACATGGCCAATACACACTCACACCTATGGGCAATTTAGAGTGACCAACCAACCTGTTTGGTCTGTGGGAGGAAACCGGAGTATCCAAAGGGGAGAGCATGCACACTCCACACAGAACGGTCAGGTCCAGAAATCGCCTTAGATCGACTGGATTGTCTTGCTTTAAGGCAACAGTGCCACTACACCACCTCACAGTTGTTACTCCTTTAACTACTAGTCCTGCATTTACAAAAGAGCAATGCTAAAACAGACTGATTCCAGAATCCTAAACTGTTACATCACACACCATCCAAATTTTGCATACACCAGCTCACATTCCAGGCCAGCGAAACAACAACAACAGAGCAACACAATGAAAAGGGTGGACTATCTGGAGAAATCTACTATCCCAGGCTGTGAAGAAACCCATTTTGTATAATTTCCAAGGAACCAAACTGTCAACAGACGGGGTTGATATTCATTTTGTGGTTGATGTGTCTCCTTGTGGCCATCCACTTTATAATGTCATAATATGTTACATCCCTCCTTACACAACTCTACATGTTATCGGTACTGGGTAGTGTCTGACTTGTGTCCCTATTTGTAGATGTATTATCTCTTTTTGTATGTATTGTGTGTCTGAGTATTTATTGCACTCTTTTGTCTACACTGTTTGTACTGGGTTTTTTTTCACTCTTATCCAGAGCGACTTACATGAGTGCTTTGTGTTTGGTCAGAGTATGTATCTCTAGCTAGTACAAACAGCTTTAGGTCCAAATGACTCTTGCGCTCAAACACTGCCACAAACAAGGGCCAGTGCTGATACCTAGAAGGAAGACAATAAAATATACAGTACAACTGCAATACCGGGCAAGACAGAAATACAAGACTACATACAGTATAAGTGCAATACCTAGCCCACTGGCATAGGAACTGGGAGGATGGAGGGGACGTGTCCCACCCAATATCAGAAACACCTAAAAATTAAACCACAGAAAAAGCGCTAACTGTTTAAAATTGTTTTGTCAGCGTTCACATTTCACATGCTGTATTTGTTGTTAGGTTGTTTCCGGGTCTTTTACTTTGTTTGTTTTTACTTTGAGATGCCTGTTCAGAAATATCCCGCAGCTTCACTGAGCCAAGCTCTCGCCTCGCTGGAGAGGCGGGTAGCTCGCGCCAACTTTAAATGCGAGGTCAGTGATGACAGCAATGAATAGCAACGATGACCATATAGACTGCAGTAAAACCGACTTTAGTATAATGTGTTGTTATGGTAACAGACAGGAAGGGTTTGGGTTAGCTAATGTTTATATTAACTTTAGTCAGAAAACACTCTGAAACGTAAAGCCATGTTCCAAACTGCAGACTGCTACTACACTAAATACGTAAAAAATTAAATATAATAAATAAAATAAATTAATTAATGAATAAATAAAAGGGCACCCTTGTTAGAAGTGCTTCCAGTAGTGCAGTATGTAATGTTCTAGAGGGTGCTGTTTGGGACACAGCCTAACATTAAAGTTAGTTTTATCTAGTCAGGAAACCTCAGTATACATTGTTTTGTCATTTAATTTCAGCGCTATGCCACCAAAGAAACTAATATATTTTTTAGTTATATATGTATATATTCCAGACATTGCACGTATAGTTTAAAAGTGTTCTGACAGCAGTACCATGTAATGTGGAGTACCTTGTTTAGTTTGTAAAGTGATCTTTCATTGGATTTATCTAATAGTAATCAGAAGGATAGATAATGTTGTATTTTGTTTATTTTATTTTTGTATTTGTATTTTTTGTATTTTACATTTGTAATTTGCTGTAATTCCACAAATGTTGTTCTACATCACTACACATGATAGTGTGTAGGTAAGGTAGTGATTCACTACCTTACCTACAGTGGAATCCGCTTATAGGTATTATTTAGGGGATAGGATGGGCTTTGATTCATATTAGCAAATGTGTGTCCCCCCAATGTCAAACCCGCTTCTATGTCCTTTCCTAGCCAGTGTTTCTACCTAGAAGATAAAGAGTTAAACGCAGATGCAATTATGATTGCAAGTGCAATTATGATTCATTGCAATAATACAGTAGATTTGTGTTTGAAGACCATCAGACAATCTGCTGTTCGGACAGCCAATGGAAGCCAGGGTGCCAGGACAGAGAAGAGTCTTGTCGTTTGTCTTCCACGCATCTTAAGGGATGATGGGTCGGGCTGAGCTGTACTTGAAGCTTGAAGGGCTTGAAAGGTGTTTTGTGTTGCACCCTATAGTCCTGGAGAAACGTTATTTCATTTCACTAACCACTGGTATACAGCTGAAATGACAATAAAGCCTCTCAAACTTCAAACCATATGCACAGTTTGGGTATTTTCATATTTCAGCATTTAGTAATCTGAACAAATTTGCATTTGTACAAATGTACCCTGCAGTGTGAACAAAGCAGTGTTCTCTCTTCTACTCTGCCTTGCTTTTTGTCTCTCCAGTGTCTATGATGTAGTTCTCTTCAGTTTTCAGAGTGTTTAGCTAGAGTTTTAAGCACTAGAGGTAGACTTCATGGTCATTATACTGCAGCACTGGATGGCATGGCTGTAACTGAAATCAGATGATAGTGTAGGTAATTATTAATCAGCTCTATCAGCTTTATTTGCTTGGCCATTCAATTTATCCTTGAGAATGACACTAATGAGGACCTAACCCAGTGGCTCTTTGCTCAGCCTGTGTTAAGGTAATGAGTATAAAGTGCATTAGCAGCTTTATGGAAAAATCAGCAGTACTGAATTATGTCAATGGAACCAGATTTTTTCATTTTTTATGGTTATAAAGGTTTATGTGAAGCATTATAGAGCATTATGAAAACATTACAGATAAATGCATTTATAATATATTGTGGATGCCTGATTCATGGACTTTGATACACCTTTAAGTTGGAAGTTCTGAAACTGCAGTTCAGGAAGGACAGTCCAGGAGGTTTATAACACGAGATGGGAAAGTCGTGTAGATGCACTCAAGCCCAGTGGCAGAAGACAAAAGTGTTGCTTGTGGAGCTTAAACTGGAGGTAAATCCAGAGATGTTGCAGCTAAGATCAAAATCTACCCAGTGCATTAACATAGTATCAGGGGTGTCAAGTAACAAAGTATGAATACTTTGTTACCTTACTTAAGCATAGATTTGGTTTTTATTCTTTACTTGAGTAACAATTTTTCAGTCAACTTTTTACTTCTACTCCTCACATTTATACATCATCATATGTACTTTCTACTCCTCACATTTACACTCCATCATATGTACTTTCTACTCCTTACATTTTAAAACTAGTCTCGTTCATTTCAGCTTGTTTTCATTCACGTACATTTACATTCTAGTAAAGATTGTTGATAACATGCCTTTAAAGTTTGACTTTTTGCACCATTACAATATTTATACACAACTAGTCATTATATCTTCAGCCCCATGAAACACATGTTAATGCTCAGTAGTACACAGATATGGTTTTGTATATAAAGAATCGTATTAAAGTGCTTTTATTTTCAATGGGCATATATGTGGCTGAAACATGGCTTTTAGAAGAGTGGGTTTTTTAGGAAGGTGGGCTAGTGCACTATAGACCCCTGTGGTGCGGCCTAAGCTTTTGTCCTTAATGGCATTTTTTCCCCCGTACATTACTTTTACTTTTATACTTTAAGTAGGTTTAAAGGCAGTACTTTTACACTTTTACTGGAGTAAAAAGCTGGAGTTAATACCTAAGCTTCTACAGAAGTATTTTTAAACCATAGTACCTATACTTCTACCTGAGTAATTAATGTGAATACTTTTGACACCTTTGCATAGTATGACATTCTGAATAAGATAAATATGATCAACACAGACAGTAACAGTGCTGTCCAATGCAAAATCATTGGTGGAAGATTTGAAAACGGAGGCCTAAAAAAGGTTTCACTATGAAGGAGAGGCTGAAGCAGTGATCCATCCACAACTGGAACAGAATCATGGAACACACTATCAGCACAACGGAAGGGCGTTTTTCCCAATTCCAGGAGCATGGGTAGATTTTTGGGATGTTCTCAAAGAGTGCACAGTGCTGGAAAAAGGCCTGACACACAGCGTCCATGGAGATATTGATGGGCAAGATTTTTTTTTTGGAATTGACTGCTTTGAGTAGCAGCTGGAACTGACCCACTATATGCCCTCAAGTTCATCTGGGACAATGAAGTGAAACCAGCTTTTCCCACTACGTTTGAGTGCTTCCTACTCTTCCTGTTTTAGTTTCTCCAGGGGTTTCTCACAGAAACTAATAAAAATACTGGCTCTAAGACTTAATGGTTTGGTAGTGATCTCCAAAGAACAGGGATGGCCAATCTTGTTCAAAGGGATGGTGTGCAGGTTTTCATTCCAACAAAGCAGGAGATCACATGATTAGTTGGTTTAAGGCGGTTGATTAATCAGTTGGTTCTGCGGTTGATTAATCAAGTAGAATCAGGTGAGCTCGTGATCAATTGGAATGAAAACCTGCAGCCAGACCAGCCTTTGTGGATAAGGTTAAGGTTTATTTATTTATATGCGCCTTTTACCACCAATGTGCCAACAAAGCAGCTTTACAGAAAATCCAGGTTCAACCCAACAGTCAGTGGTGACAGTGACACCACTAACCGATCTAGAGGAAGAAACCTCAAAAAAGACTCAAAAAGGGGAACCCGTCCTCCTCTTGTTGAAGTCCCAATGGAGTAGCAGCGAGAACCAATGTTTTGTAAAGCAGGAGAAGAAAGGACTGATGCGTTTGTGAGAGCAGGAGAAGAGAATGTCACTGACTAAGAACAGTATATAGTGTTAATGAGGTGCAGCAGTGGAGGTAACAAAGAGGGAGAAGCAGAAAGTTACAAGACTAGAGCATGAAGTGGCACAGCTAATCGAAACAGAGGCTGCAGTTTAGATCCTGCGATGAAGGCCCACCGTGTACACTTCTGAAAGCTAAGTCAAGTTAAATTTGTTGTGTAGTCATCATGTTCCTTGTTCTGCTCTTGATATAATGTCTGGTTTTTCAAACATGAAAATAGTCTTAATGCAGTCCTGTTTGGAGCACTGCTTGTATAAGAATCAGCAAAATGCATGCTTTACGATTTACATTACACGTAATGTATATGGGCCTATATGTTGTTGAAATACGATACAATATGTTGCAAACAGAAGGGCAGCAACATTTTGTTTCATCTAGAGCACATGAAGTTCATGTGCCCGTCCTTCTCCTGAGACTCTAAAATATCTCAAAATAGAAGTTCTGTTACTGCAGCTTGGGAAGAATGTTGTGGAACACCCGTCAAGTGCTCTAGACCTGTGGTTCTGGAGGATTCTGGAGCTCAGTGGAATGTCTGTGAGGAATACAGTTTTTGGAACTGCAGTTTGAGCCAAAATTCTGGGTCAGGAACATTCAGGAACTCAATAGTGGGTGAAGGAATGACTGTGAGGGATGAAGGTTTTGATACCGCAGTTTGGAGTGATGGATGCTACTGCTACTGCAGTTTGAGCACTGAGTTTGGGAGTTAAGGAAATGTTTTAGGCCCCCAGTGTGGTTTTCTAGAACTTCTGAAAAGGTTTGAGGCAACTCCGCTAACGTTACAGCTGTTTTCTTACCATAACATTAGGCTTCAAATCTTCCATCAGTGCACAGTGTATGCAATACCGTACTCCCTCCTACTGACCACATGATCAAGTCAGCTTTTTATTCCTATTGTTCTGTTCCACCTTAAATGGTGTGGCAGTTGCTGCATTATTTAAGGTGGAATGGTAAAACTGCTAAATAAAAGCTGACTTTAGCATCGTGTGGTCAGCAAGAGAGAACCTCACCTGGTCCCTCAACACCAACTTCACAGCCAAGAGAGACTGAAGGGTCATCTCCCTCCTGCCATCCTCACTGTGTTCTACAGGGGAGCTGTAGAGAGCATCTTAAGCAGCTGCATCATCACCTTTTTTGGGAACTGCACTGCCTCTGACCCTACCTCGAAGAGTGAGCACATCTGAGAAGATCATCAGGGTCTCTTTCCCCTCCATCATGGACATCTACACCACAAGGTGCATTCGTAAAGCCACCAGCTTTGTGGACGACCCCATCCATCCCTCACACTGACTTTTTCACCGGAGCATCTTTTATCTAGCTTTTATCTCAAGCGACCAGGTTTTTAAACTCACAGGGACTGATTTGAATACCCCTTTACACACATACTGTACATTCACACTCACACTTGTACTATCTGAAACATTGCTGCTGTCACTGAGGTTTACTTTTACTTTTAGAGGTTTACTTCTACCTCTACCAAGTACTACCTCAGTAACCGCTGTGTGTATGTATGTTATCTGACTGCATAACTCACAGGTCACCGTATGTTAAATATCTCTGCACTTTATTCTCTACCTCACTGAATGAGAATTGTGTTGGTGCTGCACTGTCCTGTCTGTTTACTGTGTCTAATGTCTGTTTAATTTATTGTCTTTATGGTTTCTAGTTAAATCTTGTTTCACACTTATTTGTATGTAGAAGGAACGACAATAAAAGCCTCTTGACTTGACTTGACTTGACTTGACTTGAGGAGTACTGTATTGTGAACAGCTGGTCTGTGGGTGCTGTGACTGTGCATTGGTGATAGATTTAAAACAACTACAAGAAACTACAGCTACAAAAACTAAACCAGAAACGGCCTTCATCCTTCTCCTGACTGCAGATAAAGGCACACAAACCATTTGTGCATATATGGTGCAGCAGTGGAGGTAAGAGTGCAAGAAGTGCATGCAACTGTCCTTCTCCTGAGACTCCAAAACATCTCAAACTAGTCATAAATAACATCTTTTGGTACCTGATAGAAACACCTTGTGGTTTCTCAGTCAACCACAAGGTGTTTCTATCAGGTACCAAAAGATACCTGATAGAAAAAATGCAAACTACAGGCATATCGAGAGCTTATGATAGCGCCCCCTATGTAGAAAATCACTTCCTGCCCTCCAACTGCAGTTAGCAGCATAACAATGTAGTGACATGACATTGTTTGCAAACAAGCCATTCATGGAAGTTAAATGCAGTTCTAGAAAGCTCCAGAAATCCATAGTCAGAAATGCTTTCATGGAGGTTTCCGGAACTGTGAGGCATGTCTGGAACTCCAGTGTCACTGTGAAGAGAGAGTTCTGGAAATGTAGTCTGAAGTGAACAAGCATGTTACCTCAGATGGAAGGATCTGGATCTGCAGTGCAGAGTGCTGTCATTGCAGTATTAAGCAGGGGGGTCTCGAGTGCTCTGGAGGGGCAGCATTGAGAGAGTTACATTTTATTCAGCCAGAGCATCACAGTCCTCGAGCACTTGGCCAATCTGTCAGCTGCGGCAGCCGCTGCATAAACAGGCTGAAATCCCCTTCCGCTAGCCTCGCCTTCCAAACACAACTCAATCTGGGCACATCCTCTCTCTCCGCTCTGGAAAACAAACGTCTCCGTTTGACTGGTAACTGCAAATGTAAGGTTGATTGTACCCTGTGGTAACAACTCCCACACAGTTCTATTGAAATAGTCTTAGGAGTGCTGGATGCACTATTAGGTAGTGTTTTTGATTGTGATTGCATGGTGACATAACAGAATTAGGTAAGATGTTCTGTAACATACTTGAGTTTGACTGGCTCTTGTCAAGAGGTTTTCATGTGTGATTGGCTTAAAATGCAAGACGATATAAACGTAGGGAAAAACTCTGAAACAACAGAGGGTTTTTGTTATTTAATCTACTTTCAGGGCATATTTCTAATCATTTAAATGCTATATTTAACTAAGAATAGTACAAGGACAGCATCTCAAATGTAGAATTTGCATCAGGTCAGTAACAAGACTGGGTATAAAACAAGCATCTCAGATAGGCAGAGTCTTTAAAGATGTAAAAGTAAAGATATGGAGGTTCCTCATTGTGTTAAAAATTTTATATATTCAAGAATAACGTTTTTCAGTGCAAAATAGCAAAGAACATAAAGATTTCATGCTGTACATAACATAAGATTATTAAATGATTTAGAGAACTCTGAGAAGACCCAAAGCCAATACTAAATGACTTTAATCTTTGGCAGCACTGCATTAAAAACAGATCAAATTCTTTATGGAAATCACTGCAGTGAGATCAGGAACACTTCTGCAAACCATTGTCTGTGAACTCAAGTTTGTCGCTGCATCAAAAAGCAAGTTACGACACTACCATGCAAAGTAAAAAACCCAATATAAACAGGGTCCAGAAACACCGTCACCTTCTTTGGGTCTGAGCTCAATTAAAAAGTCCTGTGGTTCAGTTAAATCTAAATGTAAAATTGTTTTGGAGCCAGAGCAGCAGAAGTTCATCCACCTTGTTATCAGTACACAGTTCAATAGTCATCATCCTCTGTGATGGTATGGGGGGGCATTAGTGCACATGGCATGGCTGACTTGCTCATCTGTCAAGCTCCGTTAATGTTGAAGAGGATATATAGGCTTTGGAGCAACATAGGCTGCCATCCACTGGAGACATTGGGCACATTATGCAAGGACATAATAGGACACCCAGAATGTTGAGAAGCTGAAATCTGATATCACGGCTGGCTAAGACTGGACCTTCCCTCCTGTCTTGCTCCAGACAAACACAAACGGCCACTATGAACAATACAAGCCTGGATGTTTTATTTTTTGTGCAGCAAAAATGGCATCAGAAATAAGTTATCACCCAAAACAACAAACAAAGGGGCCTTATCCCCTACAAGCTGCAGGCTTGTAATCAACAACAGGTTATTAACATAAGAAATATTGAAAACCAAGATAGGCATTCTTACAACAACTGGACTGGCAGGGAGCAGGAAAAGAAAGGACTGGCGTAGTTAGCCTCCTCGGCTTTGTACCAGTTCCATGAATCGATTCACCAATCAGAACAAGTTATCATTCTCAGGAGGCAGGTCCCATCATCAAGGTCAGGTGATAGAGGCAGAACAAAACATGGCATGGAATAAATCATGCCCCACTTAAAAAAAAAACTCCACATCCGTAACACAAGAATGGAAAAGATTTCACTTTCAGAACTACAGCAAATGTCTTCTCAGTTCCCAAATACTTACAGAGTGCTGTTAAAGAAGAGGTGATGAACACAGGGGTGAACGTCAAGCTGTACCAACCTTTTTGGAAATGTGTTGCTGGCATCAAATTTTAAATGGGCATATATAAAATAAAAAATGAATAATGTGAATCAGTGATTTCTGATTTTTATAAACAGCATCCCAACTTTTTTGGAAACTGGGTTGTTATATTCTGGGACACCCAGTATATACTTTGGCCCCTATCTTTGTACTGTGCCACTTTATTTATGCCAGTGTTTGTGATATCATATGTTACTATTAGTGGAAAAAACATAACAAAAAAGCTTAGTGAGTGAAAAATGGCTGTCCACAAATGTTTTGAGAAGTGTGTTCCACACAAGCTGAGTGTTTTTTGCAAAGATCCAAAGAAAGCATACAATAAAGTTTTGCCAGTGTCCAAAATTTTGGTACACAATTACAGTTGTTTATAACACACACCCCGATCAGCCATAACATTAAAACCCCCTCCTTATATCTACATACATGGTCCATTTTATCAACACCACTTACCATATAGGAGCACTTTGTAGTTTAGCACTTAAAGACTGTAGCCCATCTGATTCTCTGCATATGTTGTAATGTTATCCCCTTTTGGCCAGGACCCCCACAGGACCACCATAGAGCAGGGATTATTAGTGAGGTGGATCATTTACAGCACTGCAGTGACACTGACATGATGATGGTGTGTTAGTGTAAATAGTCCACCATGCACCAACATCCAGCCAACAGTGTCCTGTGGGCAGTATCCTGTGACCACTGATGAAGAACTAGAGGAACGTAAACTGTGCAGCAACAGGCGAGCTAGCGTCTCTGACTCAACATCTACTCAGTGGACCAGCAAAGTAGGAGTGTCTAATAGAGTGGACAGTGAGTGGACACAGTGTTTAAAAACTCCAGCAGCACTGCTGTGTCTGATCCACTCGTACCAGTACAACACACACTAACAGAGCATAACACACAACCACCATGTCAATGTCACTGCAGTGCTGAGAATAATCCACCAGCCAAATAATATCTGCTCTGTGGTGGTCCTTTAAGGGTCTTGACCATTGAAGAACAGGGTAACAAAGTGAATAGAGAAACAGATAGACTAAAGTCCGTAAGTGTATAACTACACCTGTATTCTAAATATAGCTGATAACATAGACATAGCCGACACCAGGCTTTGGAGTGGTCTTCTGGCAGTGACTCTTCATGTGCCTCTGCTCCATGTTCCACCAGCCAAATAATATCTGCTCTGTGGTGGTCCTTTAAGGGTCCTGACCATTGAAAAATGGGATAACAAAGTAAATAGAGAAACAGATGTAAGTGTAGAACTACACCTGTATTCTAAATATAGCTGATAACATAGACATAACCGACACCAGGCTTTGGAGTGGTTCTCTAGCAGTGGCTCTTCATGATCCATTGTGCGCTCCATTTAAAATCAAATCCCTGAAGTGATTGTAATAAACCCTCATGACTGAAAGCCCATGATCACTGCTTTGCCCATCTTTCATTTGAGCTGAATATTAACTTTGATTCATGATTTAATATTGCTTCTTATACTTGGTAATGTGATGAAAGGCCATTATAAAAATGAGGATCCTTAGGCCTCTTATAGCAGAAGGCCAGAGGCAGGGACACTTCCTCTGATCAACTCTTTAGAGCTTTTTAATCAAACATCAGCACTGACGTCAATTGATTCCGTCTGTATGCTTCAACTCTTCTGTGTCTTTAGTGGTTTTCCTAATATCTGTTTGTGCATGAGAGAGTGAAAGAGGAAGAGGAAGGCAAAAAGAGCAGAAGGTATGGGTTCAGATGACTCTAAGGCAGGGTCATATGTATACAGTCGTGCATGGCAGGGCATGTCGCATAGGGATAATTCCAGTTTGAGCCAGGCAATCCCGCCTGTCAAAAGATTCATCTGAATGGTAATCCAGTTTAGTGTCAGCGGGAGAGCGCGTCAGCTGTTAGGTGTGATCTAAGGATGAGGCTAACACACTACAGGCTGAAGATCAAAGCAAGGACAGTCCCTCATTCAGCATTTTTCTTGGGACGCAGGCAGCCCAGGACACTGCGCTGAGTCCTTGGGAAAAGTGATTGTGTGATTATATTATGTTGAGTAAGGAGGCCTTGACATTTGATTTATTCTGATGTTCTTGGAGATTGTATGTATGTATTGATTTATTTATTTATTTAGCACAAGGGAAGTGGCATGAGCTTTATTCAGGCTTGACATTTCAAACCAAACCTGTGATGTCCCAAAAACATTGATACTTTTGACTGGCTCTTGTCTTTTTGTTATTTAATCTACTTTCAGGGCATATTTCTACAATGCAATCATTTAAATGCTATATTTAACTAGGAATAGTACAAAGACCGCATCTCAAATGTAGAATTTACATCAGGTCAGTTACATGACTGGGTATAAAACAAGCATATCAGATAGAGTCTTTACAGATGTGAAAGTAAAGATTTGGAGGTTCCTCATTGTGTGGAAAATGTTAAATATTCAATAATAACGTTTCTCATTGCAAAATAGCAAAGAACGTAGAGATTTCATGCTTCTTTGGTCTGAGCTCATTTAAAATGGATTGAGCTAAAGTGGAAAGTGTCCTGTGGTTCAGTAAAATGTAAATTTAAAAAATTTTTTGGAAATCATGGATGCTGTGTTCTCTGAGCCAGAGCAACAAGAGATCACCCACCTTGTTATTAGTGCACAGTTCAATAGCCAGCATCCTCCATGATGGTATGGGGGGCATAAGTGCACATGGCATGGGTGACTTGCTCATCTGTCAAGCTCCATTAATGTTAAAGAGTATATATGGGTTTTGGAGCAACATAGGCTGCCATCCACTGGAGACATTGGGCCCATTATGCAAGGACATCATAGGACACCCAGAATGTTGAGAAGCTAAAATCTGATATCAAGCAAGAATGGAAAAGATGTCACTTTCAGAACTACAGCAAATGTCTCTAACCCCAGCCCTAACCCAAATAATTACAGAGGGCTGTTAAAGAAGAAGTGATGAACACAGGGGTGAGTGTCAACCTGTACCAACTGTTTTGGAAATGTGTTGCTGGCATCAAATTTAAAATGGGCATATATAAAATAAAAAAGGAACAACGTGAATTAGTGATTTCTGATCAGTGATTTTTTTTCTATTTGATCCGCAGCACTAGTTTTAAGAATGGGAATGCAAATGAATGTGAGTCTAGCAAATCTGTTGCCTGGCACAATTCTGACTGAATCCAGTTGTAATCTAAATAAATGTCTAAACCTGAATGGATGAAAAAAATGAATGTCAACCTACAATTGTTAGCCTGAAAACATACTAACTGAGCCTGACAGTATTGCAACAAAATTCAGTCCGCCCTGTGGTGTTGCACACCAGTCAAGTACTTTGCCAACTTGATATAAACCAACAAACTCCATTGTTAAAACAACCCATCTCCACATCGCTCTGTCTGTTAGATGACACATCATCAGTCCATCTAAACAAGAAGTTCTGACAAACTGGAACCATCAATTAATGAAAAAAATTCTAATATAACACATAACAATGGGTCTAGAACCACCTTAACCTTCATAGGTTTTTCAGCCCAATAAAATTCTCTCTGCAGTCCAAAAGAAAATCAAGATATTTAATGAACTATATCCAAACCTTGGCGTGAATAGTCATGCATGTGTGGTGTAAATACATATTGAATAAAACAACATAATCTGAAAGGGAAGTTAATATGCAAATGCATTTCTTTTTATTTATAAAAAACATAACATGAGCAACACTATGTCCCAAAAACACATTCAATCAAGCATCACGCAACACTGATTAGCGAAAAAGCTTCTTATTTTCTGTTTAATTTTAAGACCTCCATGTAATGACACAATTTAATTGAATACAAATTGAATAAATAAATTGAATGTAATAGATGGAAATGCGCCAAAAATCATAACTGTGCATTTCTTGGCAAGGTTATCTCTTAAGTCATCAAGTCAGTCTGCTGTCTTCTACTTAGAGTAATAACTTCATCTAAAAGAGCACAGGAAAAAACAGGAAATATAATAGGATTTGTAACAATAACTAATTTCCAGTGTTTCTATTTCATACATTCCTTATGTAATAGCGGTGGCATTGTGATTTAATTAGGAGAGATGCATGGCTAATATCTAAGTATAGAAGATGATAATTATTTTAGCCCAGTCTGTAATTGAATAAATTGTCTCTTTCCTGGTCAAGATCGTTTCATTTTTATTCATTAATTGTGATGGGCTACAGTGTGATTGCCTGGACACTCAGACACTGGCAAAAAGAAAAGGAGGCATGGAAAAGTTTCTAAAATGCTGATTAGGGATTATCTAGCAAGGCTCTTATAATCAGAAATGACTGATAGTAATTAGCAATGCTGGATACCGTCATGGCGGTGGTGGTTCAGTGTAATGTGGAGAATTTTGGCCAGGTCATGGAGGAGGCCAGTCACAGTTATGCAAGTGTTGAATATTGATAGCAGGATCAGTGTCTTATGCCAGCACTTTGTTCTATTAATTAATGAAACATTCTGTTTGCACTTTAATAAGGGGGATTGGTGAGTTCAGAAAATAGAGGCAATATGAACAATTTAGGACTTTTGCAGCATCTGGCAGAGGGTGTCCTGAATCTGTGCAGGGTACAATAAAATCTCAAGCCTATCAAGGCACTCTGGAGCGAAATGAAAAATATCTGTGGACAGGTACAGAAGTCTCATTGAGAGTTACAGAGATTGCTTGATTGCAGTGATTGCCTCAAACGGTTGCAACAAGATATTAAATTAAGGCAGCCATTAGCCATATAATGCTACTTCCACCTATTTTGGAAGTGATTGGAAGCATTTATTTTTAATGTTGATACAATATTTTTGGATAGAAATGTTTATTATTTACATTACCAGAAACAACCTGGACCTTCAGCTTTGTAGGTGATTTATTAAAGATTTTTTAAAAAGTTGAAACAAGTCAGAAATGTTCAGACGCTTGTAGATAAAATAAAGCGGTTAAGTTTTATTACTTAAATGGAAAACCAAAGTCTGTATCAAAAACAGGCAAGGGGCAAAACCAGAAGAGGGTAAGCAAAACAATAAGGGACATCAAACAGCAAACAGGGAACAAAGTGTCGTAAAAAACAGAAATACAATCAAACAAAGTACACAGAGAAATCCAAAAGCAGTACACTCCGTTGGCAATAATTCACAATGTGGTTGCAAACTGATCCACTCCTTATAGAGAGTCCAGTGAACAGGACCTGGTGATTGGTGGATTCAGGGCAAGTAGAAGTCATGCAATTTCTCTGAGGATGCTGGGAGTTGAAGTCCAGTTTTTATTGTGCCATTTTTTTTATATTTTAAGGAAAAAGCTGCAGTTGTCTGTCTCATCCCTCCGCTCCTGCCCATGGTTGCTCATTAGCAGTTGAACATTTCACGCAGAGGGCCAACAGTATCTTAATTCAACTGATAACAGAGTTACAGGTGCCACTAGGGGGCCTTCAGAGGACGTTTAATTAGTTGGCAGGATGTTTTTAATTTAGAGATGACTGAGCCCAGGTTCTACCACCCAAGCCAAGACCACTTAAATTCAGTCTTATTTTGCAATCGTATCATCATAGTCGACAAACTTCCAGCATAGGGCCTGATTATAAGCATCGGTAACAGAGAACAAGTCATGTAGTGTGACATTATCCAAAAACAGTGATTTGGTTGGCACACTCCACAATACCCCCAAAAAAAGTTTAGCATGCGACAGTTTGCATTTTTCTGCCTAGTTTGACATAACCATATCATTTAGTTGACCAGATGGATAACTAATGCACTCTGTCTATGTAAACATGGCAAAAACAAACAGTAATGTTGCTGTTTCAGCTCTCAAATCGAATGATGTCAAATCGAATGACGAGCCACAGTTCACATACTTCACAATAACATGTTTCAATTCAACAGCTCTATAACACAAAGCAGCATTGCAAGCATGTACCACATTCTAACAGCAAAGAGCTAAATGCTAATTACAAAAGCTACAAATCTGACATAGTAACACTAAAATATCACATATTCTGGTTCCAGCATAAATAGTTGAAAGAGTTTTTAAAAGTACACATCGTTTTGTGATTGAGGATGTAAATATTCATGCTAGGAGACTGAATTGGAAAGCCTGTTTCCCTGAAATATCATGACCATGTGTATATAGATGGGCCTAAAATGATCAGAAAACAATAATTGGCCAGAAAAGAAATATGAGTCCATGTTAACACAGAACCATACCAAAATGTATTGCTAGGTTTGTTTGATATCTCAAGTTTGCTTATTTATTTTTTCTGGAGATACTATGTTAGCTATCCCACCAATAAGCTATGTTAGCTATCCCACTCAAATTGTATTCATTTGTTAAGCCGCCTCTAATGTTATCTACAGACATGGATAAATGTATTGTAGCATCACGCTACTGGCTCACGATGCCACAGGAATGTACGAGGTCCTAAAACATGCAGTAGTGTTGTATGTACAATAGTGTGTTGGGCTGCATTATAGTTGGAATGGCCTGTGTGTGGCTGCTTTGACCTGCTATGGCAGGTCACCTCTAGCCACAGAGGCAACTCTCCTGCTGTCTGTTAAATAAAAGAGCATTCACCTTTTAAACACAATGGGCCTCATTCACCAGTATCTTTCTTTTCTCAAATTTGTTGTTGAGAAAAGTCCTAAGAAATCTGATTCCTGACACGGTCTGCTTAAAAAATAGCTGGTGAATGAGGACCAGTGTTTCTTTGATGATACCACACTGGTGTCAGAAGTGGGATAGCTCCCTTCCACACTGTAAGAGCAAACAGTAAAAGTTTTTTATGAATTAATAAGTTTGTAATAATTACAAAAAAATCTTTGCCTTTCATTTTCTGCGTAATCTGTATTAATGTAACATTTTTACAGTGCTCAACCAATTAAAACATTTTACAGTAATACCAGTTCAGAGATGTCACAAGCATTTAAACATCATGCACATCCATATGTGCTCCTTCTTTACCAAACCTGTGAACACATCTGCCATGTTCGCTCTGCTTAGATTATGTGGAGAAAGATATGAATAACTTGGATATATTTTGAAGTTAGAGAAAATGAGAGTTTTTCTTCTCGGAAACTCACTGTGAGATTACTTGTGAAGACATCTGAGGTGAAACATGATGTGACATGCAGCAGTTTTCTGAACTGGCAAACTTTCTCCTGCTGACCGCCATTTATTCTGAATTTCTCTTGGGAAGTTTGGGTGGAATTGGGGTTTAGAATCATGTTCATATTTTTGCATTAAATATATTTAATAGTTTAGAAATTAATGTATTTAAGCTTCCAAAATTTAATGTGACAAGTCAGTTTAAATCAACCTCTTAGCTTAATGTGCAAGTTGATAGATTTATAGAAATCTATCAATTTAATGTTTTAGTTAGTTTAATGTAATGAGTTAGCCTTCAGAGGCATCAGTCGTGCATACATTTAGAAGTTTTCTGGTAATGAGCATAAGATGCATGTGTTTTGCATGTAGGTTTGTATTTAATGTAGAAAATCACTGTCATAGCTGAGGTTCAGCATCCCATGTCTATGCTTGATAACCTTTCACAGTATAACGTTAAGTGTTAATAGAAAACCAGCAGTATTTCTGAGAATTACTGAGTTTCTGAGAATTGTGTTTATAATTTTAATACTAACTAAACATATAAAGTTTGAGCTAAACATTCATTTGTATTTGTGCAGATCAGTGCAGAGTGTAATAGAGTTGGACCGACATACCCCCTCATCTTCAGAGCTTGTTCAGGATAAAAGCAGGTTGAAAGTGTCCAAAATTATGGATCAACTCCTCAGGATATATGATATCAAGGTCATTTGGGTGCCTAATAAATATACCACATTGAATTTTGCATCATCAACTCCATTTATAAAGACATGGTAGAGTTGTGTGTAGAATTATGTGGCTGTGCTGAGTGGAATCAACAGAAAGTAAAGAATATCTTCTCACACGGAAGGAACAAGTTGACATTCAGGTCAGAGGTTCTGCTTTCCTCTATGCTTATCTGCAAGAGGATGACTCTAGCTTTCTGAGGATGTGGAATGTGGGAGAGCATGCTGTTTTGTTAATCATGGAAGAAAGTTATTGCAAAGTTTTGGTAGTTTAATAAATGAGCTGTCCAGATATGAGGTGCAATCTGCACTTGATTGAGCTTGATTGTGTCAAGCATTTATCAGGTTTCGTTTCCCCTAATAACCCTCAGATCTCATTCAGGTTGCAGGTTTTTAAAGTGTCCATTAAAGCTGTAGTCTTTGAATGGGATAGAATGTTTGGAATAACCTGAAATTAGAAACATTCACATTCAATAGGTGTCTAGTTTAATACGCATACATGGTGCTGGAATGCATACAGTCCAAACCAAGAATCCTGCCAATCATCTTTCCAAAGGCGTAGATTTGCTCTTGACATTGGTGGGGAACTATAAATCTACCCTGCCATGCCACGCCCCCCAGGCACGCCCCTGACTGGAAAGTTTTCCTTCCAGTTTTGGTACTGTTAACAACCAAACGTAGCTACAGAGTGGCCACATGACTCCAGTAGAGAACGTGATTTAACCCTTCTGCACCTCTAGGTTAATGAGACAATGACAAATCAAGGTCTTTTTACGGAGGTGATCAAATTATTGGTGGAGACTGCTATTCATTTAAAAGCTCTGTTTACTGACAGATTTAGACTTTCTGTGACACTGATCTGCGTTTTTGTCTGAATATGTACTCAGACGGTGTCGAGCTGTAGTTCGAAGAAGACAAAACGGGAGGAATGTAATCATTGTTTACCTCAACAGTAATGCTAACTTCTGTAGCGGCAGTTCTCTAGCCATAGCTGCGTACACAAAGACGACGTTCTGCTTTTCACCGTCTTTTTCCTCCGCTTTGAATTCATCTGCGGCTCCAGGTGAGTCACGGGATAGCGCAGTGTGCTGTTTTCACCTACATAAAAATGGCTGCTGATTCAGTAGGTCATCCGGGTATCATTTGCCTACTACTCTATGCCTACTGAGTATTCAGACATACTAGCCGCCCTTGCCTACTGATTTCACTACTGAGTAGTAGACAAGTAGGCAATTTTGGACGCACCTTTAGGGTGTGTCTCAAAACCTAGTGAGCTATCTGCATAGACAGCATTTTACGTCATAGTATGTGCACTCCTGACTTACCTCTTCCAATTACCTTAAACATGCTGTCTACTGAGGCACCTTATTTTTACCTGATTTCAGAACTTTTTCCCAACATGGCAGACAAAAGCTGAGCTACTAGCAGAGAAGTCATCTTCAAATGTAAGTTATTCAGATTTTCTCAGATGTGTTAATGTCGTACAGCCACACAAAACAGCATTTTATTTGCAACTTTGTAACGAGCCGTATTATACTCGAGCCATTAGCATTTATGCTAGTGGATTTTTAAGCCTAGGGCTATTGTTTTGGATGGCCGACTGGTAACTTAGCAACTAGCTAAAACACCAGTCACGTGCAGTGAGCCGTGACGCAGCTGCTCTCTAACTAGAGCTTCTTAATAATCTGTTTTATGAGGAGAGATGTCAGACACAACGCTGCTACTTAAACAACTGCCTACCCAGACAGCGCCTACTAACACAGCTCACTAGGTTTTGGGACACACACTATAATATTCTATATTCCTTGTCCATTTTATCAGCTCCACATACCATATAGGAGCACTTTGTAGTTCTACAAATACAGACTGTCCGTTTCTCTGTATCTTTTGTTACCCTGCTCTTCAATGGAGAGCCAGAGAGCAGGTATTATTTGGGTGGTGGATGATTCTCAGCACAGCCTTTGTGGTGGTGCTGTCTTAGTGTTTGTTGCATCCATACAATTAGATCAGACACCGCAGTGCTGCTGGAGTTTTTAAACACAGTGTCCACTCATTGTCCATTGTGTTTAAAAACTCCAGCAGCACTGCTGTGTCTGATTCAATCATAACAGCACAAAGCACGCTAACACACCACCACCGCATCAGTGTTACTGCAGTGCTGAGAACTCCAAATAATACCTGCTCTGCGGTGGTTCTGTTGGTTGTCTTGACCTTTATAGAACAGAGGATAACAAAGAGCAGTCGTTGGACTATAGCCTGTAATTTTAGAACTACAAGGTGCTTCTATGCGGTAAGTGGAGCTGATAAATTGACAAGTAATGCAAAATATTACTGTGCAGTGTGCAGCCCTTATAGGCCAGGCACTGCGCAACTACATCAGTAATCAGAATGTTATTGTTATCGTAATATGATGTGGCGCACTGTAGAAATCTCAGATCACAACCTTCTGTATTGCTAAATTTTAGTTTGTTCTCAATACGACAGTTGCTCTCACATCGTTTTTGTCTTATGGGACGTATGAATTGACACATTAAGAATTTTTGGATTATGACTGACTGACATCTCCTCATGAAAATCATAAATGATGCATTTTTTAGCAGTTAGTGTTTGAAAATTTGGAGTAACAGATACGTCCTTTTTTCTTTTCTTCAGGCAACACAGTCTAATGAACCAGACATCGATGACATACCAACTGGGCTCCACTTAATCAGTGCCAGTTCAACAGACGCCATGTTCTTCTGCTCAGAGAGGACTGCGGTTGTGCTTGAGGGTAATGTAGTTATCAAATTCCCCCACATTGACCGAAGCATTAGTCAAGCTTTTCGCACTTATGCATGCCCCACATTTAACTTACCCAACAGAGTCAGTCAACACGTTTGACTTTACCCAGAGAATTATGTTGGGTCTGGATGCTGGGAAGCTGAGGGCCCGAGTGTCGAGTCTTAAAAGCTCAGTGTATGAAAAACAGCTTACAGAGCTGATCATTTTTAATTTGGACTTCCATTTCTTCCATTGTCTTTTTTTTAGCCATACAATATAGCACTGCAGGTTTTAAAAACTACCTTAAATATGTGTTCTTTAAGGTATTGTGATCACCTGTAAGCTTAAATGTGCTACTGTTAAAGTGGAATGATTGTGGTTTTGCACTGTATGGGTGTAATAAACAGTATGACCGACATGGTGCCTTACTTTTTTCACTGCTATACCCATATCTTTAAAATCCTCACTTTCAAAAGGTCATTAGGAGCCATATGATAATTCATTCAGCAGAACTGATGGATATGGATGCTGGGAAGTTGAGTGTTGAGACTTAAAAATGTATCTCAGTGTAGTTTACAAAATAGCTAATTCATTTAATTTGCACTTGCACTTTTGTCACTTTTGGTGACCATAAAGCAGTAAATCAAAAATGAAACCCTAAGTATAAATTTGTTACTTTTAAAAGTGGAATGATGGTGTTTTTGCACTATAAGGATGTGGTAAACAGTACGACCACCATACTTTTCCCACTGCAGTAGCCAAATGTTTGATATCTACAAGTTTAAAAAGTAATTAATTGCAATGCGGTAATTTTATTGAACAGAAGTAATTGTTAGTTCTGTTCAATAAAATGTTACTTTTGTAAGAGGTTGTAAGGGTTGCGCAAAACAGTATTTATGTTTGTCTTTGACAATAATATTTAAATTGCTTAGTAAGTAGTTAAAAGTATAAAGGTTACCATGATGAGCTTTGAATACTGTGACAGAGATTCTATCTATATAATCAAATTGTAGAAAATATATTTCTAGTATAAAAATGCATTCTCTAACAGATTTTATAGTTGGTGTTTGGTTAATGTTGATTGTTAACTAAGAGCAGGATGCATTAAAGTATAGGTAGTAATTTATATTTTCTGGTAAAGGTAAAAAAATTTTTTTAGATTGTCTACACTCGATTGTATTGTGTACTGTAAGTGTCATGCCTTGCTCTGTTTCTACCTGCCTTGTTCTGTCTTTCTTTCCCCTCATGCCATTCTCATGTGCTTCTGTTTGTTCTGGTTCCTGGTTCTTTCCTTGCCTCTACCCTCTTGTCATGCCCTCCACCTGTTCTTAGTTTTTAGCTTTTCCTCTTCCCACTTGCTCCTCATGTGCCCTTGTGTATTTATACCCCTGTTTGCTCCTGGTCCTTGTTTGGCATTGTGGGTTTGTGGATTGTGATTGTGAATGTTAACCTATTCTTAATGAATGTATGAATGTATGTATGCTTTGATTTAATTAGTTTCTTGTTTGTTCTTGTTTTTTTTTTTCTTTTTTAGCCTCAGTTTATTTTTTAACCATGGACTTTCCTACCCTCACCGTCTCTGCCTGCACTGTCTGACTCCTGGCAATGTTAAACTGAATCCTAATAAAGACACTCTGTACATGTATCTACCTCCCCTGCCTGCTCCATTATAATAGTGAAACCAAAACCATTTTGTTTTTTAGAATAAACTAGGTTGTAACTGCTGTCATTCCAGTTCCTGGTATGTTGGGTTGTAATTCTGGCTCCTGCCACTAAGGGCAATAATGAGCTAGTAGAGGCTAGATATAAGTGTAAAAGAGTAAGAAAATTGAACCATGTGTGGCAGGCAAACAATCCCATGGTTTATGGTTTGCTCCCCATTCAAAGTCCTTTTTTTGAGAAAACACAGTTTTCAAGCTCAAAAAGGACTTAATTTGGATGCTGTCTTTGATCCATATGCCTTGAACTGGTTATGGTTTCTACTGCATGTGAAAAAACTCTGGATTGTCTACTGCCATTATCTCCAACCATCAGTAACTTCAGACCTGGATCCATTCTCCAGCAACTCCTAATGTTCAGACTGGTGATCCTTGGCTCTCACAGATCGGTGAGGCTGATCTGATTATTTGTTTTTATTGGACTCTTTAGAGCTTAATGGACTCTTATTCTGTATATATTGAGACTACTGGGAGGTGTTTATGCATGGTGGGGGTGTACTTTATATATACTGTGTAATACATTATTTGCATATGCGAGTGTCTGTGGGTGTATATCTGCATAACATGTACTACATGCTGGGGAGCCCTGAGTAATTGTGGTAAAGGTTTTTGGGGACACCTCACAACCGTTACAAGATTAAGTTTAGAATTATTAGGTTTTTAGTGTCCAGCCTCAGTCCCGCCTCAAGTGATTCATAGCTCTGCTGTCATCACAGATTTTGGAAAGTTTTGCTTTAAACACATCCTTTTGTTTTTTTAGGAATATTAATATTCAAGGAAATATAGCAGATGTCTTTATGAGTGCTCAACATGACCAAAAGATCTATCTTTAGAAAAAAGTGAATTCCAATTCCTATTTCTATGTAGTGCTTTGGAGCTGGACAGAAGTTTTCTTTTTGTGAGGGATCTTAAGGACGAAGTATGCATCACAGAATGTGCTGCACAGCATGGCACCATCTGAACTCATTTACCCTGAGAGAAGACATTCTCCACTTAAAACCGCGAAGCACAGCAGACTCGCCTCTGCTTTTATCTTCTGTACCGGAAACTCAAGAAAAGAGAAACTGAATTCTGCTCAGGCTCCAAAACAACACTGACCGTGTGTTTCATACAGAGTGAGCCATCGGCTTTTACTGCTGTAGAGAAAGAGAGAGTGTGTGTGAGAGAGAGAGTGAGAACGAAAGAGTTACGTCACTGAGAGAGAGAATGTTTGTCAGAAAGGGAGAAGTGTAACAGTAACTAAGAGAGAGACCTGGTCTCTTTTGTTCTCTTGTTTTTCTCTTTCTCTCTTTCGGTCTGTCTCCTCTATTTAAAGACAGAGAGTAAAAGAGAGAAGGAGGGATACAGAGAGGAGATAGAAGCAGCAGACAGAAAGAAAGAGGAAGGAGAGTGAATAAGCTAGAGAGAGAGAGACAGAAAGAGTAAGAGAGACATGCAGCTAGAGATAACAGGAACAGACAGTAAATGAGAGAGAAAACAGTAAATAGACAGAGAAAGATAGAAGGAAGGATGAAAGTGAAAAGAAAGAAAAATGCAGGCATGGAGAGAAAGAGAGAGAGGTCTAAACAGATATCCTCATTAGGACTGGTAAAGCTACAGACGGGGTTAAGTTTCTGTGAACTCGCTGCGTCTCTAAGCGACAGATAATGAAGTACACTAATGGGTATGGTGAGAGAAGGGCATTGTGGGTGATGGAGTCATTAGCGTACAGAGCCAGAAGCTTTATCTCTGGTAGAAATTGTGCATTAAATGCCAGCTCTCACGCTTTGAGTCGAAGAACTAACGTTATTAAATATGTCTTAATATATTAATATGTCTTTAACTCTGTTGTTTTTAAAATGTTTTAAAAGCTAAAAGTAGGAAACATGACTGATTTAGGTTTAGAATACTGAAGGTTTATTTTTAGTATTCGCTGGGCATTAGGATTTAGGCCATGGGTAGAAAGTCAGAGAGTCACATGCTTAGGTTTCCTCTGTTTACTGCAAAACACATGTTGTATTATATATTTAGCATAGCCATCGGTTCACATTTAATAAATTTTGCAAATTTTTAGTTGGTTTTAAAAGATCAAAGCAGTTAATCAAGTTAAATCAATCCAAGGTTTATTTCTATATTGCCTTTCACAGCATATGCTGTTACCAAGCAGCTTTACAGAAGATCCACGTCCAAGCCCCCAGTGGGCAAGCCAGGGGCAGCAGAGGCAAAGAAAATCCCTCCCAGAGGAAGAAACCCTGACTCAACCCATCCATCTCTGGTCAACACAGAATAGTGAAAGAAGCACAAAATCAATACAGAAAAGATAAGATTTACAATTAAATGCAATACTGAATGTAGAGAAAATGGAAAAATAACTATTAGAATCCTACAAGAAAAGCAATGAGAAACAGATCTGAAAATCAGAGAAAAATCGAACACTGTTACCAGTGAAACCAGCGACTGCTGTTAGGAGTTTATCACAGTAAAAAATTATTAAAATCTGTAACGGCTGCTAAAAGCCGACAGTAAATATCTCTTCTGAGCAAAGATGCAGCTTTCTACATAACACTGGACAGCAGGATGCTCCATAGTAAACAGAATGCAGGTAAACAAGGACGTTTAACGTTGAGTATAAATGAGCCTTTATGTGATTAGCACAGAGTGAACACAGTGTCCAATTTTCAGTGTCCAGTCAGAGAAGTGGCTGCATGTTCCAACCAATGAGTCTATCTGTCATATGTATGTATACATACATATATCTCAAACATAGTCTGACCAAAATCAAGCTACTGTTTGGATTTAACAACTAAGAAAACAACTAAGGACAAGTTAGGATCACTGGAGTCGGGTTCAGAACTGTCTAGTGCAGTATTAACACCTGGAAAGGCAGTGGAGAACCAACAACTTCATGGAAAAAAGAGATTGAAAAAATGTCTTGAATGAGAATGACTGAAGATCATTTAAACACTTGGTGAAGTGGACATGATGAAAACTGAGTGGTTTGATGAGTCCAGATTGACCCTTTTCCAGAGCAAAGGGCACATTATGGGTACGAAGGAAAGTGCATACAATGATGAGGAAATAAAATGTTAGCTGACCATCTGAATGTTCTGAATGACCAGATTGTTGCATCAATTGATTGTCTCAGACAACAGTGGTGAGAATAATTGGGCTCAGATTGTGAAACTGGTGCAGAAAGCATATAAATCATCTTTACACATGAACCAGCCATCACTGGATCCTGACATTATCACGATTTGAATGTCTTTGGGATGTGCTGAAGAAGATGTTATGGAGTGGTTTGACTCTCCTGTCATCAATACAAGATCCCGGCCAAGAATTAATACAACTCTGGATGGAAATAAATAAAAACAAAAGCATTAAGTAGAGTTAACAATGTGACAGCCAAAGCAATTTCTAATTCATTCTAGAGCAAGAGGTATAAATATTTTCCAACATACTTGATGCTGCCAAAACTAGCATGTGCCTCCTCTGAGAAACCATGAATCCCATTGCATTTTTTTATTGGACACACTTGGTGGAGAACACTTGCTGCCTATTCTGTTACGTCAGCCACCAGATGCCTAAATTAAGCATCCATCTCGACCAGAAAGACCCAGTCTTGTCTAATAAAAGCTCCTTCCTATCCAAGACTCAGACTGAACCAGGACTGAGATCAGCAGGCCTGGATTAGCGGCCCTGTCCTGGCTGAGTGATTGAGAGGTGAGCTCCTGGCTGAACGCTTCAGCAGTCAGACAGGCTGTGTTGGATATGTTGCAGTAAGGAACAGACCTGCTCCTCAGGGAGCTGATTCTTATTTGCAGCCAGCTGCTGCAGGAGAGCAGCCAGTGCTCTGCCAGCGCCAATGACCCGCAAACACCGGCCTGAGAAGAACCAGACTGACCGCACAATCATGCTTAGGCCAGAACACTGCGCAGATCTTCTGCAGAATTCAATAATGACTCGTCCAGGGCGAATAGCCTAAGCATCTCTGCAGCCTGAGTAAATGGGTTTCGATTAAAATGCGAGGTCAGGTAGGTCAACAGAGCAAGAGATTTGTGGCAAACCCTCCAGGACCTGCTGACAGGTCTGGACTTCCAGTCATCACTTTTAGTACCTAAGAATAGATTTTTCGTATCCTGATTAAATAATGCTTAGAAGAATGACGGCTCAGACGAAAACTGATACACATACTCCAGTTTGCTTCTGTAGTTTTGCACTGGAGCTAGAAGTCTAATGCAGTTAACAAGTAATATTATCTAATATATTGTAACAAGCATGATACTGTTGGATTTAACAACTAAGAAAACAACTAAGGACAAGTTAGGATCACTGGAGTCGGGTTCAGAACTGTCTAGTGCAGTATTAACACCTGGAAAGGCAGTGGAGAACCAACAACTTCATGGAAAAAAGAGATTGAAAAAATGTAGCATGATACTCACTACATGTCTAATTTATTACACAGTTGCCTCAAAGCACACTGAGCCTTTCATTTTGCTGAAAAACTGAATGGCTATCTAGTTAGGTCATTGACCAGCATGCACACTTAATAAAGATGGTTCTTCAAGTATTGTTTAGTAAAGAAAATTATTCTATATGGAACCATAAACACCCAAAGAACCATTTGCATGATTACCTGAGTTTGAACTGAGTTCAAAAAAGGATCTGCTATAGTTAGAATGTCCAGCTTTTAACAATAACAAAGTTTTTTGTGTATATAAAGCCATCTACAGTACATTCCTATGGTCTTGGTGTCTATGGTACTACATAGAGCCATTTTATTTACTATAGAACCATCAAAACACCTTCTTTTAAGTGTGTAGAGTATGTTTTGGTTTGATAGTTTAGTTGTGCAGCCAACATTGACCAACCAGCATGACCAAACTAGCTAACATGCTTAACCCATCTGGTTGACAGGCATAAAAAACATTACTAAGCTGATTGAGAAGCTTGGTCAGGTTGGTCATGTTGGCAAGCCAGCTAAACCATCGACTGAAAACATGAACTTCAGAACTTTGAAAACAAAGCTACCCAACCAGTTAGGTTGATTTACCAGTTTAACCAACTGGATGTCCATCATAGGATACGTCAACCTACTATAGAGCATTCAGACCAGTTCAGACTTTTCTCAATCCAGCCTCTATCCAGTGAAAGCTGGTCTTAGCCCTATTTTTCACATCTATTAAAATCATTAAAATATGTCACACAGATAAAAACAGTAATTACTTTACACTTTAACAATATAACAACATAGCTACTGGTGATGTACTCACTGTTACAGATAAATTACAGTAATAGAACTCATGCAATTACAAGCAAGCGTACCTCAATATAAACAGCAGCAGTTTCTACAAATTGAGTTAACCTTGCCCTAATACACATGTTTAGTTACATAAAGAAATCCTGTTAATACTTAATACAAATGAAAATACAATTGTATAATTACATGAGTAAAAACTAAAGTTGATACATGTGTATTTACAGAAGTTTTCGATTGGAACAATGAATACTTTAAAGCTGCTAAATGCATTGTTAATGTGTAACTACACAGACATTTCATATAAAGTAAGGCTGCAAATGCATGGTTAAAGATTGCTGGACTTACTGTGTTTAACAATTGAGAGAAATAATTATCATCATATGTACTTTATTTGAAGAGACTTACCAAATTAACTTTGATGACCATCTCATACAACACTCTGTCTGCAGAGAGTTGGTCACCCTCACTTTATTTGTTTGTATTTAAATGACCCTTTTGTCTCCTGCCTTTAAGGTGATACCAAACCCCCCCCTTACTGCACAATCTCACATATGCCATATGTCATTACTGAAAAAAAATAAGTTACAGTAGGATTATAATTGGGTATTAGTGTAAATTTCTGTGGAATAGCTTACTAATATTTAAATCTGCACTTTACAACATAGGAATCAGCGATCAGTTTCAAACAGCAGGTTGAATAATGGCTGTGAATAGTGTCCAACCTGTACACCACATAACAACAGTGCACTAATCAGCATTGCTGTTCATTATCTGAGATGGAGTTCAGACTTGTCTTTAAAAAGCATTCTGTGCACAGCTGGTTGCTATGCTGATTTGCCACAGTCATTTTTAACTTTCATGATTCATGAGAGTTTGTGTGAGATTGAATCATGACTCAGATTTCAGTCATTATTCTGCTGCCAAAGAAACAGACTGAAAAAAAGGCTTTTTCTGCATCAGCCATTGTCGTGAAGTTCATGGAATTCTAATCACATCGTCTACCAAGACTTCCACTTCCCAGAGCACCATGTATATGTAACAAGGCTGAGCGAGTGGACCATAAATCTTTCTTTTTGGTTTCCAGACTACTGAACAAAGTCATTTGACCTAAACTTTCTAGCTGTACATCAAAGTCACAAGAAAGTAAAACCCAATTGTTAATTTACTGTAAATACAACATAAAAAAAGAATTTAAAAAGTACATAGAAGACTTAAAATAAAGAGATTCAGTACATGTGCAAACAAATAAACTCAGGAGATATTAGGTTGCACTAAGGCACTTATATTATTCATGTGCATTATCAGATTTTTAAAAGTTTCCTTGCACCAGCAAAAACATGGTGTGGTGCCTTCAGTAGTTTAATAGTGGAAAGATAATTAAGTCAAGAACTTTTCACCTTACATAGGTAAGGTTAAGCGTAGGGCAAGGTTAGGTTTAGGTAAAGGGTTAGGGTTAGGTTTAGGTTAATGATAATAAGCTTAGGGTTAGGGTAAGGTTAAGGATAAAGATAATCTTAGGGTTAGGTTAAGTATAAAGATAGGTTTAGGGTTAGGGTAAGGTTAGGATTAGGTTTAGGTTAAGGAAAAGCTTAGGGTTAGGTTAAGGATAAAGATAAAGATAGGGTTAGGGTAAGGTTAGGGTTAGGATTAGGATTAGGTTAGGGATAAGGATAAGGGTAAGAACAGGGTTAGGGTAAGGTTAGGATTAGAATAGTAGTAGTTGTGGGTAAGATTTGGGTAAGTCAGCAAAGAATGAATGGAAATCTTTGTAAAGACCCAACAGTTCACAAAAACAAACCTGTGTGTGTGTGTGTGTGTTTAATCTTTCACTGGCCTCATTTGGTCTGAACTTTTTATGATAAATATATTTTAAAAATGTTCCAATTAACATTAGAATAAAATCTAAAGAATAATAATAAATCTAAATCTAAGAATAAAATATATTAATGCATTGTAAAAACTGATTCTGATGCTAATTATATTTATTTTTTTTAAAGGCACACAATAAAAACATTAAACTGTTAATAAATATTTTTAGGATAATTGAACCTAAAGTTTTTTCTAGACATCAGTAGAACATTGGTGAACTAAGTTGAAGCAAATTACTTTCGCTCAGTTGAAATCTAGAGAGGCAAGCTGCAAAACTGGTAAACATTTGATATATATAGTACGTTTCTTGTAACCTCAAATGTATTATGTCAAAACCTAATTTCTACATGTAAAATAACTGTGTAAACGTGTATTTGCAGATGTTTGTCGGCATTAAAGCCATAGCTGCTCATATTGCACGGTTGATAACCTTAAATGTTGTGCTTTTAGGTGCTCATATGCATAAACATAACCAGAGGATATATGCTTTTCTCTGGATAAACACAATTTGGTAAGTCCTGTTTCCAAGTTATGGTAACTAGTTAGGTAGCCAAATGCCAGGATGCTAATTAGATGTGTGGATAGGGGAAGTGGCAAGTCTGTTTTGCTAGTGAGCTAAATAACTAAATGCTAGTGACCTGACTCGATGTGTGGGCAAAGAGAGGAACTGGATATTTAGTCTGGTAAGGTTGTTTTGCTAGCGAGCTGACTCGATTTGCGGACAAAGATGGGGGCCCAATATTGGCAAGGTAACTCCACACATACAATATGATCAAGGGGGTTCAAAATGTCTATATTCATTTGGTTAGGTACATAAAATGCATGCATGACATGCTGGCGATGATGTAAACGATTGTTTTATTTTAAGTGGATAAATGATTTATAAAGCAGCATTTTTTTCAATCCTGGCCTACACATCTACTGTTTTCTTTTAACCCAACACAGCTGATTCAACTGATTAGGTCTTTAACTACTCCTTTATGCAGTCTTTTTGTGCAGTGGGGTGTTAAAATACACTGAAATGTGCAGGGCAGGGTGCCACCAGGACCAGCAATGAGAAAAGCTGTTATAAACACACGTATTTAATGTTTAATGTGCAATTTGGGCTGCTTACTATAAGTTTCCTGTCAGTGTCTGAAAGGTTCTAGTTTTGCTGGTGACCAGCTATGCTAGTCTATGTTGTTTGTAACAGAGATACAAGAAGCTGGATGGCAATTCTTTGAATCATGATTTTGTTAGCTATAACTTTATTAGCAGTTGCATGTCTTGTTGATAAAAAGGCTTTATGTGTACCATAATATTGTATTGACAAAAATGCTCATACGCTCATTGGCCTCTAGGACTCCTAGACGTCGTGAAGTAGGTGTGGAAGGAGCAGCTGTCACCGCACAGGTCAGTCACGTGGAGGAAGCACAGCGAGTCCAGCAGCAGGTCTACAACTGACCTGCCCAAACCCGTGAGTTCAAGCTGGAAGACCGTGTGCTATTGCTCGTTCTCCTACCGTCCCACTGGCCGAGGACCTCACCAATGAGCAGAGAAGCCAACCCGGCCGAACTCATGGTCCTACACCTACGCATGCCGCTACTGAACAGCAAAGGCCCTACCGTCTCCCACAGGCAAGGAGGGAAGTCATAAAGGAGGAAATCACCAGGATGCAGCTCAGTGTTATAGAACACTCCTGTAGCCCATGCTCCAGCCCCATCATTCTAGTGCCAAAGCCCAACGGGAGCTGGAGGTTTTTCATTGCTATCACAGAGTTGGACAGAGAAGCCCTTTACCTGGGATGTCATATAGGCCCAAAATAAAAATCAGCCTCTTACTGCTGAAAAACCCAGAGTTCGACCTCATCTTTGTCGTACAGACCCATGCTTCGGAACCGGGTTTGGAAGCCATCATGACCCAGGTCTCCGAGGGGGAAGAACATCTCATTGTCTACATCAGCCAGAAACTCTCGCCTACAGAGCGCCACTATTCTGCCCTGGAAAGGGAGGCCTTGGCTATCAAGTGTTCCATGGAGGAGCTACTTAAGTTCTACTCAAACAGTAGTCCTGTGTTTTGTATAACAATCTCTATATATTTGCTGATTTTAACATGGAACATAAAATGTTAAATGTGCCATAGAAATGGACCATATTTTATATGATTTCCCTCAAATATGCAAATAAACTGTAACTGTGAAGGTTCAGCTACTCTGCCTTATTTTCACTAACTTTTAAAGATACAATTTTGTTACAATAATAATATTTTACAGATTTACAATTAACAGTTGATAAATTATCCCAGATATCCCCCAAATAAACATATTATTAGTTTACTTTCCAAAACAATGTAACTCATTACCTTTAAGGCGAAGACAAGTTTTAAGTTAGGTTAAGGTTATGTTTAGGGTTAAAGTTAGGGTAAGATAAAATTTAGGAATAGGCTTAAGGTAACCTTAAACTTGTCAGGGTAAGGTTGAGGTTATGGTTTTGATATGGTTATGGTTAGGGTTAAGGTTAGGGTAAGGTTTTGGTTAGGTTTAGCCTTCGGATTAGGTTAAGGAAAAAGATAAGTTTAGGGTTAGGCTTAGGTTAGCGTTAGGGTTAGGTTAAAGATAAAGATAAACTTAGGGTTAGGGTTAGAATTAGGATAGTAGTAGTTGTGGGTAAGGTTTGCATAAGTCTCCAGAAAAAGAATGGAAGTCTTTGTAATGACCCAACAGTTCACAAAATCAAACCGGTGCGTGTGCGTGTGTGTGTGTGTGTGTGTGTGTGTGTGTTTAGTCTCATTCAAGCCTCATTTGCTCTGCACAGAATCAAATGGATTGAGGTTATTTCGACATTCTTACAGGGCTGTTCTACACTGTTTCACTTTAATGAAGGTGAGCCTGTTGGTATCTGAAGCTTTGCTAGTTATTCCTCACTTCACTTGTTAAGGGTATGAAGACCACTTTCTGACCACATGATGAATGTCACACTGGATGGTAATCAACGTCACACACACATAAACATTATCATTTTAGCTCAGCTGCAGCATCATCTCTCTCACAACCTGTCATCGTGCGGACAAAAACATCAGCTATGCCCGCCACAAAAACTTCATTATCACCATAGCAGCGGGACCCCGATCCCACCAGTAAAAAAAACAGGTCATCAAAGTAGATCATGTGATTGTTTCACTGTGTTTTCACTGGTAATATTTTGACCAGATCTTTTAGTGAAAATGGGGAGTTACGTAATGATTGTCTTGGGAAACAAAAGAGTTTATAGCTGAGAGAGTCATTATGATGTCACAATAAAATTCTAAGTGGAGCCTCACGCTGTGCGTTTGCCTGCTGTAGACAATCAACATGAATGGGAGGACAGTAACCAGCAACATACATGTGGACGCATTTCTGCATACTTAAAATTCCTACTCTTATATTTATTTAAATGTTATTTAATATTGTGGCTGCTCTGTGCTGTTTCACTACCATGGCTTTTCTCAAGCTGTGAGATGATTTTGGAGGTGCATTAATCTTTTTAAATATTTCTGCTAAATAGATAGAAAGACAGGTTTTTGACTTTTGCACAGCATCTCTATGCAATAATAATATGTCACCTATAAATTTGGAATACATTTGCAAGAAAACATTAGAAATTGACCATTTAGATTAACCTGGATTTCTGCCTCAATCACAAATAAAATGTGATCTAAGTTGTAATTAAAGACAAATATGTAATAAGGCTGAGTGCTGTCGCTGTTACCAGGGGAGGCCCCTCCAAATACTGAATTCTGGTGCCAGTGTTTTGAGGATTCTGCATAAATTTGTGTGACTGAATAAAACCTTTATGTCTTATAAGTATGTTAAAATTAAACATACAAATTCTAAAACTCATATCACCTTATTACAGGACATTTCAAGTTTAGACATATATTGCCTTAAAATTGAATGAAAACACACACACACACACACACATTGTTATCTGTGATTCATGTTTAGCTTTACCAGATTTCATTACATGCCATTTACATTAAGCTGATTGAATCCAGCATGCAACAGTCAATCTGTAGTCTGGGTGGCCGTTACCAGGGCAACGCGGTTTGTTATGTAATAAGGAGGTGAATGAAGGCTCTGCCTCCAAAGCCCAGCTGAGGCTGGAGTTCTACAGACTGTACATGCTCTTATTGTAAATGTCAGTACAGGAGCTACTTACATTCACTCCCACTGAGACTTATAGACATACACAGCCTTATTTAACCTCTCTCTCTATCTCTCTCTCTCTCTCTCTCTCTCTCTCTCTGTCTATCTATTTCTCACTCTCTCTCTCTCTCTCTCTCTATTTCTCTCTCTCTCTCTCTGTCTGTCTATCTATCTATTTCTCACTCTCTCTCTCTGTCTATCTATCTATTTCTCACTCTCTCTTTCTATCTATCTATTTCTCCATCTCTCTCTCTATCTATTCCCCCCTCTCTCTCTATCTATCTATCTATTTCTTACTCTCTTTCTCACTGTCTATCTATTTCTCACTCTCTCACTGTCTATCTATCTATTTGTCACTCTCTCTCTCTGTCTATTTCTCTCTCTCTCTCTGTCTATATATTTGCCTCTCTCTTTGTCTATCTATTTCCCTCTCTCTCTCTGCCTCTCTGTCCCTCTCTTTCTGTCTATCTATTTCCGTCTCTCTCTCTCTCTGTCTATCTATCTACCCTCCCCTCTCTCTCTCTTTGTCTATTTCTCACTCTGTCTCTCTCTCTCTGTCTATCTATCTATTTCTTGCCCTGTCTCTCTCTCTCTCTCTGTCTATTTCTTTCTCATTGGCTCTCTCTATATTTCTTTCTATTTCTCTCTAGCTTTCTCTTTCTCTCTCTGCATCTTTTTTTCTTTCTCTCTGTGTATTTCTTTCTTTCTCCTACCTCTATGGTTCTTTCTACCTCTCTGTTTTTGACTCTCTATCTTGCTTTCTCTGTCTCTCTCTCACCTTCAACCTGTCTCTCTCTCTCTGCTCAATTATTTTTTTCTTTCACTGTCTTTCTCTCTTTCTCTTTACCTACTATTACATTATAGTTGTAACCACCCATCCATGTGACTTTTCTCTTTTCTCCTTCTTTCATCTATCACTATCTCTCATTTCTCTCACTCTCTCAATCTTTTGTGGTATACGGCTGGGTCATGCCTCGTCTGGAATGTTGTATTCTCTTGCCATTAATTCACTGCTAAACAGCCTTTGCTCCAAAATTGATGGCTTTATTTTACCACAATATTGTGTTCAACATCATATTTCAGCTTATGTAGATGATGTAATGATTGTGGTGAATGGACTGATCATTTATTGTTTTGGGAATATATCAGCTGCTTGGATGAACTGGGGGAAGATCGGGGCCTATGCAGTGGGAATATAGGTGAGCGGTCTACCCAGTTTGGTGTGATCTGGAATGGGTAGAACGTTTGGCTGGTAGTGTACTAAAACATTTGACTGGTAGTGTACTAAAACATTTGACTGGTAGTGTACTAAAACGTTTGACTGGTAGTGTACTACAACATTTGACTGGTAGTGTACTAAAACATTTGACTGGTAGTGTACTACAACATTTGACTGGTAGTGTACTAAAACGTTTGACTGGTAGTGTACTAAAACATTTGACTGGTAGTATACTAAAACATTTGACTGGTAGTGTACTACAACATTTGACTGGTAGTGTACTAAAACGTTTGGCTGGTAGTGTACTAAAACGTTTGACTGGTAGTGTACTAAAACATTTGGCTGGTAATGTACTAAAACGTTTGACTGGTAGTGTACTAAAACGTTTGACTGGTAGTGTACTAAAACGTTTGACTGGTATTGTACTAAAACGTTTGTCTGGTAGTGTACTAAAATGTTTGGCTGGTAGTGTATTAAAACGTTTGTCTGGTAGTGTACTAAAACGTTTGACTGGTAGTGTACTAAAACGTTTGACTGGTAGTGTACTAAAACGTTTGTCTGGTAGTGTACTAAAACGTTTGGCTGGTAGTGTATTAAAACGTTTGTCTGGTTTGTGTACTAAAACGTTTGACTGGTAGTGTACTAAAACGTTTGTCTGGTAGTGTACTAAAACGTTTGGTTGGTAGTGTATCTAAAACGTTTGTCTGGTAGTGTATCTAAAACGTTTGTCTGGTAGTGTACTAAAACGTTTAACTGGTAGTGTACTAGAACGTTTGACTGGTAGTGTACTAAAACGTTTGACTGGTAGTGTACTAAAACGTTTGGCTGGTAGTGTACTAAAATGTTTGACTGGTAGTGTACTAAAACGTTTGACTGGAAGTGTACTAAAATGTTTGACTGGTAGTGTATAACTGGTCTTACTTGCTTTTAAGTGCTACTCATAACATTAGAACTGTGTTTAACCAGGGGTTTAAATGGCTGGAGCACAGAGAGTGGACTTCACTAAAGGACTGCTGGTGTGGGAGTGCAGTGCCCAACAGGGGAGATACTTTTCCAAGAACTGGACTTCCTCTGTTTAAGGACATGTCTGCTCCATTATTGGACCTCGATGGACTGCAGCCTCAGGTCAAAAGACTGTGTCAAAATTCTTAATAGATCAGTTTTAAATGGGACAGCTGACCCAGCACAGAGAGGAAATGTTGGGGTGGGACTGGACAAATGACCAGTTTAGATTAATGACTGCATGTGTGTGATAGGGGTGTGATGTGTGGTTTTAGGGAGACATGCTTTTTTTAGAATGTGCACATCCTAAATCGCTTGCTGGTGCACTGAGTTTTGGAGATGTTTTTATTTTTAGGGCTGGTTATAATTGCAACTGAAGCATGAAAGGGTGACTGCGATTAAATCTACTAATACTTCCATAGAAACAGATTCTAAACAGATCCGGACACGAGGTTTTACTGCTGTTTACTGCTCTACTGAAATCTCAGATTGTTTTCGAGTACAAGTCAAGTATAAATCATTAAACAACCTGGAAGTGTTTGAGATGCAATAGTGATATAATGAGGTTTCAGTACTGTGTGTGTGTGTGGAGGGGGAGTCTTTTTTGCCGGAGAGGAGAGTGACAGGTGGAAAGAAAGATCTGAGGGACATAAATTTGGGAAGGAAATGACTACACCATAAAAAGAAAGAAGAAAGAGAGTAAGAGAGTGAGAGGGCAAAGAGAAATTAGGAAAGAAATGAAAGAAAGAGGGAAAAAGAGGGAAAAAGCATCGGAGAGAGAAACAAAACAGATGGAGTGAGAAAAGGTGAAAGAGAGAAAAGCAAGAAAATGGAGTGAGTGCAAAGAAAGCGGAGAGAGAGTGAAAAAGAGAGATAAAATGAAAGATGTATATAAAGAATGAGGAAAGGTAGGAGATGGAGAGAAAAAGGTTGGAGGAGGAGAGAGAGAGGAGAGAAAGAAATTAGGGAAGAAAACGAGGGAAAAAGAATGAGAGAGAGAGAGATTTTGTATGAAGTGGTGTTTGTGTGATATACAGTCAACTGCAAGTCTCTGTTAAACTCAAAGCTCTCTCTCTCTGCCACTCTTAGGACCCCGTCAGTGTTACGTCGTCTTTCTTTTCTCTCCATCTCTGTTCCCTTTTTCACAGTTGACCGGGTGGCTGGAGGTCTGTTTCTCAGCACACTCTGCAGATCTCACCTCTAAATGAAGGTCTCAGCAGGAACTCCTCAGCGCTGGAGCAGAATGAGTCTTGTACTGTGTTAGCTTTCGGCTACAGCTGCTAAAATTTTAATGATGTTTGTCAGAGCTGGAAATGCATTACAAGACCTGCCTCACTCGCCATGCTCAGTCAGGCAGCTGGATTAAAACTGTTCTTTACTGCTGTTAGCTTCCACATCAACACCACAAGCACTGGCTCATACATGCTCAGCCTGCAGTAGATGATGTAAGAACATGCACTGCTGGAGATGCTGTCAGTTCTGACTCTCTGATTAACTCCACTCTCAGACAACAAACCCATTACAGACACACACTGACGAGCTGGTCGAACATTTAACCAGACACGCATCTCACTGACTGAGAGAGAGAGAGAGAGAGAGAGACAGATCCCAAAAATGAGAGATAGACTGAAAATAAACAGAAAATAGAGGGATGAGAGAGGAAAGAGTACACTGTGGAAAGACAAACAGAGAGAAATAAAATGAAAGAGATATGTAGATAAAGATAGAGGGGAAAAAAGATAAGAAAGAGAGATGAAAAGAGTTACTGGGTTCTCGCCCACTGATTAGCCATGCTAGTGTTTAGTGAATGTAGTAAAAACACAACACCATCTTAAATAGAGAAGAGCTGCTTGACTGTACAAACAGCTACAGCAAGAATTCAGAGCCATCTACAGGGATTGGACAATGAAATTGAAACACCTGGTTTTAGACCACAATAATTTATTAGTGTGGTGTAGGGCCTCCTTTTGCGGCCAATACAGCGTCAATTAGTCCTGGGAATGACATATATAAGTCCTGCACAGTGGTCAGAGGGATTTTAAGCCATTCTTCTTGCAGGATAGTGGTCAGGTCACTACGTGATGCTGGTGGAGGAAAACGTTTCCTTCGCTCCTCCAAAACACCCGAAAGTGGCTCAATAATATTTAGATCTGATGACTGTGCAGGCCCTGAGAGATGTTCAACTTCACTTTCATGTTCATCAAACCAATCTTTCACCAGTCTTGCTGTGTGTATTGGTGCATTGACATCCTGATACACGGCACTGCCTTCAGGATACAACGTTTGAACCATTGGATGCACATGGTCCTCCAGAATGGTTCGGTAGTCCTTGGTAGTGACGCGCCCTTCTAGCTCAAGTATTGGGCCAAGGGAATTCCATGAAATGGCAGCCCAAACCATCACTGATCCACCCCCATGTTTCACTCTGGGCATGCAACAGTCTCGGCGGTATGCTTCTTTGGGCTCCTTGCAACATTGAAACCGACGTTTGGCATTGGCACGAGTGACCAAAGGTTTGGCTATAGCAGCCCGGCCGTGTATATTGACCCTGTGGAGCTCCTGACGGACAGTTTTGGTGGAAACAGGAGAGCTGAGGTGCACATTTAATTCTGCCGTGATTTTATGTTTTTTGGATACAATCCGGGTAAGCACCCCAACATCCCTTCCAGCTTCCTCTTGCGTCCACAGTTAATCCTGTTGGATGTGGTTCGTCCTTCTTGGTGGTATGCTGACATTACCCTGGATACCGTGGCTCTTGATACATCACAAAGACTTGCTGTCTTGGTCACAGATGCGCCAGCAAGACGTGCACCAACAATTTGTCCTCTTTTGAACTCTGGTATGTCCCATAATGTTGTGTGCATTGCAATATTTGGAGCAAAACTGTGCTCTTACCTGCTAACTGAACTTCACACTCTGCTCTTACTGGTGCAATGTGCAATTAATGAAGATTGGCCACCAGACTGGTCCAATTTAACCATGAAACCTCCCACACTAAAATGACAGGTGTTTCAGTTTCATTGTACAACCCCTGTATACACAGACTGACCACAGATACTGAAAAGCTGATGGACCACACAAGTTTCCTTTTCATCAGGTTCTTGGTTGAGCTTTTCTCTTCCACCTTAAATAGTGCCGCAGTCATTAAAGGAATTAGGTTTCAGAATGTAACTGCAGCTCCATTTCAGGTGGAACAGAAATATTGCTCATTAAAATATTATTTCCATTCTGTATAACTGAAAAAAAAATTCTCAGTATCTATTAAAAACACCCATAATGATGTGCTTCGTGTACTACAAGTAAGAGCCAGCGGTGTGTAGCTTAAATCAATACTCAAGTAATTTTATTGATACTGGGGTAAAATAAAATATAAAAGTTATTTTAAAAAATTATAAATAAAAGTATAATTAAAAGTTGACATATCTATATAATAAAACAACTTAATTAAAAGTAAAAGAAATACTGAGTGATACTGAGCAACTTAATAGAACTGCAGTGTAACAAATGAGTTACTCCAGAATGTATGAGTCTATTTTTCTTATATTAAGTGTGACCAATCACAAAACAGTACAGATGTTATACAACAGTCACAGAATGAAATTAATCTAAATATGATTAATTTATGCATTATGTCGTTAATTTATGCATATTATTCCTCTGTTTTGCTGTTTCCCCTTATAAACACAGCCTTCCAGCCCACTTGTAGAACCTTCTGCCACTCAGTCTGACCAAGGGGTGTGTGTATGAAATCAATACACACCCTCTGTTTCTCTATAGGCCACTCATGACTGCAGCTGGTGCACCTTAAAACAGCTGAATCCCTTGATTAGAAGAGGCGTCTGGATACTGTATATATGGGTGTATGAGGCTCTGCAGTATTTACTCATCTGTAAATGTCCTGCAATGAAATTACTCACTGTTTTTATCCTGGATGCAGAAAATTGATATAAAGAAATCCCTGATAGGTTTAACTGAAGAAAGGGTGTGTGTGTGTGTGTAAGAGAGAGTGTGTAAGGGATGTACACTTCACTGTGTTCTTTAGTGCGCTGTGTGTGCATAGGCGTAATTTCTGTGGGGGGTGTTAGTAATGGGTGTGTGTGTGTGTGAATGGGGGTGTTTACAGCTAGGAGACCACCCAAATGTTGCCCATCAAACCAGTTTGACACCAAATCATGAAAAAAGCACCAGATTTTGCCTGAAAAACAAAAACAAAAGATGAAACAGGGCAGCAACAAACGTGTCATCATTGTAAAGATAGGGATGATGAACTGCCACTGAGCGCACATGACAACAAGAAATACCGTCCACCAAAGTCTCACTAAAATATGATCAAAATTCATTGCCTTGCATGACCAGCTGTTCTCTGTTGTCTAGAATGCTGAATTTGGCACGTACTGCAGCCTGAGCACCGTAACCATTGCAGTAAGTATATTTTATGTAAACGCTTTTTTTCAGCTCAGTATTTGGTTTATTGAAAGTGTTTTTATCAGCTTTATTTTTTATTTATTATTACTCTTTTTTCTGTATTACCTACTTATTAACAGCAAACATGGATCATTCTATGGAAAGCATTCAAACTGCCACAGTAAAGAGGTCTATGTTATGATCTATATAAAACCAAGGCATTACTTAAGGCTTGTACCTCAATTTAAAACATTGAGAATATTTAATTATTTTATTTGTTCCTGGCATTCTGTGTAAATGTCATGATGAATGGATCCAAAGAAATAGCCCAAAATTACATAGACATAGATAAGACATAGGGTGTGTCCCAAAACCTAGTGAGCTGCCTACATAAACAGCTGCCTACCAGGACAGTGCCTACTTACACAGCTCACTAGGTTTTGAGACACACTCCTAGTGAGTGTGTAAGTAGGCGGTCTAGGTAGGCAGCTGTTTAAGTAGCAGCGTTCTGTCTGACATCTCTCCTCATAAATCAGATTACTGAGACGCTCTAGTTAGAGAGCAACTGTGTTACAGTTTGTTCCCGCCCACTGCAGCATGCAACCGGTTTAGCTGGTTGCTAAGCTACCGGCCGGCATCTAAAACAACAGCCAGAGGCTTAAAAATCTGCTAGCATAAATGCTAATGGCTTGAGTATAAAACTGCAAAATGGCCAATGACTCGTTACAAAGTTGTAAATAAAATACAGTTTTGTGTGATTATATGACAAGAAACACATTAAAACACCAGAGAGAATCAAAATAACATTTTAAAACGACTTTACTGCTCGTAGATTTGCCTGCGTTGCATCATGGGATTGCCTTAGCGGATGAGGAAGCGTTCGATGCTTCCTTAAAATCAGTTTAAAATAAGGTTCCTCAGTAGACAGCATGTTTAAGGTATGTAAGAATTGCAACAGCCTACATGTTGGGAGCGCATACTAGGATGTAAAATGCTGCCTATGTAGACACCTCACTAGGTTTTGAGACACACCAGAATCTGGTTACATTGACTCTGACATTGACATAAAAAATAAAATATGTGTTTATTTTTCTATTTTGTAGGTTTGGTTACCACAGCAGCAATGTACAAAATCACGACTTGTGATCATGGTGTACTTTTTACTGGGAGGTGACTTCCAAACCTCAAAATTTACACTGGAGAAAATAACTTTTGGCTTGTAGCTGCAGCTAGTAATTCACTTCAGACCACTGCCACTCAAATCCTGCATTTATGTTCATCTAAGTGTCCTACTGCACATGTCCAGTCTGGAAGTTCTCCTTGTATCTCAAACAATCCTCTTATAGGCCATTCCCGCATGTCCACATTCGTTAATGCTGAAGCATAAATAGTGGCAATAAATGGTTTCTAGTCATGTCGTAAACAATTGCTGGGACTACTGGCCATCCCTTAAACACAACCCTATTTTTCAACTTCAGCTGAAAAGCTCAGCTCATCACGAGTCACTTTTAATGAGATAAGCAATTCAAAAATGCGGTTAAATTAAAGCAGAGCATGAATTCAATGTTCTGGTGTTGTCAGTGAGGCTTGCGAGACACAGAACCCACAGCTTGATGATTACTTCAATGTAGAAATATGATGCTGTGTCTTTGGGCTAGTTGTGGTGTTCAGGGCGCTCACTAAGGCTGCTAAGGTTCACGTGGGCTGAGTGGGAAAATTAAACCTGTTGGAGTTTTTTCTCTCCCCCAAAATCAAGAGCATTAAGTGCTACTTAGTGTGTTTATTTATAGCTGGGATGTAGTGTTGTGTCTTCTCTACTTTCCAAAACTCATCAGAGGCCGATTCCTCAGAAATCATACAAAGATCAACCCTTCGACCAAGTCAAACTAGCCTTTCGCCCAGGTTGGAGGGACTTCCAGACAAACTTCCAGAACTGCTCTTCCATTGGCCTCGCTGAAGCTAGATAAAGATTTTTGAGGGTTGAGGTTGAAAACCGGCCACTGCTCTGTTATACGTTGCAAGTGGGAGATCGAAAATGCTAATTTCACAAACAGTAACTGGTCTAATGACTTTGACTCTGAGCTTAGTGCTGATGATCAAAGATTTACAGCTAAATACAGCTAATAAACACAATCCAGTTCCAGTCTGTATAAATAAAGCCTGTCTTGAATTCAAGAGGACAGAAAATCAATAGAAAATTATGCAATAAAAGTAAACCCCCATATAAATTCTAGCAATTTCAGCTCACAGACACTCTAGACTGGAAAAATTCTGAAAAGATATCTAACACACTTCAGATGTAAGTATTGCAGATGCTGTGTAAATGTTTAAAAATGAGCCTGATTAATAAAGATATCAAATGTCTGTTCTGACATACAATGTCATGTCTGAGTAGCTCCTGGTCTCCTGAAAATAACAGCATATAGCATGACTGGCTGCCTCATGATGCTTAAATACTTTATAATTGGAACTGAAACTGGCCAAAATACCAAAACAATTTAGCAGGGGTATTTAATTAGAGTTCAGTAAGGTCCAGTTAGAGGAAATTTCCCCAGGCCAAGATCTGGACCGTCATCATGTCGACCTTGTGTTATGATTCAGTGCCCTATCCTGTATACTGAAGTAGCCTAGTATCAGCATCTTATACCATCAGCAACTAAAAGACTAAACAAATTAAAAATATTGTTCAGTATATTTAAAAAATATGTGTCGTTTTAGATGCTAAACTGGATGAATTCATTTATAGACTTCAAATAAATGTAATATTTCTTAAAGTGCTTATTCATAGAAAAAGTAAATAAAACATGCGTCTTCTTGTTAACTGAGCCTCACATCTTGACCTGTTAGTTTGGATTTTCGATTAATTCCTGGTTGAAAAATCACAGTTGACTTTCCCTTTTTCAGAGCATTTTCAGAGCATTCTTTCTCTGACTCACTTTATTCTCTGACTCATTTTATTCTCTGACTTGCTTTATTCTCGCTTCGTACCTCGCCTGGGTGCGCGCCGAACTCCCGAATCTACACAGATCTGATTGGCTGAGGAGTGCTTTTGGCGGTTCTACAGTGCACGTGATTGGTCTGTGAGTTTACTGCGCTTCAAAGCCCGTATACCATAAACAAAGGAAAAGTTTCGCCTCTTAAAATAAACACTGTCAATATTAAATCCTTCTCAGTAGTTAAGCAGTTTGTTTCTGCATTGGACAACGTCTGGATCTGGACCATTAGTGACCTCTGGCGTAAAGTGTTCTAAGAGTTAATGCCACCTTTAACGAAATTTGAACAATAAAATAAATAAAAATAAAATGTATTAGTAAGCAGGTAGATTCCACTGTTTTCAATTGTTCAAGTAAATGTGTACCAAAGTCTGAAATTTAGTGTGGAACATCAGGAGTCGTCATTTTCTGCATTAGAAGGGTTTTTGTGTGTGGTAATAAAAACATTACGATTATGAATTTATTTGTGAACATTTGTTTAAAGCTTGCTGTGTAATAGTCATTTACCAGATTCGACTGTTTTGGCCCAAAATAAGCAAAAACTGTTACTACCACTAAAGCAGGACGGTGGTGTAGTGGTTATCACGGTCCGGGTTGGATTCCTGGTCCGGGCCGTTCTGTGTGGAGTGTGTATGTTCTCCACATGCTTGAGTGGGCTTTTTCCGGGTACTCCAGTTTACCCACAGTCCAAAAGACATGCATGTTAGGTTGATTGCTCACTAAATTGCCTGTAGGTGTAAGTATGTGTGTTGGGCATGCAATGGACTGGCGAACTGTCCATGGTGGGATTGCCTCAAGCCCCTTTCCCCAGTGACCCTTACTAGCTGCGTAAAGCAGAAAATGATGGATAGATGAATCCACTTTGGTTATTGTGTTATGATTGTTTTGGTAGCGACCAAAATAAAATAATCAATCTTTTTAAAAAATATATATTAATAATTAAATTATACAGTCACTCTAAGCACAAAGTCCAAGTCAGTTGTAATTTCAAATGGAAAATAAAAACATGCTTTTATGCATACTTGAACATCTACAGAATATCTTATAGAACAATCTCCCCTTCATTCCCCCTTTATGCTGAAATACTGTCACTGAATCCAAGTTACTAGGCCTCTCCCACTTGGCAAAACTAACACTAAACAAACTTACAGTGAACTTCTTAAACTAATTAGACTTGCTGCAGTTTGATCTGGGAGAGATAAGTACCTAACACTGTGTGGAGCCTCTGATATACAGCTCTGTTGTTTACAGTCTGAGATGGCAGACTATAAAAATGCAACCTGTTCAAGTTTATGTTACTGTCCCAATTAATGAACCTTTATTTGCTTACCTGACAAGGACGTTAGGTGCCTCGTCGTGTCTGCTGATATGGTAAAGCTGCAATTCATCCACTGTTCACGACGTGCTTTAAAACCAGCAGGACGAGACAGTTAAAATGTCATAGTAACAGACAGTTAAAATGTCAGAGTCGGGGAAAAATACAGCTTAACAGCACAGTCACTGTTGCGCCTCTGCCTGTGACATTAATGGGAGTCCAAAGCAATTAAAGTCGATGATTTCTTTCCAATGGAAGCAGTTTTAGAAATCCATATAGAAGGCTCTCCAGCTGAATTAGATAGCTGTTCCCTGCACATCTTATCGCTGTGGTCAAAAACATTAAGTAAGTAAGTGCTACCCAACAACACAAAGGAAGCCTATCAAAGCATTTTGCAGGTGATTTCAGGTAATGGCCTTGATACACTGATAGTACTGGGCCAATAGTATCGACCTGCCTGATGAGCTTCTGAGATTTCCCACCGTCATACAAGAGCAGATTCAGCAGATTGGTGGGGGGTCTGGAGGACAATTTGTTTTAAGCTGTCTTGAGTTTTTTTTTGGACATTGTGGTGGGAACGATAGATTGACTTGTCGGATAGGTTTAGGGCACGGGTGCCCACACTTTTTTTAAAGGGGGCCAGATTTGCGTAAGGCAACTCAGGCGAGGCAAACGTTTGCAGATATATGAGGGAGGCGGTTTAATATCACAAAGGGTCGTACAAGACCACAGAATAAGAAAAAATTATGAAAAAATATCCTGACGTCCATCATCCTAGCCGTCACTGCATGCTGTTGCATAAATTTAGGACCCCTGTTAGAAAAATAGTGGCTCTTAAGTTTAGATAACTTTAATTGCTAACACAGTAGTAAAGCGTACTATATATGCATAAGTACTGCCTTTTAGGTGAAAGGAAAAATTGCAAAGTACCGAAGGGCCACTAATAATGTATTCTTATAGAAGAAATCAAATCTGTCTGCGGCAGCATTTGGTCCAAAGGCTGGACTTTGGACACCCCTGGTTTAGGGTTTTCAAGATACACCGATAGTACTGGGCCAATAGTATCGACCTGCCTGATGAGCTTCTGAGATTTCCCACCGTCATACAAGAGCAGATTCAGCAGATTGGTGGGGGGTCTGGAGGACAATTTGTTTTAAGCTGTCTTGAGTTTTTTTTTGGACATTGTGGTGGGAACGATAGATTGACTTGTCGGATAGGTTTAGGGCAGGGGTGCCCACACTTTTTTTAAAGGGGGCCAGATTTGCGTAAGGCAACTCAGGCGAGGCAAACGTTTGCAGATATTTGAGGGAGGCGGTTTAATATCACAAAGAGTCGTACAAGACCACAGAATAACAACCAAAACCGAAACTGTGAGGCAAAAGCAGGCAAGGGTTCAATACCAACATATAATGCATCGAACAAATCTAATAAGGTCTAGGCAAAATACGTGAACAAGGAAACAGGCAAACTGGTCATAAACAAGAAGTCAGTACAAGAAATGAACGCTCTGTATGCTATGGAGATAATAGGCAATACTTCCCAATGAGAAACCAGACAGACAGGTTTTAATACAAATGCTGAAATGGTTTACATGTGTTATGATTTATTATTCTGGTGAGGGGCTCCTGTGACTGGCTGAACGTGGACATGTGACAGGGACCGGTTGGTGAGGGGTAACATGGGAGTTGGAGTTCATAGTGTCAGCGGAGATGGAAGATGAGTCCAGAAGCGTGACAATTGGACAATATCAAAATACCTAAGGGCCGGCCTCTCTTTCCAAAAATATTATTTATACATTATGTATAACCCTGTATTCAAAACATGAAAATTCCGTAATTGCAGCAGCAGGACATTAACATACTCCAAATTTTGTCTGAACATGTGCTGAACAACATCTTTAAGACGTAAAGTAACTTCAGTTCTTCTTATGTAGACTGTGTATTGCTATGCATTACCAAACTTATGGAACTCAATAACAGCAAGTCTTATATCTTTTAATATATACTGTATATTGCTCTCGTCCCCTGAATACTTACATTAATGTCCATGCTTTGTTTTATAATGTATATAAATATTTAATTCTTTCATTACCGCAATAGTCTCTTGGTATAAGAAACACATGCATTTGCAGCATTATGAAAAAATATCCTGACGTCCATCATCCTAGCCGTCACTGCATGCTGTTGCATAAATTTAGGACCCCTGTTAGAAAAATAGTGGCTCTTAAGTTTAGATAACTTTAATTGCTAACACAGTAGTAAAGCGTACTATATATGCATAAGTACTGCCTTTTAGGTGAAAGGAAAAATTGCAAAGTACCGAAGGGCCACTAATAATGTATTCTTATAGAAGAAATCAAATCTGTCTGCGGCAGCATTTGGTCCAACGGCTGGACTTTGGACACCCCTGGTTTAGGGTTTTCAAGATATACCAAAAATGTTTCCGCTACTGTTTTGAAACATATTTTTATTGCTGATAAATATATACAATCATTTATTCATGACTATTATGCTAAAGCAAATGTTAAATGTATTCAGAACGTTTCCAAGATGACATTTAAAAAGTGATGGTCAACTCTATAAGTGAGTAACTTGTCCATGTAGTGCTTTAAATAATGCAGCATATTCATCATAGAATAGAATTTAGAACTATTTGCCATTTGTGTTTGCACACAGTGGAATTTGACCTCCACATTTAACCCATCTGCGCAGTGAAATACCTACATATACACACACTAGTGAACATACACACTAGAAGGCAGTGAGCACACTTGCCCGGAGCAGCAGGCAGCCCAATCCACAGAGCCCAGCGAGCAGTCTGGGGTTTGTCCTGTTGATCTAGAGGATTGAACCAGTGACCTTCTGTCCACGAGACTGGATCTCTAACATTTAGCACATGACTGCCTCTCTTAATTATCACTTTTTAATTAAATTATCACTTCATTCCCATGTAACTATTATGTAGTTTAAAAATAAGAAATAAAACATCTAAAATGCCTTCTGGTGTCTGGATAATTCCACTCTGGCCTGTGAAAATCATTACTAAATAAAACAACAACACAACATTAATGTTTTGTCTGTATGTACTGATCCAAGTAATATATTATTAAAGCCATGTCATATAAGTGTTGCAGTGAAAAGGGTTTGTTTACAAGACTCATCATGAGGACTTCATTTCTCTTTAAAAGAAGCACAGATTTTTTTAAGATAAGCAATCAGTTGATATCTCCTAAGCAGACGTGACCAGTGATCAGTAATACAGTGTCCTCTGCCGGTTTGTATAATTTTGTCTGTGTTATTTCCAGTCAGGTACTCAGTGACCTATTGTTCCTAATCTTGTGTAAATTAAACAGTAGTCTTTGCAGTCAGGTGGATGAGTGTTCTGGTTTCTCTGTTTGTTTGTGAGTTGTACTGAAGTATTACCACCTACACACTATGTCTGGTCTGTGAGTCTTCACAAAGCTGATTGTACTGCAGTCGGACACTCAAACATCATCCAGGCAGAAAATTAGTGCAGGAATCAGGACACGGTGTGCTATTGCTAGTACAGCTGCAGCTATTACTTTTACTACTAATTTCACTGCTAATACTACTTTAGTGCTATAATATTGCTTTTACTACGAGTACTGATACTACTGCTGGTGTTATGTTCACTACTACTGCTGCTCCTGCTACTGTAACTGCTTTTACAACTGCTTCTGTTATATATCTGCCACTCTGTTAGCAACTATTACTACTACTAGTTCTACTGCCTCTGTGATTACTACTACTGCTACAAGTCCTGTTACTATCAGTAGTACAAATATTACCACTGCTGCTGCAGATTTTACTACTACTACCATTGCCATTACTACTGCAAGCATGACTATTACTACTGCTACTTTTGCTACTGCTAATCCTACTACTACTATTACTGCTGCTACAACTACTTCTTTTACCACTGCAATCACAACTATTACTACTGATACTTATACAATAGCTACTGCTATTACTACTACTACTATTATTGCTGCTACTACTACTTCTTTTACCACTGCAAGCACAACTATTACTACTGATACTTATACAATAGCTACTGCTTTTACTACTACTACTATTGCTGCTGCTACTACTACTTCTTTTACCACTGCAAGCACAACTATTACTACTGATACTTATACCATAGCTACTGCTATTACTACTACTACTATTACTGCTGCTACTACTACTTCTTTTACCACTGCAAGCACAACTATTACTACTGATACTTATACAATAGCTACTGCTTTTACTACTACTACTATTGCTGCTGTTACTACTGCTACTGCTATTATTTCTACTAGTAATAACACACCTACTACAGCTAATATTGCTGCAACTACCTGTAGTCGTGTTAACTCTATAACTACTATTGCTACTGATACTACTACCACTTCTACTTTACTGTTACTACTTCCATTACTACTGCAAGCACAACTATTACTACTGATACTTATGCTATAGCTACTGCTTTTACTACTACTACTGCTACTATTGCTGCTCTTACTACTGCTACTGCTATTACTACTACTAGTAATAACACACCTGCTACTGCTAATATTACTGCAACTACTTATAGTCGTGTTAACTCTATGACTACTATTACTACTACTACTACCACTTCTACATTACTGTTACTACTTCCATTACTACTGCAAGTGCTATTGTTATTACAACTACATACATTACTGCTACTACTACTACAGCTAGTACTACTATTGTTACTGCAATTATTACTACCACTGCTGTTAGTTTGACTACTGCTTCCTTATTACTGCTACTTCTATTACTACTGCAATAATTGCTTGTATTACTACAACTACTTATACTACTGCTACTGCTGCTGATGATACTGCTATACTACTGTTACCTCTACCAACACTGCTATTACTATTACTACTCCCATTATACTACTATTGTTACTTCACAATAGTAATCACAATGTTTTTTTAATAATAATAATAATAATAATAATAATAATAATAATAATAATAATAATAAGTTGTATTGGTCAAACACAAGCACAGCTGAATTTCCTAAATCCACAACTGTTCACGTTTACATGACAGGCAGAAATTGTGTGTGTATTTGTCCCACAGAATTTGAAATTTGAACAGGTGGTATTGTCAAACCCGTTTTCCAATTATGAGCCATTTAAACTGTCAGAGGAGCAGCAGCTGCTCTGTAGATAACTGATCCGCTCTGTTCAGCTGCCTAAAGCTGAGACGTTCATGTGGGAATACAAACACTTAATGTGTGTTTGAGTTTTAAAAGAGTGTGAGAGAGAGAGAGAGAGAGGTGGGGGGTGAAAAAGAAAAAAATTGCTAGATGGCAGAATATCACTGTTTACTCTTAGTAATGAAATGCTCTAAAAATAGAACCAACCTATATTTCTATACACCAATAAGTCGTTACAGCCACCTCCTACACCCACTGTCCATTTTATCAGCTCCACTTACCACACTGTAAATAAACATGAGGGATTTAAACTTAAACTGAGCTGCCTTAATATTTTTTAATTATTGGAACTTTGAATAATACATATCTGGGCACAAAACACAGCTTCCTGTTCTGTTAATTCACTAACTGAAATTCCACTAACTTAAAATTTAAATGAATTACATTAAGTTGAAATTATTAAAATTTATATAAAATATAAACATATAATACATAAAAAAAGTTCAGGTAACTACCTCTTTATGTTAAAACATTTTTTTCAGAGCATTTTGTAGTTCTAAGATTACAGACTGTAATCCATTTGTTTCTCTATGTACTTTGTTAGGCCTGTTCTTCAATGGTCAGGACCAGGCCATTTGCTCTGGTGTGAGTGGGTCAAACACTAACACAACCCCAGCACATCAGTGTCAATGCAGTGCTAAGAATGACCCACCACCCAAATGTCCTGCTCTGTGGGGGTCTTGTGGAGAGTCCTAACAGCTGAATAACATGTAGATCACACAGTATAGCTACAAATGAACACTCCAGATTTTAGTGTTTATAATTGTCGTTTGGATCTATTAAAACAGATTTACATGCTTCATGCTTCTCAAAACACAATATTTTTCTCATACTGTACATCTGTATGTGCCCTCTGTCTAAAAGGCTATGTTAGAGCGCATTTGTTTGTAAGCCCCGCCTTCGGAGAACCCCAGTGTCCTCTATCTTCCGACTGGTTCCATTACTACGTTTACTCCAGGAATGTGAGGGCATGGAAAGCTTGCCAGTAGGTGGGCAATAAGGATTGGGTTACGAGATGATGTCACCTTGTAACATAGAAGAAAGCTGTAATTCCAACAAGGAGTTTAAGGCAGTTGCGAAAAAGTGTTTCTGTGGCAGTTTCTACCTCCGGTGTGCACTTTAGTTTTTTTTTTATTTTAGGCAGAATGTTTACATACAACTGAATCTTGTTCTGCTGACTTGCTATTCAAAGTTCAATTCAATTAACTAAAAATGTACAGCAGCATCTTTTGTAAGTTAAAGCAACTATTCGTTACAGTGCTGTTATAGAGTTACTGGAGTGGAAAATGTGGAGAAATGACTAAACATTGTGATGTTCTTGCCAGTCAAGAAGGAAACCAATGCATTCACACCCAATGACAGCTCCAATGCATCCACAGAACCAAAAGGACAGACTTATGTATATTTTTTCAGAGTCCCTAATGTTTTTTAGGTGGTTTGCAAGGTGATACATGGTAAATCTGGTGGCTGACCATCTGAAGTTAGCAGTTAGCACACAAGTTTGCAAATAAAGAAAAAAATACATAAGTCAAATAGTAGCACGGTGGTGTAGTGGTTGGCTCTATCGCCTCAAGATGATCCAGGGTTTGATTACCGATCTACCGGAGTTTCGCAGCTGCCTCAAACTCCTTGTTGCTCCTTGTTGCCATCTCATAACACAATCCTTATTGCCCGCCTACTGTGTGGAGTTTGCTTGTTCTCCTCATTCTTGAGTGGGTTTACTCTGGTTCTCCACTTTCCTCACACAGTCCAAAGTCATGTATGTTAGGTTGATTGGTCAAAAGTGAATAAATTGCTTGTAGGTGTGAGTATGTTTTGGCCATTGGCTCCAGCCCCCCGTGACCCTGACTAGCAGGATAAAGCAGATGTTAATGGATGGATGGATAAATAATTCAGGTGAAGTTTATTTGTGTAGCGCTTTTTACAATAATGTTGTCACAAAGCAGCTTTACAGAAGTTTGAGAACATGAAAACATAAAGTCCACTCACTGTATCCCCGGTGAGCAAGCCAGAGGCAACGGTGGCAAGAAACTCCCTCAGGACTGGAGGAAGAAACCTTGGGAGGAACTTAGACTCACAAGCGGAAACCCATCCTCCTCTGGTCGAACAGTATTTACAGTTTATTAAACTAAACTAAATTCAGTGCGTTCGGCAGGACAGGAGGGTAGATGTTATCTCGGGAACAGTAAAGAGACAAAGTTATAAGCTGACAGTACTGAATGATAAAGTCATTAATAATTTAGAATATAGCGATTCCACATCCAGGAGTGATGGCATTCGCATCAGAAGACTGGTAGTGCTAATAGAAAAGAAAAAGAAAGTTTAACATTGTATTTTCTGTCGTTCTACAAACAGATTAGCTTCATAGCTTAAAGCTATTTTCAGATTTACCTGGGATATGCAGCACGTTCAGACTATGTTATAATAAGATTAGCTGTGAATCATACTCTGCTTCTCATTATCTTCATCTAGAGACCCCGGGGATTAAGGATTATGAAAACTGTTTTGTTGTTGTTTTTCCGCTCTTGATTAGTTCTGACACTGCTATGCACAATGTTCTTTGTGCTTTTGTGCTGTGTTGCTTTAGAGCAAAGATAGCCATTATGGTCTGATCCCACAGTGGAGCTGTGCTTTGTCGGATGAGACGAGGTGTGAAATGGGTGTGACTCTGATTCTGTGTTTACGCCAGCACAGAGACCAGCGCTTATTTCACACTTTGGTGAGGGTCACTCGTCCCAGCGGAGAGCAGATAGTGTTTTAATAGCTGATGCCTCAGTTCCTAATGGTCCATGAGGAGGGAGTGCAAATAAATGGAAATCAGGCAGGACAGAGAGACTATTACTAGAAAGATGTGTTACTAAAAATGGTCTGCATTACTGCTGTGATTTATTTTCATTGTTCATCTGAACGTCAGGCTTGATGCTTCTTAATGCATTCCTCTTGTTGCTGGTTTCTTCAGGGGACAGCTACTTTATGTTGTTTATAAACGCCACTGCTGTTTCATTCATGTTATCGTTATATGTACCATGGATGATATAAATATATTGGCCACTTTATTAGAAACCCCAACCACATCCACTCAGTGAGTATTAAATTCAAAATACATACCTTATTCGTCCACTCATTGGTCACTATACTGAAAACACATGCCTTATTTGTCCACCAACATATTGGAAATACCTACCATGCACATTCACTTACTGGTCACTATATTGGAAACACATACTTTACAGTTCCACTCACTGGCTGCTTTATTGAACACACCTACCTTGTGCTTCCATTCGCTAGCCATTAAATTAGAAACCCCTACCATATGTTGTCACTCACTGGCCACTATATTGGAAAGACATGCCTTATACATGCATTCACTGGCCATTTTAGTGGAAATACCTACCTTGTAGATTCACTCACTGGCCACTATATTGGAAACACACACCTTATACATCCACTCAGTGGCCACATTAGTGGAAATGCCTACCTCGTACATTCACTCACTGGCCACTATATTGGAAACACACATCTTATACATCCACTCACTGGCCACATTAGTAGAAAAATGCCCACCTCGTACATTCACTCATTAGCCACTATAGTGGAAACACACACCTTTCACTTCCAGTCACTGTGTGCTTTATTCAAAACACCTACCTTGAGAAACCCCTACTTTATGCAGTCACTCACTGGCCACTATATCAGAAACACATACCATACACTTCCACTTACTGCCTGCTTTATTGAAAACACCTACATTGTAATTCCACTCGCTAGCCGCTTAATTAGAAACCCTTACTTTGTGCAGTCACTTACTGGCCACTATATTGGAAACCTATTATATATCCATTCACTGGCCACTTTATTGGAAATGCCTACATTGTACATTCACTTACTTGCCACCATATTGGAAAAACCTACGTCATACATCCACTTACTGGCTACTTTACTGGATATACCTACCTTGTACATTCATTCACTGACTGCTTTATTGAAAACACCTACCTTGCGCTTCCACTCACTCGCCACTATATTGGAAACACCCATCTCATTCATCCACTTTTTGGCTATTTGACTGAAAATACCTACCTTATACATCAACTCACTGGCCACTTTATAAAACATCAACAGTTTCAAGAAACAATAAGTGAACCCCTCTGAATTACCTGGATTTTTGCATTGATCATGAATTAAATATGGTCTGATCATTACAAACACAGTCTAACTGAAACCCATGACACAAACAGTTGTACTTTTTACTTTTTCTTTTTAGTGCATTGAGTATCATCCACAGTGCAAGCTAGAATTTCATAAGCTGTAGATCTCCTTTAGCAGCAATCACCACCTTCATCAAACGATGCCTGTAGCTGCAAATAAGATAAATAAGATTAAGGAGGAATTTTGGAACCATTTCTCTCTGTAAACGTGTTTCAGTTCATCAGTATTTCTGGAATGCCTTGCTTGCACAGCCCTCTTCAGGTCATGCTTCAGCATCTTGATAAGATTAATGTCAGGACTCGTACTTGGCCAGTCCAAAACACAAATCTTCTTCTTTTTCAATCGTTCCTTAGTTGATTTACTTGTGTGCTTTGAGTCATTGTCTTGTTGCATCACCCAATATCTCTTCAGCCTGAGGTTTCAAACTGCTGTCCTTACCTTCTTCTGTAAAATGTTTTAATACACTTCATTTTAATACAATTCATTATGTCTTCAATGATCGCAAGGTATCTAGGCCCTGAGCCAGCAAAGCAACCTTAAACCATGATGCTGCCTCCACCATGCTTCACAGTTGGTATGTAGTTTTGTTGTTTGTGTGCAGTTTATTTTTTCCTCTAAACATAGTAGTGAGCATTTGTTTAAATAACTTTTGTCCATATAACATTTTTCCAGAAGCATTGTGGAACATTGTGGTATTGGGTGCACTTGAGATTCTTTACTGTTCTTCCATAAACATTCCATTCTTGTTCAGTGTTCTAGTAGTGGACACATGAAGAAAGTTTTTTAAAGTTTGAAGAACCTTCAGTAAGTCTTTTGTTGTCAACTTTGCAATCTTCTCACGTCTTTCAGGATTGACTGTTGGACCCTTGGATTGATGAACAGGACATTCACTTCTAGGGAGAGTAGCAGGAGTCCTGAATGTTCTCCATTTGTTTGTCAAAGCATTGAATTGATGTACATTCAGGTCTTTAGCAATGCTTATGTAGCCTTTTCCAGCTTAATGTGTCTCTATAACACATCTGAGCTCTACTGTGAGATGGTTTACATCGACCTTTCATGAGAAGAACAGATTTGTCTGTAAGCAGGCTTTATGTGTTGCCGTTATTTAACGGACAAAACACCTGTAATACCTACACTTTCAATTTACACCAATTAGCTCTTGGAGCAGTCATTAGCATAGAGGCTCACTTAATTTTTTCGCTTAAACACATGAAAAAAGCAACTATTTGTGTGTTATTGTTTAGTTAAATTATGTTTGTGACTTAAATAACGATCAGACCTCATTTTATTAAGAATTGATGCAGAAATCCCAAAATCCAATTGGTAAAACTGACAAGTTATGAGCTCCAGCTACCTAATACATCCACTGTACATTTATTCAGTAACATATAATTACAACTATTTGTGTGTTACTGTTTGATTAGATTATGTTTGTCTTTAATTGTGGCACAGATAACGATCAGTCTTCATTTTATTAGGAATCAATGCAGAAATCCCAAATTCCAGTTGGTAAAACTGGCCAGTTATGAGCTCCAGCTACCTAATACATCCACTGTACACGTATTCAGTAACATACAATTACAACTATTTGTGTGTTACTGTTTGATTAGATTGTGTTTGTCAGATAACGATCAGTCTTCATTTTATTAGGAATCAATGCAGAAATCCCAAATTCCAGTTGGTAAAACTGGCCAGTTATGAGCTCCAGCTACCTAATACATCCACTGTACATGTATTCAGTAACATACAATTACAACTATTTGTGTGTTACTGTTTGATTAGATTGTGTTTGTCTTTAACTGGGACTTAAAAACGATCAGACCTCCTTTTATTATTAATCAATGCAGAAATCCCAAATTCCAATAGGTAAAACTGGCCAGTTATGAGCTCCAGCTACCTAATACATTCACCATACATGCATTGAATTACAGACTGCAGTCAATATTTTTCTAAACAGTTCATGTAAACTAGTTAGTTTCTGGAACGAAAATGTTTTAGGTGGTGGTTCAGCGCAGCAGAGACACTCTCACATCCAATAATATGCAGAGCATGCTCTCAGAAACTGACCACCAATGACGAGCTACAAGATGGCTGACAATCTGCGTATTAACGGATGGACCGCAGTCTCTAACTGTACACCAGCAAGATGGAACTTCAAGGGAGGTGTTTCTAATAAAGCGGCCAGTGAATATAGTATCTACATAACAGGCTGATTTCACAGTACACTTCACACAGCACCCCTTATTTCCCATCCGCTTTCTGTGGTAAACCCTCGGATTAGCTGACAACAGTGGGGATCCGTCCGGTTCGCAGCACCAATGTCAGGGAGGACATGGACACATCCACACCCTGAGAGAGAGAGTGGTCTGAACTGCTCACCAGCCTGTGTGGTCTACTGTGAAAGAGTGTATGCAGCCTCTATGTGCAAAAACCATGACTTTGTGTTTTATTTCTTCGTCTCACACTTTAATTTTAGATTTAAATCTGTTCTTTTTTTCACATCACTCCACTGGAAGTGACCACCTCCCTTAGTTATTGTTCCAATGTGTTCAAACTTTCAGCTCAGTGCATCTACTTGCATAAGCTCATTAGTGCTGCATGTAGGAGCCAGCTGTGGGAGTGAATAAACTGAACGCTTGAGCTAATACATACACAAATATGACCAAACGTGTCTGTGTGTATACATGCATGAGTATGTATTTTTGTGAATGCCTATGTGGGGGAGTGTATGTGTGTGCAGGCTTGTCTCAGGAACATTTGAGGACTTAAAAAACATCCTACTTGTGGAGCCCAATGTTTAAAACCATGAAAAGAAATGATTATTTAATTCGTTTTAACCTTAAATTATGCAAATATAAAAAACAGTTTCTGTAATATATTAGAAGGAAAATGGAATATATCATCGCTGTCCAAAGAAAAAACCAAAACACTTTTACTTTCCGTGTAAGGCAGTGGAACCGTAATTTTTTACAGGTTATTTTGGAGCATTTCTATTGGTCCATTCATCATGAACTTTTTACACAATGTAAACGGCACCTGTCGTGTTCATATGACGTAGAAGAATAAAAATAGCCCAAAGTGGAGACACATATTTTTCTTTGGGCAGCAATATAAATATAATTATTAACTATAAATACATAATAGACAAATAAAACTAAATACAAAAATGTGTATATATATCTTCGCGGTCCAATAAAAAACAAATCTCCAAAATTGCAACTTTACAGGAGAGACCAAAAACATTCACTTTTAATATAAGTCAATGGAACAAGACAAAAAAATTGACAAAAATGTATATATACACTGCCGCTCAAAAGTTTGGTATCACAGTGAAATTTTCATTTTCAATGGAATATCTTCCTTCCTTAACACAACAATGGACTGACAGGTCTCTAAAGAAAGTTGTTTCTTTCTGGCCATTTTGAGTCGGTCAACAAGCCATCAACTGCTGATGCTTCAGATACTAAACTAACCTAGAATGTTGTTCTCCCTTTTATGCTCACTTATCAGTAGAATGTCCTAACAACCAATTAGCCCAATAACATCCTTAACTTGGATTGGCGGGCCACCAGGAAATTTAGACAGAGGACTGAGAATTCCTGATAATAGGACAATATGCAAAATAAGCCTCTATACAAAAAAAACATTCTTAATCTTTAAAAATCATCTAATACACTTAAATTAATTGTGAAATTGACAATATTGTTTATGAATTGCATGAAAATTGCATTGAAATGAAATTCTAAAGTGATCCTAAACTTTTGAGCGGTAGCGTATATATATATAAAGACATTGTAATCAACATCAACAATTACTTTCTCTCTGTACAGATTATTTAGAAAGTCCTCTTTGTCTTTCTGTATCTCTCTCTATCTCCCTCTGTCTCTCTGTCTCTCTGTAGAAAAGCACAGAAGTGTGACAGGCTTCTTATTGTTAGTGGGTCAAGACTATTTGTCCTCAGATAGGTAAGTGCTGACCCACATCCACTATAAAAAAGCTGAAGGTCAAGCAGTCTATGTCCATACACATGCTTGCTTCTGTCTTTTCATCTTTTCTTTCTATATTTTTTATCTCCTTTCATCCTCTCCCGTCTGAAGCACATCATCAGATACTAATTCCATCCTCAGTATGTGAACACGGGCGTCATTAAACAGTCTGACTCTATCAATCTTTCTATCAGTCTCAGTGATTGTATTAGGCGTGGTATGAAATTATTCATACGCTCTGCTTTTGAACTTTGCCATGTCTGAGTAGAGAAGCAGTCATTGCCTGGACTGAACTGCTGGTCTGATGCAGAAATCTTGTTTGGACTGAGCGAATTCCACCGTTGAAGTGAATTGAATAATGAACATCTTTTATAGATAGATCTCTCTCTCTTAAGCTTTAGTTGTAGTACCATAATTACCTTGGGTAACTGTCATTACTGCTCAGGCTTGAATCTAATCATACCTACAGAATTCATTCTATCAAACCTACCAAGTAACCTGGAAAGGATCTCTCTCTGTTCTCCATGGCCTTTTTACTGGAGTACCCCAGGGCTCAGTTCTTGGTTCACTTCTGTTCTTTTACTACACTAAGTCTCTCGGATTAGTGGTCAGCTCAAGTTTTTTTTTTAATCCCCGCAAAAGTAAGATCAACCAGATGTACTTCTTGTGTCTCTTGTTACCCTCTGATATCTCTCATATATTATAATATTATAGCATCTTGGCAAAGAAGAACCAGAGGGAATTTCTGAGCATGCAGGTAAATGCTCTGGCAACAAAGGACAGCGTTCACCCAGCACCACTGAGATTGTTAGGAGGTCAGGCAAGTCACTTCTAGCTGTACACCAACTATCTCACAGCCCCACACTCAATGGCCAACTCTTCATAGATGAAAAATTCTAGCTTAAGTCGTCCCTAGACTTGACTGTTGCAGTTCTCTCCTTCCATTCCATGCATCACATGGACTTATACTCAATGAAAAGCCTTAATCATTTTTTTTTCTAACTCTCTTTTAAACATTGGCATTCTTCCACATATCTGCCACATTATTATGACCACCAGCTAATGGAGAATGCAACAATGGAGGTGGTCCCACAGCTGCTCAGTTGAGTTCAAGTCTGGGGAATGAGGGGTCCAGGGTAGTACTTGGAAGTCTTGGTCAGCTCTTTCAACCAATGTGGGACATTTCTAGCTGTATGACGTGTTGCATTCTCTTGCTGGAAGATCCCTTTCGACCTAACTAATGACTCTGAAGTAGTCATACATGCTGATGATGTAACTTGGTGGAGTTGAGAGACCATTAAGACATAGCTAAAACCGAATGCATTGTTTTTGGTAGTAGGAACGCACTGGCCAAATCAAACGAACTCAATTTATCTATAGATGGGTTGTTAGTTGACCCAACTTATTGGGAGTCAATTTAGAGTATTTGTTATCTGGGTCTGACCAAATCGATCATATTGTGTTAATGATGGCAAAGGGCATTGCAACCCCAAAGAAATGTTCTTCATATGTTCCATTGTCTGTTATGACTGATGTAGTGCGGTCACTTATTTTGTCACATTTGGAGCACTGCTCAGTGGTATGGTCAAGTACTGCTGAAAAACATCTAAACAAACTTCAAACTGTGCAGAACAGGGCAGCCAGGTTAGCTCTTCATTGTTGTTTTGGTGGTAAAATGTATAAACAATTATCATGGTTAGCTGTGGAAGCTAAATTGAAATCCTGTTTTTTGTTATTCACGCATAATGTAATTTGGAAAAATACACCTAATTTCTTTCAGGTTTTTGTGATTGGTACTAAACACGTCAAGTGAGCACAGTTCAGCCAGTCCACAAGTCCAAAATCAAATTTTATGAAGAGAACTATTCTTTATTGGTCTTCCGTGGCTTTGAAAATGCTCCCTATAAACAACAGGCAGACAATAAGTAGATTTACTTTTAAAAAGCTACTAAAACAACAACTTTTTTTATCTTAATTTTTAAGTTTGCTGTTTTTGGATTTTTGTTTTGTTTTGTTTTCGCCTTCTGCTGTTTGATTTATGTTGATGCTTGATTGTTTTTTATTTTTGATTGATTTTGCTTTTGTGTGAACCCCAGGAAGACTAGCTACCACATTGTGGAAGCTAATTGGAATCTAAATAAAGAATAAAGAATAAAAACTATGCATACTTATTCTGTTCCTCTGAAACACAACACAGAGACACACACTCTCCTGCATTTTTTTTTTTTACTTGCTTAAAATGCAAATGAGTTTCAAGCAATACTGTGAATATATGTGTGTGGGTGTGGGTAAGCTTTAAGGAGGCATTGTCAAACAAAACCTTTTTTATTGCACGCATTTTGCTCTCTTCTCCTCTTTCAAATGTATATATCTTGCCTGTCTGACATGTTTCTAAACCCTGTGGACAAGTTGCGTTTCTGTTTCATGTCAGGTCGTACAGTCTTCTTCTCAGCTTTCAGGTTTCATCTCCAATGAAATGATGACATCAGCACTTCTACTATCAAGCCTGTATTACAGCTACAAGTACATTTGCTCTGCATCCACTGAACACCGCCGTATAAATCATATTTATGCTGAACTATTTTCAAATATCACGCCTCAGCTTTTATAGTTCTCTGCATTGCATTTTGTCTCAATTGCTTAAATGCAATTCTTACCGTGAGCTCATGCTTACAAAACAGCTGACTCAAACCTCTATTATAAGCTTAAATTCCACAAAACAGCTCCTTTAAGCTCCTTTAAGTCACATTTGACCAAATGGGTACATCGAGAGAGGTGAAGTATAAGAGTCCCAGGACGGGAAGCATGTTCTGCAGAACTAAGCATGTGTTCTGTTTCACTTCAGTTTGCAGTTCATGTAGGATGATACTGCAAACACTACATTAATCTCTTTATGGTGAGGACAGCTGTCACTGTGAAGCCAGTTGAGTAGTTCCGTTGACACTTTAACCAAATAAAAACGTTTGTCTGGTGGTGATCTAAAGTGTTTGGCTGGTAGTGTACTAAAACGTTTGACTGGTAGTGTACTAAAACTTTTGACTGGTAGTGTACTAAAACATTTGGCTGGTAGTGTGCTAAAACATTTGGCTGGTAGTGTACTAAAATGTTTGACTGATAGTGTATTAAAATGTTTGGCTGGCAGTGTACTAAAACATTTGGCTGGTAGTGTACTAAAACAATTGACTGGTAGTGTACTAAAACGTTTGACTGGTAGTGTACTAAAACATTTGGCTGGTAGTGTATCTAAAACGTTTGACTGGTATTGTACTAAAATGTTTGACTGGTAGTGATCTAAAACGTTTGACTAGTAGTGTACTAAAATGTTTGACTGGTAGTGATCTAAAACGTTTGGCTGGTAGTGTAACTAAAACGTTTGACTGGTAGTGTACGAAAACGTTTGACTGGTAGTGTTCTAGAACGTTTGTCTGGTAGTGTAACTAAAACGTTTGACTGATAGTGTACTAAAACGTTTGACTGGTAGTGATCTAAAACGTTTGTCTGGTAGTGTAACTAAAACGTTTGACTGGTAGTGTACTAAAACGTTTGACTGGTAGTGTTCTAGAACGTTTGTCTGGTAGTGTAACTAAAACGTTTGACTGGTAGTGTTCTAGAACGTTTGACCAGTAGTGTTCTAAAACGTTTGACTGATAGTGTACTAAAACGTTTGACTGATAGTGTACTAAAACGTTTGGCTGGTAGTGTCCTAAAACATTTGGCTGGTAGTGATCTAAAATGTTTGACTGATAGTGTACAAAAATGTTTGGCTGGCAGTGTACTAAAACGTTTGGCTGGTAGTGTACTAAAACATTTGACTGGTAGTGTACTAAAACGTTTGACTGGTAGTGTACTAAAACATTTGGCTGGTAGTGTATCTAAAACGTTTGGCTGGTAGTGTACTAAAACGTTTGACTGGTAGTGATCTAAAACATTTGTCTGGTAGTGTAACTAAAACGTTTGACTGGTAGTGTACTAAAACGTTTGACTGGTAGTGTTCTAGAACGTTTGTCTGGTAGTGTAACTAAAACATTTGACTGGTAGTGAACTAAAACGTTTGAGTGGTAGTGTTCTAGAACGTTTGACCAGTAGTGTTCTAAAACGTTTGACTGATAGTGTACTAAAACGTTTGACTGGTAGTGATCTAAAACGTTTGACTGATAGTGTACTAAAACGTTTGGCTGGTAGTGATCTAAAACGTTTGACTGGTAGTGATCTAAAACATTTGACTGGTAGTGTTCTAAAACGTTTGGCTGGTAGTGATCTAAAACGTTTGACTGGTAGTGATCTAAAATGTTTGACTGGTAGTGATCTAAAACATTTGACTGGTAGTGTTCTAAAACGCTTGGCTGGTAGTGTACTAAAACGTTTGGCTGGTAGTGATTTAAAACGTTTGGCTGGTAGTGTATCTAAAACGTTTGGCTGGTAGTGTACTAAAACATTTGGCTGGTAGTGTTCTAGAACGTTTGGCTGGTAGTGATTTAAAACATTTGACTGGTAGTGTATCTAAAACGTTTGGCTGGTAGTGTATCTAAAACGTTTGGCTGGTAGTGTATCTAGAACGTTTGTCTGGTAGTGTACTAAAACGTTTGACTGGTAGTGTTCTAGAACGTTTATCTGGTAGTGTTCTAAAACGTTTGACTGGTAGTGTTCTAGAACGTTTGACCCGTAGTGTTCTAGAACGTTTGACCAGTAGTGTTCTAGAACGTTTGACCGTTAGTGTTCTAGAACGTTTGACCAGTAGTGTGTAACACATACAACACACTTCAGACTAACAACAGCAACTACTTACAGCTCTGTCCTTCCACAGCATTGCGAGTCAGTGTTAAGAGCACCAGCAGTACCTTATACCGTGTCACACAATATCATGTTGGTGTCTTTGCTGCACTGAAAATTCTCCACCACCAAAATTATATTCACATCATAGCGGTCACTTGGTCAGAAACCAAGAGATGGGCTGTAATTGTAGTAGAGGACCTATTAGTGGAAGCACAATGACATGTACATATTTCATGTTATTGACTGAGTTTATTGATATGCTGCTGGGAGAAAAGAGACATAATTGGTAGTCTGAAAAAAACACATTGACCAAAAAGGGAAACTCAATATGTCCATAAAGGAAAACATGTCCATAAAGCCAATAAGTCAAACAACATCTTGAAAAAAAAGTTGCAAGTAAAAAGTAAGTCTCAAGTCTTGACAATCAAGTCCCGAGTCAATACAAGGAAATCTTGAGTCAAGTCCTATGTCTTAAACTTCGAGTCCTAGTCAAGTCACCAGATGTTCAGTATTTAACATAATTGATGCAGTTGATTAGTAGTATATTAAACTAACATTAATATAACATTAACATTTTTAAACTTTGTATTATAACAAAAATAATTTTCATATGAAATTAGATCATTTTAAACAGTTCTAATCACTAATCACCTCATAATCAGTTCATTACTGAGTTAAATTAGGTGTTGAAGCAGAAAAAACACTAAAATGTGAGGCAGTGGACCTCAAAGGCCAATGCTGAGAAACACTGCACTGTGTGGAAGTATTAGTACACATTACACCTACAGGAATTTTAATAATCACATTCTAAACCCATAAGCATTAATATCTGGACGGCTCTTTCAGTTCTAACAGCATGTGTGACTCTGCAGTAGCTCTGCATGGACTGATCAGTGTTTGGCACTTTTCTGCACTACTTGAACACTTCCTGTCTGAGATGCTGAGCTTCCTAAATGCTTTAATGTTTCAGTAAAGTTCTCAGTGGACGGTGGAACATCTCGAAGTGGATGAACAGAGGGAGAGAGCTTCCTTCACATTAGCTGTTGTTTATCATTATGTCACTAAGTTTGCTAGCTTGTTAGCCAGCTAGCTAGCTAACTGCTATATATGAAATATACAGAGCAGAGACTTCCTGTTCTTTGTGCAGCCTCAAAAGTCGAACAAAGTTTGAAGTAGTTGCAGCTCCATCTGTGATCTTGACTCCACATGTCCTGCATGTCCTGCAGTTACTACAGCATAATCTTTGTAGTTGAATAGGATTATTCGACTTGTCATGGCCTCTTTTCACTCTGTACTAATGCCATAATACTGTGTAGTATTGTATTAATACTCTAATTTCATTATTATAATTTGGTTGAAAACTAAAGGCAGGTTAAAATCATGAGTTTTTTGTTTTCTGTTGTATCTATGTAGATACAGCCAAGTGAGATCTCTCAATGGTTAGGACTTTAAGAGCTTCATGAAAAACTGTGGTAGCCCTCTGTCACAACTCTTTACCGAATCACTGTTAATAATATATTCAACTGTTTTATTTCCGAAAAGAATGCTTTCACCTTGTTTGGTTAAAAAAATGTATTCATTTTGGTCAATATACAAAACAATATTTTTTTTTCTCTTCTAAGCTTCTATCCCTCAGGTCCCCTTATAGTGTAAGAGCTTTGCAAAATTTCTTAGAAAAGAAGTAATAATAATAATAATAGATAGAGAGAAAGATAAAGAGAGAGGGCTTTATGTTTGTGTTATTGACACAGGCTTTAAATAGCCAATTAGCCCCGCTATGGAAACACAGAGGTACAGCGTTGGAATTATTTAAAGGAAGTGAAAGGCACTGTTTGTTGCTGGTAAAGAAACACAGATTGACACAGTGATTTGGGTGGCTGGATGGCTGAAACAACTGATTACATAGCAGGCACAAAATCTTGTCATCAAACTGAGTGTTCGTGTAGAGAAGGCAGCAGACCGTAACAAAATGCTTCTTTTTTTAGAGCAAAAATAAGTTAAACACCACTTTCTGGGCATGTGTATGGCAGTAGTAGTGTAGTTGAAAGCAGTCAGTGAATTGGATGGGCAATCAACCAGGAAATAGCCCATGAAGACTGAAGTGCTTGGTCCAAAAAAACATCTGAGGCTGTGAACAGAAACATTCACATCATTGCAGTATTTGCTAAGTTTCCATTATGGAGTTATCATATGGTGTAGCTTATTATTATATCATTGGTGTAGACTCATTTGTTCTTTAGAGGAATTGTAACTGCCGGGTTCTCCAGGTCATGATTAAATGTGGGGGTTGAGGTTGTAGTCTGGTATGTCCCTTGTACCATCAATATGCCGATAATCATAATAGGCAGAACAGTTGGCAGTAGTTTAATCAATATTGGTGCAAACAGAAGTATGCTCTGTGCTAATGTATACTCATACGAGTGCCCTTTTATTCATGTGCCATGAATGACATATGGTCGTGCCAATCATACACATATTAATGACATATGGTTGTGCCAATCATACACTGAAAAAAATACTGACTTATTACATCATATAACATCAACTAAATGTTTGCCAAAATGAGTACACTGAGGAAATATTGTGTCAATGTGTAACTGAATGTCAGTGTATGATTTAGTGTAGGCATCTATTTCAGGAACTGACATAGCCTCTCAGTAGGAATTTGATGGTAATCACAGGACTGCATCACAGCTGTACTGGAAACTGGGTAAAGCTGGGTGTGATACTGCCAATTTATTATAAACCCCTTGTAATTACACTCTCTGGCCAGTTAGGACTTTTTAATTTAGCCTAAGCCTAACCTATACAAGCAAGCAAAGTTTGGCCACCAATTTCTGTAATTGTAAATAGCTAATCAAGTAATTGTTGGGAAAAAAAGGAGAAGGCCCAATGCAAATCTTTGGGCTCCTGCATGGTTGGTACCTAGTAAAACCCTCTTTGGCAGGTTCATAGCTTGTAGAATATTTCAGTTCCTGTTTTGGGGATTTTTACATTTGTCCAAAAAAAAGGCTTACAGTTAAGTAAGATTCTTCAGCTGTCTTGCATGTTTTTCTAGGTCTATCCACAGATTATCCATGAACTTTAGATGGGAAGAAAATCCTTCAGTGAACAGCTCTTGGAGAAGGCCATTGTGGATTTCTGAGGTGTATTTAGGGTCATTATCCTGCTGTAAGTGTCATCCTACACTGAAATGGCTGTAATATAAGCCCAAAGCATGATGGATGTCACTGATGGTTGAATTTGAGAGTCTGCAGCAGAACATACTAGCAGTCAAAACTTTTTAACTTTATCAGTCTTGTTTCCAAAATGTTATAGGCTTGTTTAGCTGTTGCCTTCTAAGCTTGACCTCCACTATTCCTCAGGACGAGTTTTAGTAATCAAGGTGTTTTTAAAGCTTTTGGTTTTTCCCACTGGTAGTTGTGAACAAGTCATAAAACTAACAAGGTAATTACGGTCCTTGGTATGAGATCTAAAAGCTCAAACCTTCTGGAGTGGCCCAATATTTGTATGGTAAGCCTTTCCTCTATGTTCTGTCTAAAATATATTTAATAGTATATTTAATATTCTAAATAATATTTGTATAATACGGGATTGTGGTCAGAAACTGACCTTTAATGATGTACTATAGGATAACTTACACAAACTCTGGATCAGCAGAGGGTCTCTAACTGTACACTAGCAAGGCAGTGCTACAATGGAAGGCTCCCAAGTGGCCAGTAAGTGTATTATCTACCTAACAGACTTGCAGGACATATTTCAACACTGTAATTCTAAGCTTATGAAAGCAAAACTGTAGCCAACAACAAAATAGAAGCAATGGATCAATTAGTGAGGTTTCTAGCTGAAGGCTGTGTTGTATTCTGAACTCAAACAGCCACTGTATTTCCTATAGACGGCTCTCTGCAGGTTGCCTTTCTGTCAATAACACTCAATACCCTCTGTGTCAGGGTCTTGTGGTGTTGTTTGTTTAGTCCGCGAGAACCTTTGAATCATTCTGAAAGCTTTTTGATTATGTCCGAGGGCAACACAACGATTTGCCTGGAAATGAGTTGGCGCAGCCACATTTATAGCTCCTAAAAGCCAAAAGAAGGGGCTTGTGATTAGATGAGGAGTTAAATGAAACACTTCCCTTCTAAAAGAAAGCTTTTTTTTTTCATAATTAAACCATTGAGATGTAAACAAAAGTATTCAGAGTGGTTTGATGAAAAATGCTCCATTCTAGGGAATCAGAATTGTGGTGCTGATAGGAACCAGACGTCTGAAGCATTTAATGGTGGTGGGTGATGATTCTCAGCACTGCAGTGACACTGGCATGGTGGTGGTGTGTTAGTGTGTGTCATGCTGGTGTGAGTGGATCGGACACAGCAGTGCTGTTGGAGTTTTCAAACTGTGTGTCCACTCATTGTCCACTCTAGGCACTCCTACACTTCTAGAATTGGTGAAACCTAAAAATCTTTAACTGGTTTTGAAGTACGTCAGTCTACCGCTGCTTTCATTATGAGATCATCCATAACAAAACCACTGGCACTAATTATGTAACCTAAGAAGAGATTGACTGTCAAGAAGTTCCCACTTCTCACCCTTGACATATAAATGATATTCCAAGTGCCTATTCAGAACCTCTTGTGCATGCTTAATGTGCATTGTACGGCCGGGAGACTAGATCAGGATATCGTCCATATACAAACTGTCCAATTATGTTGCTATTGGAGGACAAAAAAAACAAAACAAATGGCATTACCATGTGCTCATAGTGCACCATAGCTGTGATAAAGGTGGTCTTCTTTTCGTCACCCTCTCTAATTCTGACTAGATTACATGAACGTCTAACTTAGTAAAAAAGCTACTGGAATAAGCGGTAAGTAGGACTGGGCGATAAAATGATAACGATAATTATCGCAAAATAACATTTCCTCGATAGAACTATAAGACGTAGTCAATATAAAGCAGATAGAATTAAGTTCCGCCCATGTTTTGAGAGAAAACACGAATAGCCAATGAGAATGAGAATAGCACTACCCCAAAACCAATCAAGTGGCTGAACTAGAGTTCTTGCCACTTCAACCAAACATGAAGTGGCTGGAACTCTAGTTCAGCCACTTGATTGGTTTTGGGGTAGTGCTATTCTACCAGAGTGTAGGCGTGGCAGCAGCTTAACCCATGTGCTAGTAGTTTGGTTACTGCAAGCATCACACTCCAGCAGTGAGAACGTTTGTAGCTGCAGCTTGCGCTCCACATAAATCCATGCTTTCAGTAGACTTCGCGATCTTTGCAACGCATCGAGGCACGTCATGCTAATCGAAGTAATTTCGTAATCGGCAAAAATTCTGAGAAGGGAAACTTTAAACTTTCCTCAGCTCGAGCTTAAAGGGCCAGCAGAACAGACTGCTCAACAGTGACCGACGTCGACTGATATGAAAAAAATTATTGTGATAAGTTTTTTTCCCATATCGCCCAGCCCTAAGTAATAAGGTTGTTTCTTGAAGATTGCTTTGATTCTGGCTCCAGTAGTCCATACAAGGGCAAAGACAGGTGAGGTAGAGAACAAATGAGACACTGAGTTAATACCTCCTGAATACACTCTTCAATGGACATTTTAAGCCCGTTTAGGGAGAAGTAGTCCCTACTATGAGATCAATAGCTAAGTCATAAAGGCAATTAGAGGGAAGCTTCTCCTGCAGGTCTAAGGATTGAGACTCTTGAAGGAGTTGGATATAACAGCTGAACAGAACACTAACCATGACAAAATCTGTAGATCTGACCAAGAAACAATGGGGTTGTAAAGCTAAGAGAATCTCTGTTTGAAGTCTGGAAGGTAAAGCTTTAGAAGCTGCACTGATAAAGGTCTCTGACTGAAGCAGTCTCTGACTGAAGCAGTCTCTGACTGAGTCTTTATGAAAAGTGGGAGTTGCGGTTGGCACAATGGACAGGAGAGCTGATTGGTGATAGGTGAGGAGAAGGCCCTGATGGTCAGTCTTCCAGCAGCGTTCAGCAGAACGGGGAGGTCAGTCATTATCTCAGGAAGAGTAAAGAGACTAAATTAGCTGTACTCAGAAATAGAAGGTAACATAGATATGAGAGCCCCCTAAGACACTGGGATCCACCGTCAACAAACCTGTGTGATCACATGTGTAAGGAATCAGATTTGAGTGGGTTTCGCAAGGCTTTAATGCGTTAGAGCAGTTCAAAATCAACAAAAACAGTTCAAAAGAGCTCGCTAAGGCGAGAATGTCCAGATGGTTGGAGGCAGGAGGGCTGGAGAAAGCCACCGGCTGATCCAGAGAGCAGGCTAGATGGTGAAGATGGATCGCCGGCGTAGATGAAGTCTCTCACACACACTTCCTGTGTTGGTCCGGTGGTACTGGGGAACCTGAGCCAAGTTTGTTGAACCTGGGAAAAGACCTAAGGAAAACACCAGCCTAGAAACCATGGACATGTAGGTTCTGATCCTCACAGTTTCAGATACTGAAAACAGAAACACAGTGGGCAGCATGTGGCTGAGATATATAGTGGTGTGCTAATGTGCCGGAGCACCAGTGCTTAATTTGTAGAACATCAGGTAATGGAACACTGGAGGTGGGGTGATTCAGCAAGTGGCAGTGAAGGAAAAGGTCCTGGAATGCATAGGCACAACAGTGCTTCAAGTGTCCATCTAACATAGTAGCATTCAATACAATAAAATAATCTTAGCTTTAATGAATGCAGTAAGGAGCTGCAACCATAAAATCTCAGAGATGCCACTGGACGAATAGTTTTTGGTGTCCTACAAAAAAAAAGACGTCAAAGAGGTGGTGGATCCACATAAATAAGTTCTGGAACATAGGTACCTGAAATATTAGAGGTGCCGGATCTTGTTCCAGCAAGATCCAGCACAAATTAAGCACTGGTTAGCACTAATCACAGGCAGGTGTAGGTGATGGTGTGTGAAGGGAAGAGTGCGCCCTGGGGGGCGCTGAGGGGCGGGGCTTACAACATGAAGTGGTGGATCAACAGCACCAGCATCCCCAGGATCTCCTCCTTCTATCTAAAGGGGAAGGTTAATTACCAAAAGCTGAACTAAACAAGTATGTTTTCAGTCTAGACTTAAATGTTGAGGCTGTGTCAGAGTCCTGAACATTAACTGGGAGATTATTCCACAGTTTGGGGACTTTGTAAGAAAAAAGCTCTCCCCCCCATTGAAGTCTTCTTTTTTAGGTAGAACCAGTAGAAAACCAGCATCCTGTGATCAATGTAAGCGCTTTGATTCATAATAGAAAACAAGATCTTGCAGATACTCCAGTGCAGGGCTTTAGACATCAATAAAATAATTTTATAGTCAATACAGAATTTAACAGGAAGCCAGTGTAGCTGATAAAACTGGACTGATGTGATTAAATTTCCTGGTTTCAGTTAGTAATCTAGCTGCAGTATTTTGAACTAGCTGAAGTTTATTTATGTTCCTGCTGGAGCATCCTGACAACAACGCATTATAGTAGTGTAGCCTTGAAGTTATAAAGACATTTACCAATTTTTCAGCATCATGTAGGGATAATGCATTTCTGAACCATTTGAATGACGGAGACTCTTCTGAGGTGACAGATGGGAAGGGTCCACTCATTTGTTGTTATCATGGGCCTCATGGAGCGGAATGTTCTGGAAGTCAGTGGAGCTGTGAGAACTTGATTTGATTGCCTGGGCCTGCATTTGTGTAACAACCCATTCATGCGAATAGGCATAGAGTAAAATTGGTCGAGCGAGAGATCATCATGCTTGCAAGCCAGCCTGGAATTAAGTCTGTTTTGAAATATGACTAACAACACTGGTTCGCTCCACCCACTGCCACCAACCAGTTAAATTCTGCTATGAACAGATAGAGAGGGTGTGAATACTGGCCCAAACAACAGTGTCCCACTCCAAAGCGTTACCCGTCAGACATAACAATTCAAATATTAGCTGAAATCAAACTTGGAGTGCAGTTGCTAAAAAAATGTCTGAGCACTGTAATAGAAAACCATGACGTTGGTCAGTTTCTCCATAAAACTTATCAGGCTCGCTTACTAGAAAAAAGGTAGAAGAGGCTTCTAAAGGTGGTGTATATGGTTCTATGTAGAAAATGGTTTTGTAAGGCACATCGAAAAGGCTTCTATCATACTTCTAAGAATAGAAGATATTTTTTTTAATCTGAAGAACCAACAAATGGTTGTTGAATGAGGTGTTTTCAGTGTAGTATTACTAATAGAACCCTGTTCTTGGTTCTTGAAAGTGATAAATGCACCCCGTGTTATGAGAATTGTAGACTTTACTGACCAGCTGCTTGATTTGTCCATCACTCCATGGGGCCATTTAGACATTGACTTCAGACTGCTAGATAACGATGCCATCCTGTCAAGCTGTCACTATGGCAGCCTGCCAGTTTCTGTTATTTAGGAGTGGCAATTTCTGCAACGTAACACACACACATACACACACACACAAACACACACACAACGTGCCTTCTGTTGTTGCTGATTGCCCTTGTGGTTGTGTGGACGTTGTTGAAGGGTGTTCAGAGATTGTGATCTAGACTGTGATGTAATATGAGGGCAGAAGCTCCTCAGTGCTCATGTACACATCAATCCAAACTCTAAATATATACTCCTGAAAGCAACATGTAGCGTGTTTTATTCTGAAGTCTATCACGAAAGAAATGCAAAGATATAGATATTAAATTTGAATGTACATTAAGAAACATTTTATTTAAAAAGTTTATTGAGAATTCAGTGTTCCAAATACGCCAATTCAGTAAAATGAACACATAAATCATAATCATAATCAATCAGAGACAACCCATAACTTTTTTAGCTCTCATTGACATTAGGACGACTTGAGAAACCTGACAAACATCTAGATGCTACACGTAGATTTTTGATAAAACGAAACAAAAAACAAACAAATCTCATGCAACCAAATAAAATAGGAGCTATCACTGAACAAAATGTAGCATTTCATAAATGTACTATGTTTCTGAGTAATATATTGTAATTTACTTAGAATTTTACTAGATAATTAATAGAAAATCAAATTAGAGCAAATGAATAACTTACAGTAGTTACTGAATAATTTGTTGCAGTTGCAGAATAATTTTGGTAGATACTAAAAAATATCTAAAAGTTACAAAATCATTTATAGTAGTTAATAAATAGTCATAGTTACCAAATAATTTATAGTTTAAATAAGAAATCTAGGAACAAACTATTGTTTTTTAACTGTATCTATATCTGCTGGACCTTTGTCCCCCAAGCCATCAGACTTTTAAACTCCAACTTCTACACAACACACTCGATTAACAGGACTGCTACACACACACACACACACACACACACATTGTCTAAACACAGTATTATATATATTATATTTATTTTCAATGGTATCGTTTGTGTAATAATTTAAGTTAGCACTGAGCACTTTATAAATGTTCACTACCATCCTATTTACATTTCCTGTTCAATGTGAAATAATACCACTACTGCAATCTATATTTTTATACTCATGTCTTTCTCTATATTTATATTTTATATGCGTCATGCTGTGTAATATGTTTACTGTTGTATGTGTTTGTGACATTTTTTCACATTGGAGCCTGGAGTAACACAATTTAATCCAGCTGTTCACTTCCTGCTGTGCAGTCTGTATGACAATGAAGTTCACTTTGACTTTGACCTTTAATATATAATTACCGTAGGCAATATGTTCATCATGCTTCCTTTACTTAAGAAAAAGCAGAAATCTCTGTAAAAAAACAGAATTATTATGAAAGCAATACACGGTTGCCAAAGCATACAGTACAGATGCAGCAAAAAAATGAGTCTGGAAATTGCTGGAATATGATTCCTTAACAACTATACTTTGCAATTATTTTACTGTTTTAAACTGGAATTACAGCATTTTAGGGTTAGGATTAAACTTATGACATCCTCCATATTTCCATATGTCAGATTTAGGTGTGTTTAAGTAAAATGTTTATATATTCACTGTTTTATATTCACTCATTTTATTAATACCATACACATCTCTGCTAAAGGGTGAGGGGCTGTGCAGGTTACTTGTCCTGCCAGTAGTGAGTGGGATATGCACCAGTGTAGAGACGTAAGAAAGGCTGACGACGATAAAGGAGTGTTAGGAGAGCCAGTGAGTGAATGAGCATGAATGAGTGCAGTGGAGAATGAGTCATCTATGGAAAGGGAATGAGGAGGAGATGGAAAAAACCCTCGTCTTGCGTCAGAGATGGAGGGAGAGCAACACATTCATTAAACATTCATTTAGCCGGACTCTCATGCCTCACTTTTCACCCTGACATGGATGGAGAGAGACACTGGGGCACGAGGAGAAAAATCTACATGCGTACCTGTATTAAAATATACACACAACATTTGATTACAGAGTTAATCACACAGTTAGTTACATATCATTTGATTTACTTGCCCTAAAGTTTTAATTACATAGTTATTTACATAGTTACCTAACACTTGATTTACTGACCTTAAAGTTTCAATTACATAGTTATTTACACAGTTAGTTACATAACATTTGATTTACTGACCTTAAAGTTTCAATTACATAGTTAATTACACAGTTAGTTACATAACATTTTTGATTTACTTGCCTTAAAGTTTCAATTACATAGTTAATTACACAGTTAGTTACATAACATTTAATTTACTTACCTTAAAGTTTCAATTACATAGTTATTTACACAGTTAGTTACATAACATTTGATTTACTTACCTTAAAGTTTCAATTACATAGTTATTTACACAGTTAGTTACATATCATTTGATTTACTTACCTTAATGTTTCAGTTACATAGTTAATTACACAGTTAGTTACATATCATTTGATTTACTTACCATAAAGTTTCAGTTACATAGTTAATTACACAGGTAGTTACATATCATTTGATTTACTTACCTTAAAGTTTCAGTTACATAGTTAATTACACAGGTAGTTACATAACATTTGATTTACTGACCTTAAAGTTTCAGTTACATAGTTAATTACACAGTTAGTTACATATCATTTGATTTACTTACCTTAAAGTTTCAGTTACATAGTTAATTACACAGGTAGTTACATATCATTTGATTTACTGACCTTAAAGTTTCAATTACACAGTTAATTACACAGTTAGTTACATAACATTTGATTTATTAACCTAAAGTTTCAATTACATTCTTATTTACACAGTTAGTTACATAACATTTGATTTACTTACCTTAAAGTTTCAATTACATAGTTATTTACACAGTTAGTTACATATCATTTGATTTACTTACCTTAATGTTTCAGTTACATAGTTAATTACACAGTTAGTTACATATCATTTGATTTACTTACCTTAAAGTTTCAGTTACATAGTTAATTACACAGGTAGTTACATATCATTTGATTTACTTACCTTAAAATTTCAGTTACATAGTTATTTACACAGTTAGTTACATAACATTTGATTTACTTACCTTAAAGTTTCAGTTACATAGTTAATTACACAGGTAGTTACATATCATTTGATTTACTGACCTTAAAGTTTCAATTACATAGTTAATTACACAGTTAGTTACATAACATTTGATTTACTAACCTAAAGTTTCAATTACATTCTTATTTACACAGTTAGTTACATAACATTTGATTTACTTACCTTAAAGTTTCAATTACATAGTTAATTACACCGTTAGTTACATAACATTTGATTTACTTACCTTAAAGTTTCAATTACATAGTTATTTACACAGTTAGTTACATAACATTTGATTTACTTACCTTAAAGTTTCAATTACATAGTTATTTACACAGTTAGTTACATATCATTTGATTTACTTACCTTAATGTTTCAGTTACATAGTTAATTACACAGGTAGTTACATATCATTTGATTTACTGACCTTAAAGTTTCAATTACATAGTTAATTGCACAGTTAGTTACATAACATTTGATTTACTGACATTAAAGTTTTAATTACAGTTATTTACACAGTTAGTTACATAACATTTGATTTACTGACCTTAAAGTTTCAATTACATAGTTATTTACACAATTAGTTACATAACATTTGATTTACTTGCCTTAAAGTTTCAATTACATAGTTATTTTCACAGTTAGTTACATAACATTTGATTTACTTACCTTAATGTTTCGGTTGCATAGTTAATTACACAGTTAGTTAAATAACATTTGATTTACTGACATAAAGTTTCAATTACATTCTTATTTACACAGTTAGTTACATAACATTTGATTTACTTACCTTAAAGTTTCAATTACATTCTTATTTACACAGTTATTTACATAACATTTGATTTACTTACCTTAATGTTTCAGTTACATAGTTAATTACACATTTAGTTACATAACATTTGATTTACTTACCTTAAAGTTTCAATTACATAGTTAATTACACAGTTAAGTACATATCATTTGATTTACTTACCTTAATGTTTCAGTTACATAGTTAATTACACATTTAGTTACATAACATTTGATTTACTTACCTTAAAGTTTCAGTTACATAGTTAATTACACAGGTAGTTACATAACATTTGATTTACTTACCTTAAAGTTTCAATTACATAGTTAATTACACAGTTAGTTACATAATATTTGATTTAGGCTGAAGGTTAGAAAAAGTCGAAATTGTTTAAACTTCAGTCCGCCTGCTGGGTCCAAGTCTGCACTGTATTTGTTGAGGATCTGGTGTGTTGACCAGGCTGCAGTGCTGTTTGTGCTTCATGATGTTTGAACAGATCAGATTCACACCTATTGAGTTTTTTGAGAAATGCATTGATACATTTCTTTTTGTTTGGTTTTGTATATGATATAAAAGCTAAAGGAGCTGTTTTGTGAAACTGATGAGAAATAATTCAATAATTTTATCTTTTTCTTTAATATCGTGTATAATGTTAAACCATTAACAACTGCAAGATACTGATTCGTACATGAGCAGCTTTCTGTGTTACGTCCACCTAAACCTGACCTTATGAAGCTTATGAAGGTGCTGAGAACAGGGACAGAGAACTGTCCTCCTGCTGGAGGTGAATTGCATTTTGGGAATTGTAGTTCCCGTAGGATATAGAATAAAGCATTTCCTATGACAGGTTATGTTATCCTGAAATCAATAATGAGAGATACGTGATCAAAATCCAAAAACAATAATAGATTCTGAACAGTGAAGAGGAGTTTTGCTCTGGCAGCATCTGACTGGTGGTCCACCAGAGAATGCCCACCTGTCACCTGCTGTCACAACATGTTTTAATGAATATTCCCTGAATCATTATTCTTTTAGGAGATTTGCAACCAGCAGACTGGAGAGGAGCTCTCAGGAGAGCGTGCAGTGAATCCTGAAGCTTGAGAAGCTTCTGGAATTCATTTTCCATCTTTTACGCAGAGAACTCTGCTTGTTTTCTATTTTTAATGAATAAGAAGAAAATAGCGTCAATGCTCGAACGCTCCGAACGATCAAAGAAAACTGCCGTCTGCTCTCTTCTTACTTCTTACTTGTTTTCTTTCATTCTTTAACTTATTTTGACTCTGTCATATTCAATAAGACACATTGCTCCAGCTAATCAGACGTCTCAGATTGTTAACTTTGAAGAAAAAGCAAAGTTTTGAAATGTTTCAGTTTGGTATTCACTCTTCAGTTGCTGGTTGCTAAACTCTAAGAAAGAGTTTTAGTTTGTATTTACTTTTTAAAGATTTTAATATCGTTTTAGTTTTATTTTTTAGATTATTATATCATCAACATTTGCCCTGAAATTGGGATGTAAAACCCGAAATCCCAGTTTTCCTGTTTTAGCAGTAGACCTAGATACTGTGTGCACCAGATACTGTGTTGTAAGAACCTGATACTGTGTTGTGAGCAACAGGTAAGTGTCATATACAAAGAACTTGACACGATGCATGCAGAGCTAAAGGTCGAATAGGATTTATTAACAAGACTGGTAATCAAGTACAACAGCAAAACACCTACAAACAACACAAAGGGGCAATGCGAGATCATAGTCAGAGGTACAGGCAAGAGTCGAAACCAGAAGATCAGCGGTCAAGAGAACAGACAACATAGTCAAAACCAGGAGATCAAACAGAACCAAGCAACCAGAACCAGAGAGGGCAAAGAGACAAAGATAATCAGTAAACAAAGAGAGTCAAAGTCAGAATTCAAGACAAGAGATAGAGAATGATCGCTCAGGATTGCAAATTACGATTGCCAAAACTTCGCAAGGAGTGTATGTGTGGATGTGGTTTAAATGGTGTGTGTATGATGAGAAATCAGTAAAATCAGTATTCCGTGAACATGGTGCGTGATTGGGAGTTGATGCACATGAGTAAGTGACATCATCCGGAAGTGCACACTGGGAAATGGAGTCAGGAAGTTTTTTACATGAGCAACAGATACTATGTGGTGAGCAACAGACAATATGTGGTGAGCAACAGATAATATGTGGTGAGCAACAGATACTATCAGGTGAGCAACAGATATATTGTGGTGAGCAACAGGTACTATCAGGTGAGCAACAGGTACTATCAGGTGAGCAACAGATATTGTGTTGTAAGCAACAGATACTATGTTGTGAGCACCGGATATATCAGTTAAACAACACATACTATGTGGTGATCACCAAATATTAGCACCTGAGCAACAGGTACTATGTTGTGAGCACCAGATACTATGTTGTGAGCACCAGATACTATGTTGTGAGCACCATATACTATCAGGTGAGCAACAGATACTATGTTGAGAGCAACAGGTAGTATCAGGTGAGCAACATATATATTGTGGTATGCACCAGATACTATCTGGTGTGCAACAGATACTATGTTGTAAGCACCTGATACTATCAGGTAAGCAACACATACTATGTGGTGATCACCAAATATTAGCATGTGAGTAACAGGTACTATGTTGTAAGCACCAGATACTATGTTGTGAGCACCAGATATTATGTTGTAAGCACCAGATACTATCCGGTGTGCAACAAATACTATGTGGTACTAGCAGGTGAGCAACATATACTATGTTGTGAGCACCAAATGCTGATATAGTAGAGTGTTTTTATACTGAATACCAACTTGTAACCCCTGTATCATGATACATATCACCAGGTTCTTGCCAATACACACTCCTACTGACCGTATAGTATCTGGTGCTTATGATATAGTATCAACTAGATACTAGTCGATGTACAAAGTAAATGGACTTGGTGTATTTTGTTAGGCAAGACACTATTTTTTAGATTAGCTACTATCTAGTGCACACCAGATTTTTACCTATAAGGGTATATTTCTCTTTTCAATCCTAAAATGGTGGTGGACAATGGCTGGCTAGCTATGTTGCTAAAGGTCATACAACTAATAACAACAAAAAGTAAGGTATTACACAAGGTGTGCACCCCTCATGGCTACCTATGTACATCCAGAAAAGTTTCAAATTACAAATTTGTTTATTGCTTGCTCACTGTAGCTAACTTAGCTGAGGGGAGATGGGTTCTGTTTGAAAAATCCACTCTTCGTTCTTGCTCCACTTCTGCTGTGAGTGAAGACACATGCAACATAGACGTGATGTACATACAGTAAAAAAAACATTGTTGTGGTTTTGAAAAAAAATAACTGGTACACTTTCTTAGTGCAGTTTCTTTTTACTGCAAACGTTTTTTAATCAATGAGAAAAACCCAGTTATCAATGTTTCTGAAGGTGATATTAACTTATTCACTTATGGTTCTACAACTTAATACCCACCCTTTACTGCAGTAGGTGTAATTATTAGAGGCTAAAAATGTGTAAATATAGTGTGTGGTGTGTGTGGGGGTGTTGTGGCTGTGTATGTGTGTGACAGTAAATGGCCAATTACTAGAGACTGCAGTCACTTAAGTCACTGTGGTGGTACATTTCCAGCGCCTGTATTTTAGCATAGAGTGCATCATTTGTGAGTGAGCCATTTTTATGCAAATTCAGGAGAAAGCTGAATAGATGTTTATATGTGCCGCTCAGTAGATTCTTCCTCTGCAGAAACACCTGCCTTGGCTGAAACACAAACAGATTAACTTCAATGAGTAACGCTGGCAGGATAACAGCGTCACAGCAATTTATCATATAACTTCACTACAACTAGCTCCAGAACCGGACTTCTGTCTATTGATAGGATTTGCCGTTTAAAGCAGCCGAGAACTTCTTAGAAAGCCTGCGTTCTTATAAACACAGCTGGCTCTTTGGACTGCTGCCATAGAGGCACAAGTTTGGATCTTCTAAAGCACTTTTCACTTGGAAGGTCTTCAAAAAACTGTTTTAGTAAATGAGGTGTGAGTGTAAAGAACATTCTTTAAAGTTTAAATAACCTTCCCAGTACGAGTGTACCTTGACGGGAAGGGTCGTGCAAGTTGACCAATTACAAACGTGATGTGTAGCACACCAACATGAGCAAGGCGAGGATTTACTAGCCATATTTGCTAAAGCTTTAAAGACAAGATGTCTAGAAACTATATTTAGGCCCCCAATAAACTGATAAAAACTGATGCATAGACGAGATGGACTTTTAGATAGACAATGAGAAAATATCATTTTTGTCACACAGTTCATGTCAGTCCATATCTGTGAAGACATGCAGCGTCCATGTGCAACCAACTAACAACCAAGTGACAGACTTTAATAGTCTGCTTGACCAAAAATTAACTCAACCCTTTCAGTCTTTAACTGTTCTAACTTCTTTCCTTGCCATCTAAATTAAGCAGGAGACCAGTTCAGAGTATACAGTTGCAAGAAAAAGTATGTGAATCCTTTGAAATTACCTGGTTTTCTGCATTAATTGGTCATAAAACATGATCTGATCTACATCTAAGTCCCAGTTATAGACAAACACAATGTGCTTAACCACAATGTGCTTAACCTAGTACAATACAAACAAATTATAATATTTCATGTTTATATTGGACACATCCATTAAGCATTCATAGTGCTGATGGAAAAAGTAAGAGAAACCTTGGATTTAATAACTGGTCCAACCTTCTTTGCAGCAATATTCTCCAACAAGCATTTCCTTGCTGCTGCTGATCAGACCTGCACAACGTTCAGGAGGAATTTTGGACCATTCTTAGGATGTCTGGTGTAAACAGCTCTCTTAAGGTCATTCCATAGCATCTCTACTGCATCACCCAACTTCTGCTGAGCTTCAGCTGGTGGACAGCCAACCTGACATTATTATGTAGGACACCTTGATAAACTTGGGAATTCATTTTTTCTCTCGATGAGGGCAAGCAGTCCAGGCCCCAAAGCAGCCCCAGATCATGATGCTCCCACCACCATACTTCACTGTTGGGAAAAGGTTTTCATGTTGGTATGCAGTCCCCTTTTTACACTATATGCAACTTCTGGCCTGTTCAATGATTTAAGTATGGTAGACACATGAACAGAGATGTTAACCAGTTCCAACGATTCCCTCAAGCCTTTAGCTGTTACTCTAGAGTTCTTTTTAACCTCTCTGAGCATTCTGCGTTGTGTCTTTGGAGTTAACTTGGCAGGGTGCCCACTTCTAGAGAGAGTAGCCACAGTACTACATCATCTCCATTTGTAGACAGTGTGTCTAACTGTGGACTAAATAATACCTAAAGTCTTGGAGATTTTAACCTTTTTCAGTTTTATGCAGATCAACAATTCTTGATCATAAGTCTTCGGAGATCTCTTGTTTGTGAGGTATGGTTTACATCAGCAGATGCGTCTTGTGAATAGAAAACTCAAAACATTTGAGTGTCTTTCATAAGTCAAAGTAGCTCTCCACCTCGCTCCAATCTCATTTCATTGATTGGACTCCAGATTTTCACACTTTTGTTTTACGAGACAAAAGTGTGAAACCAAACTAACCATGACCACGCACAACAATTAACTGGCCTATCTACCTAATGTTAAGTAATTATGGTATATAGAGTGAGTTATACCTCATTATGAGGCGCTTGCCAACAATGGTGATAATAGGAATCAGAGGTCCCATCAACTAGAGGCATGAAAGAGAAGAACCTGATAACCCACTGTATTTTTCCCTTTTCTACTATAGAAAAGAAAGTAAACTTTTTGGAATGTGATGTTCCGCACAGCTCAGTTCAGTATTTCATTCCCAGCTCTGCCATACATGATTCAAACCCCCACCTGCGTGTTGAACCTTTCATGAGATGAGTCAGGTCATTACACCCAACCTGAAGTATTTTCTCCAAAACAAAGAGCATCTTCATCAGTAGACAAGTCTTGCTATGGCTCTTTCTTTTGCTTTTTGGGCCCAGAACTAAGAGTTTATGCTGGTCGGGTGGAATTTAAGTCCACTCTCATTTTACCTTTCATTATCGATCAAACGGGATCACTAATAATGCCGCTGTCTGTTCCTGTAGGTGGTCTGTATTGATTTTGACAGCACACAGCCTTTTGGATTATTTTGGACTTATTATTTTCAGATTGTGCACCTGTTACGTTTTCCATCTCAAAGCAATTTCTGCCCAGCCAGTTGCATGTGTGCAAGTTGATGGCTAACATCAGTTGTTTGGGGTTTTTTTTTTTCATTTTTTTGCATTTATCATTTTGCATTTTTGCATTATGATCCTGGAAGTCAGGTAGAACAAGTTGGTAGATCCACCTTTGCAAACTAGGCTGGAGCAGGACATTTCAGAGTGGCTGGTTTTTTGCTGTTTTAGTTCTCTGTGTGTTGTATAAGGAAATGCCAGGTTTGCCGGTAGGTGGGCAATAAGGATTGCATTACAAGATGATGTCACTTTGTAACATAGAAAAGAAAGTGAGGCGGCTGAGAGAAGCGGTTTCTGTGGAAAGTTACAGAAAGCTACAACACACTAAAGGAAAGGGGAATACCTGAAAAGCATAATAGGCAATCCTTAGAAGAAAACCAGGCATAAACCAGATTTCAAACCAATCTTCAGACGCCTGGGAACTGAAAACGACCACTGTGTTGCACACTCAGCAGTCTTGTCAAACTTTAATGCCAAACAAATGACTCCATGGTGAGTCTGTATCTAACCCACCGAGTTCTGTGATTATAGCTTTCCTTTTCCTATCAGCCAGGTTGTTAGCTAGTCGTAGAAAATATATATGTTCAATCTCCCTCACCCGCCACCTTCCTCACCCTCAATCTCCCTCACTGTTAATCTCCCTCACCCACAATCTCCCTCACCCACCTCCTCATTCACCCTCAATCTCCTTCACCCACAATTTCCCTCACCCACCTCTTCACTCACCCTCAATCTCCCTCACCCACAATCTCCCTCACCCTCAATCTCCCTCATCCGCCTCCTCCCTTACCCACCTCCTCCCTCACCCATTTCCTCCCTCACTTACCTCCTCCCTCACCCTCAATCTCCCTCACCCACCTCCTCCCTCACACACCTCCTCCCTTACCCACTTCCTCCCTTACCTACCTCCTCCCTCATCTATGATCTCCGTCACCCACCTTTATGTCCCTCACCTACTTCCTCCCAAATCTGCAAACTCCCTCACCCACCTTTATGTCCCTCACCCACAATCTCCCTCACCCGCCTCCTCCCTCACCCACCATCTCCCTAAACCACGCCCTCCCCACCCACATTCTTCCTCAACCACCTCCTCCCTCACCCACATTCTCCCTCAACCACCTGCTTCCTCAGATATTATCCCCCTCAACCACCTTGTCCCTCACACCCTTTCCCCCTCAACCACCTCCTCCCTCACCCTCCACTCTCCCTCAACCTCCGTCTCCCTCCCCAGTCTTCCGTCTGAACCACCTTCTCCCCCACCTACCATCTTCCCCAACCACCTCCTCCCTCACCCACATCCTCCCTCCCCTCCCCATCCTCCAACATGTCCCACCTTAACCCTCATCCACCTTCTTTTTCATCCACCAATTTCTTCACACGCCTCCTCCTTCTTCCTTTTTTTGTTGTTGCTTGTTTTGTTTTGTTGTTTTTATGCAGACTTGTGTACTATGTACTTTTATGTTTGGCAACACAATATTTGAGAGCCACGAACATCAAGAATTAAAATCACACATATAAGCATGGAGTAATGCATTCATAAAGCAATAATTCAACATTTATTGTCAGCTTGTTTAAGAAATCACAAATGACATTGTAATTAACCTAAAGTGACAGACATTTGTTCCAATAATATAACCCTGTGGTGAAGCACCATTTCCAAGAAACTGAAGACAAAAGCCACAGGTTTAGTTAAGTGCGCCACATATTGTTGCACTTTCTTACTGCAGAAATATACAAGTGAGACAAAACATTATTAACATTTGCCTAATGTGCTGTTAAATGTGCTGTCGGAGATCTGAATGCCACCAAAACAGCTCTGACCCACCAAGACATGAACTCTGAAGGGGCCTTGTGGTATCTGACACCAAGACGTCAGCCGCAGTCCTGTAAGATGTGAGATGGAGCCGCCATGTAATGGACTTGCTGTTCCAGAACATCCCACAGGTGCTTAATCAAACTGAGATCTGGAGAAACTGGAGGGCAGGGAAACACTCTGAACTCTCCAACATATTCCTCTTACCATATAACCTTTCCTGAATAATTTCTCCAAAGTACAGTTGCGACACACTGTGGAAAGTTTCAATGGTGGACAGGAGTCAGCATAAACTACAGTGGTCTATAGTTGTGCAACCCCATAAGCAGTAGTGTGTGATGCACTGTGTGTTGTGTTATACATTCCTCCAGTCATCATCATTTAAAATGTCTGAGACTTGTGCCAGAGTGGACCGTCTGTCAGTTCAGACCAATTGGGATGATAGGCTTTGTTGCCCTCAAACAGTGAGGAGTGGTAAGCGTCCCACAATCTGTTGCTGGTTAATGGTTTGTCCCTCTGTGGTCCACTGTCGACAGGTTCTTGCTTCTGCTGGCCGAATGAGATGCTTTGATGAGTTGATGCAAATCAAGCACTGAGCTTGTTGTAGGGAGATTGTAAGGGCAATACCCCAACCCTCCATAGTTGGAAGTTCAAATACAGGAAAGCTGGTCTTGCTCTCTCCGGATGAGTGGGTCTTAGATGAACCATGTGCTAGCGTTCACCTTTCCAGCTTTGTAGCATTGTGTGGAGACCTAGCTAGCAGACAGGACTAAATTGAGGCCAAAAAAATGTAAGTAAACAATAAAAATCTATATTAATTATAACCGTATTGGATCAGATTAGTCAGAGTGATTATATAGCTCTACACTGAGATATATAGAGTGGGAGTTGCCACTCTGGTGCTCTCCACATTGGAGAGTGTCTAAATGAGAGATTTCCAGAAGCCCAGTGGTGGATCCAAATGAGCCTGCACTAAAAAGTGCTTTCACTTCCTGCTGGGAAAAGGTCAATGCTCTCAGCACCCTGTGTTTCGGACACATGGGCAGCTCTGGAGTGGTGAGGTGATGTGGTGTGAGCTTTATCTTACTGTGTGTGAGTTTATTATGGTTGGACAGTTTATTTTTCTCCCTTTTTCTTTGAATGAAGCTGCAACGTGAGGTATTAAAATGCAATATTCTTACTGGACAGTCCTAATTGTGAGACTGTCCATTACAGAGACATCCTGGCACCTGGGTTTTAGGCAAAAGTGACTTTTTTTTTGGACAATTCTGTTTATTGGGTTGACAAGATACAAAGGTTGAAACAGTTGAAACAGAGGTGACCAACATATACAACACTCAGCAGTTTCTCCCAAAATACGTCTAAGATGTCATCCAAATCTACCCAATACAATTACAATCCTCATGCCCACCCTCGTCCACCCACGCATTCCCTCAACCACCCTGTCACTTGGTATGGTCCTAAACTAAATTAAATTAAATGCACAAATATCTCAAAACATACATACAAAATACATAAAAAATACAAAAACAAAATAAATAATAATGCTTTAAAATAAGATGTCTAGCTAGAAGAGTGCAAAATGCAAAAGCATCAGAGTACACAGCTGAAAACATAGAATTTTTCAGGATTAGACCAAATCATCAGGGTTCAAGGTTTGATTTTACAATTAAGAATGAAAGATAAGCAGTCAAACACAGTTTCCCAGAAGGACTTTAAAACTGGACAAAACCAAAACATATAAGAGAGAGTGGCTGGGGCTTGGGAACAACTGTCACAGAGAATATCGAGATTTGGGTTAACTTTAGCTAGCTTAACCTTTGTCCAGTACACTCGATGGACCAATTTAAACTGAATAAGATTATGTCTGGCGCAGACAGAAGAGTTATGAATGCAACGAATAGTTCTATCCCAAGTCTCCTGCTCAAAAGTAAGATGCAAGTCCTCTTCCCATTGCTGCTTAAAAGCAATAGTCTGGGTGAGGACCGAAGAAAGTATGAGGTTATATAATTTAGAAATATTACCTCTAGGGTCGGCATTAGCCCAAAGCCTCTTTTAATGCACTTTAACAGCATCCAGATCGAAATATGGGTCATATAGTATGACGTACTGTGAGTAATAAAGCTAACCAAAATGTAACAGCTGCTTTAGTCATTTCAGCATAGATGCTAGATGATGTTTGCAAATGTTGCTGTTTCTTGGTTTGGCGTCATGCATAGGATGAAGAAAGGATTTCTCTTTTTGTAATAAGTGGATACCCAACCTTAGCAAAAGATTTGGGTGACAATTGAGTTCCAGAGTTTGTGAGCTACTTTGCCATTTAGGTGCAGTTGATAAAGAAGCCAAATTTAAACACCAAACACATCTTGGCTGATTGCCTACATCTATTGTATATGAAAAATTATGTACATTATTTATTATTATTATAAACTGCTCCTTTAATGTTTAACCTTACACACCTGAACTAAAGTAAGCAAGCCATGTCCTGCTGTCGGTGTTTTCTACCTTGTAGCATTAATGTTGATGAGTGTATGTGTGTACCTTTTAGGCGTTGAGCAAAGAAACCATCCCTTATTAGATTACTTACGGTCACAGCACAGAGCTTACACAAACACTGGCCAGGGGCAGCATGGTCTCAGGAAGCAGTGAGCTAATTTGGTGTTCTTGTTATTTTTAACTTTATATTCGTTGCTGTTTTTTCTTGTACCAGCACATCGGAGAGACATTACAGTTTTAAGAGTTTATTTTAGTATGACATCAACATTATGAAGTAGTGCAGCATTACAGTTAAATAACTACTACATATATTCATAGAAAGCATAGAATGTAGTAGTGGAATAGTTGAATAAGGAGAGTTCAGTTCATAGAACTGACATGTTGTTAACCTCAAACACTGTTGTTCCTCCTTACAGATCCTGCATTTGTAAATGAGGATGGTAAAATGGGCCGATTTCAAAACCCTAAACTGTTACTGATGTTCATCTCTAAACAAGGCTGCTTCCTATTCCCCAGCTATCTTCTGATCTAATGATCTGGTTCACCTAAAATGCGTTGTACAGGTGCCAGAATGTAAGTGCAGCACCATTTAAGGTGGAATGAACATTCGCAAAACATACTAGTGAACAGAAACTTTAGCTTCCATATATTTACCAGTTGTTAGCTTCTCGAACCATGGACAATATCAACCAGCTTCTCTTAGCGTTTGACACTGAAGAGTCTGAAGCGAGAAGCAGTTCCACTTTTATTAGCATCACAACCCCAACAGTAACCTATTGAGTAGTAGCCATGCTGTTTATCTTAAACTAAGCTTAAACTGAAAGTTTTATCATAAGTATCAACTTTAGTTTTTGTGTTTTATGTCCAGATCAAAGCGAGTAGCTAGAATAGGTAACATTAGCAATTATTAGCAAGCTCACAGTAACTAGCATCACTCATTAAATAGTATGAGGACCGAATGTGTTTACACAGAGGTTTATTTTATTTTGTCTATTTCAACATGTTGAGTTTGGCTGGTCATCTGTGTCTCTCTGTAAACCAGCCATTCAGAGCTCTCATCAAATTAGCTAAAAAAAAAAAAGATCTTGTTTTAGCATAGGGTGTAAATGGGCGTGTAGAGCCACGTCTTTACATTTTACACGCCTATGTGAACACTACAGTGAACAATTTAAAATATGGCACATATATATATATATATATATATATATATATATATATATATATATATATATATATATATATATATATATATATATATATAGGAATCACATTACTTGTTTTACTTGTATGTGTCCCCAAAAAATTATTATAAATTCTACATAACACATATAAACCATGGTTCTTATGATTCATGATTCATATGATTCTTACAGTAGATTCATTGTTCCTTTTCTTTTATTTTGTGCACACATGTGCCAGTTGGACTGTGGACGTGACTCAGGATAGGTTGCACGCTGACCCAGTAGGATGAGAGTGAATTTTTCTAAAGGCCTGTATTTTAATATTTTCATTATTACATGAAATGATTAAAGTTATAGAGCCTTAATTCCTCTCTGTGTTTTTGCCTTATGTGCTTATGTAGTTTTCTTCTTTTACGTTTAGGTTCTTCTTAATGTTACAGATTTCTTCATCTTTCAGCATTGGTTCCTCATGAGTTACTGTTCCTCCTGCTCTCAAGGAGTTTCTGAGTCCTGGATTCTCTCCATTGATCTTTGTATTGCTTTTCTGGAGGTTTGTGAGACTTGGCTCCCCTCAGTGTTTCTTCCTTTTGCTCATAGCAAGCTTTTCTTAGTTATTTGTTACTTCTTCATGCTCTTACGGAGTGTTTTGGTTTTCCTCAGAATAACAAGTATAACACTTTTCGTGGGTTTCTCTTTTTGACTCCTCGTTCCTCTCAGTGGTTGTTCTTATTATTGAGGTTTAGAGACTTGGTTGCTCTCAGAGTTTTCTGCTCATGTTCTGTCTGTGACTCTCATTAGAGGGCTGCACCAGCACTTTCCACCAGAAAGCTGCTTTGGGATGATGCCTGTTGGAAAAAAAATTGGTGAACATAAAACAAAACTGAACTGATCTGAAAGTCTCACAGGCTCTGTTTCTGTAAAATGATGGTGTGTCCTGTAACAGAGGTCTTTTAAAGGAATAATCTGAAAGGCTAGTTACTATAGTGGACTAAAGACTGTAGATCCAGCTGTAGCTCATTACAGTGGACTGAGGCTTTGAATAAATGAACTGAAAGTGTAAAGATGACAGATCGGATGACAGAACAGACCGGAGAGACAGAGACAAGGTCGAATGGATTTCATTAGCATGAGAGTTTAAAAGAGATTGGAAACTGCCTTTGTCATTTAAATGATTACACCATGCACTTGACAGTTTCAATCAGTCATCCACAGCTCAGGTCTGTCTGTTCCCCACTCCCTCATGCTTCATACAAGAAGGAAAATAAAGAATGAAAAACTAAGGACGCGAGCGAATTTCTAAAGTAGAAACGAGTCATAGATCATTCACAGTCCAGTTTTAATTACCGCTAACATTTGGTCCAGCTCCCAATGGGTATTTAAAAGCCACCGCACAGCCATCACACTATTCAAGTTATTCAAAGCTGTCGCCATTTACAGCAGTCTGACCTTCATTTTTAATATGCAGTTCTACATTATTACAGGACGCCGGGCTCAAATACGTGAACTGCAGGCAACATTTGGTATTTTAATAGGTTGTTGTTTGACTTTTTTGTATCTTTTGTTAAGAATGAATAACTGAATTTGACTGGATAACATCAGTTTTTGTGAGTGCTCTGACATACAGTACCAGTCGAAGGGTTAGACATGCCTAATCTTTTTCTTTTTCTTTTTTTTTACCTTTATATCAAATTTATGCAACAGTGGCAGCACCATCTCTAGTGCTATTTGGAGTTTCTGATTCTAAGTGATACTGTAGAAAATCAAGTTCCATCCCATTCAGTTCCACACAATAAATTGTCTGTTCCAAAAATTAAAACATACATACAGTGGCCGAGAAGACTCTGCAGATTCATGAACGCGCTGCAAATTGACGAACGCACTGCAAAACCGCCCACAACACAACGGAAGTGTTTCCGGAGGACACTTAAAGGACATGGGACCACAAAGGGCGACGCAATGTAAACAGAACCACGCAGAGACGCGGTAACATCTAATAGTGATGGGCAAATGATCCCAATGCTTTGAAGTTTGTGTCGAGTAAAGTCGTTAATGTCGTTAATGAAGCGCGTATCGAGGCTTGCTTCATTAAGGGCGAGTGACGTCACTGATGACGTCTGAGGCCTCGCTGGCTCAGGACGTGGTTCGTGTATTGGCGTGATTTATTGTTTCTTAATAAAATTTAAAGTCACCATCAAACCACAATCACTGTCCCATCCCTTAAAACCACTGCAACAGTTTTAACATCAATATCTCACATACTATTGGATTTATTTACTGACTGAAATCATACAATCAAACACAGATCATATAAACAAATGAATTAACCTCAGAAAATGAAATTAAGGTGTTTTATGTATATACAGGGGTTGGAAAATTAAACTGAAACACCTGGTTTTAGACCACAATAATTTATTAGTATGGTGTAGGGCCTCCTTTTGCTGCCAATACAGCGTCAATTAGTCTTGGGAATGACATATACAAGTCCTGCACAGTGGTCAGAGGTATTTTAAGCCATTCTTCTTGCAGGATAGTGGTCAGGTCACTACGTGATGCTGGTGGAGGAAAATGTTTCCTGACTCGCTCCTCCAAAACACCCCAAAGTGGCTCAATAATATCTAGATCTGGTGACTGTGCAGGCCATGGGAGATGTTCAACTTCACTTTCATGTTCATCAAACCAATCTTTCTCCAGTCTTGCTGTGTGTACTGGTGCATTGTCATCCTGATACACGGCACCGCCTTTAGGATACAATGTTTGAACCACTGGATGCACATGGTCCTCCAGAATAGTTCGGTAGTCCTTGGCAGTGACGCGCCCTACTAGCACAAGTATTGGACCAAGGGAATGCCATGATATGGCAGCCCAAACCTACCTTACCTGCTAATTGAATCTTCACACTCTGCTTTTACTGGTGCAATGTGCAATTAATGAAGATTAGCCACCAGACTGGTCCAATTTAGCCATGAAACCTCCCACTTTAACATGACAGGTGTTTTAGTTTCATTGTACAACCCCTGTACTTGTTCACATGCTGACAACGTTGCAAGAGACCATCACAAATAAAAGTTTTGGCCAGTTTGCACATGAAGCTTCGAGTAATTAACTTTTTTTTTAACCATCTGGAGGAAAAGCTTCAATGCTTCAAAAGGCTTCATCTGGCCATCACTAGCGTCTAATGAGAAGTAAGTCTGGATAGTTAGCAAATATAGGCAAACTTACTTCTCATAAGATGCTGTGGCTCCGCGTGGTTCTGTTTACATTGCGTCGCCGTTTGTGGTCCCACGTCCTTTTATGTGTCCTCCGGAAACACTTCTGTTGTGTTGTGGTCGGTTTTGCAGCATGTTTGTGAATTTGCAGCACGTTTGTTGAATGCAGTGCCCATGTTGCAGTTTAAATGAAAGTGTTTTCTGTTGAGTTTTCTCGGCCACCGTACATAAACCACTTTCACGCATGCAATAATTAATCAGGACGAGTTTAAAGGTGTAAAATTTGTAGTTAAAAAAATAAATTTTAATTATCAACACAATGTGAAAAAACAATTTGGTGTGTATATCAAAGACATCTATGTGTTGTGCTTTAGGGATATTTAGTGAAATACGCATGCTAAACAACTAGTCTGGCACATCGTAATACCACTTTGCACCTTAAGAGGTGATGTTGACTCACTGCAGCATCAAGTCAAATCAGTCTAACATAAGAGAATGAAGAATAGCTCTGCCCTGACACTAAACTCTAACCCCGTATCAATCATGTTGAATACGCTGCTCTCGGTTTTATTATTCAAGGAAAGGTAGCCAATGGAAAGAAGAATAAACACCACCAGCCAGCCACTCCTGGCACAGAAAACACGTTCAGAGCAGAGCAAGAGTTAACATGGGCAATGCTTTCCACTGCTGGAGATGCTGAATTTGCTGAATGTTCCCTCTAGATTGGGAAAGTAAAAGAGGAGGAGGAGCTGTGTTTTTTTTCTGGCTTCTTACAATAGGGATGGATGCCATGACTTTCTAGTGATATGTTGCACCCTATTGTTTGGAGTCAGAATATAAAGAAGCAGCGTATAAACCTATAGAGGCAAAGCATGTTGCAACCTACTGCACCCCCATCAACCTTCCCTTCCCAGACACACTATGGAGGTCATCAGGTTTGTGGCTCAGTTTTGCTTCTTCATGATTTCTTTTCTGAGACTTTTTGTGCTACATCATATAAACCATTAGTCAAAATTGAATTCTCAGACTTTTTTACAAAACAAAATGCTTCACCAGCACTGGTGTTCTAGTTACTCTACCCATCCTACCTCACATGCTTTTATCATCTGATCATTATCTGATTTAGGCCCCCTATTATCTGATTTGGGCTATCACAGAACATCAGTTATTCTTCGATGCTGGAAACATTTTCCCATATGAATATGTTGGCAGCTTCTTTTTCACATTTTTAAGTATAAAGAAAAAGCTGGCAAATGAGTAGCTGATTTCAGCTTTATAGTTTTCATAAGGAGCAAGTGTGAACACAAGGCAGAGTGCCAGTAAAGTTGATGTAGAAGTTAACACACTGCTGCAATTGCATAAAACTACAGGAAGGGTAAATGTGTGGGGCCTACAAAGCAGGGAAGGCCAGGCTTCCAATTTCCACTGTTTGAAATATCATCATAAAAATACACGCAAAGAAACCCATGGAAGTGCCACATTTTGAGGCTCTTTAGATTTTGATGCTTCGACCATCGATTCCCAAAGAATAGTCTCTTTTTGGGATTAACTCAAAATCCTTGTGTTCTCTTGAGCAGCTGGGAGCCACCTGCGATGCTTTTCCAACAGGACTAAGGAAGATAAGCTGAGACATTCCTTGCTTGCTTAGGTTATAACTTTCCAATTTAAAGGCTAAGGCTGTAGATCACAATGCATTTAATATTATGAAAAGCATACAATCAATACACATGATACACATGATCCCTCTCAATCAAATTAAACATCTTTAACATGTAAGAATGCCAATAATTACCACGGTAATAACTAAAAGATGTCCTACAAGTCAACATGTTATTTCACACCTTAATGTCTCAACTTTTATTTTTATTTGTGAACTTAATGTAAAGAAAATTTTTCTACAAGTATAAGTATCTAAACATTTTACTCCTAGAGTGTAAATGAACTCTGAAAAACTGAATTAAATGAAAAACTGAAAGAATCAAGAAAAAAAAACGTTTCTAAGTAAATGGCGCCCCCTCCTGGTTGTCGCTGCATTAACTCCAATTATACAGCAATATGTGCAGCCTACCACTAGAGGGCATAGTTTAGCAAGAAATGAGGTCCTGCTGCACGACATTAAAACCCATTACATTGGGCATTAAAGTATAAGCATTTAAGAAATCAATGCTTCATTGGAAATGATGAGGCTAAAAGTATCTTAACAGTACTTATAAATTCTAAGAATATATGTGTGGTCTGAGATTTTCGGAGGCCACTGTATGATGAAGAGCAACCGTCCAGTCCATTAGGTAATTTATTGTTTTGTATGCAAACATTAATGCTTAATTAATAAGTACTTATAAATCAATACTCTTAGTACAGCAATTTTAATTATGAATCAAACAGTAACCTTAATTATGAATCAAACAGTAACCTTAAAGAACAAGATTGTCTACATGAACAAAAAAAACAATAATATGATCATAAGATCTACAAGATGCATGATTTCCACATAAATAAACTATACTAAATGACCCGTCTTCCATTTAATTATGATGTAATATAGAATAAAAAAGTGTTAGACACGTTAGAAACTTTTATAAAGAAACATAAATCTGCTTTGATGAGTTTAGCTTAAACTCTCCTTAACACAAGGTACATAGTTCATGACTAGGGATGACCTAGACACCACCACCCCCCCTTGACAAGCTCATTAAACTCAAGACCCCTAGCTTGAACCCCTAAAAAGCACAAAGGGCCAGTGTTGGAAATGCCTTAATGCAACGTTACTTACACTATCACAACAAAACAAAAAGATATTTGTATAATTGTAAGGTACAACCAATAGGTTATCAACTTGGTACGTCTAAAAGTGTCTGGACACCCCTCTAATTAGTGAACTTAGCTACTTTAAGGTGCACCCATTCAGATGCTAAACTGTGCATTCCCAGCTTGTATGTATAATCTCCATAGAAAAGCTTGAACCAATGGAATGGGGTGCTTTGGAACCGCCACACAAGAGCCTAAGATCATCAAGCCCAACATCGACCGTGGAGCAGCGGAACTGTCTTCTCTGGAGTGAATAAAGTCCACCCTACCTCTGGAATGAGGTGCAGTGATCCAGAACTGATCATCTAACATTAGTAGCTGACCTCACTGATGCTCAATCAAATCCACACTGCAATGTTCCAACATCTAGTGTAAAGCCTTCCCAGGAGAGCATGAGTGCCTGGGAACTTTTGCATTCACAGTATTTGTAGTATTGGTAACACATACTCATGCACATCATTCAGTGGTTCATTTATTCATCTTCTAAGCTGTTTATCTTCCTGGGTCTTGCTGGAACCTATCCTAGTGCCCAATGGGTGGAAGGCAGGAAACAACCTGAACAGACCGCCAGTCCATCACAGACTCCCTCACAGACAGCAACTCAATTATTAACTGATTGTTTGCGGAAGTCTGTTAATGATTATAGAATAGTTACGTCGCAGTCAGGACTAAATTATGTATCTCCATTTTCAGCTTTTTATAACATTTGAAAAAGCTGGCTGTTCTTAACTTGGTGTAAAACTGTCATGATAAATAAAGCTAAGAGATGAACTGCAAAAAATATATGTGTTTTTTTCTATCTCCTGTAAATTGACCTTTTAGGAGATACAAAGTTTTGTTTGGACAGCAGCGAAATGCATTTGCAGAATGTACCACTTTATCAACCACTAGCTTACTTAGTGACATACAAATATGTGCAGAAATGGAATTATTTAACTTTTATTTTATTTTGTATTTTTAACTATATAAAAATACTTTTATTTACTTCAACTTAATATATTTTGTATGTTTTTTATATATTTTATCATTTATTTTTGTTATCTTTATCTATTGGTGAATAGAGGAACAGCAAAGTAAGAATTCCATTGTACAGTGTAACTGTCTGTTCTGCTGTGCATGTGGCAATAAAATTCTTGATTTTGTTATATACTATAGAATACATCCTGTTTTCAATGATCGACATGCTAAATTGTGACATATAAACACACGCTGTGTCTGATCCACTCATACCAGCACAACACACACTAACACACCACCACCACGCCAGTGTCGCTGCAGTGTTGAGATTGACCCACTGCCCAAATAATACCTGCTCTGTGGTGGTCCTGTGGGGGCACCTGCTTAAAAATAAAATAAAGATACATCACATCATTTAGTACACTTAAACACTTATTATGTTCATAGAAATGTGCAAGCAGCAATTACATAATCATTAACTATCACTAACAGATTGCTAGATAATGATTGAATTGCTATTTATCCAGCTCAAGCTTCTGCGGTCAGTTGGGAGCTGCTATGTGTGGACAGCTAATCAGCCAATTTGGCCACATTAGGCTTTTACTGTAGTAGTACTTGCAGTCTGTCACAGTATTTTCAGCACAATTGATTTTTCAGTTAACAGCTCATTTAAAAAAATATTATAAACAGGAAAGTATACGTTTCTTAAAATGGCTACTCTTAAACCTAACGGCCCATAACACCTAAACACGCCCTACCTACAGGGGAACATCACTGATTTTTCAAAAATGCTTAATAAATCAAATAGTTAAGAAGCAAACAGGGTTGTTCAGAGTGGTTTGGTGTGAAACGCTTTGTTCAGAATTGTTTATAGTGGTGGTGATAGGAACCAGACGTCCACCTCTAAAAGCTCCCTTCGCAGAAAGTTATTACAGGAAAAAATGCTTGGCGGACGTTGTCTTGTAATAGTTTTGTGGAAACAAATTGGCCAAATATATATTTTTAATCAGTTTGTGCGTGAGGGATATAAGAAGGGAGAAAATAAAATAGCCCCCAATTTTTATTTATTTATTTCTTGTGTTGTATTTATGACGAACCCTGGTTCCCATCACCACCACTGTTAGTCTGTAAGTTACCCCGTTTATACCAAACCACTCTGAACGACTTTGTTTACATCTCAATGACTAAGTTAGTCAGAAACTTTGAAATACTGGTGGAATTCCCCTTTAAGTACAGTTGGGGAGTACTTCGGCATAGTCTCTCTCTCCCTCCCTCTCTCTCTCTCTCCCTCTCTCCTCCGTTTAGCCTCGCATTCCTCAAATTCCTCGTTCCTTATGTCAGGAGGGCAGGGCCATTAGAGCTGATCCTCAGCTTCTCCATGTCTACGAGGAATGGGAATATCCTCACTCAGCACAGCTCGGAGAAGGAAAACCGCGGAGAAACTCACCCAAACAGACCACTAGCGTCCTCCTCCCGAGGAGCCCATCGCCCCCTTTTTCAGGAGTTTTTTGGAGTTTTTTTGTGTTGTTTCTGGTTTTCGCTTCGTGGAGAAGCTGTGAAGCTACCAGAGGATCCGCTGGACTTTCTTTCTCCCCAGCTTCGACTCGGCGAGCTCTCGTAGCTCCTGCCGCGACTTTCTTTCACACAAAAGCTCATTTCTGGCGACTTTTCCCCCTCATGGCCGGGACGACCCAACACTTTCTGAGGATTACGGAGGTGTTTTGATTGCTCCTCGAGAGATTTCTTTGAGCAGAACACCCCCCTCCCCTAAAAAAAGCCCCACAGTCTCCAAAATGGGCTTGTGAGTGAACGACGAGAAGAAAAACACGGTGAGTCTTTAAAAAAGCGTCCGGCGGACAGAACGATGGTTCCTCGCGAGCCACCGCGAGCCACAGTTGAAGTGAACACAGTCTTTGTAAAAAAAAAAGTTTTCTCTTCTTTTTCTTTTCACGCACGTACAGCTTCCTTTCTTTCTTTCTGGCTTTCTTTCCACCTTCACGCGGACATTCCTGCAGGAGAGAGAAGAGAGGGGGGTGTAACAGGGTCCTGGGACAAGTTCTGACCTGCACCCGCTGTTTTTCCCATTTGTGTGAGAGGGATAGATGCAAAGCCAAACAGATGACAGCTAGTATATATCATTCAGTGCGCTGATGCAGTGTCCTGTATCTCCTTCAGCTAACAGAGTCCAATAACTCATTCACAACCCTGTTCTGCCAAATGCAATAGCTCAAACCACATGCATTGGTGCAACTGTTCTGATGCGTTGTCAAACCACAGCTCTGGCAAATGCAACAGTCAGACTAATACACCTTCCGGAAACTGTGTGTTACTGTAGCTGTTTAGTATTTTGTGGCATATAAAACACAAGATCACAAGCATTCAGGCAAGCTTGCAACCATGCAGTGCCTACATGCGTCATTTCACTTCTGGTGCAAACGTGTTCTGTTATCGTGAGTCAGTGAAACAGCTTGCGACTGTCAAGGCACACGCATTATGTGTCTCTGAATTCATGAAACTGTGCAACTGCTTGGATAAACGCTGTACACAAATGCACAGTTCCACTCACCCTACGTAAGGAGGCTTGCAACTGCTGTGGAAAATGCAGTCTATGTGAATGCAACAGCTACGACTACAGTGCTTTAACGCATAGTTTTTTTTTTGCTCTTGTTGATGGAAAAGCATTTTATGAGTCGGCAACTCATAAACTAAGTGGTACTGTAGCGGTTCAGAACTATTCTTATATAAAACGCATCAGTGCACTTCATCACAAGCAATCATGCAAGTAATCACAAGCATTTCTGGCAAATGCACCTAGTTTTTATAATAGCTCACAAGCATACAGCTGAGTGTCGTTTTACTCCTGTCGCAAATGCGGCATGAGTCAGTGAAGCAGTTTGCAACTATTCTGGCAAATGCATTACGTGCTTACAACTTAATGCAACAGCTCGCAATTGTTTTGACAAACAGTGCAAGAATACATCAGTTCAGCTTTGCTGTTGCGAGTGAGTTTTTATGAGGCAGTGCACTTGCAGCTATTCTGGCAAGTGCATTATAGGTTTAAGAGTTATCGCAACAGCTCGCTACTGTTATATATATACAGTGCTTTAGTGCATAATTTCAGTCCTATTGTTGCAAATGCATGCTGCTTCTGTGAGTCAGTGTAGCAGCTTGTAACTATACTGGCAAAGGCATTATGTGCTTATTACTAAATGCAACAGCTCGCAACTGTTTTGACGGATACAATGCATAAATACATCATTTGAGCCCTGCTGTTGCAAGTGCATTGAGTTTTATGAGGCAGTGAAGCCACTTGCAGCTATTATGGCAAATGCATTAGGTGTTTATGGGTTATTGCAACAGCTCGCAACTGCTTTAGTGACATTGTGCTTTAATGCTTAAATGCGCTCCTGTTCTTGCAAATGCATTCTGTATTTATGAGTCAGAGAAGCAGTTTGCAACTGCTCTGTCAAATGCATTACATGCTTATAACTTAATGCAGCAGCTTGCAACTGTTGTGACAAACACAGTGCACGAATACATATGTTCAACCCTGCTGTTGCAAGTGAGTTTTTATAAGGCAGTGAAGCCACTTGCAGCTATTCTGGCAAATTCATTATGTGTCTATGAGTTATTGCAACGGCTCGCAACTTTTTTTTTGAGTCAGTGAAGCAGTATGTGATAATTCAGGCAAATGCATTATGTGCTTATGTCTTAATGCAAAAGCTTGCAATTGTTTTGATAAACACAGTGCACGAATGCATAAGTAAACCCCTGTTGTTGCAAATACATTCTGTTTTTATGAGTCAGTGTACCTGCCTGCAACTCTTCTGGGAACTATGTTACATATTTATGGGTTAAACCAACAGATTGCAACCATTTTGACAGATACAGTGCTTTAATGCATAATTTCAGTCCTATTGTTGCAAATGCGCACTGTTTTTTGTGAGTCAGTGTAGCAGCTTGTAAATATACTGACAAATGCAATATGGGTTTATTACTAAACGCAACAGCTTGCAACAGTTTCGTCAAACACAGTGCACGAATACATAATTTGAGCCCTGCTGTCGCAAGTGCATTGAGTTTTATGAGGCAGTGAAGCCACTTGCAGCTATTCTGGCAAATGCATTACGTGTTTATGGGTTATTGCAACAGCTCGCAACTGCTTTAGGGATACAGTGCTTTAATGCTTAAATGCGCTCCTGTTCTTGCAAATGCATTCTGTATTTATGAGTCAGTGAAGCAGTTTATGACTTTTTAGGCAAATGCATTACGTGTTTATGAGTTAAGACAACAACTCGCAACTGTTTTTATGAACGCACTGCACAAATGCATAATTACACTCCAGTTGTTGGAAAGGCAGTCTGTTTTTATGAGTCAATGTTGCCATTTGAAGCTATTCTGGCAAACGCATTATATTTTTATGAGTCACAGTAGCTGTTATTCTGAGAGTCCAGCGTTGTACCGTGCATCCACTAATGCATCGTCTTTTTAAAACTTTGGTAGTTCAGATTATATGCTCGTTTATGAGCTCACAACTGTTTTGATTGATGCAGCACACTAATGCATCATTTGGCATCCTTGCTGCACCATTTTAAATGCCTTTTTTTCTTTGCATACATGCAGTGTATATCATTATTTCTTCCTCATGTGGAAAGGATGTGCACAATTGAGCCAAGTACATTTAGTGCATCTGTTTTGGTCAGTGTAGCGATGTTGCATTGTTGCAGATACATTGAAATGAGTTCATACAGCAGCTCACAACCATGCTAGCAAACGCAGCGCATTAATGAAGGATTCTATTAACAATATGCAGTAGTTATTGCGGTTATTCAGTTAGCAGCTTAGAACTACTGGGGGTTTATTTAATTGTGGGTAACTACCATGGCACATGCAGTTCCTAGCGCAGGAGTGAGCATGCTGTACCCCCCTAAAAAAACAGTCTCCTATCTTTTGTCTGCACTAAAAGGAAGATAAGGTGTTGTCAGGCTTTGGCCTAGGAGATGTTCCACCTGCACTCTCAAAAAAAGGATGGTTGCTCAGTAAAGACAGTGGTTCTATAGAGCTTATATGCAGGGTAAAAAGAGAAATTCTCCTGGAGAATATATTATATATGGTTCAGCATAGAACCTTTTTGAAAGTGGTTGTATACAACACCAACATGTGTTCTGCTATGGGTACGGGAACAACAGAAGAACCCTTTTGGTGCTAGACTGAGCCATTTTCAAATAGGTTTTATGCAGGACCATAAAGAACACATTCTCCATCAACCTGTAGAACCTTCTCACCATGCAAAGAACCAATTCAGCATGCAAATGCTGTGTTTGGTTGCATATATGCAGTTGGCTGTTGTGCTTACTTTTTCAAAGTAGTTTTTTTAGTAGTTTTTTAGTAGATTTTTTCTACCACTTCACTGCATCTACATTGCAATTTGGGAGTTCTGGCATTGCAATTTATATATTTTTTATATTCAATTTATATTATATTTATGTGAGTAAATATGTGGAACAAACTATCTGTGTTAATTAGAAGAGTCATAATTAATTGATCTGTTGAAACACTGTTGGATATTTGACCATCCCATAATTTTAGCCCAGTAAATAAGAAGTTATTGATAGTAATAAGTGATATAATTATAGATGGACCAATCAGAAGGACTATTTTTTCTATCCACACATGCAGTGAACGCTATAAATTGTTCTCGCGAGGCATGCCGCTTTACTCAGTCTGACGAATGAAACGTCAGAAGGGGGGTTTCACGAAGGGCTCCTCTTCCTGGATGAAACATTGGCTGGCAATACAAATTAGGCTCATTTGTTTAATGCATCGATTGGCTCTCGGGATTGGCTATGTTGGAGAAATATCGGCCGATCACATATTTTGATTAAAAATCGTCCGATACCGATACATAGCCGATCGATCCTTCCATATATAATAATAATAAATTAATGGACTGTCATCATGGCCACAGCATCATTTAACCTGTTTGACATGCTGGTCTACTAGACGAGCTCAGGTTTCCAGGTTAGGTCGACAGCAATGTTTACAAGAGGTGCTAGTAATGTAATATAAAAAGCTGCGATAGCACAAGCTGCTGCTAAATACTTCTAACCAACAGAGAGTGATGCGGCTTGCGTAGGGATGTTTGCGAAAGGGACGTTAACTCAGGCTGACAAATTACTTACAGTGCTGACCACATGTCCTGAGGGAGGGGTTTGGTTTGTTAGCGTGGAGAGAAGGCTATCAATTCTGCTGCTTCAGAATGTTTTCTTTGGTCAAAGGTGATGTTGTTCTACTGTCAGTCAGACATGCAGAAGTTTCACTGCTTTGTCCTTTATTTCTTTTTTTAACTCTTAGCCATAGTTGTTCCTTTGCTGTCTGCTTATACACGCCTATAAGTGAACTGCTGCCCTGATACCATTGTGTGGTTAACTCGCTGTAGGTTGGACATCCCTTCTGAAATGTAAATAAAAAAACTGACAATGAAAATATTTATATACTTAAAAGTTATTTACAATAAGATCTGTTAAGATCTATTTAAAACAAAGACATATATATATATATATATATATATATATATATATATATATATATATATATATATATATATATATATATATATATATATATATATATGTGCTATCCAAAACCCAAAACCCTAAATTTACACTTTTGAAAATAACACTTTCATTCATGTTTAGTTGTAAGTTATTTTAAATGTTAAATTTCTTTAATTTGAAACATTTTGATTTATCACGAGTTTTAAGTAAATACCATTTTATTCAGAAGATGCTGTCCCACGTATTCATGTCACTGCTGAAACACAGTATGAAAGCCCTGTGATTGGCTATATGCTGGCAGATACTTATGCAATATTGTAATACCAATGATATACAATACAGAAACTGATACACTGTGTAGCCCCACCTGCAGTTCTAATGAGAAAAAGCTGATGCTTTAAGTCTTTCAGCAGCAGGAATGCGGCTACCCATTGACTTTGGCTCGCTCTATCTCAAAGCAGCCCTTTGCTCTGATAAACGGAGGGAGATTTTCGTCATAGACTGTGTATACACAAACGTAGGAGGTCATTCTGTTTTGGCTTACTGTCTCTGTATCACATCACGTGCAGCCAAAACACCACATATTCAGTCATACGCACAAGTTTGGGCAAAGGTTTAAACTGTAGGTCAGGGGTAGTTAATTAGAATTCAGTAAGGTCCAGTTAGAGGACATTTCCTCAGGCCAAGGTCCTGACCTAACTTGTGTTATGGGTTAGTACCATATCCTGTAAACTGAAGTAGTCTAGTACCAGCATTTTATACCATTAGCAACTGAAAGACAAAACAAATAACACATACTGTTCAGTATATTTTAACTATATTTGTTGTTTTAAATGCTGAACTGAATGAATTATTTATAAAACTAAAAAAAAAATAAATGTTTTTTCCTCACTTCAAATAAAAACAAGGGCTACATTAAAAACTGGGCTGAAATGGGGTCAGGGCCGTTCTCATATGCATATAAAGGTGTTCGTTGGTGAGCCCTGAAATGATATTTGTTCTTAATAATGTACATTGTGGAATGAACCGTCTGAATTATCCTTTCTCCGACTCGCTTTATACTCTGATTCGCTTTATAGTCCGATCTTACGTATGCGATTGGTCTGTGAGTTTACTGTGCTGTAAAGTCGTATACCGTAAAGACAGGAAAAGTTGCGCTACTTAAAATAAACACTGTCAAAATGAAATCGTTCTACTTCGGTTTGGGTGCGCATTGGACAACGTCTGGGTCCGGATCCAGACCGCCGTCCACCTATTAAACTTTTTGGTTACAAACTCGTAGAAGTCCTCAAGAAACCTGCTTGAATAAAGAGGGAAAGCCTTATAGGCTCTCCTAGTGGTGCTTGACTCTATCAAAAGAAGAATGGTATTTATAGGTTCTTGCAAAAGCTTGTAGACTTTGAAGGGTTCCTCCGGTAACAGATTTTTTGGGAACCTAGAATGGATTTTTATAGCTCTTTGAGAACCCAGCTGGACATTCAATGCACATTTAGGTTGTACAGTATTTGCAGTAATACTGTCAAACCACTGTCAAACCTATAGGGACATTTTGTGTCCTGGAAAATACAAAAACAAACACGTGAGCGCACGCCGTGTTGGCTTGTGCTCATAGTTTCCACAGACAGAGGCTTTTGCTTGAGTGTTGAAGATAAGCTTCACAATGGAAGGATGTCCTGAATGACTGTGATGCTCTTAAACACACACACGCCAGCATGTCTGTCTGTTTCTCATTGGTCTGTTTTGCTCTCTTGATTTCTTTCTAGTAAGATTCAGGGCACTAAACTTTGTTTCTTCCTTTCTCTCTCTCACTCTCTCTCTCTCTCTCTCTCTCTCTAATGTGTGAATAGTGCATGCTTCGACTTGCATGTTGCATCATCATCACAGAAGAGCTGAAAAACATGGTAGAGGCAGATATAGGATAGCTTCGGGGTTGTGGGCACACACACATCTGGATGGAGCTCTGAACCCAGTGTTTCTACTCAAAACACCACAGGCAAAAACACACCCAGTATATGACACCCCCCCAACACACCCAACACAGAGTTCACTCTGTGTTACCCAAATGCAAAAAACTGGTTGGTCACAATAACCGTGTCACTCTGCTGACCACGGGTCACTTCCTGCTGAGGCTAGAACTCGAGTTATTGGACACCTACATGAGAGTGTAATTTATTGCGTCCTGCAACCAATTAAACTGGGCTGCCGCTGTGGTGTCCCGGGTGGTTGCTAATGTATTGGTAGGCTGTTGCTGTGGTGCTGAGCTAGGTCAATGCTATTGTACCCCAGGTAGTTACTAGGACGTTGCTATGGCATGCAGGGAGTTGGTGAGGTGAGCTAGGCCATTGCTGTGGTATCAGTGGCTGTAATTAGGCTGTTGCTATAGTATGCCTGGCAGTTATTAGGTGTTGCTAGGCTGTTGCTATGGTATACATTAGGTTGTGGAGGTACTGTTAGCCATGGCTATGGTATCCTTGGTGATTAATAGATGTTGCTAGGCTGTTGCTATGGTATGTAGGGGGTTGGTGGGGTGAGCTAGGCCAATGCTGTGGTATCCCAGGCTGTTGCTATGGTATGTAGGGGGTTGGGGAGGTGAGCTAGGCCATTGCTTTGGTATCCAAGGCAGTTGCTAGGTGTTGCTGCTATGTTATCAAATGAAGTTGCACATGCATTTAGTCCCAAAAATCACCAGTACATAATTCCCGTATAGGCTATACGGTCCTGCCATGTTTGTGGAAATGGTAGCAGAAAAAATGAAGAATAATTCAATAAAGAACACTAAATCTGTCAGGCCAGACTTACAAAGCACGAAAGAGGGCAAGAAAGAAACAGCATGGAAGGTGAAAGAATGGCATAAAGTGGCTGTTGAATACATTGACAAAATCCAAAGTTCAAATGTCTGGTAAGATGTGTTGTGTGTCTGCAGTTTACTTGCATTTTAAACTGTAGCTACAAGGCTAATATAGCTAAACAGAAGCAGATGTTTATGTACACCTATCAGCATCTTGATAACTGCATGCATAAATCCACACACACTTTCCTTGTGCTGAATTGTTCTACAGTCTCAGTTGGACTTTTTTATGTGGTATCTCATGCTGCATGACATACATGGGCAAAATTCAGGCTTCAGTATTTCTGATGCTAATACTTTTGGAATTGCACATACAGACATTCTTAGGAACATCTGAGTGTTTCCACTAAACTGCATCATTCAGTCAATGATCAATGATCCTCCATTCACCAATAGATAAAGATAACAAAAAGAAATAAAAAAAAACAAAATATATATAATATAATAATATATTGTTGTATGTATAAGTTGAAGTAAATAAAATTAATTTAAAAAAATAATAAAAATAAAAGTTACATGTGCTTTTATGTGCAAGTATGGAGAGCAGGAACCATAAGTTCATGTCGAACTTTGTCAACCTCCAGGAGTGCCTCTCTATAGTAACTAAATGTTCCAGATGTGTACTGTACATTTAAAATAAATACTAAAGTTAAAATAAATGTTAAATAACGTTGGCTACCGGAGGAACACACAAAGAAGTCTGCCACAGTGGGCGCCATCTTGGTAAAATAATAAATAAATAAATAAATAATAAAAAAATAGAGATTATGTGGTCACTAATGCAAACATAGCCGTTCTATATATTAACCACCAGTGAAACTACATGTGTCTTCTTCCATGGAATGTAAACAATTATGGGGACCATTTTGCCTCACAGCACCCTGCAATGTACCCCTCCGCCAAGAATGGCTTTCAAAAATAAGCTTTAGGCTAAAAGCTTGTAAAACAATGTCATAATGGTTTCACGTAATCGCTTTCTGCGAGGGAGCTTTCAGAGCTCTTCAGACGTCTGGTTCCCATCACCGCCACTGCTAAATAGCTCTGACTAAGTTTCTCCAGAGTGTTTCACAGCAAACCACTTTAAATGGCTTTGTTTACGTCTTAATCATTTAATTATGCCAGAATTCCCATCCGTGGAATTCCCCTTTTAGACCCCTGTGCTGAAAGAATTTATGGATTTGTTGTGAAAGTGGCCCTTGCACTGCAACACCACAGAGGGTTATTAGCATGTCCCGACTCGTGTTTTCTTCTCCAAAGCTAAGAGCGGGGCTAAAAACAAGCTTTCCATTTGTCAATCACCACTTAACTCTGAGTATGTGTGGATGATTCACCTGTCAGTCACTTCTCGGCCCATCCGCAGAGCTGCCCCCACGGTGACCTGCAGCAAGGCTGTTTACAGTGTGGTGGAATTCAGCCTGTGGAGGAATCTTTGAGTGGAGAAGTGAAGTGCTGACAAGATCCACCTAATAATGATCCTCTTTTTTGTGTGTGACATGCAAATGCACATTAGGTGGATTTTGGGTGGTAAGAAGCGTGCAAACAGGAGGATGCTTCAGCTGTTTTGTGTGTAGTAGAGCGGTCTGGATTTTTGTAAAGTGCTTTTAAGAAATGCTCGTTGTTTGTTTTTGTAATTAACGGAGCAAATATACATACATACACACTTTTGTTTGACTATATTTCTGAGGCCTGCCTGAGAGAAGCACTTCAGTTTGAAGATCCCTGCACCTATATGTATATATACTTACACCAAATAATTATTTATGTGTATATATATATATATATATATATATATATATATATATATATATATATATATATATATATATATTCACTCTTCCATCCAAATAATTTAATTCAGGTGTTCCAATCCCTTCCATAACCACAGGTGTATAAAACCAAACACCTAGTCATGCAGACTGCTTCTACACACATTTGTGAATTAATAGGTCGTTCTCAGGAGCTCAGTGAACTCCAGTGTGGTACTATGATAGGATGCCACGTGTGCAACAAGTCCAGTCCTGAAATTTCCTCACTACTAAATATACCAAAGTCGACTATCAGTGGTATTATAACAAAGTGGGAGTGACTGGGGACGACAGATGTGGTAGCCACGTAAAATGACGGAGCAGGGTCAGGAATGCGCACTTTTTGCAGAGTCAGAGTCACTACAGACCTCCAAACTTAATGTGGCCTTCAGGTTAGCTCACGAACAGTGCATAGAGAGCTTTGTGGAACTGGTTTCCATGGCCGAGCAGCTGCATCCAAGCCTTATATTAAAACCTATGGATAAGTAATAAGAATGAGATGTCACTCAAGTTCATATGCGTGTGAAGGCGGACAAACGAATACTTTTATACTTTTATACTTTTATTTTAATACAAGCGAATTTTTTATTTGGGCAGTGGCATAGGTTGTACATTTCGTTGTACAATTTTCTTAAAAGAAACCATAGTTTTAATTTTACACAGCTAACAAAAACAATCTGTCTTTGCTGCACATTCAGAGGCAAATGTTTTATGAATTTATTACTTTTTGAACATCACATTTTACATCCATATCACCCTAGTATGTGTACAAATTATGTGTTATTATTATATATCCCAACTACAGCTCTGTTTTCATAAAGATTCTATATAGAACAATCCAATCCGTGTGTTATACCATTTCACTGTGAAAAAAAGCATTGAGATGGTTCTGTATAGAGCCCTTGTGTACAATACGTATAATATTTATTATTATCCAATATGGGTAGTGATCTCTGTGTAATCATTGATTGGCTTTCACTGGCTAGAGGAATGCTGACCATTCTACGATTGCCCATTTAAGAAGAAAATCAGCCATTTTTGACATGAAGCTGCTCAATACTTCGATCCCTAATCATTACATACAAATGATAACATACACACATCATAACAAGCACACATCATAACATGTTAGTACACATGGGAACTTTGTAGCATCGCATTCAAAATAAGGTATATTTTTTTCTTCTCATGTAAAGTTACCATTTTGTAATGACAAGGTTTTGTTTCAACAACATTCATGAGGCTTTGTTACAGCAACAGTCTAATTCATATGGGACACATAACATTCAAAGGCAAGTGTGTGTGTGTGTTTTATTGGCTGAGAGCATTTCTGTGTGTGGAATGGAAAATGTGTGTGTGTGTGAGGGAGTAGGATTAAAGAAAAACAGAGACATGGGATCATCACATGCTTCTGTGTTTGTGTTCTCCCACACTTCTCTACCTTTCCATCTGGAATGGACTGATAAGAGAGAGAAAGAGGGAGGGGTGGAGTTTCACAAGGGGTTTGTTCCCTTTATTTCGTCGGGCGGTCCTACTGAAGTTCACTTTTTTAAACTAAGGACAAGAACAACAACCAAAAACAATGAATCAGTTCTTCTGAGCGTTAACCTGAACCCTGAGGAATGATGTCCTGTAATGTCTGTACTGTGAGTGGCCAGCACACCAGCTCCAGAATCTTTAATTATTGCAATTATACCACAGATCATACCAATTATTGATTTTTGCTATACGAGTTTATAAAAAAAATTAAGACAAACACAGCAGTTTATTTGAAAAGTAGCTCAGATCGGACGAAGTGTATAAAGGCTAGTGAATGAAAAGTTAGAAAGGAGTGTACTGAGACAGGAGAGGTGAGGGATGGAGACACTAGGACACAGGAATGGAGAGAATCATCAATGGAAACGTTGGTGGATGATGTTTTTCCGGCGGCTCCGGAAGAGCAGTTCAGAAGAGCGGGTTCTGCTCAGCATCACCCGGCTTTGATCTCTATCTCTTCTCAGCTCGGTCGGCTTCTCCTTTGCCAAATATTCCAGGAGCTCAGGTCACTGAGTTCTTCATGAAAAAAAGAGGTGGTCTGCCTGTACAGAATGTCCAAATGTGATGATTGTAATGTATCATGTGGCTGCACATAGAAAAAATATGTTCCATCCACACAAATTAACTTTACCGTACTGTGTACCCTACAGTGTGCTGGTCGAACAAAACCTAACATCTTTAACTTTATTGGTGGAGGAGAAAAAAACATTTTTATCACTTCATTCAGGCGTGTAAGGTCTTGTTATTTGCTCTGAGGTCTTTGACGTGCATTGTTGTATTGTATTATCATTTAAATTTACATCTCGTTATTGTGTAACTGGCAGCGTTTGATCTCTACAGAGCTACAGACTTTATTGCAGTTTAGCATTTAATAGCTTAGCAACATTATGTAATGAGTTCACCTTAAAATAACAGCTCCAAATCATTTAGATGGACTGACAGTAGAGAGAACAGCTTGTCTGTCGTCACCACTCCAGGCCCGGGTAGACCGCTGTAGCTCTGTTTAACTCTGAGAATAACTGTGTAACACTGTACAGCACCACGTACACCAACAACTACAGGTCTTCAGCTAGATACCAGAAGAAGCTAGCTCAGTATTTTCAGCATGGACATCATGGCAGAAAAGGAATGGAAGAAAGATCCAGTGATGAAAACTAGACTAAAAGTTAAGGACAAACAGACATACAGATGGATGAAGCAACGGGTGATTGAAAGAACAGACAAAGGAACAACGTTGCTGAATGGATAAAGGAATGTGTGGATGAAGAAACACTTGATATATGGATAAAGGAATGAATGAAACAAAACAGTGTGCTATATAGATAAAGAAATAAATGGATGAAGGAACACTTGGTGATGGAGAAAGGAATGAATGGATAAAGTAACAATGTTGGCAATGGATAAAGTAATGAATGGATGAAATAACAATGTTGGCAATGGACAACGTAATGAATGGATGAAATAACAATGTTGGCAATGGATAAAGGAATGAACAGAAGAAGGAACAATGTTGGTGATGGAGAAAGAAATGTATGGATGAAGTAAGAATGTTAATGTACAGATAAAGCAGTAATTGGTTGAAGAAACAGTGTTGGTGATGATAAAGGAATGAACAAATCATGGGGGCTACAAACAGGAGGTCTGGTTTTGTTTATGCTGGTTAGCATTAACTCGCAAAGTTTCTCTGACTGAAACTGTTTTGCGTGGGCGGAGCCAGAGTCATCAGCCTTGTAATTGGTCAGGGGAATGCCTACTAAAGTGTTACCCAAGACCATCCAGTTTACATAGAGAGGAAAGAAATGTAGTGGTATATGCCATTTATTGCTCATTGGAACATGTTTGATGGGATTTACTTAGTTTATAAGCTTCACCTCATCAGAAAGAAAATAACAGATTTCGGTTCACTGGGTCAAGTGATTTTGTTTTTCATGAAATGGCCCCACAATGATTTCTGCTTTCCTTTATTTACACTCACTGGCCAGTCATAATCCAGTTGCTTGTGACAGAAACAACTGTGAAAGCCAAAAACTGGGGAAAACAATTGTGATCAGGTTTTTGTAATAATTGTGTTACAACTACACAGATACACACCTGCACACAATATTATCAGACTGGCTTTGAAATGCACTTCACATCAAATCCCAGACACACTTATCACTTAGCGAGCGTAGGATGCTATGAATCTGCGTAAAAGGGTTTGGCTCTGGTTTGGTCCGAGCTGATAGCAGACGCACTAATGTTCTGGCTGAGTCGGACTCCAAAATTGTATCAGCATGTGCTAATGCAGACCCTAGTGTGTGTCTCTGTGTGTTCTAGGTCCTTAGACTGAAAAGAAAACATAAAAACATTAGAAAGGTAAAGACCTTCTTTGGTGCCTGTCTGTGTAATGTTGTGTTCAAAGACGAGTCCACCATCTGTCCTCTGTTTGCGTCTGAAGCTGCTCTACGGGTGATAAATGGCCGCAGACAAAATGTGTGCATGTGCATGAGTGTGATTAGATTATATCTATGTAAGTCACTGTTGTGTTATCAGGCAGACTGTTCGTGTTTGTGTGTGCGTCAACTGGAATCTCTTCAGTTCAGTATCAGAGGTCCTGCTGAGTGTGCACCCACTGTGTCTTCATCTAAAACTAAAGTTATCTTTGAAATATCCATAGAGACCCTTCAGGGCCTGTTAGGGCTTCTTTATTGTATTCAGTAGCCCATCATCTTTGTTGTGGATAAACTCTGCAAATACTGTAGGAATACTCTTGTTTAATTGTTAAGATTTATGTGGAAAACAGTGTTAGGATCTGGACTGAAGACCTTATGTGCTACATTAAGGCTGCATCCAACACCATATATTACCATACTATATAGAATAGTGTTTCCATTATAATTCCATTCAGTAGTATAGTATATACAGTATGTTTATGTCAGTACTGAATCTGGTAATAAAAAGCAGTTCTAGAGTTAAATAATGTTATCGAAATGATGTCTGTTCACAGTTTTCTTGTACTGAGTTGCTCAAAATCCAATTAAAATTGAATGAATATGCTAATTATGCTCTCTTTGTTGGGAACTTGATACACTTTGTTGGGAACTTGATACAGAAATTATTGTGATAATGATACTAGTTGTCATATTGCTCAGCCCCATTACTCACCAGCCAAAGAGTGACTCAGTGACACAGTGACCGTGTGTAGTTTGTAGGGTGGTATCCATTTTGCAGAGGTCCCATTTAGCATGACCCCTGTGCTAACAGTCTGTTTACTTCATGTAGTTCCAATGCTACTGTCAAGATATTTAAGACTAAGTCTGAGAAATTGATGACTTCATTAGGGATGTCCTGAATGACATATATTGGGCTACGGAGCTTCTGCATTAAACAACAGTCTAGCCCTAAATTTCATCCGTGTTGCTGATGATTGATGCTGTTTGTTTGTGACATACTGCTGTATGTAGCTGCCAAGAATTGGGAATAATTGTAAATAACAATGCAGTTGTTTTAGATATCATAATATAATACAATGCCTATTTTCCATAATGCACATGGTGACATTATAGTGTATGTAGTTATATCCCAAATGGAGCATCGATAACAGTTACAAGAAGCCAACAAATTTACAAAATAACAACTATATATATATATATATATATATATATATATATATATATATATATATATATATATATATATATATATATATATATATGTATACACACAATTTAGATTTTGGAGCATTTCTATTGGTCAATTCATCATGAAATTATGAAATTATCTTACAATGTAAATGACAGCTGCTATATAGAAACATATAGATACTTGTTTTTCTTCAGGCAGCAATCCAATAGATGGATTTAGATATATATAAATATATATACACAAATACATATGTGTATGTAGGTTCCTACATATATGTGGGTTCTTAGGGTCAAATAGAAACATGGTGTATGTAGTTATTTACTCTAATTTATAAACAATGACTGTAAAGAAAGAAAGCCTCTTTGTTAATATGATCAAGACACAGTGCGTACTAAGATAGGAGGATGTTTATGTGGCTGTGTGGGCCTGAACCTGAAGCACAGGAGGCTCTTTGTATAGAAGCTGCTATCTTCAAAGCATGAACTCATTTCTGCAGAAATCACACCACTCGATCACACCAGTATCTACAGCGTCCTTAGGACTGATGAGAGAACACAGAGCCGACTGACCGACTGACAGTTCTCAAAAAAAGGCATGTTTCCCTGGAATCTTAGCAGGTCCTGGAACGTGTACAGTCCTGTGTAGCATGTAACTGGAGGGACAGGATTTGATGCTCAGGTTAGGGCCCGCTGTCCTTCTCCACTAGATCTAAAGCAGCAGGGTGGTCTAACAGCATGGCCCGCTTTGGTGTAATCAAGTTTCATTCAAGCATTAGTGAACTTGTATTTAGAGTCTGGGCTGTGAGGGTTTTTTGCAGTCGTATGAACTCCTCTGGTCACATTACATGTTTTGTTGAATTTTTTATATGTGAAAATAGGTTAAGATATCCTGTACATAGAAAAAACGTTTTTATTTTGCAAAATTTAGTGATTTTGTGGCTATTTTTAATTTACGTTTTGGAAAAAAATAGTATATAAAATATAAAACAGGCCATAGCTTTTGGCAGGCCCTATTAGATGTAAATTTTGACCCAATATTTGTCTAGAAATGTATTCTATATCATTAACAATGGGTAAAAATGTGTTCTATAGCCAGCCTCATAAATGTTGCCAAGTTGCGAAATTTCTCTAGAAGAAAATGTGAATTGAGTCATGTTTACATTGACTGCACTTACTCGAAGAAACTTTGGATGACGTCGGCCAAACGAGTGAGATGGAGAGATTTAACTCAGCACTTTACAGCCATTTGCCACCTTTTTATGCCGTGTTGTTTGCAGCTCAGAGACGCCAGGCAGGACGAGGAATGGCCCACGTAATGAAGGCTGAATACAGCCAGTGTTCACCTGTACCTTTGAATACTAACACACTGGACCGTTTCAAACGAGATTTTGGATTAGGCATTTCGGAATATCAAAAGCAATCCCAGAAAAATGCTATGTGCCATGGTTGGACCATCAGGATGAATAAAACTATGTGATCGTTTACGGCTTTAACAATACTCAAAATTTTTTAGCATGTTGGTTAAACCGTAAATGGAAACTATGTTGTAGAGGCCGTATTCACCAAGAACACTGTTCAAAAACATTATTTCACTTCAAATTTTATTCCAGCCACTGAAGTACATAAAGAAAAAATGTTGCTCATTTGCACACAAATACAAATACCCATACAAAAATATTTAATTCCTTTATTTTTATAGTTATATTACAGTTGAACAGTCAAGAAACTTTCAGGCATCTGAAGTTTCGTAGAAGAGCTTCAAAGCTAATGTAGTCAACAAGTAATACACACACGCAGCAAATCAGTTAGCACAGCTTAACTTCGCTAAAGCTAAAGCCAAACTCATTAGCAAATATTTTCTGTTTTGTTCATATTTATATTTATCTATATGTTTATAGATATGAGAATATCATACAGTGTCAAAACCACACAGGTCTGTTTGAGATTACATAACAACGAAGGCCTGCCGTGTTCAAGATGCTAAATTAGCGCTTATAAGCTTCCGTTGCTTGTTAGCTACATTAGCTTCAAAGCTCCAGTGTAAAACTAAAAGAAGCAAACTGTTGCCCAGCAAACTGGTTTAGTCCTTTGACTGGAATATCTTTCACTTGAAAGCTTGTTAGCCAGATGGGTAATGTGGGGTCTTCGGAGTGCGTCTGCAAAACAGAGCACTTGTAGTCCTGTGTGCTGGTGAAGGAGCGGTAATGACTGCCGTGCGGAGGTGAAGAATGCTTTTCCCTGCCTCCACACGCATGAGGACAGATGTGATGATAAAGCAGAACAAAGTGGAGCAGGGGGCAACAGATGACCACACAGGCATGCGCATTTTAACAAACACCCAGTGAAGGAGTTCAGACATGAACAGCAGGTGTGAACACTCAGCTGCGCACCCGTGTGTGGTAGGGCCTTTCATGCCTTCTGTGCTGAAGACAAAATGTCCTCTGTTCTGCAGACGTACTTGGAAGACCCCGCATTACCCATCTGGAAGAACAGATTGTGGGGGTGGGCATCAGATGGATGACTTTCGCCCCCTGTCAAAGTTCAGACTTTGACATTATGGCTCCGTGGTGGGTCGCCCGTAGCGCAGCTGCACATCATTCCATATGCTGCTTCTAGAAACGTCTGTCAATTTGATTTCTTCCCTTAGAAGTTTTTAGTGATTCGCTGATGCGGGAATTGTGGCCCTAAATTTTTACCTTGCTGTTAAATATAGCATTATGCAGAAGTGTAACACTTACAGTGTAAAATACATACAAAAGTATGGGAGCCCAATATTACAGAATTAGGTTGTAATATTTGTTTATTTTGATGCAATGCTGGGCTCATTTTACATGCAATGCATATGCCCTGTACTGGCAATACGTATTATGAGGGGGTTATGATTGAATATATTGCAATATATTGTGATACTGTAAGCAAGTTGATGTAGAGTTTTGTATAGTGATGTAAAGTCTAGTTTTAGGAAAACTGACATAGTTTAAAAAACACCACTAACATTGGCAAAGTGCTCTTGTTCATGTTGAAGTGTAATAGTCCAATGGCTCAAGGGGGGGTTAAACACAAAATGAACCACTATTCGTCTTTACTATCAATTAATAATCAATACCATGATTTTGAGAGATAATACAGTACCACAAAACACAAGTGTACTAATATTTTCTTACATCCCTAACATGCACATGCTTTAGATTCAGCTAGTTGGGCCAATGTATTCTTGGCTGATATTGGAATTCTTATAGGCCAGGGGTATTCAATTAGAGTACAGTAAGGTCCACCTAGGGGAGATTTTCTCGGGCCAAGGTCCGGACCGTCATCATTTCTAATGTGTGTTATGATACATTGGTGTATACTGTATACTGAAGTAGTCTAGTATCAGCATCTTATACCATCAGCTACTGAAACACCAACACATCACATGTACCGTTCAGTATGAAATGCTGAACTGAAGAAATGCTTTTTTCATCAAAAACAAAGGCCACATTAAAACTACTTTTGAAAGAAAGTGCATCTTAAAGTGTTTATTTATAATAAAAAGAGAAATAAAATGTTTAGTCTTAACAGTTTATCTCTCTCTTGTATTCCTCCACACTTTCTCTTGTTTAGTGAGAGAAGTGAGCTCTTGGTTGTCCAGCCAGGACTTTAAATCTGGGCTGAAATTGTGTTAGGACACACATATGAGATATCTGGGCTGTTCTGTGTGGAGTGTGCGTGTTCTCCCCGTGGTTGAGTGGGTTTCCTCCGGGTACTCTGGGTACTCTGAAGCGGAAGATAATGGATGGATGGATGGATGGATGGATATAACATACATGGCTGTTTTTAATTAGCGCCACGGTCTTTTTTGCATCAAGCTTCTAAACACTGAAACCACATTGATAGTTTTTTTCCTCTTATAGTTCACTTTTACATCACTGTCACGCTTCGAGCCCCCTGTCGTCACTTATACTCAACTATATACATTATACGTTTGCTGTTAGCTGTGAGACTGTTGTGCATTATTTGATCTCTTTTAGAGTAAAAGCTGTCCCGAGATTAACTCTGCTCTCCTTTTAGCTCTCTTTTTCTCTTCCTCACTTTCTCTGAAAGTGTCTTCCTCTGTCTCTACAGCTGTTATGCTCATGCTGGGAATACTGAGCTAGAGTCTTATCCTAGCTAGTTAAAGACCCATAGCTGCTATTGTTGGTATGTAACGCGGTGCCATAAACACAGTTCAAGGCCACAGTTCTTGCGAAAGGGTCCCATGCGCCATCTTCCAAAGTTACATAGCACTACAGCAGGCGCTCCAGCAGCTATGACAGAGATGCCATTCTCCCTTTTATAAGTTAGAGTATAACCACCTTATTAATTTACAGGTCAATTTGACCTGTATGCCATGTGTGGCCTGAAATACCTCTCCAAAGAAAGTCTTTATTAAATAGTTGTTGAAACTAAATATTTTCATACTTCATCTATCTGAGTCTTCTGAGAATTCTTAATTATGGTTAATTATATTGTTATTCCAGGGTATATTATTCTTATTTTTCTTATTATTATTCTACTGCCAGATCTATGCCAGGTAAGTCACACCGCAGTTTTCTAAATATCAACACTGTTCCAACTCCAGATTGTCCGATATGATTCAGGCGTGATTCAGTACTGGGAATTTTTTCCCATAGAGAATGAATAGGAATAAAATTTACACTATGATTTAAGGTACTTAACTGACAGACAGAGACTCGTCTGTTTGTCATTTTTTATCCCTTTCTTTTCCTTCATAGAGCCTTATTTATTTTTGAGATCAGCCAAACATTATGGTTTCGTTCAACCTACAGACATCAACCTGCATGTACTCGGGTCCCCAAAGACTAATCCACAGACATACTGACCCGCACTTGTCTATTTGTTGTTTATTCATCCCTCGTTCCTCCCATAGGGTCCCATTCATCTTCAGGCCCATACAGACATCATGGTTTCATTTAACCTACAGCCACAAAACTGCATGTACTTACCCAGGGCAGCTCCCCAAACACACTGACCCGCACTCCTCTGCTTGTCGGTTATTCATCTTTCGCTCCTCGTGCTCCTTAAACTGCACAACCATCCTGCCATTTTTTTTTACTGTTTTGTCTTGACCCTTTGCTTGTTGAGTGTGTTTATTCTGTGCAGGTCAGTTTGACCCTATATATATAATGAGGGTTAAAGCTGATATTTTGAGGTAAATTTGTTTTTTTATTGTTGCTTTAATGTAAATTTCCTCAGGAATGAAATATATGTATGCTGCCAATATGAGTGTTGCAAATAGTATTTAAACTTTAGACTTTGTTTATGTGAAAATAATGTACACATTTGAATCCAGTAAACTCAGTAGTGCATCAGTGCTATTTTGTGTGTGTGTGTGTGTGTGTCTGTATGTTTTGCTCTCTCTCTTTTTCTCTCTCTCTCTCTCTTTTTCTGCACTATGTATTTTCCGAGCCACAAAATTACAAACTTCGTACTCTGTCACTGTTTGTGTGCGCTCCAAATAGCTTGGTGCTGGTGCTGGAGTGGTGCAGAAGCGTTGGGGCAGCGCGAAGGTGAGGTCGAGCTTGGTGGGGGTGTTTTGGTGGGTTTTTTTTCTGTGTGAAAGCAAGGGCGCAGTGCAGTTTCATTGTTTTGCTCGCGTCCGCTGACCACAAGCAAACGAGACTCGGTGAGGACAGCTAAACACGGCCCTGACCGCGACTGAGCCTCAGCTAACCTCTTCACCCAAACCTCTGTGTGTATGTGTCTGTGTATGTGTGTGTGAGAGACTTGTTTAGATCATGTTGGTTTGGGAAGCAGAAGAGAACAGAGTGGCACTCCGAGCACTTTAACAGCCCCAGTTAGGATTCAGGGCAGCATCTGGACGACCTTTGAACAACCAGAGCAGCAGTTTAAGAACCATATGTCAGCCATAGTTTGAGATACCTTGGCAAAGAAAAATATAATTTAGAGCTACAAGGCTGAAGCCAATATTCAGTTTAACCTTGTGCTAGCGTTATGTCACAGAGGCGTGTTTAAAAAGCACAGCTGTTTGAAGATTTCGGCATTATTCACTGTAAACAAAGTTGTCCAGGGTGGTTCACTGTCGAGAAACCTAATGACTGAGCTTTCTTTACGGTGGTGGTTAGGATGTGTACAACACAAATTTAGCCATTTTTATTTACTGTCCAAAACCACCAGTGAACCCACACATGTCTTGGGTTTTTATATCATCGCTGTCCAAAGAAAAACATCTCCAGAGCTCAAAAACATTCTTTACTTTCAATGCTAGTTAATGTAAAGAAATGCTTACTATTCCAAAAAATAGGCTTACTATTATTGATACTATTTTCTCAAATTGTCCTAAATTTGGGCCCTGGAGCTCCAGCAGCAGTCAACAACGAAGTTTCGCCATGACAGAGAAGGTCATTTGAAAAAAAAAACCTGTGTCCAGTGCCTGTGTTGACAGCACATCTGCGTAAAATCTTAATCTCCAGGCAGCTCTGGTGTAACCCCCGGCTCACGCTGAGCGCCAAGCATGTCATTAAGTTCCTTAAAACGGCTTCTTGGTTGTGCCAAGGCTCAAGTCCCTCTATTTTGCAGTACAGGGGATCACTTACTCAGCATCTGTCCCACTAGCTGTGTCCTTGCTACGCTAGCAGAGCAGCTTCGCGCCATCTATGCTATACATCTGCTAGCCTCTCGTAGTGGCGAGCTAGGGGGCTAACAGCTCTCTGCATGCACAGGTTAACCAGCACTTCACAGAGGTTGTCTGTCTCGAGATATGTACCTCATGGCCCTTGTGAGGGTCCCGTTTGGCTGGGAATTGTTTGTATCCGCCCTGGGAGTATATGCTAGCTAGCACAACGTTAGCGTGATGTTTGTTGCTGGGGGCGAACAGAATGTTATGCAGCTGATTTTAAAAGATAATTAAATACAAAGTATACATTTAGTACAATAATTTCCTGACAAAATGTGTTTAGCAGTTTGCATTTACTGAGTCTGCATTTTCATATATCCAAATTAAAAACCAAGTATTAAAAACCAAGTACATGCCTATAGTCTAATAGTCTAATATGCAGGTCTAGGCATACTATACTGCATATCTCAAACTAGAGGCAGCACAATTGAAATTATTTTTTAAATAATTTTTTTTTTGTGAGGCATTCAATTCTCCAGACGTCTGGTTCCTATCACCATCACTATAAACAGTTTTTACTCTGTGTATTTATCTAGAATGGAGCATTTCATACCAAACCACTCTGAATGACTTTACATCAGAATTTCATTCAGTTCCACATTCATACATGATTAACACAGAATTGCAATGACAGAGCACATCAAATTACATCATTAGGCTGAGAGTAGCATATCTGAGTTTAACAATATATGGGGAAAGAGAATAACTTTTAGTTGTACTTTAACCATTTAGTGAAGCAGCCAGTTCAGCCTGTGAAATGACCTCAAGGCCTGTGATGTGTGTAAATCAGTGGTCACCAGTCCAACTACATCAGTTCAGTAAAGTTAAAACTGATTATGATTGTGGCTTCTGTTGCAATAAAATGAGCTTCACGCCACTGCTGTGTGGATTTGAATCGCCGGTGAAATTCAAGACGCTTTGATCCACCAAATCATAATCACACTGAATCAGCAGGTTCAGCATTCACCCAAATCATGGCTGTTTACTCGCTGTTATTCTCTGTTTCACCTTCCCTAAACTTTATCCTGGCAGACGGAGCTGCCCGGGGCGTTCTTGTGTCAGGTGTGCTGTGTTATGGCAGTAAATGGAGAGAGTGGAATTTGGGCTCGGATCCAGGCCGCCTATCTGCACCCCTCCGCCGGCACCCAGACAAGCGCCGACACATTCCTCTCTCTTCTTCTCTTTCTCCTTTTCATTACGCTCTTCTTCTGCCCTCATGCTCTCTCTTTTCCTGTCCTCCTATCCACTCGTTCTCTGTCTGCTTTCGTCTAGTGCCACACTTTACAGTAGTGATATTTTCCTAATTAGGATATCAGATGATATTTTGGTTTGTGTTAAAGGGGCCATAATTTATGTTTATCTGTGTAGTCCTTCATTAATCTACTACAGAACCATGCATCATTTCTGTTGACAGATAATTCTGCTTGAATTATGGCCAAAGCTGTATCTTTTCAAATCCACCTCTAATTAGGGGTTTAATAATTAATGATGCACTGATAAGTGATACTCTAGATTGGATCAGCAAGATACTGATTATATTTAAAAAATCAGGTATCAGCCAGACGTGCCTGATGCACATTCGATTCGCTCTCTTAGCCGAGCTAACGGTTTGGTTGATGGATATTCAGCAGAAATCGTCCCTCTTACTGCATAAACAACCTCCTAAAATTTCTAAAATGCCAAGTCTATATACAGTCTTTATATTTAATTCAGATTTTTCCATTTTACCAAATAAATTTGATCAAAAATGTTGCGAATGCACTTTAAATGAAGAGCAGTATTTCAAAACATGATAAACGCTAATGTTTATTATTAACACAATTGTTTTATGAACATTACAGGCAAATATCTTACTGATATGATGATACTGGCAAGCATGTAATCTGCTATTGTTGTTTCTCTGTGTCTGAAAAAAAAAACTCTCGCAACAACTTTTCCTTTCTGCATCGCAGCTTTTGCATTATCTGTTTCATGTAGGTTCAACAGTTATAGTTCAATTAAATTTACATAATTATTAAATATGAAATAAGTAACGATTGTGTCTCAATGGAATTGAATTATAAAAAATTATATATTAAACTATTGGTAATGTTTTACACTGGAATCTTGATTCATTTGTTGTAACTCCGGGCTCATGTTGATGAAAACATATATATATATATATATATGTATAACTTTTTCTCAGGCCTCATTATTGTAAATTTTTTATCCAATAAATAAACAACTGTGTGTTAAAATGTGCTATGAAAAGGTGGTAGAAAAATAAAGAAGCCATATTATTTGAGCAGGAGCGCCCGTTCACGTATGACTGTATGAAAACTATTTAGGTGATGTATGTGAGGCCACAGCTGTAGGTTCAGCCTTAGATGTATGAGTGTGGGTGGTATTTCACATGATCAAGGGACGGAATTAAGAGTAATTGAAAGAGAGAGGGATGAAAAATAGAGAGAGAGAGAAGGAGAGAGAGAGATGAAAGAAATGGGATGGAGTGAGGGAGAGAAACTGAGAGAAAGCAAAAGAAAATGTGAGAGAGAAATGGGAGGGAGAAGAGGAAGAAATAAAATGAGAGATTGGGAGACAGATAGAAAGAGAAGACAAGAGAGAGAGAGAGAAAAGGATGGGTAAAAAGAAGAAATTGGAAGACAGATAGAGAGGGAAAGAAAGAAAGAGTGAAGTTGAGAGAAGAGAGACATAAGGGCACAGAAGGAAGAAAGGGAGAGAGATGGAGAAGTTGGGAATGAATGACAGAAACAGTGAGACACACAGAAAGAGAGAGAGAGAGAGAGAGAGAGAAAGAGAGAGATTGAAGGTTAGACTTTCTCCTTTAGAAACAGGATACATGTGCTTCACTTCAAAGGAACCTTCTGCCTGCCTGTTTAATGTGGTGTACATAAAAGACACTGAATGATATGAGAGAGAGAAAGAGAGAAAGAGAGAGGGAGAGAGAGGGAGTGAGGGAGAAAGAGAGGATTGGCTGGTTCTGAAGTCTTGTTGAAATGTTTGCAACTATCTGCAGTTTTCCAGTTTTCCTCCTTTTACCTCAAATGCACCTCATCAGCCAAGACCTGTTTGTAGTACAAGTAATGGAAGCTAATGCACTTCAACTAGCACTGCAAACCCATAGACCTAAACCATGATGTTGTTCAGTAATTTTTAGAGTTTATATGCATCTCACTCCCAGTTAGTGTCCAGTTTTTTTTTTTAGTCCCTGTTGTCGGATGGCACTTTTGAGCCCAGATCTGGAGTCTAGACGCTGCCTGAGCATTAAGTCTAAGACTAGGTTTAACTTTTATCTGGTAAACCTACTGCACTCATTCACTGACAATACTCTCTCCTCTGTTTACTATGTGTCTCTGCAGCTCCCAGGATTCCACTTCCTGTCTGCCTGTCAGCTTCCTCTCAGAATGGGACTGCACCTTCCCAGGGTGCACTTCTTCAGCGGGGGGTGTGGCCATCCCTGGGTGGGATAGGCGGCCTAGTCCCCCCAGTGCCCTGACTTTTTGACCCCTGAGACCCTGGTCTGACCTTGTCCAGCCATGCCGTTCAGACTGAAGCTCCGCCGCACTAAGCGCTACAACGTCCTGAGCAAGAACTACTTTGTGACGCGGATCCGTCTGCTGGACAACAATGTGATCGAGTGCACGCTGTCCGTGGAGAGCACCGGCCAGGAGTGTCTGGAGGCGGTGGCCCAGCGCCTCGAACTGCGCGAGGTAATGCGCTATCTAATGCATAATCGATTCAAAACTGTATTTCACCACATAATCAATGCTCTGATCAAATATATCAGAAATTCAAACCCATCACAAAATGAATAGTGTAATCAGTTATAGTTGTACTTACTTGCAGTTAACTTGAAGGTGAAATTAGATTCTCGTGGAATGACAAACTGTAATAGACCACTGATATCCTCCACAGGAGTGGTCAACCAATAAAGATCACTCCAAGAGCAAGGCACATAATAATCTGTGAGGTCACAAAGGAAGCCAGGGTAACTTCTAAGCTACTAATGAGCTCTCTCACAGTGGTTAATGCTAACGGCCATGAGTTCACCATCAGGAGAACACTGAACAACAATGGCGTGAACAACAGGGTTGTGAGGAAAAAGCCACTGCTTGCCAAAAAGAACATTGCTGCTCGTCTGCAGTTTGCTAATTATCAAATGTACATGCCAGAAGTCTAGAGAAAATGTTTTTTGGATGCAACAGAAGGTTGAGTTATGTCTGGGAAAAGGAATATGAACCCATCTGTGAAAAGATCTGGGCAGGTTGTTATGCATCTGGTTCTAATAATCAATAGTCTAATCTACTATACAGTAATCACAATCCATAATATAATCAGATTACTGATACCATCAGTGCCATTCCACCATATAATTACTAGTGTAATCAATTATGCAATGACTGCATTTCATAGATGCAATCAGTCACAAAATCCATTATACAGTCAACACAGTTGTAATCCACCACAAAATAAACATTCTAATCCACACATACTCAGATCAGTTGAGTAACTAATACAATCTTTTTCAACACTACAGTTCACACGCCAGTAAAGTTGGGGTACTTGAGCTTGAGCCGAGGGCTGACCCACAGGCTGGTTTTCCTCATCAAGTCTTTATCTGATTTTGGTTTCTGGCTGCTTTAGAGACTGTGTCGTGTAAAGAATCTCACCAAAGCACTGTGTGTTTTATGGTTAGCGTTAGCGCCTTTGATCACGACACTTCGCTCAGGGCTGAGTGAGCAGTGAGGATCGAGTTCAGCGTTTCAGCACTGTTGAACCTTTGTAGACTGCTGGCCCATGTGTGTGTGTGTGCGCTTGTTTGTTTTCATTCTTTTTTGACACCAAAATGACTTAAACCAGAGCTCATCTCCAGGATCTATCATATGTACAATATAAATATAAGATATTAAATATGAGATATATAGGCATATGTGGCTTGTTCTACTGAATTAGTTTGATGAAGTTCTTAACTTATTTCAGGCTTTTAACTGATCTTGCACGATAGACTAAAATTATTTTGCAGTCCACAAATGTTTTAGTAGTGATTGTTTGGTCAGTACTTATTGTTCCACACTGAGTTTCTTACTGTTGTGATACGTTTATTTTATTTAATACATTAAGATCTAACTGCTCATCATGTGATCAAAAGGGACAGGGATGCAGTTTCAGACCTCAGGTGTGGCTAAAATAAAACTCTATAGAGTTAAACTTTTTTGTTTTTCTTTTATTTAACCCTTTAATGCACAAGCTAGGCAATCCCCTTCTAAGATACAATATGGCTCAAACTTGACCCGCATTAATTTACTGTTATTTTATATATTGCTGAGTATCTCTTTTGGTATATATGTTCTTGTTTATTTAGTTTATGGACAAAATAGTTTTTGTAAATATTCTCAAATTCTATAGTGAGTACATTAGGTGTTAATTTTGACCCATGTTGTGTTTTAGAAGGTAGTGACACAAAAATGATTTTTCTTAAAAAAGGAAAAGGAATAAAAGTAAAGTCAGGTAAATTAAGGAATTTATGAAAGCTTAAATGATTCAATGAATTTATTTCAAAGATATAAAAAAATAAAATCTCAGTTGTGTCACTTGACCTAGGTTGTGCATCAAAGCGTACAAAATAAACTCTACACTTTTTTACAAACTTTTTAAAAAAGGATTATTTTCTTAAACACCTCCCAATTAAAAGTGCTCTATAAATTATGTTTATTATATAGATATATTCATGTTATCTATATCTATATATTCAAATATTATTATGGATTTTAAAAGATAGCATCATTTGTATTGTAGTCATTTTCGGTACAATGGTCTGTATAACATACACATATATGACACCATGTCCTCACAAGGTAGGAAAACCAACGTGTACGTGTGCGTGTAAATTCCTTTAGCATATTCTCACCTTGTTGTAAAATTTCTCAGTTCCTCTAAAATGTCATAAATCTGAAGGGTTCCCCCACCCCATGACCTCCCAGTGCCCCTCTCACACGCACGTACACCCTGGAACCAAATAAACATCCCTTTACTGGTATAACAGTTGCTTTTTTATTTGATATCTGTGCAGTCTGATTGATTTCCATCACTGATAAGTGATGTTTTTCATGTGATGGATCCCACAAAGATCACGTAGGAAAAAAGAAAGCGAGCAGAGGGGTCCACCTCCATCAAAAGGCACCCCCTGATTGGTCCAAGAGCAGTTTATCATCTGAAATCCTGGAACTTAACCTGCCCTGGAGCAGAACTGACTGCGGTTTGAATGAAAGATATTACGGGGCATCCAATGAAAACAGAGTCACTTTTCATACATTGGTCCTCAGAAATAAAGACAGACCATGGTGATTTATTTTGTAAATAAGACCACACAGCTATTATAAGATTCATGTGGATGTGGGCCCTTAAAATGTATCTAGCTAAGCAAGAATTCCTGCTTCATGAGAGATGTGCTCTAAACGTTCCCAAATCTTTGGTGTGTATCGTAAATAGCAAACAAGCTGGACATGACTACCCTGCATGCAGTGCTCAGTGTCCAGATGATTCTAGCTTGGCTCTTTATGCTTAAATGTGTTACTTGTTAACTCATTTGTTCCAGTCTGTCAGCACCAGGGCGATGGGGAAGTAGCCAGTGGATGATGGGAGTCAGGCTATGCTTGCTTGGTCCAACCCATGTGTGGTTTAGAGGAGAGAGAGAACTGAAAGTGTTCCTCCCTCCACCTCTGTAATGGTGACGGCCGCTGTACGAGGCCTTTGAGAGAAGTTCTCTGGCAGCAGTGAATGGTTCACAGGAGCTACTGTACATACACGCTGCACTATGTCTGCTGCGTGTGCCAAGAAGTGATTATTTTGCTATGAGTAGCTTATTATTCTCGCAGATGCAGTTAGCGCTGGGCGGACATGGTTTAAACTGTCATCAGCCCGCAGCGGAACGTAGCTAACGATGCTAACAGTGAATTGAAGTGATTAGCCACAAACTACAATTATGCAAGTAGAGTAATACTAATTGTTGACTTCCCTTATGTTATGTTAGCCATATATCCATGCTGGTTCAAGCTGGTTTATGCTGGCTATTGCTGGTCCTGTGCTGATTTTACTGTGTCTTGAGCATGTTTTTGTTGGTCACTGACATAGTTAAGACTGCCATGTGCTGGTCACCAACAAAAACTAGCATATCACGCTGTCTGAAGAAAAACAAGTATTTCCAAAATGGCAACTTTACAGGAGAGGAGAAAAAAACTGACCTTACTTTCAATGTAAGTCAATGGAACTAGCATTTTTTACAAGCTATTTTGGAGCATTTTCATTGGTCAGTTAATCAGGAAATTGTCACACAATGTAAACAGCAGCTGGCGTGTTCAAATACTGTAGAAAAATTCAAATTGACAAAAATTGAGATGACATGTTTTCCTCTGGACAGCGATGATATGTTGGTCACCAGAAAAACAGCATGGGCTGGTGACTGGTAAAAACAAATTCAAAACAAATGATGGACATCAGCAAAAACCAGCATGTGTGCCAGTCACCAGCAGAAACCAGAATGCCTGTCACTAACCTTGCCAGTAAAAACTTGCATATCATCGTTTTCCAAAGTCAAACATGTGTCTTCATTTTTGTCGATTTTTATCTTTCTGCATAATTTTAACACGACAGCTGCTGGTTACATTGTGTGAAAAGTTAATGATGAATGGACCAATAGAAATGCTACAAAACAGCCTGGATAAAAGTCTGTTTGCATTTAATTATATTAAAAGTTGCTGTTAATTCAATGTAAACGTCAATTAATCTAACTCTAGACCTGTTCCAATCGTGACATGCTAAAAAACAAGCCAAAAGATGCCAAACTGGCTAATATGCTGCTCCCTGACTTTCTTTGGCCAATTTTCCATTCAACACATTCAAACATAAGAACTGATTTGAATGGGAACCAGTAGATTGTACGGTTCTAGTTCACTTTTCCTAAAGAGACAGCTGTAATAAGAAAATTTACTTTCATTTGATGCCTTTTTCATTTTATGCCACTTTAAAATTTCTAATATGGCTAATCTAGCTTGCTTGCTAGTCATTGTTGGCGTAACCTATAGGCTGACATAAAAACAATGCGCTGCACTGTTTTGAGCTCATACATTCATCTAAAATCGCACAGATTCATGTGCAGAATCAAGCCAAGTTTACTGTTTTGTATGTTGTCCCTGCTAGAAAAAATAACAGCTAGTCACCAGCAAAACCAGCTTGTGTTATGTTTTGGTGCAGGTATGCTAGTTTGCTGGTCACCAGCAAAACCAGTTTATGTTGTGTTTTGGTGCTGGTATGCTAGTTATTACTGCATGTTCCACTTAGCTTGGAAGCCAGATGTTTGAGCTATAGGAATGATGTCACACCCAGGTTGAATGTGTTTTAGTAAAACTAGAAAACCTAGATAACGTTTATTGTGTTTGCTCTTTCAGAGCACTGTCAGTTTGTTTACTAGCCAGGTTAACCGTTAACTATTAGACACTGTTGACCTTTTGATAAGTATACATTACGTAGTATTTAGCAAAATCATTGGTACATTGGCTAGCTCTGTATGTACTGCTGAACTATATAATACTACAGCTTTGATGTGTTGGTCAGTCATCTTGGATTTTAAGCTCAAGGTTTGTGACTTTCTACGGGGAACTCATTAGTATTAATACTCAATACCCATTACTATTTGATAAAAATGTAATGATGTGAGCCTTAGGAATGTCACGCTTTTACTGCACAATGTATTTGACTGAAGCAGGTATAATTGATGTTTCTTATTGTGGCAGTAACTGCTCTTTGCTAATGAGTGCTGTAGTTTAAGCTTCTGGAGCATCTGCATTGTTGGATAGTAAAAGGAATACATGCGTATTGTCACTGTCCAAATAATAACATGTATCTCCAGTTTTGTACATTAATAAATCATTCAGCATAACAGCTGGCATTCACACTGTGTGGAAAATGTAATGATGAATTTAATAATGAAATGCTCCAAAATTGCTTGTAAAAATTCTGCTTCCATGACTATCTTACAGTTTTTGTCCTGTCCTGTCAATTTTGAGGTACTTGTTTTTCTTTGGACAGCAACGATATGTAATTAATCAGTGCTTGAGTGTTCATACCGGCTAAATATGGTTTCAAGTCTTTGAACAACAACAACAGTAATAATAGTGCATTACAAGGCACACTGCTAGTGAACGGTGTGATGCGTTTGTGTGAGTTTGTGTAATTATATTGAGGAGATAATTGCACGTGCGCGTTGGTGTGTTTCATTGTGAAAGTGTGAGTCGTCAGCGAGCTTGTCCGCTGAGTTGACTCTACCTTCAGGCTTTGGCTATGACTGCTAAACGGCTGTGTTGTTTCTTTGTGTGTGTGTCTGTGTGTGTGTTTGATCACATCAGTGAGATTAAACATAAGGCAGTGTTGTTAATCTAATGTGTGTGGACATATATCAGAGGTTTTGCCAGGGGGTACCACAAATACACACACACACACACACACACACACACACACACACACACACACACACACACACACACACACACACACACATTTGTTTCTGTGAATTGTGCAGTTATTACACATTGACTTCCATTAATTTTTTAGAAGCTTACCCAAACCTTAACCAGAACCACTACTAGCCTAACCCTCTAACCTTAACCATAATCCCAAAACCAACCCTAACTCAAGGCTGCTGATGGGGGAAATTGTTGTATATTCCTTACCCTAAACCTTATCCTAACCCTAACCTTAACCATAATCCCAAAACCAACCTAAACCCAAGGCTGCTGATGGGGGAAATTATTGTATATTCCCTACCCTAAACCTAACCTTAACCATAACACTAACCCTAACCTTACCCTAACCCTAATCCTAACCTTAACTATAACTCTAACCTTAACCATAACCCTAACCTTAACCATAACACTAACCCTAACCTTACCCTAACCATTATCCTAACCCTAACCTTAACCATAACACTAACTTTAACCATAACACTAACCCTAACCTTACCCTAACCATAACCCTAACCTTAACCATAACACTAACCTTAACCATAACATTAACCTTACCCTAACCATAATCCTAGCCCTAACCTTACTGTAACTATAATCCTAACCCTATCATTAAACATAAAACTAACCCTAAGCTTACCCTAACCCTAATTCTAACGTCACTCCAACTCTAACCTTAACCCTAACCCGAACCCCAAACCTAACCTTACCCTAACCCTAATCCTAATCCTAACCCCAGCCATAACCTTATCCTAACCTTGACCATAACACTAACCCTAACCTTGCCCTAAACCTAACCCTAGCCCATTGTTTATTAACATATATGTAAACATACATGTAAACATATGTAAATTATATCAAATTAACATTTAGGGTGGCACAATGAGTGTGTTCAAATGTTTGTTTTTAATGTAAATTCAGTTCATATTTATGGTAACAAGCACTACATTTCCTAATATAGACCATCAAATCTCATACAGGTAGTTTTAACATGAGGCTGAAGTCGGCTTCTGTTTTTGCTCCAGCTTTTTGTTTGATTTCTCCAGTTCCACCTTAAAAGGTACCAGAATGTACCCGCTGCACAATTTAAGGTGGAATGAAAAAAAAAATTCTTACTACAGCATTTTGGAAAATTCTTACAACAGCAGGGAGCTCGATTAGTTGCTGACCAAAGAAAAACATGTATATGCAAAATCACAACTTTACAGGAAAGGCTAAAAACTTTCTTTACCTTCAATGTAAGTCAATGGAACCAGATTTTTTCTGAGCTTTTTGGAGCACTTCTCTTGGTCCATTTATAAAGAAACTTTCACCGTATGTAAACGGTGATTGATACATTCAAATGATGCAAAAACCTAAAAATGGATACGTTTTTCATTGGATAGTGACTATATGCTGCTGGCTATTCACTATTTTATAAGGAGACAGTGCTGTTCATTGGCACGCAAAGTTGGGAATCTCCTGAGCAGTATAAATTCCAAGTGTATGATAGCCTTCTCATTAATAATATCCACAAAGCTTGGATATGTCACCCCATGCTGGTGACGTCTCTGACACGCCCACCCGACAGGAGCAAACACGTCTGGTTTGAGGCCGGTTTGAAACGTTGCACAAGGCTGTTTGTTGTGTAGGTGCACAGGTGTGCTTCCTTTCACCAGGTAGTAACTCTACAGGACTCGACCACCAAATGCACTTCAGACTTTCATCAGACTTGGAATTTACTCTGAAATCCTTTAGCTTTCAGTGATCTGAGACCTTATTAAAACTAATGATTGATCATTCCATGTTTCAATTGTTTTGGTGGTGAGTATTTAGGCTGACTTTGAGCAAAACTCAAAGAACAGTAGCTAGTACGCCAATAGTAAACACGGCCTTGAGGAGTTGTGTTCTCATAAAATCAGCATATTTTTTCAATAAAAAACAGAAATGTTTGCTAAACTGCAGAAAGTTTTCAGAAGTGATGGTTCTGGACTTTTGCCTTGTTAATAAAAGCAGTCTGGGTTGAAATGTGGAACGTGTGTGAGGAGAAAGAACTTGCTGTCCTCACTGACTGAACTTTATAAAACCTTGGTTTATGTTTATGGGACAAGATGATTTGTAAATTAAAAATTGCTTCCAAAAATGCTGTCTGTGTCCATGTCGCTACCGGAACACATGAGTCAGTGGACGGAGTTGTGTTTTAGCCACGTCCCTGCATTTTAGTGATACTGTCTCTCATGACCACATGGTTTTGAAGTAAACATGTTCCAAAAAGTTCCAAATCAGTGTCGAGCAAGACATATCAGGCTTAAAGACAGTAAATCTTCTTGTGGATGGATAGATGGATGGCAAGTTGCCTGGTTTTAAACCTAGAAATGGATGGATGAACAGATTAGGAAATGACAAGTATCTTTGAGATGGATTGATGAAAAAATTACAAGTTACCTGGACAAGTTACCTGGATAAAAAAAATAAATAGATTGATGAATGCCAAGTATCTGTGATTTGAGATGTGTGAATAGATTGATAGATGGATGGCAAGTTGCTTAGATTTTAAACCTGTAGAGATGATGGATGGATGGATGGATATACTGATGAATAACAAGTACTTCAGATTTAAGACATATGGATGTGTGGATAGATGGAGAGATGGATGGTATGTTGGATTGATAGAAGCATGGGAGGATGAATGGATGTATAGACTGATAAATGGCAAGTATCTTGGATTTGAAGCCTGTATTAATGGATGAATGTATGATAATAGTATAATGGTGATTCCAGACAGTTATTTACTTCTCTCTCTCTCTCTCTCTCTCTCTCTCTCTCTCTCTCTCTCTCTCTCTCTCTCTCTCTCTCTCTCTTTCTCTTTTTCTGTTTCTCTCTCAGACGCATTATTTCGGGCTGTGGTTCCACTCTAAAGCTCAGGTGCCGCGATGGGTGGAGCTGGAGAAGCCCCTGAAGAAGCAGCTGGATAAGTTTGGGAACGAGCCGCTGCTGTTCTTCGGGGTGATGTTCTACGTTCCCAATGTCTCCAGACTCGAGCAGGAAGCCACCAGGTGTGTGGGAGTGTGTGTGTATGTGTGTTAAGTAGTCTGAGAACCACAAGAGGTTATTAAATGATTATAAAATGTTATACTGTGATTATCAATTTACTATTGTTTTGTTTCTATTTATTAATATTAATGTCTTTGTTAACATTTGAGTAGCACATACACACAACAGGAGACGATCAGAATGTTTATTTTATTAGAGCCTCATTCTGGATTAGTTCCTGTTTCTTGGTTTCCAATGAATTATTGAAGGCCGTAGAAAAGTAGCCTCATAATAAACTTGTTTATACATTTTATACGTCTGAAAAAACAGGGTTATTGAAAACAGTGATTCCACAATTTTGAACTGTAGTGTGTGTGTGTGTGGGTGTGTGTGTGTGGCTTGGCCTTTCATCTGGATGGACCATCTGTGCAGTGTCTTTTTTTTCTATGGAATGCTGTACTTGCTAATCTCTCTCCCTGCCTTTCTTTTCTCTTTCTCCCTGTCCCTCTCGCTCTCTCTCTCTCTCTCTCTCTCTCCTCTGCTCTGTCTGTATTGCTCTGTATTTAAGTTTACTGTGCACTAAAAGTTTACAGTACGAATTTGCTGCTCTGTGAGTTGCAGTAAAACACTCCTTTGTGCTCCTTGTGTGTGTGTGTGTGTGTATGTGTGTGTGTGTCTGTGTGTGTTTAATGTACTGTTGGAATGTGTGAAATTGCTGTGTCTGTTTAGTGTGGTGTGTGTGTGTGTGTGTGTTTGTGTGTTTGATGAGCTGTGGAACCACTTCATGTTGTTACTGTAGTGTTTGAGCTACGCTGCATCGTGTTAGTGATTACTCTGTGAACTCTCTATGGTGAATGTTGATCCACTGGGATTCAGAACAGTTAAAAACTAAACTAAACATAGTTTGTGACTCGAGCTGAAAGATAAATTGTCTTAATTTCTGAATCACAGTCAAAGAGCAGCAGTTTTAATTATAGCCTATTTTATGAACAGTGTTGAGCTGACAGGTTTTAAGTGGTTACATTTAACCTTATTACGCAGAGCTTGTGAACTGGCTGTAGATGAGTTAGACTAATCAGGAGAAACCAAACACCCATGTGCAACCACAACTAACACTACACACAGCATTAAAGCCTCAGGTCAGAAAAGTGGATGTGCTGGTGTTCTTGCCAAAATAAGCAGGCCTGGATCCAAAGTTATGGAAAATAATAGCAATAGTTAGAAGAATCTGAAAATAGTTCAACCCTGTTTAGAACTGACTACTGACTGAGTTCAGAGATGTTTACACCTGGTCTGCACCTTGAGTATCGGGATCATTTCAAAATACGACCAAAACACATAAAAATACAAGTGCCGCATGTTATAGCAAAGTACACTCATCTGTCTTTCCAAAACCCCTCCCAGTAGAAGCCAAACCCCTCCCAGTAGAACCCAAACCCCTCCCAGTAGAACCCAAACCCTTCCAGTACAATCAAAACCCCACTCTGTACAACCCAAAACCATACCAGTACAAAAACAAGGTTTAAGACCCTCTTGCTGTGAGGTGGCATTGCTGGTTCCTTTTGTGTTAAAATAGTTTCTGAGAAGGTTCTGAGAAGGTTCCTGTGGTGACCTTTATTTAAGAGCAATAAAAGAGCAGAGGATTGTGGAAGTTGTATGCAGTGTCTGTGTTGTGGGTGTGGTTTTCAGTGTGTACCTGTTCCCGCTGTGAGAGCTGGATATCATTTATAAATGTGAAAATGGACACATTTGAGTTCCAATATTATTTTAGAAGTGAATGTCAAAATCCAGTTCTTACTGCCCTCTATCTTACTGCCAGTTCACACAGTCATGCTGAATGTACAACCTGTGCGTGTGTGTGTGTGTGTGTTTCTCCTGGCAGTGTGAGGAGTCAAATACCGGTCAGGATTCACAATCATTGGCTTAAAGAGTCTGAATCAGAGGTTTAACAGAGGTTAAGGCCCAGTTACAATTCAGTGGTTCATTTAATGTTTAATGTGGAGCGACTCATTTCCCTTCAGTAATTCAGTAACTAAATTAACCCAGGAGATGTGGTGTGATACGGGCCTGGAAGTCTGGGATACAGTGCTGGTGCAAGGCTATATGTACAGTCTTTCTCTTACGACCAATAGATTTTATTCAGGTTTAACCTCATGGGAAGTGATGTCATTTAGAGCAAAACTGAATAAAATCACTCTAGCATGTTAATGTTGTGCCACTTCACTAGAACTTAACAAGCACCTTGTCTTTTTTTTTGGCAGCAGTTTATCAAAATGTTCATGTGGCATCTTGAAATAAATTGCTCAAAACTTTGACTCATTGTATCGGAATAATGACTATGATTCCTTAGAGTTTTTACTTCATTTCGCAAAAAAAAAAATTCTGTCATTCCTCACAGTGTTTACTTAATTTCCCAAAAAATACTATCATTCCTCACAGTTTTGACTTAATTTCCCAGAAAAAACTATCATTCCTCACAGTTTTACCTTAGTTTCCCAAAAAAGACTATCATTCCTCACAGTTTTACCTTAATTTCCCAAAAAAGACTATCATTTCTCACAGTTTTGACTTAATTTCCCAAAAAAGACTATCATTCCTCACAGTTTTACCTTAATTTCCCAAAAAAGACTATCATTCCTCACAGTTGTACCTTAGTTTCCCAAAAAATACTATCATTCCTCACAGTTTTACCTTAATTTCCCCAAAAAGACTATCATTCCTCACAGTTATGACTTAATTCCCCCAAAAAGACTATCATTCCTCACAGTTTTAACCTAATTTCTCGAAAAAAGCCAGTAATTCCTTACAGTTTTAACTTAATTTTCCACAAAAGAGACTATCATCCCTGAGTTTTACCATAATTTCCCAAAAAAGACTATCATTCCTCACAGTTTTGACTTAATTCCCCCAAAAAGACTTTGATTCCTCACAATTTTTACTTCATTTCGCAAAAAAAATTCTATCATTCCTCACAGTGTTTACTTAATTTCCCAAAAAATACTATCATTCCTCACAGCTTTGACTTAATTTCCCAAAAAAGACTATCATTCCTCACAGTTTTACCTTAATTTCCCAAAAAAGACTATCATTCCTCACAGTTTTGACTTAATTTCCCAAAAAAGACTATCATTCCTCACAGTTTTACCTTAATTTCCCAAAAAAGACTATCATTCCTCACAGTTATGACTTAATTCCCCAAAAAGAGACTATCATCCCTGAGTTTTACCATAATTTCCCAAAAAAGACTATAATTCATCACAGTTTTGACGTAATTCCCCCAAAAAGACTATGATTCCTCACAGTTTTTACTTCATTTCGCAAAAAAAATCTATCATTCCTCACAGTGTTTACTTAATTTCCCAAAAATACTATAATTCCTCACAGTTTTGACTTAATTTCCCAAAAAAGACTATCATTCCTCACAGTTTTACCTTAGTTTCCCAAAAAAGACTATCATTCCTCACAGTTTTTACTTAATTCCCCCAAAAAAGACTATAATTCCTGACAGTTTTAACCTAATTTCTTGAAAAAAGCCAATAATTCCTTACAGTTTTAACTTAATTTTCCCCAAAAGAGACTATCATCCCTTAGTTTTACCATAATTTCCAAAAAAGACTATCATTCTTTACAATTTTACCTTAATGTCCCAAAAACTATCATTCCTCACAGTTTTGACTTAATTTCCCAAAAAAGACTATGATTCCTCACAGTTTTACCTTAGTTTCCCAAAAAAGACTATCATTCCTCACAGTTTTACCTTAATTTCCCAAAAAAGACTATCATTCCTCACAGTTTTGACTTAATTCCCCCAAAAATACTATAATTCCTGACAATTTTAACTTAATTTCTCGAAAAAAGCCAATAATTCCTTACAGTTTTAACTTAATTTTCCCCAAAAGAGACTATCATCCCTCAGTTTTAACTTAATTTCTCAAAAAATACTATCATTCCTAACAGTTTTGACTTAATTTCCCCCCAAAAATACTGTAATTCCTCAAAGTTTTGTCTTAATTGCCCAAAAAGACTATCATTCATCACAGTTCTACGTTATTTTCCCCAAAAAGACTATAATTCCTCAAAGTTTTAACTTAATTTCCCCAAAAATACTATAATTTTCCCCAAATAATGACTAAATTGATAAGCTTTCTTAAATAGAAAAGTCCAAAAAAAGACTATTTTTCTTTAAATTTTAATTTAAATTCCAGTACCATGAGCATATTTTTTCTTATCGCTTCGATTTAATTTGGCAAAATAATAACTTAATTCTTAAAATCCCGAATCATTATATTTCCTCAAAGATTTGACTCAATAACCCAAAATAATGATTATACTTCCTTAAAATTTTGATTTAATGTTCTAAAATACTGCAGTTCAGTCACCTTCTTAAATCTGTGTTGTGATGAATTGATACACTTGCCAGAACTGATGTCTCGCTAAAAAGTGTGTGTGTTTGTGTGTATGATTGGTATCCCAGACGTCTCCGGGGGTCTGGTGATCTGGTAGGTCGTAGGGCAAGGGGCAGGGGGCTGCAGCAGAACAATGAAGACTCTGTGTGTGTGTGTCTGTGTGTCTGTGTGTGAGTGTGTGTTCGAGGAGTGCATATGTGTCCATGGCCGGGTGGTGATGGTGGGTGAAGGAGGGGTACAGCAGGGGCTGGTGGGTGCAAGAGAGAGTGCCAGCCTGTGTGTGTGTGTGTGTGTGTGTGTGTGTGTGTGTGTGAAAGAGGGGAACACTGCTCTCTGTGTGTTTGGAAGTCTGGCTGCTCTCAGGAGTCACACAGGAATGTTGGCATGGCCCACTGGCGTAGGAGGACTCACATTCCACACACACACACAGTCTGTGGGCTGCTTTTTGAGGACTGCTCTGGTTTTTTGATGAAAGTGTGAGGAGGGGTCAAGAGCACCAACACATTTTCAGCTCGTCAATCTCTGTTTTTTTCATCTTCACTGTATATGATCGTATAGAGATGTTTAAAGCCCACTTGGCAAAGCATCAGATATAAAATAGATTACAAATTTTGCATAAACCCTGTTTAATGTTTTTTATATTTTGTTTTGTTTTGTCAAATTCTACATGTACACAGTAGTTATGCATTCAAATGGTATGTAAACTAAACACTATATAATATAATATAATATAATATAATATAATATAATATAATATAATATAATATAATATAATATAATATCTTCAAAATGGTAACTATACAGATGATGGCAAGTTAATGTAAACAGATGCTTTTCCTAGTAACCTGGCAACTTCAACTGTGATCTGTTCATCACAGTGTTAAATGCAGCTGCTGAACGTAAACGATGGAGAAAAAGAAAAATGTAAATAAATGGAATATAAATGAATGGACATAATTATGCTTTATTATGCTCACACATAAACAATACATATAGACTCACACATATGTAATTCTTATAAAACATATTATAATATTATATATTATATATACTTACAGTTATAAAACCATCTCCTTGTTTCTACACTCACTGCCCATTATATATGTTATTATATGTATCGTCACTGTCCTAGGAAAAACATGTATTTCTATTTTTATTGATTTTTATTTTCTTTATTATTTGAACACGACAGTCATTTTTTATATCCGGCGAAGGATTCCTGATGAATGGATCAAAAGAAATGCTGCCAAATCACTTATAAAATATAAAACCTCTTTAAATAAACTTACATTAAAAGTTAAGAAAGTTTACTGTTGCTTGTTTTTTCTTAGAAAAATGACAATATAAGAGCATTTGTAGTTCAACAAAAACTGTAGACCATCTGTTTCTCTGTGTTCTTTAATGGTCAGGACCACCACACAGCAGGTACTATTAGGGAGGCGGATCATTCTCAATACTTCAGTGGCACTGCTGTGGTGGTGGTGTGTTAGTGTGTGTTGTGCTGGTGTGAGTGGATCAGACACAGCAGTGCAGCTGGAGTTTTTAAACACCTCAGTGTCGCTGCTGGACTGAAAACTGTCCACCAGCCAATAGTGTTCTGTGGGCAGTATCCCGAGACCCCTAATGAAAGACTGTCACCAACAAGGTTTATCTGTTTGATAGAGTGGACAGTAAGTGGACACAGTGTTTAAAACCTCCAGTGCAACTATATGCTAAGTGCAGCTGATGAAATGGACAATGAAGTGGACAGTTGGTGTACGTATGTAATAGAGTTTGCTCTGCTTCACACTCTCTTTCTTCACAGCGTTTGGAAAGATGTTTCACACAAGTTATCAGGCCGCTTTCTCACACCCCTGCACACACACACACACACACACAGTTTCCATTTGTTCCTGTGGGAGTCAGTCTGGAGGTGCTGCTCTGGCTGTAGTGTTTAAGCGGTCACCCATGTCAGCGGGTCGTTAGCACTCGGGGAGCACACAGAGTCAGCGTCTCACACCTGGTCTTTATATCTGTGTGAGTGTGTGTGTGTGTGGTGAGTGCACTAGTTAGGGTGGGAATATGGTGCACTGTGGGGGCTCCTGGTAAGTTCCCAGGTTGTTGAAATTCCTCCTGCAGGATTTGATCTTTCGTCTTCATTCCCTTCTTCCTTTTTTCAATTCTATGGAGCAAACTGCCTTTGGTATGTTTCGGCTCTCAACACTCCCTCCCTCTCTCACTGTTTCTGCCTCTTCCTTTCTCTCTTTTCTTTCATTCATTCTCTCTTTATTTCTCCCTCTCTCTCTACTCTTCATTCTTTCTATTGTCTCTCTTTCTGTTTATTACTCTTTCCCTTACTCTCTCTCTTTCTTTCTCTGTCTCCTTCTGTCTCTCTCACTCTCTCTCTCTCTCTCTCTCTCTCTCTCTCTTTCTCTCTCTCTCTCTCTCTCTCTCTCTCTCTCTCTCTCTCTCTCTCTCTCTCTCTCTCTCTCTCTCTCTCTGTGATGAGGTGTTTTGTTTGGTTGTTTTAAGTTGACCGTCACCGTAAACAGAAAACCGTGAGCCCATTTCAGAGCTGCTTGAGAGGCCACGCCCACTCTGGACCACAAGCCCCACCCCCAGCAGAGGGGCGGTGGTCTGGGCTTGCTAATTAAAGGGTTACCGTGGCGATGGAATGGCCTTCTCACCATGTAATGACAGGTTAGCTGCACAGAGCAGAGATAGATTACAACCTCCAACTAAACAACAGCTCAAAAAAGAATGAGAGAGAGAAAGAGAGAAAGAGAGGGAGAGAGGGTGGAACAAAAAGAAAGAAGGAGAAGAAAAAAGAACAAAATAGGGAGAGTGGTGGTGAGAGAGAGACTGAGAGAGACTGAATGAAGGAGAGCAAGAGAGAAAAGAGAGAAGTGGTGGGAAAGAAAGAGACGATAGAAAGAGAGAGGGAGTGAAAGAGAGTAAGAGAAGAGAGAGGATGAGAGAGAGAGAAAAAAAGAAAGCAGGAGGAGGGGGAGAGAGTGGTGGAACTAGAGAGAGAAAGAAGGAGACACAAAAAGGAAAGGTGAGAGCAAGCGAGAGAGGGAAAGAGAAAAGTATAATAGAAGGGAAAAGAAAGAGAATATGGGACATGGAGAAAGGAGAAAGAGAAGAGAGAAAGTAGAGCAGAGAGAAGGAGAGGAGAGAGAAAGGGAGAGAGAGGGCAGGCAAAAGAAGGGGGGGGGTTAACCTTAGTAGACCAAAACTAACAATATTATGCCTGCCTGATGATTAGCATGTACGAGAGAACGAGAGATAGATAAACATGGAGAGAGAGCGAGAGAGAGGGCAGGGAGAGATAAAAAGCATGTGGATGGAGAGAGAGAGTGAGACAGATAGAAAGAGAGAGTGAGGTAACATGTGGACAGAGAGAGAAGGAGATAACTAATAACTATTAACTCCTCCATATACGTTGATGCTTTAGCAATACTGTATCTAAATATAGTCACATGGTCAATAAAGCATACTAAACAGAAAAGAGAAATAGAAAGAGGGATTGAGGTAACATACGGAGAGAGTGAGAGATGGAACATGGAGAGAGAGAGAGAGAGAGAGAGAGAGAGAGAGTGACAGGGAGGGAGGGAACATGAGGAAAGAGAGGTGCTTTCCAAACTGTATTTATGTTTTGGCCTGCGGTCTGGAAACATGGTTGCCAAATTTGTGTGCGAAAATGTGTGAGAGTAAAAGAAAGTTGAGCTCCATCGCAGCTCCACTTCTCCATGGCCCACTGCTGGGGGGCTGAATGCCCCTCTAGCCCACGCTTGGCTTTGGGCATGATGATGTTAGGCTCATGTGCTGCTCCAGACCCTCTGGTTCTTCAGACCAATTGTTTTCTATAGAGTGAAGTTGAATTAGCACTAATTTGACGACCTGTGTGCACACTTTTAAATCTTTTTAGAGTGACTTACAGTGTTGAACTCTGCGGGTACAGGTGTGTTCGTGTAGGAAAGTGACTTGTGTTTCACTGAGTTGGAAACCCTCACATGGCAACCAAGCAATAATTTGGAAAATACCGCAGCTGAAAGTGGTCTGCTGGAATACTGGGATGTGGTCTTCTACCACATCTGAGGGTGCTTTTATAATGTCTACGCAAACTGGTTGTGCTTTACATTACATTTTCCTCCATGTTTCTCTGAACACTGGCAATTACTGTAACAATAAACATGTGCCTACTTCTGTGTATGTGTGTTGCAGGTATCAATACTACCTGCAGGTAAAGAAGGAGGTTCTGGACGGCCGTCTTCCCTGCAGCGTGGAGCAGGGCATTCGACTCGCCGGCCTCGCTGTCCAGGGTACGTGCTTCTGCGTGCAAATCTCAATGAGTCTCTATCAGATTCCCTTCTTTAGGAAGTGATTTGGTGCCTCAATTGTCTTCTAAACTGCTTATCCTCCTAGGATGTGGTGGGGGGGTGGGCTACAGCCTGTTCCAGCACTCATTAGACAGAAGGCAGGAAAAGCCCTGGACAGGCCGCCACAGGGTAGACACACAGAAACACACATTCTCACATACTCACACCAAAGGGTATGGGTTTGAAAACTAGAGCATCTGGAGGAAACCCACCCAGACGTTGTGTGATGCAGACTCAACACTCCCTGGTCGCCCGACTAGGGAATTGAACCCTGACCCTTCTTACTGTAAGGCAACATATGTACACAGTAACAGTATATAGACAATGCATTAGTTTTGTTGGGAAAAGCATGTGAACGTCTACAATCACCTAATGGTATAGGTGATAATGAGGGTCATGAGCTTCAAGCAGTTGGATGAAAATCAGGAGTGTGTGTTTCTAATCCTACCCTGTTTAAAAAAGCATCAACCTGAGTCTTTACCATCAATGTTTGGTCTTTACCAGACAGTTCTTTAGTTAGTACATGCAATGTCTCAGTCTAAAGAGAATTATGAAGACCTGAGAAACTTATTGAAAGCTTATGAAAGCTCCTCTGGTTGGAAGAAGCTCCAAAGCCTTCTGACAAAGGGAAAATGTTTCTGAAAGAGTTTGGACTTACTGTCAGAGAAATCGTGGGCAAATGGAGAACACTTAACAGAAGTGCTCGTCCAACAAAATTGAGTCCAAAACTAAGTTGTGAAATATTCACGAAGATCACAAAGCACCCCGGGGTGACATTTAAACATCTGCAGGCCTCTCTTCTTCTGGCTAATGTCAGTGCGCTTGAGTCAGACAAACACTGAACAAGAATAGTATGCGTGGAATGACAGTATGGAAAAAGCCACTGTTCTCCAAGAAGAATGTTCCTCATGTTTGAAGGCCACCTGGATGAGTCAGAAGACTACTGAAATGACACTATGTGGACATGTATGGCCTATGTGGGCATATATGTGGATCTTCATGGCTTAAATGAGAGATGAATTATGTTTGGCAAAACCTATCACTATATTTTAAAACGAGAGCCTCGTGCCAGCTGTAAAACATGGCGGTGGCAGTTGTTTTGGTGCTATTGGCCCCGGTGCCAGGCGGATCAACAGTTACAGAAAAGGTTTGGTTGAAGGCATTGCTGCTAATGGGGGTCTCACCAATACGTTTGCCAACAAAGACATAAAATGTTAGATTATTTAGATAATAAATAAATAAAAAACTAGATGAATTGTTTAAATGGGTTCTCTTATTCTATTGAAAGTCTGATCAATGATTTGACCACATTTATATAAAAATTCATTCACTTGCTTTGGAAACTGTTGTAGTGCAACAGTTAAGACAGGATATAGCTTCTTCTAAAAAATAATAGGGAATATTCTCTAAGCTCTATTATTATATGTTATTGCATTTTGCTGTGAGCAGTGAGAACATACATGCACACCTAATGATTTTTAAACCACCATCAAGAGGATGGGAAGGAGCAGCAGCAGTAGTCTGACCACAACACACAACCAGACTCTGTAAATAACATTTAATGAGTGCAATAATAATAATGTCTTTATTTATATTTTTAAATCTTACAAATCTTACAAATAAATGTATTATTATTTGTTTATTAATTAATGGGGTATACTTAATTAGTAATTGATCAATCAAGTGATACTGGTGTGTTGATCTATGACTGCAGTGTATTAGTGCTCACAGTTAACATTATAGGACTTACTACTGTGTAAGTATAATCAGGTATAATCTATTATTATATTCTACAGTTAATTGCAGCGGAAGGGCCTCAGTCAGCCCACTGTATCACAATGCATGCACCCCATATTTGTGTGTGTGTGTGTGTGTGTGTGTGTGTGCGCACCCTTGTGCACTTGTGTGTTCTTGCTGCATCTCAGCAGCACTGCCTAATATGGCGGTGTGTTCGGAGCAGACTGAGCAGAGCAGTTATCCACTTTAACCACTATCACAGTCCACACAGACACCTCCACCACCATTCATCAGCTCGGAGGAACGCAAACACGAGAGAGACAGCGATAGAGAGAGAGAGGGAGGGAGGGAGGGAGAGAGAGAGAGAGAGAGAGAGAGAGATAGTGTGCCCTCAGTGTGACTCTAAAAATCTATTCTATATGAAGCTGCTGTACATATTAGGAGAGAAGTGTGCGCCCCTCACAGCCTGAGGGACCACCCGATGGAAATAGTCGTCAATTCTAGCTGTTAATTATTTGGAATACCTATAAACTCTTTCAACTTTTTATTTTATTGAGTAATAAAACAAGAGAGAAAGAAAGAGAGATCAGCGAAGAAAAAAACAAAAAGAGGTAAATAACTAGAGAGAGTAAAAGAGTATAGGAAAGAAAACTGGAGAGAGAGAGAGAGAGAGAGAGAGAGAGAGAGAGAGAGAGAGACGGAATACATGTTTAGTTGGTCAGTGAGTTGTTCTGGACGGCTCTTATCTTATCTTGTTGCTCTCTTTGTAAGACATGCACTCCAGGAATCACCCCACACACTGGAGACCAGTCTCACTTTATCTGCTCACTGTAGGGAGTGTGTGTGTGAGTAAGAGTTTGTGTGTGTGTGTGTGTGTGTGTGTCTTTGTGTGTATTCAACTCTGTATTAGATGTGTATTAGATGTTCTTATCCAGAGTGAGTTACAGTGTAATTATATTATAGAAGTGGGTGAATGTGGCGCTGGGGTTGCTCACATGACTCCTTCATAAAGTCTGTAAAGAGAGTTTTTTTTTTGTGTGGTCACTGGAGCCACTCTAGACCGTTCAACACGCAACACTATCCCTCACTTTTTTCCCTTTTCTGCTTACTGCCCACTAACAGCACCACCATCCCAGTCTGAGAGAGAGAGAGAGGCAGAGTAAAATAATCATAACACACTAAGTGACTTATTACTTTTATAACACATGGGTGCACATGCAATATGATGGATTACACCACATGATCAATAAGTAATTTAATAATACCACTAAACAGTTCTTCCACTGGCAGTGTAGATCATTAACAGTAGGCTGTGGTTGCTGAGGTGTATTTCGTGAACAACAGAACAGCAGGTGCAGTTATTCTGATTGTCGTGTGTTTGTGTATGTAGTGTTTTAGATCTAGAACTTTCTGTGTGTGTGTGTGTGTGTGTTTTAAGGTTTGTGCTAAGGTTTGCATTAAGGTTATTGGTGGGGTTAGTGTTAGGGTTAGTGTTGAGGTTAGTGTTAGGGTTAGTGTTGCGGTTTGTGTTAGGGTTAGTATTGAGATTAATGTTGAGGTTTGTGTTAGGGTTAGTATTGAGATTAGTGTTAAGGTTTGTGCTAAGGTTTGCATTAAGGTTATTGTTAGGGTTAGCGTTGAGGTTTGTGTTAAGGTTAGTGTTGAGGTTTGTGTTAGGGTTAGTGTTGAGGTTTGTTTTATGGTTAGTATTGAGATTAGTTTTAAGGTTTGTGCTAAGGTTCGCATTAAGGTTATTGTTGGGGTTAGTGTTAGGGTTAGTGTTGAGGTTTGTGTTAGGGTTAGTTTTAAGGTTTGTGCTAAGGTTTGCATTAAGGTTATTGTTAGGGTTAGTGTTGAGGTTAGTGTTAGGGTTAGTGTTGAGGTTTGTGTTAGGGTTAGTATTGAGATTAGTGTTAAGATTTGTGCTAAGGTTTGCATTAAGGTTATTGTTGGGGTTAGTGTTAGGGTTTGTGTTAAGGTTAGTGTTGAGGTTTGTGTTAGGGTTAGTGTTGAGGTTTGTGTTGAGGTTTGTGTTAGGGTTAGTATAGAGATTAGTGTTAAGGTTTGTGTTAGGGTTAGTATTAAGGTTTGTGCTAAGGTTTGCATTAAGGTTATTGTTAGGGTTAGCGTTGAGGTTTGTGTTAGGGTTGGTGTTGAGGTTAGCGTTAGTGTTGAGGTTTGTGTAAGTCTGCAGGAAATGAATGGAAGTCTATGTAAGGGCCCTGCAGAAACGTGTTTGTTATTATCACAGGTGGAACAATAGTAATAATAATAATAATAATAATAATAATAATAATAATAATAATAATAATAATTGGTGTTGGATTTGAAGGCTTGAATAGGTCAAGCACTGTGTTGTCTAGTTGAGAAAGCTGTGTGTATATAGCTAACTAAACTATAGCCTGCAAGCACAGCTGGGGGATTAACCCAGTACATTTCAGGAACATTCTTTGTTGTTCTGTTATGTAGAAGAAGTCTCGTTAGTCAGTTAGCACTAGCTTTTGCTTGGCATCATGAACAAATGCAGATCAACACAGCTTTCCCCAACACACCAATATAAACTGCCGAGAAAATAACAGTCTAGTACCCCTGGACTCCCCGACCCCCCCACCTCCTAACTTTCTCAGTGAGATATATATAGATTTGTTATAATGAGGTTCTAACATGATTTGTATCTGTTTACACAGCAGATAAGCTGTAGTTGTCTAAGTGTGTTCTAATTGTATTTGTTTCCTCTCTCTCTCTCTCCTTCTCTCATTCTCTATCTCTTTCTCCAGCGGACTTTGGGGATTTCACTCAGTATCTGTCTCAGGACTTCCTCAGGGAGTACGTGCTGTTCCCCGTGGTGAGTTTATCTCTGTGTTTGTAGCTGTGAAGAAGCAGCCTGGGGCTGTACATTCCTCTCGCTCTGTTCTTTCAACATACCTGTGTGTCAGGTAAACACATTAGAAAATGAAGAGCTCATTCCACAAAGAGAGAGAGGGAGAGAGAGAGAGAGAGAGAGAGAGAGAGAGAGAGAGAGAGTTTAAAGCACTCCAAAGGTAACATGTTATCATTGCTGTCCAAAGAAAAACAAATATCTCTAAAACGACAGCTTTGCAGGAGAGTCTTTAGTTTCAGGGCAAGTCGATGAAACCGGGGTTTCTTCTATGCTGTTTTGGAGCATTTCTATTGGTCTATTAAACCATGTTCAGTATACGGCAGCTGTCGTGTTCTAATTATATAGAAAATTAAGATGCACACGTTTTTCTATAGACAGCCACAATATCTTGGGAGTCTATTAAGGTCTTGTCATCGTTTCAGTACACTGTACGGCCAAATGTATGTGGACACCTGATTGGCCCACCTAGTTGAACTTCTTGGACATGTAATTCCAAAACCATGAGCAATAATGTGGAACTGCTCCCCTATCACAGCCTCCGACTCTGAGATTTTGGAGCGCATCATTCAATCCAAAGAGCATTTGAGAGGTCTGGCACTGATGTTGGACGATAAGGTCGTCTGGCTCACAGTCGATGTACCAGTTCTTCAAGGAGGTGTGCAGAGGGTTGAAGTTAGGGCTCTGGAGTTCCTACACCAGACTTATGAAGCCATGTCACAGTAACTGCTGGAACAAAGTTAAAAACATAGAATTGTGGACACTTCCATTTCACAGTAATAGCACCTACAGTTGACTGGGGCAGATCTAGCAGAGTGGAAATGTCTTGGATTATGATGAAGGTGGCATCCTATATGAGTGACGTGAGGGTTGTACTGGAGAGCTCAGTGCTTTTAATGGTCACTGGCCCTGTTACAGGATTCTACTTTTACCACAAGTTCAAGATGTCATGAATATGTGCTTGATTTTATTCACCTTTTAGCAGTGGGTGTGCCTGAAACAGCTGAACTTAATAATTAAGAGGGTGACTACATATTTCTGGCCATATTATGTAAATAAATTCTGGAATAATTAGTAGCTGTACAGTAAACAATTAAATAAGACATTGTTGTGTACATTCTTGTGATACTAGCGTATACATTTGATCCAGACTGTTCTTTAAAAGATCATACCTTATGTTTTTAAGAACCGACCTCATATGTTCTCATATGTTTAATGTATATGTTTTCAATGGCCTCTTTTCTAGAATTGGCCTCATGTGGACGAGGCGCTGGAGGACTGGACTCAGAAAGTGGCTGAAGAACACAAGAGTCACTAGTAAGCACCCCACCTCATACACAGTCTGACATGGATCAGATGAGCATTACTGATTCCAAGATATGGTCCATTTGGAATTCTTTGTGGCTGTGATGTCACAACCATAAACACATATACATTCATCCACCTGATAAGCCTACAGCAGTGTAAACCCGTCCTGTAGTACTGAAGTGACTCCCCTGAGAGCATTTCATTTCAGAATAAATTCTTATCTCAAAACTAACATTCTCAGGCATCTGGCAGTGTATTCACAACCATTTCATGTAAAGGGGCTTCCCTAAGGGGGCTTGAGGCAGATGTCTTGTTCTGATCACCACTGCTGCAAACAATTCTGCCTCTGGAACCATTTGAGTTATACAGGATTTGCAGGATATGCAGTTTATGAATCGTGGAGGAATTTCCCTTCCCCTTGCACACAATCGTTATAAACATATGAAGGACGAGTTTTCTGATTGTGTGTGTTCCAGTCGGATGCAGCCTGCAGAAGCCGAGCTGCTGTACATCAAGGAGGCGGAGAAGCTGGATGGCTTTGGGCAGGAGAGCTTTGCTGCTAAAGTAAGGACCAACATGAAAATATACTCACAGAAACACAATGTGCGGTTCTTAGTTCACCTACAACTTCCTGTTTTGGCTCCAGGACAACTACACCAATGACATCTTCATCGGCGTGTCCTTCATTGGAGTCTTTGTCAAGCACAGGAACGGGAGGTCCATCATGCTGCACCGGTGAGATTCACCATTGACCCTTTTCTTTCCTTATTATATCACTGCATGCTCTCAACTGTAATGCACCACTGAATATGTAATGTAATAAAAGATAATAGAACATAAATAATTGAAAACTTGGTTCAGTGAAGATCGAGAGCCAGGCCTGTTTTTCATTCTGGGATTTCTTTCTTACGAATTAAATCCCTGTCTTGCAGGTAAACAGTAAACATCTTCTAAGTAAACTCCCAGTAACGTTCCTGGCCAACATATTTTACCATATTTCTCTCCTCTCCATGTAAACTGGGAGATCCTAATCTTGGGTAATGCCCACGTAAGCATTCCCCTGACCAATCATAAGGCTGATGTCTCTCTGGCCCCGCCCACACAAAACAGATGCAGAACAGTTAAACAGTTAAACCAGCATAACCAAAAGCTAACAAGTGAGACCCTCTGTCTGTAGCCCCTATCCGTTCATTCCTTTATCTATACACCAACATTGTTTATTCATCTGTTCATTCCTTTATCATCACTACCATTCTTCCTTTATTCATTCGTTGATGTATCCATACAACAACATTGTTCCTTCATTTATTTATATATACAACAACATTGTTCCTTCATCTATTCATTGCTTTATCCATACACCAACATTGTTCCTTCATCTATTCATTGCTTTACCCATGCACCAACATTGTTTCTTCATTCCTTTATCCATACACCAACATTGTTTCTTCATTCTTTTATCCATACACCAACATTGTTCCTTCATCTGTTCATTCCTTTATCATCACTACCATTTTTCCTTTCGTCATTTGTTGACGTATCCATACACCAACATTGTTCCTTCATTCATTCATTGCTTCATCTATACACCAACATAGTTCCTTCATTCCTTTACCCATACACCAACACTGTTCCTTCATTCCTTTACCCATACACCAACATTGTTCCTTCATTCCTTTACCCATAAACCAACACTGTTCCTTCATTCCTTTACCCATACACCAACATTGTTCCTTCATTCATTCATTGCTTCATCTATACACCAACATTGTTCCTTCATTCCTTTACCCATACACCAACACTGTTCCTTCATTCCTTTACCCATACACCAACATTGTTCCTTCATTCCTTTACCCATACACCAACATTGTTTTTTCATTCATTCATTGCTTCATCTATACACCAACATTGTTCCTTCATTCCTTTACCCATACACCAACACTGTTCCTTCATTCCTTTACCCATACACCAACATTGTTCCTTCATCCAGTCATTGCTTCATCTATACACCAACATTGTTCCTTCATTCCTTTACCCATACACCAACACTGTTCCTTCATTCCTTTACCCATACACCAACACTGTTCCTTCATTCCTTTACCTATACACCAACACTGTTCTTTTATTCCTTTACCCATACACCAACACTGTTCCTTCATTCCTTTACCCATACACCAACATTGTTTCTTCATCCATTCATTGCTTTATCTATACACCAACATTGTTCCTTCATTCCTTTACCCATACACCAACATTGTTCCTTCATCCATTCATTGCTTTACCCATACACCAACATTGTTCCTTCATTCCTTTACCCATACACCAACATTGTTCCTTCATTCATTCATTGCTTCATCTATACACCAACATTGTTCCTTCATTCCTTTACCCATACACCAACACTGTTCCTTCATTCCTTTACCCATACACCAACATTGTTCCTTCATTCCTTTACCCATACACCAACATTGTTCCTTCATCCGTTCCTTTCTTTATCCATACACCTGCATTGTTAATTAATTCATTCATTTATTTATTCATTCATTCATTCATTCACCCTTTGCTTTGATGCTCCATCTTGCATTTGTTCTTCTACCGGTTCTGCTCATCAGCTCTTGCTTTGTTTCATTCATCTGTAAATGTATTCATCCTTCACATGCTGCTTAGTCCATCCATCTTTTTGTTAGTTTGTCTCGTCATTTGCACATCTATTCATTCATTCATTCCTTTCATATGTATCTGTTTGCTTTTTCATCTGTCTGTCCATCTGCATCTGACTTTTTGAGCATAGAGCCCTGTTTCATTATATATATACATATATATACAAACATTATTAATATTTACTCTGCATTTATAACAGCCCTTTGATGCAAAACAAAGTATTTCTGAGTAAACCAGTGCAGTGGTTTGAGTTTGTATGGTGTGGTATGCACTGCTTGCTGAACTAACTACTCAGCGTATTGTTTACTCTGTGACCTAAATGCAATTGATCCACTGCACAAAGGGGGCTCCTAGCGCCGAGACATACACCAGGTATACAACAGCGTGTTCAGAATTCAGTTTTGTTTGTTTGAAACATAACCGCATGCCTAAATCTGTAGTCATTTTCCTCCGACTTGCAGGCAATTGGACTGCACGTTACCTTGAAGGTTCACTGGGTGACTCTGCTTGGGGGTGCAGTCTGTAAACCTAGCGAGGCTACTTGGGATGCAGACTTCAGCAGAATTCATGAGTTGTTGTAAAATTAGACAACAGTTTCAGTGTACTAAATACGTTCTTTATGTGTAAATGTGATTTTAATGTAAGTATCAGCTGTGGAACTGAGTTGAAATCTCCTGTCTGTACGGTTATATACTCTTTTATGTGCTTGCAGCCTCGCAAATTAGCCAAATGACTATATCTGGCCATCCCAGAATGAAGGTTCAGAGTCCAGAGATTTAGATGGGGCATAGGCCTCTCAGGCTCAAAGGGGTCAAGGCCTTGAGAATCGCTGAAACATTTGAACATTGCTAATCCTGCTTCAATCAAGTTAGCCATTTAAACTGTGAAGCCTCCGAGCAGAGCAGCATTACTCTCCATTCATTTCAAGGTGTAGGGTTATTACAGTGGTCCACAGTGTAAAGCAATAGTTCAGCAAACGTGCACAACTTTCCACATAACCCACCTGTAGCTGATTGTCTAAGAGGTTTGCTACTTTAGTTATTGTTATGTAGCTATTAGCACCGATTAGCTCTGTGCCTGAACCATCATACATCAAGTCAGGCTTCAAGGTGGCTGCCGCTGTTGTTTTAGACATGCAGGGTACATGAGTCTGTGTTTATAGATAGCTGTGCTAATCTGTAGGAATGTGCTCAAGGCTGTGTAGCTAATCTGAGATTCGGAAGGTCACGCTGACCAGCACCTCTCGTTTCCTCTGTTTTAGGTGGAAGGACATCGGCACCATTGGGCACAACAAGTCGGCCATCACCGTGGAGATAACCAGCAAAGACGACACCATCATGTTCCACACAGTGAGTGTTTAGACTACACGCTCGCCAAGGTCTTCCCACGGGAAACGCTGTGCTGTGGAACGTTCTGATCTGAAAAACAAAGGTGGTGGAAAAAAACAGTGAGCTGTATAAACTGTGAGCTTTATACTTTCAATGAGTTGCAGCTTCGCACTATGCAGCCTCTGGAAATGTTAGCAGTGTAGGTAACGGGTTTTCAAGTGAAATAACTTGTGGGGAACCATTAAGGCCCAATATGGCTTATTGATTACTTTGAAATGTAAAAATTGACATTTTACTTAATATTTTTATGACATAGTCATCATGCTGTTTTTAAACCCTTGAAGCATTGTAGTAATGCTCTTATTTCATTGTCCAGCTTAGTGTTGAAATCTTGTAATGTAAAGTTTTCCAGTCAGAAATTTTATCTCTCTCAGACGTTAGACCTTATGGCTAGACATCAATACCAACATAATTAGGATGTAAAAGACATATTAACCAATCAACTTATTGATTTTGTAATGGGGGACTAATTTAGTGAGATTCAAAAATGTCTCTCTAGGCCAGAGGTCACTAATAGGCGGGCCGCGGGCCGGATCCTGACCCAGATGTTGTCCAATGTGGACCCAAACCGATAAACTATTGAGAATGATTTAAATAAGACTGTGTTTATTTTAAGCGGCGGAGCTTTTCTCGTCTATACGGCATACGGGCTTTGCGGTGCAGTGAACTCAGAGACCAAATGCATGCACTGTAAGATAACCGAAGGCTCACATCAGTGCCCATTGGCATATGCGGCACGTGCGCACAGGCGAGGTACAAAGCGAGGAGCAGCAGCCGGAGACTAAAGCGAGTCAGAAAGAATAACGTGTTCTAAAAACAGAAAAGTTTAATGTTGCCCTTCTTTTAATTCAGCATTCAAACAGTAAATATACTGAAATATACTGAACAGTATTTGTAATAGGTGTTTCTTTCAGTTGCTGATGGTATAAGATGCTGATACTAAGTAACTTAAATATACAGGATATGACACTGAATCATAACACAAGTTAGAAATTATGACGGTTCGGACCTTGGCCTGAGGAAATCTCCTTTAACTGGACCTTACCTAATTCTAATTAAACCACCCCTTGCTCTAGGCTTTCTGGAAGTCCTAGAGACATCACTGATGGAATACAAGCTGTAGTCCAACCCGGTTTTAGTTGGTTTTCAGACATGAAAATAAAACATTTTGTTAAATTGATGCTAATGTCAGTTACAAGCTTCTGCTTAAACATATGGAATGTCTTAATCAAGCTTCAAATGCCCATATGTAATGTAGAAGAGACAACATACTACTAGAATTTCCTAGACGCACTGGCAGAAAGTAACATTTTTTGTTTTTTTATCAAGTTGTGAGTTTTGATATAAATGACCCGAACCGAAGAGCTAGCCCAGATAGTAGTGGTTCATTCATATGGAAGAAAAATGCCCAATATACATGTGCAGTAGATGACATTCTTGAAAATATATGTGCTAAATATGTGTTAAACATATCTAGGGTCTCCATTTTTTGTGCAATTTTAAGTTTTTTGTATAATTTGAGCTGAGCATTAGTTCTTTATATGCTGTGAACGTTTTAAATCTTTACATTGAAAGTATTTGCTATATATGATGTGCTATTTTGGAGACTCTTTCATTAGACAACACATATATTTAACTGTACTGTATTGAACATTTAAACAGATGCCAATATATTTAATTACTTTCACATGAGTAGATGTAATAAATATAATAGTGGCAATTTTAATATATATACATATATGGAAATATATTGCAAACTTCACACATACTTTGAAAATGAACTGAAAGCCTATGCATATGGGCGAAACAGAAAATTGTTATGGACTCATTTTCTTTATTATGTGAAATGCATTTCAATTACATTGTATGCCATTCCAACAGCCTAAAACAGTGTAAGCCAAATGTATGAGAGAATGAAAAACATACCATTGGCAAATGTACATTGAAGATGGCACGAGCAAGTTAAATTGGGCTATCAATAAAATTCAGCATAAGTACATGAAACCATATTTGACAAATACTCTTTGGTGGGTTTTACTAGTACACTATTGTTCTGAAGCCGTTGTTGGTCTTTCTCTTTGCCGTCAGGAGGATATGGAGATGGCCAAATACATTGCACGCCTCTTCACTGCCCGACACAAGTTCTACAAACAGAACAAAATCTGTGCAGAGTGAGTCCACTGCTACCTCTTCACTCTCACTCTCTTTCTTTCTTCTCTCTGTCACTCGTCTTCTTCAAACCTGAGTAGCCAAACCTGAGTAGCTTTGGATTTGGTGTACGTTTTCTTTTGTTCATCTCATTCTTGTACATATACTCTGTAAGCAGTGCTGCCCCCGGTGGCAGGATAGCAAAACTCTGTGTAACTGTGGTCTCACTTTCTCATGTTTTCCTGCAGACCAACCCACTCTCCTGTCACCATACGGAGAAGATCCACCTGGAACAGGCTGGTATGGCCCCTTCATCAGTTTTTTTTTAATCGTGGAACTTCACCCCCCATTGCCCATGACACCGTGAAGCACAAGCCTGCTATTTGGCATGACGTGTAGAAGGAAGCGGTCTTGAATACTGAGTCACGACATAAACAGTCCCTCAGGAAACACCGCGGAGCATCTGTGGCTACTGTTTGCTAGACTGGAACAACAAAGCTTTGATTGATGTTGAACCAGTGCAAAACCCAGAAGTTCATATAGCCAATCAGAATGCAGAATCCTGACAGTGTGGCCAGATTAACACACTAAAGAGACACTAAAGAGATCAGACTCTCCGTCTACATGTGGGCAGTCTGTGGCTAAGTCTCCCAAATACTTAGCTCTGGCTATCCAGCTACTGGTAACATGAGAACTGTTGGAATAACTGCTGGAGCCTAGCGTTAGCCTGCCAGGTCATTATACTAAGTTTTTAGAGAGTAAAAGTAGAGTAGAAGACCAAATTGGGGTCACTGATTGGTCAGAATGATATGCTATGTAAAAATTCTTAGTTGCTAAAAGATAATCAAATGTATAGCACATGCAATTTTGTCCAGCGTTAACTAGTTACGTGAAACTTGCTTCAAGTTTTATTTTGTGCCATACTCAAACCTCTTCTCTTCTCACACGAGCACTGCCACGTCACCTCGCTTCCCCAGCTTTACATTCGGCCTCCAGACACACCATTGTTCCCGCTCAGAGCACAATATGCAGTTCTCCTGATGGTCATTTTTAGCAGCTGACCATTCAAAGCCTAGCATTATTGAGTGGTTCCATGGAATTTCCATGTCCACCCCAAACTTGGCACATAGTCAGCCTTTAAAGACTGATCTGAGGTCTGTGCATGAACCCCAGATATACTCATTCATGTATTTGTTGACTTATTAAGATTGATGCCAACATTGCTACCAATGAATGAATGCAAATTGGCTTTATTCGCTTGACATGAAATGCTAACTGATAGCAGCTAGTTTATATTACTTGTTAGCCATATTAGCATGCTTGGTGAGCTGTCAATTTAAACATATCCCACTGAAGCCACAACACATTTAGTGCACATAACAGCAAGCACTCTCTGTTGAAGTACTAATTAGAGAAATTTTAGTTTATTGACAGTAGTAATACAGAAACCTTGAGTTTTTTTGTTATTTTTTTATTTGAAAACTGCTTGGCTTTAAAATAGTTTACTTTTAATTAACGTACCTCACCAGTTTCACCCAGTTTCCGCTGATACTGATACCAATAACCAGTCAGATTGTGCTGTAACACATTAGAATTTAATCATATCAGCGGCAGATTGGTGCCGCAATGTCAAAGAATGTAAGAGAATGAACAAAAGCTCTGAAGTCCGTGGCCCTGGGCAGTGTGTCGAGTTTTCCTGAAGGGACTTTGGTAAGCCTCTATATAAAGCAGCCTCTTATTCCCTCCCTATGCATCCAACAATGCAGCTAAAACAGGCACAATGGCCCTCTCTGCACTGGGCTGCCCGTATACACTGGGGACCCTTTAACTTTTAGCGTGTGTGTGGGTGGGCAAGTAGTTGTGCGTTCAAAGGGTGTGTTCAAAGAGAATGGAATAGATGAATGCATGATGAAAATAATTCAATGGGTAATTACCTCATTTCACCTTGAAGAAAGTCAAGCATTGAATTTCTTACATTCAAACGTTTGCATTTCTAAATGTTTTCCTCACTAACTCTTTCTTCCTTTCTTCTCGCTCCGTCCTTCAGCCTAGACCGCAGTCCTGTATTCTGCACTCCCAGTATGCCGATCACTATCAGGACACGCAGAGCTCGCAAGGTAATCGCACCGTCCCACACCCACACACAGCACCAAACATTGCTGGAAAATGCATTTACGGCTATCTCGGGCTCTTAAACTTTGACCTGTGTTGTCAAGGGCAGATTTAGTGATTCTGGGGCCGTAGGCAAAAAACAGGAATGGGCCCACCCTGGAATTTAAATGAGAGGGTTGCTGACTGACACAACCTTCTAGATCGCTAATAGCCATATCTTGGTGTGTGACATCCCCTTAAAACCAGTGGATATATGTAATATTTAAAACTGTACTTATTTCTATATATCTTCATTCTAATGAGCTTAATCTTATCAGGCAAACAGTAAAGGTGTACTAAGTATAACAGTATGCAGTCATTTTTCCAATGAACTATAAATTACTGATATATTTCATCATCATGTTTCTCTCATCTCAACTGGGAGATCCTAACCTGGGGAAATGCATCCGTAAGCATTTTCCTGACCAATCATGAGGCTGATGTTTCTGGCTCCACCCACATAAAACAGTTTCAGATTTAGAGGAACTACAAGGAACTAAGTATAATCAACAGCTAGACCACCTTTCTGTAGCCCCGTTTATTCTTTTATCCATTACCAACATTCTTCATTCATCCAGTTTTTCCTTTATCCATACCCTATCATTGATCTTTCATTCGATGATTCCTTTATCCATACACCAACATTGCTCCTTTATTCGTTCATTCCTTTATCCATACACCAACATTGCTCCTTCATTTGTTCATTCCTTTATCCATACACCCACATTGCTCCTTCATTTGTTCATTCCTTTATCCATACACCAACATTGCTCCTTCATCCCTTTTTATCTGCTTCATCTGTTCATTCCTTTATGCATACACCTACATTACATTAACCAACATCAACATTCTTCCTTCATTCATTTATTCCTTTATCCATACACCAACGTTGTTTGGTGGACCGTCCAACTGCCTGCACCTCTGTTCACCTGTTCTATCGCGGTAAACATGTCTGTTTATCTGTGACCTTTGTCTGGTTACTGTCACAGAAAAGCTGGATGATAATTTTAGGTCTACATGAGGGAGGAAATGGGGATATAGCTAATACAGCTGAGTGCTGTATTCTTATGACTGACATTATAAGACTGCCAACCTTACAGAAATACCAGGAGTAAAAAAAATGGACACTCATGTGACATCATTCCAATGCACAGAACCTTTAGCTTGTTATACCTGTAGCAGTGTTCTTAATCCAGCCTTCTTAACGAGCTTGTAAGTCAGAGGACCCAGTGCTGTTCAGTTTGAAAATAAATCAGGTTTAGAAACATTTTAACCTTAATCCATTTCACAGTCTAGCACCTGGAATTGCTAATATGGGCATAACATAGACTGCCGAATGATGCACAACTACAGAGGTGTTTTATCGTCCATAACAGTGTTGTGTTTAGATTAGAAGTGTTTCTCACTTTCTCTATTAAGGTGCTCAGACTGAAAAGTCAGCTTGTTCTCTCACTTCATGCTGAATCTCATCCGATTTTACGAAAGTGATCATACCCAAAACAGTGTTTACCTGACTATGGGCCTTAGTCTGCTTGTTACAGGGTGTTGTAGTACATAAAACATTTATATTCTTATGAACAGAAGCTATAATGTGATATGAATCCTGACGTTATGAAGTTATATACTTTTATTTTATAAAGTGTTACGCATGTCACTATAACTACATATATATTAGCTTATAACAAGCATTAAAATGCATTATGTATATACCACATAACACTTTATAAATGCATTATATAATGCATTATAAACACAGGTGTTAATGAATATACCACACAAATCGGACGGAATTACTATGATTACTAAAACAGATGTAAATAGATTTATACCGTTAGGAGACAGTGAATATACAGTTTACACTCTCTCGAAAATGACGTGTCTGTGTTGCGTATTGTGCTGTCCTGTTCTGAGTCACCCTGTATGATCTAATTCTAGCCTGTGACTGCAGGTTTCAGGTCAAAACACTCATCAAGTTATTCATTCTTAAGGTGATGTTTCTCAGGAGGTTAAATGTAAGATAATCCACGTTAAGAAAGTAGAAATCAATGGACTAACAGCCACCTGGAAGACCACCAAAAACAGTCCCCATCATGAAAATAGCAAATAAAGCTTTCATCTTTTCATTAAACTCTACTCTTGCATCTAATCTGAAAACATCCAGAGTTGTTTCTGTCCATCCTTCCACTGTGAGAAGACCCTCAACGCTGGGGGTCTGAAAGGTAGTAGTTGTTTAAGAAGCTCCTCGCTGAAAAAAGCAGATACGTCATACAAAGAACCCGTCCTTGTTCTCAGAACAATGGACTGGCCACACAGTCCAGGATGGTGAGAAACAGAAAATGTTAAATCAACGTCTGACTGAACTTTGGAGGTGTGGAGAACGACCCATGCGCATTCCAGGTTTTTTCACCAGCTTCTTCTTTGAAGCTTTTTTGTTTAAGTTTCTACGTGCCATTTTAAATGGTGCAGCAGTTTGCCTACATTTTGGCACCCCAGATTTTATTGGAGTGTCTCCGTTCCAACTTAAATGATACAGCAGTCACATTCCAGCAGGTGAGCTACTTGTTTGAGTTTCTCGATTCCACCTTAAAAGGTGCAGCAATTAGGCTACATTTTGGCACCTCAGCTTTTTGTTTGAGTGTCTCCGTTCCACCTTAAATGGTGCAGCAATTACATTCCAGCAGGTGAGCTTCTTATTTGTAATGTCATGTTCCACCTTAACTGGTGCAGCAGTTAGGCTACATTTTGGCACCTGAGCTTTTTCTTGGAGTTTCTTAATTCCGCCTTAAATGATACAGCAGTTACATTCCAGCAGGTGACCTTCTTGTTTGAATTTTCATGTTCCCCATAAATGGTTCAGCACTTAGGCTACATTTTGGCACATCAGCTTTTTGTTTGAGTGTATCCGTTCCACCTTAAATGGTGTAGCAATTACATTCCAGCAGGTGACCTTCTTGTTTGCATTTTCACGTTCCACCTTATACAGCAGTTTGGCTACATTTTGGTGCCTCAGCTTTCTATTGGAGTTTTTCGTTCCTCCTTAAATGATACAGCAGTCACTTTCCAGCAGGTGAGCTACTTGTTTGAATTTTTATGTTCCACCTTAAATGGTGCAGCAGACACTAGAATGGAGGTCACCTATCTCAATTCTCTCCACCATTGAAACACCTCACTGACGGTAACTGTTTTTTACCTGATCCAAGAACATCTTTCTCAGGCTTTGTTCTTCAGATCTTCTTCTCTGTGATTGTTTCTCACCCATCTCTCCTTCTTGACAATGCATGGAGTTCATCATATACCCCCAACATAGACCCAGTGTGCGGACGGAACAGGCAGCTATTGGACAGCAAGGAAGCATTAACTGAATTTAACCAAACGTCTATACTGCAACCTTAATGGCTATATTCAGCGGTGGTCTCTGATGTTCACGCAGTACTGTACATCTGTCATTTTCTGCTATAGTTACAGTATCCTCCCTTACATAACCCCCCCCCCCCCCCCCCAAAACACACGCACACACACGTTCTTACACCTTGAAGTCAGCTCTATAATTATTTTGTTTTTGAACTGTCTGTCGCTAAAGGCAATTAACACACACACACATACACACACAGAACTCAGACAAACTAGCTACTTAACATGATGAAGGGGCGCAGAGCCTAAGAGGCAAATTAATGAGGTCTGCAGTTGACTGGAGGACAGGATCTAAAGAAGTGCCAAAGCCTGTTATTGGTTTGTTGTGGTTTGCAGGAACTGCACGAGTGTCTTTTATTTGATTTGTGGCTTCATTAATTTCTACACTTAAACAGATCTGAAAGTGCCCTACACTTTTAATTCAGCCATCAATGCTCCATCTGGCTCATAGTACATGTTAATGATGCCTGGCTTACCTGAAGCTAAGTGAGTGAGTCTGGTAAGTTATTAAATGTCTTATAATTTATGATGACCTGCAGTCACTGAACACTTTATTAGGTTCATCTCTGCCTGGTATCTCTACAATCTCTGTCTATGTTTATCAGCTCCGCTTACCATATAGAAGCACTTTGTAGTTCATCTGTTTCTCTGCATGCTTTGTGGTTCTTCAATGGTCAGGACCACCACAGAGCAGGTATTATTAGGGAGGTGGATCATTCTCAGCTCTGTGAGGTGGTGCGTTAGTGTGTAGTCTTTGTGTCTGAGAGCAGTCCACCAACCAGCAACATCCAACCAACAGCATGCTGTGGGCAGCGTCCTGTGACCACTAATGACTAGAGCAGAGGTCACCAATAGGCGGATCGCGGTCCGGTTCCAGACCCAGGCGTCGTCCAATGCGGAACCAAACCGATAAACTACTGAGAAGGTTTTGATTCTGACAATATTATTATTATTATTATTTATATTACAATTTTAAGCGGCAGAGCTTTTCTTGTCTTTACGGTATACAGGCTTTGTGGCACAGTAAACTCACAGACCAGTAGCAAGTGTTGTAAGATCACCAAAGGCACTCCTCAGCCAATCAGATCTGCACATATACAGGCGAGGTACGAAGCTAGAAGCAGCAGTCGGAGAATAGCGAGTTGGAGAATAAAGCAAGTCAGAGAGAATGACGGGCTCTAGATAAAGAAATGTTGATGGCGAAAACTGGCTTTTTAACCAGGAATGGACCAAGAGTTCAAGATGTGAAGTTGTGTTAAGAAGAAGACGCACACTTTATTTACTTTTTTTATAAATTTAATTTTCTATAAATTATGATTTTTTCGAAAGCATTCTTTTTTTTGATGTAGGCCTTGTTTTCACTTGAAATGATCAAAAATTATTTAAAAAAGCATTTATTTGAAGTTTTATAAATAATTCATTCAGTTTAGTATTTAACATAATAAATACTGTTGAAATATACTGAATGATATTTGTAATTTGTTTTGTTATTCATTTGCTGATGATATAAAACACTGATAGAATAACTAGGCTACTTCAGTATACAGGATATGGCACTAAATCCTAACACAAGTTAGAAATGACGATGGTCCGGACCTTGACCTGGGGAAATCTCCTGGACCTTTCTGAATTCGACTTAAATACCTATGTACTAGAGGATGACGAACTGAGCAGCAGATAAGCTATTGTCTCTGACTTTACATAATGTAGAACCAACAAGATCAGAGTGTCTCATAGTATCTAACAGATTGGAGTCGATTTGAATGTATATTAGTCCATATTTAGTCGCGATAGGGTTTTATTTTATGTAAACATACACAAAATTTCAGAGTACGTACTGAATAATAAGTCTTACTAACATGTCAACAATAAGAGTAATAAGCCTGCAGTTTAAGGGGTTACGTTTAAGGGGCTGTTTTAATTCACTTACACATTCATTTCATAGTAGTTACTGGTTAAAAAGTTTTAATAACAGACTAATAAGGTCCCAGTTTAAACAGCAATCCTGTTTTTATGTAGTCTTATTGTCTGTCTTGTTTCTGTCTACCAACAGACAGCATCTTCCACGATGACCCGTACTACAAGTCTGAGACGAGCCTGGTAGAGTTTGGCTTCCGGAATGGCCCGGTGCCCAACGGCAGCATGTGCAGCAGTCCGAGTGTGAGCTCCCTGAACCGCTCTCAAACATTTGTCCACTCCTCCCCTATGTCGTCCAACGTAAGCATTCCCGGCAGCGAGCTGATGCGTCCCGACTACATTCCCAGCCATCGGCACTCTGCCATCATCGCGCCGTCCTACCGGCCCACTCCAGAATATGATGCTGTGATGCGGCAGAAGCGCCGTCTCCTTCCGGCCACACCCTCCTCCGACTGCCACAGCCAATCACTGCGCAGCCTCAATATTAGCAATACGTACGCTTACCGGCAGCCTGAGGTGCTGGTATACAGCCAGCCGGAGATGAGGGAACGAGGGGTGTATCCTGGACCGTATGGAGGTGGAGGAGGCCCTCAACCTGGATATGGACCACCTACTGGCCCCTCCCCTTCCCATCCCGGAACAGGGGTCATCCAGCCTGTGACAGGTCAGCCGACTGCAGCCGGAAACGGCATCTCTCACACGGTCAGCACACCTGAACTCGCAAATACCAAGCAACAGGCGGTCAATGGAAGAGCTGGTGACCAGTCTTATGCTGCTCACATGTTGAGAAACCACCTGTCCAGGCCGCCACCACCATATCCAGCCTCCTTCAGGCCGGCCACAAGCACCCCGGACCTGGCCAGCAGCCACAGGCAGCGTTGCATGGGTGGCTCCAGCCCGGAGCTGGTGACGCGTAAGGTCCAGCTGTCTGTCAAGACCTTCCAGCCGGACAGCTCAGCCGTGGTGGACCTGCAGTCGCTGCAGGAGGTCAGCGAACCACTGACCGCGGCCAAGCGCCGCGCCGCATTGGCCAAGCGCCACAGCATGGAGGTGGTGGGAGGCATGCGGGCCATGGAGGCACTAGTCATGAAGGGGGCCAACGTAGTCCTACCTCGCAGAAACACGCTAAGAGAACAAGCCCCGTCTTCAGCTACGCCCCCACAGTCTCAGGCCCCTCCTCCTCAACCCTCGCAGCTGTCTGATATGGCTGTGCAGATGTCCAATCAGAAGTCGGAGCACCAGGCCCAGTCGTCATACCAGCATCAGAAGACGCTCTCCAACGTCACTATGCTGATCCACAGCAGCGAGAGCGAGGAAGACGAGGAAGAGGAGGAGGCCCCCGAGCTGGACGTTCAGATTCCGGGGTTAAATGAAGACATTAGTGCTCAGCTGCAAGCAGCGCTGGCCAACATCCCGAACAAGCCGCCACCTGAGTACCCGGGCCTGCGCTCCAGCGGCAGCAGCAGTGCCCTCAGACACCACAATCAGGTGCTCACCTAGCTACAGCTTTTAGACTCATGTTCATCCCCTGTTTAGTCTCTAGGACTTAATGAAAATTCAACACCTTAACAACTTTATCAACAGCTTAACATTGTGAAAGCTGCACATGTAAAAATTATAATAATTATAGTTATAATAATAATAATAATAACACCTCCTTCACAGCAAACAAACTTAAATATGCCAGGTTTTTCAAACGTTATTTCAAAAGTTCTGTGAAAATTAGTTTTGTTGGCATATTTTTTACCAATTATCTTCATGTAGATTGTTGATTTTAAAGTAGCCAAGAAAATGATATACAACAGTTGGGCTAGTATTGTTTTTGGCCCTACAACTTTGGTTTTGCTAGTAATACATTTGCTCGATTTTCACAAACAACATCATTTTCTCTTTAATGGATCAAACTGGAATCTTATATCTTAAAAGTCAGAAGTCTTGTTGCTGTTTTAAATAATATGAATCAAGTGAAAGTAAGAGGCAGCTAGTTATTTAGCACAATGTGCTGTATATGTGTTGGTGGTGTGAAAATCTCCTTACAGGCTTATATGTAATATAAGAAGTTAATTTCTCCTGTTATGTCAATGAGCTATGAGTGACAAATAGTAAAACAAAACTTTTGTTGGGGCTTCTAATTAAAAAATGCTGTTTTTAGTGCACATTTATGATTTATTTGCCTAATTTTAAATATTGGATAAAGTAAATATAAAATGTGTTTTATCACAGGCCACATTTTATGTTTTAATATTTGTCCCTAGTGTTTTAAATTCAGCATGTAAACATTAATTATGCACAACAGTATGCAGAAATGTGTTTACTACTTCAAACATGTGCATACACCATGTGGGACCTCGAAGGGTTAATTAACTTTAGTTAACTACTTGATACATCTCCTCTAGTCACGTATCAGTTGCAGTTGAAGTGGTTTTTATGCATATTCCATATCTGTGCATTAATCTATATTGTTAATATACAAATATAACACACTGTTGTTGTTGGTGGTGATAACTGGGTTAATGAGTTGTCTGTTGGTGCAGGATCGTAGCCGTGGTTCTCCAGAAGCAGCTCAGGGGCAGGTTCAAGACGAAGTCCAGGCGGGTGGACTCCGAGCTGGGCAGAACGCAGCAGGTGGCCCCCAGGTCAGCTTGAGCGGAGCCACTCTGGGGCCGTCCATCTCTGAACCTGACCTGACCAGTGTGAAGGAAAGAGTGAGGAAGGAGCCGGTGAAGGAGAGGCCTGTGTCTGAAATGTTCTCCATCGAGGACAGCATTGTGGAGAGGGAGATCGCACAGAGGGTGAGGGAGACTGTGTATGTGTGAGAAGCATAGTTGTGAGTGTTGTGAAATCGATGACATTGAGGCACAACATGATACATTTTTTGCTAAATAATTTTTTTGAATGTTTCAGATTTTTCAGTGTAGTATATGTGTTTGTGTGTGTGTTTGTACTATGTGTGTAATTTATGTGTGGTGTGTATTTGTAGTGTGTGTGTGTGTTGTAAACTGAATCTACAGATGCTAACTGTGATTTATGTGCATTTTAGAGTGTGGACTAATGCTAGATTTCCTGTAGTTTGTGTGTAGTTATGTGTGCATGTGTGCATGTGTAAGTGAGTAGAGTGTGTGTGGGTAATGTGTGTGTTAGTTTTAAGATGAATCTACAGGTGCTAACTGTGATTAATGTGGGTTTTGGAGTGTAGGGTAATGCTAGGTCTACTGTAGTGTGTGTGTGTATGTGTGTGTATAGTGTGTGTTAGTTTTAAGATGAATCTACAGGTGCTAACTGTAATTAATTTGCTTTTTGACTTTAGGTTAATACTAGGTATCCTATAGCGTGTGTTTAGTTATTGTGTGTGTGTGTGTAGTGTGTATAATGTGTTGTACGCTAACTGTACAGGTGCTAACTGTGATTAATGTGCTTTCGAATGTATGGTAATGCTAGGTCTGCTGTAGTGTGTGTGTAGAGTTTGTGTGTTAGCTAAGAGATGAATCTACAGGTGCTAACTGTGATTAATGTAGGTTTTGGAGTGTAGGGTAATGCTAGGCCTCCTGTAGTGTGTGTATGTAGAGTGTGTATAGAGTGTGTGTTAGTTGTGGGCTACAGGTGCCTACTGTGATTAATGTAGGTTTTGGAGTGTAGGGTAATGCTAGGCCTCCTGTAGTGTGTGTATGTAGAGTGTGTATAGAGTGTGTGTTAGTTGTGGGCTACAGGTGCTAACTGTGATTAATGTAGGTTTTGGAGTGTAGGGTAATGCTAGGCACCCTGTAGTGTGTGTATGTGTGTGTGTGTTAGTTGTGAGCTACAGGTGCTGTTAATGTAGGTTTTGGAGTGTAGTGTAATGCTAGGCCTCCTCTAGTGTGTATGTGTAGAGTGTGTGTTAGTTGTGAGCTAAATCTACAGGTGCTAACTGTGATTAATGTAGGTTTTGGAGTGTAGGGTAATGCTAGGCCTCCTCTAGTGTGTATGTGTAGAGTGTGTGTTAGTTGTGAGCAAAATCTACAGGTGCTAACTGTGATTAATGTAGGTTTTGGACTGTAGGGTAATGCTAGGCCTTCACTAGTGTGTGTGTGTGTGTGTGTGTGTGTACAGTGTGTGTGGAGTGTGTGTTAGTTGTGAGCTAAATCTAGAGGTGCTAACTGTGATTAATGTAGGTTTTGGAGTGTAGTGTAATGCTAGGCCTCCTCTAGTGTGTGTGTGTGTGTGTGTGTGTGTGTGTGTGTGTGTGTGTGTGTGTGTGTGTGTTAGTTGTGAGCTAAATCTACAGGTAATAACTGTGATTAATGTAGGTTTTGGAGTGTAGGGTAATGCTAGGCCTTCGCTAGTGTGTGTGTGTGTGTGGAGTGTGTGTGGAGTGTGTGTTAGTTGTGAGCTAAATCTACAGGTGCTAACTGTGATTAATGTAGGTTTTGGAGTGTAGGGTAACGCTAGGCCTCCTGTGTCAGACTCTAATCTGGATGAAATGCAGGGATTATGTGTGGAGCGTGTTAAAGTCTAACTCATTAAGACTGCAATGTGACACTGCAGCTATCACAGGCCTTACCGAGCTCGGAGACAGCCTGCTAACCCGATACACTACTGTGTTTGCTTAGTCCTACTCATAGTATTTACACTAGTGTTTTAAAAGTTTTTAAAACTACTTCATATTAACTTTTTTGTTACATTTATATATGTTATTGGCTTAAATGATGACTGACATATAAATTAGATTTAACATGGAATTTGCAATGTGCGGACCACTAAGGCAGGCCAAGGAAGGGGAACTCTGAGAAACTTGGAGAAAGTGAGGGTGAGGAGTGGTTTATATAGAGCATGTAATGATGGAGAGGAGGAGTTTGTGTGTGGTCCTACTTCCAGAGTTAAGTTATTTCATAGCTTCATTTTTAAGGTGTTTTGATTGGCTTTTGTTGTCAAACTACTGGCCTGTTCATAGCCAGTTCACAAATTTAGATTTAAGGCATGAATGTTACTTTTGTTGGAACCTGTGTCTGATATTGATTGTATTAGAAGTTTATTTTGACATTGTATTCTAGATTGTCATTTATTAAAACATTATGTTCTATGGCTTTCTCAGTCATTTTACAATCTTCTATAGTTCTGTTTATCATTCTCGACACTAAATGTGGTCTAATTGCAAATAATATTTTTTATTTTATATTATTGAAGACAGTGAGTGTAAATGTTTGAACAGCAGTATATGTGTGTTGCATGTGCTTGTGTGGTTGTTTTGAAACTGAATTTCGTGTTTAGACCTGTCTGTCTGTTTGACACTCCCATCATTGGAGCTTCTGTCACTTTACTGTGTCCACACCTTTGCACGGTATCTTCATCATTCATTGCTGGCTGTGTACATGTGGGTGGGTCTGTATGCGTGTGTGTCTGTGTGTGTGTGTGTGTGTGTGTGTGTGTGTGTGTGTGTGTGTGTGTGTGTGTATGCAGCTGTGTGTGCATTTGTCGACACTCACTGGTCACTTCATTAGGTACACCTCCGTTTCTACAGCTCCACTTACCATATAGGAGCATTTTGAAATTCTACAATCACAGACTGTAGTCCATCTGATTATCTGTATATTTTCTTGAACATGAATGAAGGGAGCTTGAAAATGTTGATTACTGTGATGGCGTGTCTTTACAACAAACATAGATCAGGATTTTTCAGGCTGTGGTCTTTTCTTAGGTTCTTAAAAGATGTGAAGCCTGAAGAGTTGAAAAGCAAAACAGGAAAAATGGGGATGCCTTTAAACCTGTTGGAGCTGCTAAAGACTTCACAGCGGTGCTGCTGGAGGTTTTAAACACTGTCCACTCACTGTCCAGTCTGTTAGACACTCCCACCTTGTTGGTCCACCTTCTCAATGTAAAGTCAAAGACAATAGCTCATCTGTTGCTGCACAGTTTTGTGTTGGTCATCCTTTGGTCCTTCATCAGTGGCCACTGCCCACAGGACGTTGTTGGCTGTATAGTTTTGATTGGTGGACTTTTCTCAGTTCAGCAGTGACACTGAGGTGTTTTTAAAACTCCAGCACCACTACTGTGTCTGATCCCCTCACACCAGCTGAGAATGATCCATCGCCCAAACAATACCCACTCTGGAGCGGTTCTGTTCGGGGACGGAGAGGGGGGGCAACAAAAAACAGGGCAACAAAGTATACAGAGAAACAGATGGACTACAGTCTGTAATTGTAAGTCCACCTATACGGTAAGTGGAGCAGATAAAATGGACAAGGAATCTGGAAACAAGGTACCTTATGAAGTGATCAGGAAGTGCATATGTGTGTGGTCACTTCATTACAGTTGTATGCGTGTAGGTGTGCGCTGGTCAGTGCCTAGCAGTGTTGTTTTGGCAAGTACAACGTTGGGAGCTTAAAATTAGCCGAGATTAGGAACTATAATCCTACAGACAGGCTCGCAGAAATGAGGTCAGAGTAGAGAGAGACAGAGAGCGAGCGAGTGAGCAAGGTGCTGAGTTTATTGTTAAATGAGCTCGGAAGGTGTCTCACCTCATTCTGCGGCCAAACTCTGAAGCACCTGCTGTTCTTATGCTGTGAGAGTGACAAAGCGAGCGAGAGACCTAGAGAAAAAGAAAGAGAGAGAGAGAGAGAGACTGCTTTGAATATAGTGTTAATAAGACAGTATTGTGTGCCGTGGTTTGTGATAATGACGGCTGGTTTCTCCTCTTTGATGAAGACTCTGGAGAGGCAGAAACTTTCGGCCGACTCAATGAAGAGACCTCTGATGATGGCCGCTCTGAACGGACTCTACGTGGCCCGCATGCCCGTCCCGGAAAACCCACATGAGGACGCCTCTGCCAAGGCCAACACAGATGAACGGGTAAGACACTCTACAAGTGACAGAACCCCCCATCCAAAATAGTCAAATCAAAAGGGACAGAAATCTGGGAACAATGTCCAGTGTAGCTGTAGGCATGGTTTATAAGAGTAAAGAGTAATTGGCTCACTGGGGTTAATTAGCATTAATCTACTGAGATAATGACAGCCAAGCCATAAAGTTTATGGGGTTTTCAACCAGCGCAGAGTCACATTTAAGTAAGAATATGTGCATTTCTGTTATACATTGCATACACATTAAAACAGCATGAAAGTAGCACATGCGAATTGCCACGTAGTATCCTGTATTGCACAATTGTATATGTCAGTCTCGTCATAGACAGAATTTAGTTTTGTGGTGTCCTATCATTACAATACCCAGCATGCATTACACAAATATGCCAAATAACCATTGAAATCGCTACCATGATCAACAAATTCTGCTAGCCATTGAGTGTAAAGGAGTAAAAGCAAAAAACAACATAACTTGACAACTAACCTTTAACTCTGCCTTTAAGCTCATCCTTTTCATCTGATAAGTCATTTCTGTCCCTCAAGTAATCCTTTCCCTCCACCATAATGATGATCTAAAGAAAATTTGCAAAGTTACTGCAATCAGATATTCCTAGCATTAGCTATCTTAGCTCTCCTCCTGCATTAGCCCAATCACATTACTGCCAAACTGCCTGCCTCCAAGTATCTCTCCCTAAGTCAAAAGTACTACTCAATGTTCAAAGTACTACTTTAGAATGGAGTTTTAGCCAGTATTCAAACTGAGAAGTGTACAGCAACTACTATATCACAATATTGGTGGTGATATTTATTGGTGAATTCCTAGCATTAACGTTAGCTTTCTGACTACTTCCTGCATTAGCCTAAACACATTCATTATTGAGCCTTACCGTCAACCTTCAAGCATCCATCCCAAAGCAGTTGTGGTCTTTTAAAATGTATTCCCATTTTGTCCTACTTCTTTAGAAGGGGTTTAGGTAGTATTCAAAGTGAGAAATATATATAGCGACTACTACATCCCTACTACTTGCAACACTGGTGGTTAAATTCTTAGCATTAGCATTAGCCGCTGGCTATCTTCTGCTATAGCTCAATCGCATAATAGCCAACTAGCGAACATTAAGTAATAAATAAAATAAATACTAAAAACTTGCCCTCAAGTATGTTCCCCAAAGCGATAGTCTGGCTCTCACTTTTGTTCAGACATCATCATTTTTGATTATAGGAGAAGCAATGAAAGGCTAACGGTTTTATGGCAGAATGATGGTAAATTACAGGAGGTTAGTATTAGCATTTCATATGAACTAGGATTAAAATCGTGGTACAATACTATGATTTGAAAAACTCAGCATCAACCATAGTTCTCCCAGACGTGGGCTCAGCATGTTTGTAGGGAAATTTGGTGGAAGCCAGTGAAGGCACTCTGGAGATTTTTTAGCCATCTAAGAGAAGTAAGTCTGAAGAGTGGTGGTAGTTGTTTTTTTATAAGCGTGCAGAGGGAAAATAGATTGAAGATGTTTGCCCTGTTTTTGAGACCACCACACACTACTTTCTAGCAAATTTGTTTTGATGAATTGAGGTCCCTTATCAAAATGTCCTACCATAGCACAGGTAGTGCTTGACTCTAAATTTTAATTTGTAAAAAAAACACTACTAGCATTAAAACTATGAAATTTTTATTCGCCAGCTTCTTGTTAAGGCAGAATGTTTTTGTTCCACCTTAAAAAAAAAGTAATGTAAAAAAGTATGTAGTACTTATTATAACACTTCAGCGATGATACTGATGTCCTAGACTTTTACCTAAAGTACAAAGTAAAAGCAATAAAATCACTGCTCTTTGTTGTTACTGTTGTAATACCATACTGCTCTGTAAACAGAACAAATACTGCTGTAATATGTTTTTCCATATACGTTTTGTCAAGCCGTCACCGTGGATGAAGGAGTAAACAAGGTTGTGTATGTGTGTGTGTAGGCTGCTTTTGTGTGGTTGGATTGGATGGTATTCCTGCGTCTGGTCCATTGAGTGTTTGGTATGTACGGAATGCCTCTGCAGAGACAGAAGAAATCTCCTGTTGGCTGGAAAACCCTAAAATCCCCTCAGAAAGCCCTGAAATCCCCCAGGAAACCCTACAATCAGCCAGAAAACCCTGAAATCCCCCAGAAAACCTTAAAATGAGCCAGAAAACCCTAAAATAACAAGGGAATACTCCAGAAAACCATATGCTTGTGAACACTGAGAGCTGTACCCAACCTGTTTCAACACTACTGGGGTGATCTGTGTAGCCATATATGGTTCTTTCCTGTATTTTGGAGTTATTAGTCAGTTACATGTTTGAAAATTAAGGTTCAAGTAGCTATTACATTTACACTTGTCTTAAAGAACTTAAAGTTCATTGAGGATCATATCTTTTATAAAATAATCTGTTATAAATGTAATCTTTTGAATGTCAGAGGAATCTCTGCTCCATAAAAAAATTGGAAGCGTCAAAAGAGGGAAAGAAGAATGAGATAGCTACACAGATCACCATAGGAATAGGGTAACAAACTACAAGCCTCACATAAAGTGTCATTTAAAATGTGTGCATGATTTTGATTGGCTGTTTCATGGAACTTGTTTCAAGAAGTTGAGATGGTTGAGTTTTACATGAGTTGCAGAATGTTATAAAAAGTTTTTATGTAAAAGATGAAGTAGGTGATGCATTGCCTAATGTTAATTACACTACATCTCTCTCTCTCTCTCTCTCTCTCTTTCTCTATTTTTCTTTCTCTCAGTGTAAACATCTGGAGCTGAGGCTGGAGGAGGAGCGTCTCTTCACTGAGTACGAGCAGATTCCTAAAAAGAGGGCGGAGTGCAACCCCACTACAGCCATAATGCCTGAGAACGCTGAACGGAACCGCTTCCGAGACGTTGTGCCCTATGAGGAGAACCGCGTGGAGTTGGTTCCAAACAAAGAGAACAACACAGGCTACATTAATGCTTCCCACATCAAGGTGGGTCCTGCATTAACACCTAGATAAACCAATTTTTTTTTCTTTGACCAATTGTTGACGAAATTATCCCAGTTCTAGAACTTCTACACTTTTAGAAAAGTTTCTTTAATAAAGGGAATGCTTCTACCTGGAACGCTATATAGAACAATTTGCATTCTTAAATGATTCCTCGCCTGCTGAAAAGGCTCTCTATGTGGGTCTATATGGCAACAAACAGGATTCATGTATTGTTACAAACTTGACATTGTGGCAACCTTGTAGGTGCCCTAGAGAAGAACCATTTTCAAAAAGGCCTATAAAGATCCATATACAACACTTTCTCCATCAATCTTAAACAAACGTTTAGTCAAATGGTTCTGTATAGAACTCATGGTTCTAAATACTGCCAGTGCATTTCTAAAGAACCTGCCATTTTAGGAATTTACAGAGTAGACTAATGATGATGTTCAAACTCAAAACAAACACAGAAACAAAGTGATTTGACAATTAAATGAAATGGTGTTTATAGAACATGGTATCCTTCAAGGACCACTGGGTTCTGAAGCCCATTTGAAAGTGTGCTTCAGTCTCTCCTTTCTTTTAGTACCAATAAACTTCTTAGCCTTTTGTTGCAAGGCTTAAGTTCTGTTAATATTAATATTTCTTTATTTTAATTTAGTTTTAGATCATCAGTAACACCACTGACACATGAAAACTTGTGTTTTAGCCAATATGACTACCCTTACGATATGAGTACTCTAAAGTCTTTATGAATGGTTTAAAGTAAATGCCTTCATGGTTTTTGATTAGTTTAGACACCTTTTACAAACTGTTAATAAGCATACAAACAAAAAGGACAACAATGACTTGCTTCTTGCCGAGTAGTGAGGCTGCATCGATTTGCCCTGTTAAATCTCCAAATTTTGCTGTAAAATTTTACTTACAGTCATGTGGCTGGGCCTGATCACATTCCATGATTTGTTGATTTAAAAAATGGATCCACTAAAGAGAACACTGCTGGGTTTAGCATAAAACTGAAAACACAGCCTGCGCAGTCATGAAATTAATTTCTAACTAATGAATTTACTAAACCAATATATAGATATTTTTGTGCAGGTCATATTTCAGCTTGTTCCCCGTACTGCTAATTGTGATTTGACCAGAACAAAAATAAGTAAAAGGAAAAAGATATAATGTTTATAAAGTTTTATTGGTTCATTTAAGAACAGATCAAAGCTCAATTTCATGGATAAAAACTTTTGGAACACCATTGACGCTACAGATGAAGATGAGACGATGCCGCTCTCTAGTGGATGATGAGTTCATCATCCTCCTGTTTGTGTTTCTGTGTGTTTCTGTGTGTAGATGATGATCAGAGGGGAGGAGTGGCATTACATTGCCACGCAAGGGCCGCTTCCCAACACCTCCCACGATTTCTGGCAGATGGTCTGGGAGCAAGGGGTCAATGTCATTGCCATGGTTACAGCAGAGGAGGTACAGTATTTATGTATGAGTATTGTATTTTATTATGGACAGTTGTTGCATTTTTGGATTACTACACATATTAACATTAATGCCCTATGAGAGTTCATCGCCTTCCTGTAAGTTATGGGTTTAGTTGTACATGTACAGGACTGTGAGCACTCCTATTTAATTTCCAGTGAAAATGGCTGTTATTTAGATTTTATTAAGAAAAAATAAGAAGCACGTCGTTGCTGTCAAAAACACATCTCCAAAATGGCAACTCTTACAGGACAGGCAAAATCCTACTTTACTTTTAATGTCAATGGAATCAGATGGATGGATGGATGGATGGATGGATGGATGGATGGATGGATGGATGGATGGATGGATGGATGGATGGATGGATGGATGGATGGATGGATGGATGGATGGATGGATGGATGGATGGATGGATGGATGGATGGATGGATGGATGGATGGATGGATGGATGGATGTTACAACAAAAAATAAAGATATGAAATAAATAGAATATAGAATATACAAAATAGAAATAGAAAAAGTCTCACAGTTTATATGAGTGATGACAGTAGTGCAGTGTAAACAGTGTAAGCAGTGTAAACAGTGTAGACTTTGGTAGTGCAAATACACAGTTATGCAGTCGGTGGTGCAGATATGTGACAAAAAGCAGCAGCTTTATTTATATGTATAGACTGTATACATAATGTACAATATAATAGACATAGTATATATTATATATAGTTACCAGTATAGTATATAACATACAGTTATACAGATATCAAGATCGAGAAATATTTTACAGTAAGACAACACCTCAACAGCTAAATACTTTACATTTTTTTAGCAATTAGCGTATCCACCTCTATAACAGATTCCATTCTTTCTTTAGGGGGTTTCAATTTTCAAAGAATTCTACAGGGATATTTTCACACCTCCAAAGTTCAGTCTTAGACTGCAAGCACATCATATTTGTTTCTAAACTCAGATCTTTTGAGACAGCGGTCCATAGTGTTATTTATAAGCAATCAGATTTGTATGTCCAGACATCACCAACCTATCTCCATGAGGACAGTTCTGGAGGTCTATCAGGTCTTTGTTGATCATTGTTAGTGATATTTTTTCAACTCTAGTTTTGAAAAATCACTATATTTTACTTTTCTCTTCCTTGTGGATTTGCCTTATGTGCCTTATGTTATCTCCTCAGAGTCATCTATCTATGTTATGAATAACCTCCATAGATAATAATGTATTATAAAATACTTTTGTTAAAACTGAAAGAAGTAGGATAACTATAAGTATGGAGAAAAAGACACTAAAATATGCTAGGCATGAGCTGCTGCAAGTCACCCTGTAAAGCCTGAAATATTCATTTAAAAGTGGATTTGGAGGGAATTATTGACCCACAACATATGTCTTTATGTATTAACATCACACAAACTGAAGTGCCCTTGAGTAAAGGAAACCTAAACCCAGCTGCTCCCCGGATGCTGTGGATAAGGCTGCCCACTGCTCCGGGCAAGTGTATGTTCACTAGTGTGTGTATATGTAGGTGTTTTACTCGTGGATGGGTTAAATGCGGAGGTCAAATTCTGCTGTGTGCAAATACATAGTATAAGCAGCAAATAGTTCCAATTCTAAAATGAATGTCAATGTTTACATCTCAAATGCAAAATCAACATTATACTGTTGAAGATATGATGACAATAGTAGATTCACTCACATCCTTAAAACATGCACCAAGTTTTGACTGAGTTCTTATTAAATAATCTTTGCAAAAGTCAGATTCAGCCACTTGTGGGTGTCAAAGCACTGGCAATAATACAAAAACATTTTTCTGAATATGCATGCTATTACATATTTCCACCAGAGAGGGCTCCAAATCCTTATATCCCACATAGTGTTGCTGTAACTGTACCTCTATATAGTGGATCTATAAAGTAGGAGGAGCTCATAAAGTGGCGTTAACACAAGATCTTGGGACTGTATTGGTATGAATCTACTGCATGTTTCCTTTACTTTAGGAATGACAGTTTAATTGTATGTGTATTATGTGTAACATTGTAAAGTGAGTTTGATGATATTCCTTTCTGATACCACTGTGCAGGAGGGAGGTCGCTCTAAGAGTCACAGGTACTGGCCTAAATTGGGCTCCAAACACAACTCCGCCACACACGGCAAGTTCAAGGTGACCACCAAGTTCCGCACAGACTCGGGTTGCTATGCAACGACAGGGTTGAAGGTCAAGCATCTACTGTCCGGTCAGGAGCGGACGGTGTGGCATCTACAGTACACCGACTGGCCCGAACATGGCTGCCCAGAATATGTTCAGGGCTTCCTCTGTAAGTTTGTTTCTTTATCATTTTTTTATATATATATTTGTGTTTTGTTTAACAGTGGGAGTTGTTGAGTGTCCCAACACTGGGAATTAATTGTGGCTTAAATGTGGAACCGAATTTAAATATAAACATTTGTTCCTTGTTACATGACCCATCAGCCTTACAGCTGCAGTTTAAACATAAGATGCCAAATAAACTTGGCAATAATCAGTGTTTCCTACTACTTCATTGGTTAATTGAGCGTGATTGATTCTCAAACTTATATTAACTACAGTCTAGATCTAGAGGTTCTAGAATCGTCCTTGCCCAACTTTAACCTGTTCTGTCCATTGTTTCTTGGTTTCTTCACCTCAGCGTACCTGGAGGAGATTCAGTCAGTGCGACGGCACACTAACAGCATGCTGGACACGTCGAAGAGCCCAAACCCACCAGTGGTGGTCCACTGCAGTGCAGGCGTTGGCCGAACCGGTGTGGTCATTCTCACTGAGCTCATGATCAGCTGCCTGGAGCACAATGAGGTAAAACCACCATCCACTGCTAGAGAAGCTGTCAGTTTTACAGTCAGTCTTATTCTAGCATCATCTATCTGCAAAGAGCAAGCAACGGTGCTAGTTCTAGTTATGAGGTTAGACATTGACTCAGGCTGACCCAACGAGAATTGGTGCAGGACTAAGGTGAAATTTGCTGCTAGAAAAACTAGACATATGACATACGGGCTATTGACAGGCTTGTTGGACATAAACAATGAGCTCACCGTCGCCCCCTCTCTCAGTTTGCTCCCACCTTATTAGTCTGGGTTCCTGCCCACATTTAACCTTAAATGTTGATGATTGTCTCCAAACATTATTTCCCAGATCTAGATAATATATGATAATAAGTGGCACTGAAACATCTTAGCAACCACCTGAGACTGCATAGCAAATAGAAACGTCTTAACAAACACTTTAGCAGCCACCTGGGATAACACAGTACCACCCCAGCAGCTAACATTCTAAAACTTTCTCTGTAGTTATTCAGTATTTCTCTCTCTTTTTCTATCTCTCGCTCAGAGAGTGGAGGTCCCTGTAATGCTGAGCCGGTTGAGACAGCAGAGGATGTTGATGGTCCAGACAGTCTCCCAATACAAGTTTGTATATCAGGTTCTGATCCAGTTCCTCAAGAGCTCCAGACTCATCTAAGTCAGACTTTGCCTGAGTGTATATGAGTGTGTACCTAAGTGTGTGTATATGTGTCGGACGTTCTGGCAGACCATCCCTATCCAGCTGATCCTGCTGCAGTCATCTACCCACTATTGCCTTTGACCAAAAGCCTGGACTCAAAACTTTGGCTTAAACATTCATAGTTGGCTTTGGAGTGTCTGGAGAAAAAGGACCGACGTACCAAACCTACAGAGATTCCAACCACTATGAATAACTGTCCCTTTCTGGGCCTCCAGTGGAGATACCTTGCAAGAATGGAGTTGAACTCTTCAAAGTTCTTGAAGTTTTTAAAAATATAGCGTTATATATGGAGGTGCTTGCTTTGTGAAAACAATCAAAGTGAATTAAGAGCATCTGCAGAGGCGTCTTTCTAATTTAATACAAAACTTTTGACTAAATGAGTATATGTTGGTCAGTTCACATGTGATTTCCTCAATCCTCAAACATGTAAAACGTAGTGAAAAGGCAGAAGTGTACATTTATTTGAGTTCTGCGTATATCACAAAGTTCCGTCATTGTGCCAGCACAATGAAAAAAACCTTTTTTAATCATTTATTTTAATCCAGTGTTATTTATTTTTTTATTTTTTGGCAAAATTTCAGGTTGTGTTGAACAAATTTATATATATATTGGGAGTGTATTAAAACGGAATTCACAACATATGGGAAACAGGCGGCGTACAAATTCTGGTGGCGCAGTGATGGACTTGGTTCAGCTGCGTAATCTAATATGAACAGGATAATCAGATGCAACTGCAGAACACGTGGCCCACTGTAATACCACACCGTTGGCAGTTTGTTTGAATTTGCAACAAGTAGAAGTACTAATTCAGGGTCCACTGAAACTGCCTGTCATTGAGATGTGCTACTAAAGGGGAATTCCAAAGTTGTCAAAAGTTCTCACTGAAAGTGGTTTGGTGTGAAATGCTGCACTCTACAGAAACATCAGGCTCGTTCCAGAACGTTATAAGAAATAGGTTCGTCATAATTTTGTCAAATATATATTCCAGAACCACCATGCCAAAAACATGTTTCAGTTCCATTTGCATTGAGTTATATTTGGCGGCATGGCTCTCTTCTGGGAGCAGCAGAAAGACCCCCCCTCACTGAGGAGAAGGTCCCCTCCAAGAAGCTTGCAGAGAAGCAGTAAGAATGAGCAGACTGAAGCAGCTTAAACAAGCACCCAGGTTAATTTAGCCAATCATAATTGTAGCAGCCGATCAATAGACTAATAAATTAAGATCAGCTAAGCTCAGTTTTAAACACATGCATGATGCTGTGAGGCAAAATTAGTCTCCAAGGACAATTTTGAGAGATTTACCACTATGTTACCACCAACCACCATCAACATTGTATATATGTATGTATATATATATATATATATATATATATATATATATATATATATATATATACACATATCCATTCATCCATCCATCCATTATCTTCTGTGCTATCCCATCATCAGGCGAAGGCTGGGTACACAATAGACGATTATATATATATATATATATATATATATATATATATATATATATATATCGTCGCTGTCCAATGAAAAACATATATGTCCATTTTTGTCGATTTTCAGTTTTCTACATCATTTGAACAGGACAGCTGCTGTTTACATTGTGTAAACATTTTATGATGAATGGACCAATAGAAATTTTTCAAAATCACTTGGAAAAAAATCTGGTTCTATTGACTTACATTAAAGGGGAAGACTGTTTTTGACCTCTTCTGTAAAGTTACCATTTTAGAGATACTTGTTTTTCCTTGGACAGCGACGAGATATAAATATCACCAAGAAGACGTGTAGGCTCACTGGTCATTTTGGATAGTAAATATTACCTATACATGTCTAGTAGACATCACTCTCTACAACATGTGTCTCTACAAGGTATAATTACTATACAGGCTTCTTTTTAAATAACGTGTAGCAATTGGTCATCTGAAGGCAATTTGGGTTGTGTCTTTACAAGGAACCATTTCACACCATTTCACTCTGACTGACTTTCTTAAAGTCCCGACAGTTTAATTTAGTAGACATTTTGACACATATTGGAATTCCCCCTTTAAGACCAAACCCCTACCCTTGTCCTTTCTGGCATGTCCAGATGTAATGAACAAACAGTATATTTGAGCTGTACATAGCCGTTGATGTAAGCATTTGATATTTAATGCTTTAACTTCTTGTCATTTTCACCTTAATTTATTATTCTCCATTTATGTGCGTCTCTCTTTCTAGGTCTCTCTTTTGTCGCTCCTTTTGTACACAGAGGCCAAAGTGTAGGATGTATTACTACTTTTCATTCCCTTTGCATTCCATTTAAAGCTCCCCCAATGAAAAAGTGTTTCCAGCTGTCTGCTGCTGATGTGGGAGATCAGGTTAATATACATTAGAGTATTCCATTAGGAGCATATATGCAGCTCTGCCCTAAGCTACTTCCCTTTTATTCTTATGAACATGTTTTCTATGTTTCTAAGGAGTACAATCAGCTTTTTCTTTGATATTGTGAAACAATGAATGGACCACCCGCATTAGTCCACATATTCTATGCTGTGGTCACTTTTAGCATACTACGGTAGCTAGGAAAGAACAGAAAATGGGATGATATAAAAAGGCCAGTGGTTAGAATGGAAGGCCAGCTATGTTCCCAAATAATGCGCTTAGTTAGTGTGAGCTTCTGAGCGTTCATGGAAGGAAGATTCATTGTACAGTTACTCTCAGACCACAATAGCCTATAAGCTCTAGTCAGTTTCTCCTGGTTCCCCTATTCAGAATCTCCTGAAGGTCCATCCACCGCTGTGTTGCATTAAAAGTTTAGAGAGAATGAATAACTTCTCATGCTGTTATCAACAACCTTCCAGAAGCTGAGAAAGACTCCACGCTACAGGGTCCTCATTAGAAGCTCCCCCAGTTCTACTTAATCACATCATCGGAAAGGGGTCAACGCACCAGATATGATAATGTTGATGATGATGGTAGAAAGATAGCAAGCAAAACATTGCCCAATTTAAATGCTGTCCTGTAAGCTTAATTACATATGCTCTTAAATATTTGTATTTTTTACAATACTATACTTTACTGGCCTTGTTTCAAATAACATGTAGCAGTAGGTCATCTGCAAGCATCTGTCTTGAACGTTCTTCTTGATGCATATGGATTACAGGCTACACAAGTCCATGCGGGACATCCCAGTCACAGCCTTGACCAGTGTCAGAATGTTGACTGCATTACTTGGCTGTGTTCAGGAGATGCTGTCAAAAAACACAGCCCACCTAAACTGAAGCCTAGCATTTAGAACACTGCTTAAAAGTGTGAGATGTGCTGGATTTTGTAATCAAAGGACGCATATCCTGCACTTTTTCAGACATCCACTTCTGACATTTGTGTGGTTAATGTATGGGTGGATAATGTATAGGTCAAATGCTGTTTTTGTTGCTGTGCCTTAAAGACTGATATACTGTCAGCTTGATGGAAGTTCATGTAAAAAATGATTACAATTTTCTATATAATTGTGGACCATGTATATTGGTCCACTCATCCACTCATAAAGCGTTCCCGTAATTGGAAAGACAGCAAAAATCCGAGATACAGGGTTTGCCTCCTTTAAAAAGCAGTTCAAGCTGAAACCCTTCTTATAACTTCAGATTGAGTAGATAGGCTAAACTGCTATACCTGTATGTCTGGCATGACAGGAACAACCTGTGGACTGGAGAATGAATGGCACAGTTTGAATGGTTAGCTTTGTTTAAAAAAACAATTTAACTTATTTCACCAAGCGAGAAATAGTGTGGAAGCCCTTAAACAAAGCAGTCATTGTATTAAAAAAATCCAGGGCTGGTACCTGGATTCAAAGTCCAGATATGAAGACCGGTTTAGTTAAAATAAATACCCTTGGTAAAAAAGAAATACACATGAACCTTTGTTGGTGGAAAATTGACTTAATTATAAAACATAATTGGTTTCTGTATCTTTGGCCTGATGTGTCTTAGTAAGTAAGACTACATTACTACTATAAGAAAGTACTATAGTACTATAAGAAAGTAAGACTACATTACTATATGTACACTATAGGTAATAACTCAAGACAGTTTGTACTGCATTGTGACTGCAAATATAAATATATACCCCTCACATGGCAGTGATACTGGTACAGTGTGCTAATGCTTATTATGTCTCAGTTTATATGGTTTATGTGTAAAGTGGCATTCTGACCAGCTCAGTTCTGAGTCTTCTGATTGGATAGACACCCAAATCATAGAGTCTGGGATGCAGCCATTACATTTTTATCATTCTGAATTACTTAATAACCAAGTGGACTACATTCATATGCATATAAAGCTAGTTCTGCTGACAGCTTGTCCAGTGAAGTTAAACTGATCTGAGCACTGAAAGTAGTGCATTTTCCTTTTCTTTTCTTTTTTTTTCTTTCTTTCTTTCGTTTTTCTTTGTACAAATTCCTGTGTGAGGGGTAAAGGTAACTCCCTTGAGCCGCATTCCAAATAACTCTACGTTCTACGTTCCCCTTGGCAGTGCACTAGCTAAGTGCCCTACTAGTCAGCCAGTGTGCCTGACTCTTAAAAACTCTTAAAAATAAAGGTGCTGAAAGTTCTTAGGGCAGAATCTTTCAGTGGATGGTTGTGGTGTATTTTAATCTAATGGTTTATTTGCCTAATCTGAGGCATAGAGTCAATCACTGTAGGCAACAAGCTCCTTTTCTTAGAAAACAGCAGAAAACAACATTCAGAATGGCCTTAAAGTGGAAGTCACTGGCCAGTTGCTTCAGCCTTGAGTCAGAGATTACGTTCACATTACAAGCCTCATTGATCAAATCCGATCTTTTACTCTTGGTAGTTGACATTCATAAATGTAAGTGACCTGTATGTGTCTGTAATGTCATATGCCCACGAACAGGATACGGTTCTGACCTACCTGGATCCACCCAGGCCTGAAAGAAATCAGATCTGTTTCACATTAAGGCAAAAAATCCAATTTCCAATCCAACATAGCAATAGAGGTTTATGCTCTTTTACTAAGTAAACAGAAATTCTTTCTACTGCCCCAAAGTGGTGGTTAGACATTAGGTTGGAAAACGAGAACTTTCAATTAAAAGGTTCTTTCAGAAACCAAAATTGGCTCTTCTCTGTCATCACGCCAAAGAACCCCTTGGCCACCATTATCTTTAAGAGTACAAAGAGGTTCTGGGTTAGGGTTAGACCCTCTCTGCTCCTACATGAATCTGACGAGTGAAAAATTTGTAATCTCTCCTAAAGAAAGAGGGCTCCCTTCCGTACTCCTGCGTCGATATATTTCAGATTCTTTTGTTTAAGGATTTTATGATATGCTAAGAGAAAGTAATGCAAAGTAAGCTATGTCTGTGTAGTATTGCATTACATAACAGACAAGCTTAGGGTTCATATGAATGTTTGTTAGAATATGTTTTGACTTGGTACCTTTTAAATACCATAAATAAAAAGAAACTATGCATGCTTTTTTTATTTACCTGTACATAAGTATACTCATGGACACTATAAGCTTGCGCTAGCTGTTGTATTCATAATAAGTGTTTTTATGGCAGTGTTTCTATGATGACAGTATTTTTGCTATGTGTCTCATTACATTCTGTATCTGCAGGTATCTGTCGTTTGCTCTCGCATTCCTTCATATTATGACATACCAAATTACATTTCCAATTCTACTTCCGTTCCGCTTTATTGTGTACATACGTTCTGTATATGCTTTGCAAGTGTATTGTCTTTTTTTCCAAACGACTATGTACGAAACTGTCATACTTGCCTTTTATGCAATAAAGCATTATTTTCTCAGTGTTGTGCTTTTTATTATATATTTTAGTGCATTTGTATGCACAGTGTCTTGTTTATTTCCTAGGTTTAGTCCACTGGGACACAATAAAACATGTGCTATAACTCTTGCACAGGCCAGTATGATAAAATACTCCAAATAAACATTAATTGTGTATTGAGATGTACAGAAGTGTGTTCTCTGTAGAGGATGTGTTCACTTATTCATACTTACAACATCAACAGTAACATGTCATTTGGCCAGGGGTGCCCCAGCATTTGTGTTATATGTTGGCTTCCAAACTGCTGTCCAGCAGAGGGCAGCTCAACAACTCTCAACCCTTGGATGCTGCCCTCTAGTGCTTAACCGCATGCACTTTTCTGTTTCCTTTGTTGGCGAATAGCCTGAAATGATCAATTTTCATCACACATCTGTCTGAAAGCATGTGCAGTTGTTAAATTTCACAAATTATTCAACATTTAAGCTTGCTTAAACTCTTATGATGTAAATAAAGTCATTCAGAATGGTTTTATGTGAAATGGCTCATGTAGGGAAAGTTAATGATGCAGATTTGTTGACTCTACAAAACCACCAAAAAACCTTAACGTGTCTCCTGAGTTGTTGTGTAATGTTAATGGTGGTAAAATAGTAAAAGGTAGACTGTTGCATGTATCGCTGGCATGAGGCAGAAAGCATTAAGCAGTGTATTCATAACCACTTAAGTAATATCGCTGCGTAAAGTAGCTTCAAATGTATGACATAAGTTGATAAATAAATGTACAAATAAATAATTAAATACATAAATATATAAATGAATAATTAAATGCACAAATAAATAATTAAATACATTATTTGTTTATTTATTTACATATTTTTATATTTATTTATTTATTCATACATTTATTTATGGTCCTATCCTCTCCCTAAAGCAGGATTGATTAACAAGCTCTGGTTGTTCCGGCTCCGCTACTACTGCCTTTAGCGGCTGCACTCTGGAGCACTGACAGCTGTACAGTTGTTGTTGTTGACGCTCATTCATTTAAATCAGAGCTGTGTTATTTATGGCAGTGTTTTAAGAACCATTGCAAACTATTGGAGATCATTAGCGAATGGTTTTGAGAGCCATGCGCGAAATGACTGCTCCAGTTTGGTTTGGAAAGGATAATGGACGGTCCATAACGGCACTGAACTGAACTAAACCATCCATATCAGCACTGAACTGAACTAAACCATCCATATCAGCACTGAACTGAACTAAACCATCCATATCAGCACTGAACTGAACCGTCCATATCAGCACTAAACTAAACCGTCCATATCAGCACTAAACTGAACTAAACCGTCCATATCAGCACTGAACTGAACTAAACCGTCCATATCAGCACTGAACTGAACTAAACCGTCCATAACAGCACTGAACTGAACTAAACCGTCCATATCAGCACTAAACTAAACCGTCCATATCAGCACTAAACTAAACCGTCCATATCAGCACTGAACTGAACTAAACCGTCCATATCAGCACTGAACTGAACTAAACCGTCCATATCAGCACTGAACTGAACTAAACCGTCCATAACAGCACTGAACTGAACTAAACCGTCCATAACAGCACTGAACTGAACTAAACCGTCCATATCAGCACTGAACTGAACTAAACCGTCCATATCAGCACTGAACTGAACTAAACCATCCATATCAGCACTAAACTGAACTGAACCGTCCATATCAGCACTGAACTGAACTAAACCATCCATATCAGCACTGAACTGAACTAAACCGTCCATATCAGCACTGAACTAAACCGTCCATATCAGCACTGAACTGAACTAAACCATCCATATCAGCACTGAACTGAACCGTCCATATCAGCACTGAACTAAACCGTCCATATCAGCACTGAACTGAACTAAACCATCCATATCAGCACTGAACTGAACTAAACCGTCCATATCAGCACTGAACTAAACCGTCCATATCAGCACTGAACTGAACTAAACCATCCATATCAGCACTGAACTGAACCGTCCATATCAGCACTGAACTAAACCGTCCATATCAGCACTGAACTGAACTAAACCATCCATATCAGCACTGAACTGAACTAAACCGTCCATATCAGCACTAAACTAAACCGTCCATATCAGCACTGAACTGAACTAAACCGTCCATAACAGCACTGAACTGAACTAAACCGTCCATATCAGCACTGAACTAAACCGTCCATATCAGCACTGAACTGAACTAAACCGTCCATATCAGCACCTAACTGAACTAAACCATCCATATCAGCACTAAACTGAACTAAACCATCCATATCAGCACTGAACTGAACTAAACCATCCATATCAGCACTGAACTGAACTAAACCGTCCATATCAGCACTGAACTAAACCGTCCATATCAGCACTGAACTGAACTAAACCGTCCATATCAGCACTGAACTGAACTAAACCGTCCATAACAGCACTGAACTGAACTAAACCGTCCATATCAGCACTGAACTAAACCATCCATATCAGCACTAAACTGAACTGAACCGTCCATATCAGCACTGAACTGAACTAAACCATCCATATCAGCACTGAACTGAACTAAACCGTCCATATTAGCACTGAACTAAACCGTCCATATCAGCACTGAACTGAACTAAACCATCCATATCAGCACTGAACTGAACCGTCCATATCAGCACTGAACTAAACCGTCCATATCAGCACTGAACTGAACTAAACCATCCATATCAGCACTAAACTGAACTAAACCGTCCATATCAGCACTAAACTGAACTAAACCGTCCAAATCAGCACTAAACTAAACCGTCCATATCAGCACTGAACTGAACTAAACCGTCCATAACAGCACTGAACTGAACTAAACCATCCATATCAGCACTAAACTGAACTGAACCGTCCATATCAGCACTGAACTGAACTAAACCATCCATATCAGCACTGAACTGAACTAAACCGTCCATATCAGCACTGAACTGAACTAAACCATCCATATCAGCACTGAACTGAACTAAACCATCCATATCAGCACTGAACTGAACTAAACCATCCATATCAGCACTGAACTGAACCGTCCATATCAGCACTGAACTAAACCGTCCATATCAGCACTAAACTGGACTAAACCGTCCATATCAGCACTGAACTGAACTAAACCATCCATATCAGCACTGAACTGAACTAAACCATCCATATCAGCACTGAACTGAACTAAACCATCCATATCAGCACTGAACTAAACCGTCCATATCAGCACTGAACTAAACCGTCCATATCAGCACTGAACTGAACTAAACCGTCCATATCAGCACTAAACTGAACTAAACCGTCCATATCAGCACTAAACTGGACTAAACCGTCCATATCAGCACTGAACTGAGCTAAACCGTCCATATCAGCACTGAACTGAACTAAACCGTCCATATCAGCACTGAACTGAACTAAACCGTACATAACATCACTGAACTGAACTAAACCGTCCATGGACCTTCAGCTAACTGTTTTAAACATACTTGAAGATGTGGCCCGCCAACTTCACACTCTCTCAGACAGAGACAGAGGAAGTGAACGCTGGACGTCCATTGCATATTTTACCTCCGAACATAAACCGCTGTCTCGCCATCTGCACTGAGAATCAGCTCAGTCTTGCATCTACACTAAAAGTTCAAGTGCGTGTCTAAAGCGCATTTTACGGCAGCAGCTTTTAGTACATATACTTAAACTGGGAAAGAAACACGACTTACAGCCTAAACATCACTAAACGCAGTCTCATATACACAAGTACTAAAACTAAAACATATGTTAAAAGCAATACGTGGAGCAGTTAAAAATGATAGAAATGAAAACAGGGCCGAAACAACCGGAGCTCATTAACCAATCCTGCTTTAGAGTGAGGATAGGACCGTCTACCTCATTAACATACAGACTCAGAAATACAGAAATAAATAAATGTGGAAATATAGGAAAAAAGAAGAAGAAGATCTGCTCACAGCATGATAAACTGATTAGGATCAACTGTCGCACTGACCAGCAGGTTATATGGCTTTAGAATGTGATGAAGTTCCTGTAGTTGTAATGTGTACTAATACTTTCATATAGTGCTGTGTTTCTCAGCCTTGGCTTTTGAGGTCCACTGCCTGCACACTTGAAGTTTAAGACTTGGGACTTGACTCGAGACTCACTTGTATTGACTTGGGACTTGACACAGGATTTGATTGTCAAGACTTAAGACTTACATGTTACTTGCAGCTTAGTGACTTGGTCCTATGTCTGCTCAACAAAGACACCAAAGATAACACTGCAGGAGCTTTGAAGATCTAGAGTATAGATAGGAGTATCTGTCCATAGGATCACATTGCTTAAAAAAATGCTTAAATAAAGTCCCCTGTTCAGATGAGTGGTACAAAGGCAACACTTCTCATCACTCAGAGAACACCATCCCACAGTGGTGGTGTCAGCATTATGGTGTTAGAATGCTTTTCATCAGCAGGGACTAGAAAATTTTGTTAATTGTTAATGTGTGAGTACAAAACTTCAAATGAGCAAATGAATGCTGCACTGGCGAATAAATGACCAGTTCCATATACAAACATAACCTGTTTCTCTGTTTAACCTGAGCTCTTAACCTCAAGCTCTTTAACCTGAAAAAAAATCACATGACCAAAGCCTGAAATAAACACAGTACAGATGCATAGTTTAAAAATCTAAGAATAGAAGTTCACATCTGAAATATTGAAATAATAGCAAACTAATGGGTTAAAGTGCTCAGTCCTTTTATATAAACATTCAGTCATCAAATCATACATGGGCTCGTTTTTTATCGTTTAATGCTGCATGGGCTCCCTGGATTTCCTCTATATGTTCCAGGCTGTTTTGTTTATTCTGAACGGAACACACCTGATCATAGATTGAATCGGAGATCATTCCCACTCCTCTGTAACCATGTGCAGCATGGTCCCTGGTGCCCATATAAAGCAGTTCAAAGGAGTGGTGCAGGTGGTGGTTTCCAAGGTGAAAAGCATCGGCCAGTGGGACAGCCCTGGCAGAGTGTACGCCTGGGATCCCCTAGAGATACATGCATGTAAACAAAATGCAGAACATCATCTTCGAGTGCAGCACCAATTTGCCATGGGTCTGGAAGTTTGTTGGAGGTGAATTAGGTTTATCTGGGGAGGTGCTGTAATTTGAGTTATTACTGACAAGATTTTTTATTTTAATTCAATATGAACCTACAATGTCTGAGTAGTAATTCTAAAGTGAATCACCTTCTATAAGTTGCTTAACTTGGGCTACAGCTGTGGAGATCAGAATTTGTGAAATTAATTTATTTCTTTGCCTACTAGCCTGAAACAGAAGTTAGACAACCTCAGACCACAGATACAGTACAGATATTCCCATCTCCACTGAGCATCATTGCAGCTCCTCTAATATTATTGTTGATGTTTTTCTCTGATTAGTGCTGTCCTTGTTTGGTCTGTGAGTTTTGGAAGGCAACATTATATATAATGTTGTTATAATGGATTTAATGGAGCTCTTAGAGTTATTTTTTATAACTCCGGTCTATATTTCTCCACAACTTTGTCTCTGGTCTTTTTGTGGGGCTCCTTGGTCTTTATGTTGATTATTTAGTTGTGTTACAGACTCAGGGGCCAACAGGCATATTTATAATGACACCATGTGACACTTTGATTGCACACAGGTGAGCCCTAACCAACTAATTATGTGACTCCTGAAGTTAATCAGTTGGACCAGATCTTATTCAGGTGTGAATACATACTCACAGCTTCAATTTTTCCTTTTTTGATTTAAATTTTGACTATTTTGTTGAAATTTTAGTTTTCACATTTTTCATTTGTTTTAAAATTCCACATTACAAATCATCTACATAAGAATTTATTTTTATTTCTGGTTGTATATGCTTTCATGAGGCGAATTGTCACTCTCCATAAAGATGGCCTAGACTATAAGAACATGCTCACACCCTGAAACTGAGCTACAGCATGGTGGCCAAGAGCATACAGTGGTTTTCCAGGGTTCCAGTCGGAACAGGCCTCGCCAGGGTCGACAAAAGAAGTTGAGTCCGCGTGTTCAGCGTCTTATCCAGGGGTTAGCTTCAAAAAAGTGATGCATGAGTGCTGCCAGCATTGTTGCAAAAGTTGAAGAAGTGGGAGATCATCCTGTCAGTGCTCAGACCATACGCCACACACTGCAGCAACTCGGTCTGGATGGCTGTCGTCACAGAAGGAAGGCTCTTCTAAAGCTGACACACAAGAAAGCCCGCAAACAGTTTGCTGAAGACAAGCAGTCCAAGAGCATGGACCATTGGAACCATGTCCTGTTGTCTGACACGACCAAGATAAAACTGTTTGGCTCAGATGGTGTCCAGCATGCGTGGGGTGAGGAGTACCAAGATAACTGTGCCTACAGTCAAGCATGGTGGTGGTATCATCATGGTCTGGGGCTGCATGAGTGCTGCCAGCACTGGGAATCTGTGGTTCATTGAGGGAAACATGAATTCCAACATGTCCTGTGACTTTCTGAAGCAGAGCATGATCCCCTCCCTTCGGAAACTGGGCCAACATGATAACCCCAAACACACCTCCAACTGCCTTGAAGGTAAAGGCGATGGACAGGTTAAGTATGTCTTCAGACCTAAACCCAATTGAGCATTTGTGGGGCATGCTCAAGCGGAATGTGGAGAAGCGCAAAGTGTCTAACATCCACCAGCTCTGTGATGCCATCATGGAGGAGTGGAAGAGGATTCCAGGAGCAACCTGTGCAGCTCTGGTGAATTCCATGCCAAAGAGCGTTAAGGCAGTGCTAGATAATAATGGTGCTCACAGGGTCCGGCCAATTCACTGAAGGATGGCTTCAGATCTGTGTACTTTAGCCGTGAATGCAATGGAAACTACTGCCAGTTGAGCCTCCTCAATAAATAAGGGAAGCAGTTAAGTCCTTCTCGTCCCACTGACAGTACTTAAAAAGCTCCACAAATGCTTCAGGGTTGTCTTGTGGAGTAAGCAAGGGAAGCTGTGGCCACAGCTCGAGGGTTGGTATTGCAGCATGCTCTGCCTCATTTTCTAGTCCTCCTCCTTTCCTTTTACCAAGGCTTCGAATTTTGAGTTTTCTACCTTATTTGAACACGCCAATGGTCATTTACATTGTGCGAAAATAGCGTGGAAAAATTCTGGTTCCATTGACTTATATTAAAAGTGACATATGTTTTTGTTCTCTCCTGTAAAGTTGAAATTTTGGAGATACTTGTTTTTCATAGGACAGCGATGATATGTCGATTCTTGCTGAGAGGGACCATCATTGCATTTATTCGCTCTGTCCTTACCAACACGTCCATATAGATCACAAGGTGCTGTCTTACTGCTGGTACATAGAATAAATAGTTAAATCGGGGCGGAGCCTTTTCTTATAAACCCACCCAGCTTTGGAATAAGCAGAATTAACTACCTGTGTGTTTCTCTCAGACTTTATTGGCCAAGTATGCTCACACATACAAGGAATTTGTTTTTGGTTACAGTAGCTCATAGTGCACGATCACTGACAATACAGAATTAACAAACACACCCAACCTACACACACATACACACATAAACACACACACACACACACACACACACAGTAACAGTGACATACACGCACAGACACACCTGTAAAGTTAACATGTGCAGAGTTGTATATTTAAAGTAAAGTGCTGAGTGCAGCAGTGAAGGACAGTGCAGACTGAATTAAATAAGTATAAATATGAAGAACAGAAGAGTCACTGGTTGAGACGGTGGTACAGAGTGTTCTGAGACTCTATCAAATAAATAAAAGTGCAGTGCAGAGAAATAAGAGTGAGAGAACATCTGGATATGGGTGTTTGTAGTAGAATGTATCCAGAATGTAGTGTTGTGTGATGTAATGTGATGGCTTGTGGGAAGAAGTTTCTCTGAAGTCTGGAGGTCTTGATCCTCAACTGACTGAAACGCCGACCTGAGGGAAGATACTGGAACAGGTGATGTCCAGGGTGTGATGGATCACGGACGCTTCCTGGTTCTGGCCGTGTGCAGGTCCGGTAGGGAGGGTAACTTCACACCGATGGTTCTCTCTGCAGACCTGATGATGCGTTGCAGTCTGTGAGTGTCGTGTCTGGTGGCTGAGCTGCTCCACACTGTGATGGATGCGGTGAGGACAGATTTTATGGTGGCGGTGTAGTACTGCACCATCAGCTCCTTGGGCAGGAAGTACAGCCTCTGCTGAGCTCTCTTGATGATGGTTGCAGTCCCATTTCAAGTCCCTGGAGATTATTGTACTGTTGAGGATGGCGAGTGCTGGAAGGGTTGGAGGGCTTCTCCTGAAGTCCTCTCTCATCTCCACTGTCTTGGCTGTGTTCAGCTCCAGGTTGTTGTGGTTGCTCCAGAGGACCACCTGCTCCACAACCCATCTGTAAGCAGACTCGTCACTGTCCCGGATGAGACCAATGACTGTCAAATCATCTGCGAACTTCAGCATTTTGACTGAGGGGTCTGTGGAGGTACACTCATTTGTGTAGAGTGAGAAGAGCAGCGGGGAGAGAACACAGCCTTGTGGAGCTCCTGTGCTGATGGTCCTGGTTGCTGAGGTGATCTTTCCCAGCCTCACCTGCTGCTCTCTGCCAGTGAGGAAGTGTGTGATCCACTGGCAGGTGGAGGCTGGCACACTGAGGTGGGTCAGTTTGGTGTGTAGATGTCCAGGGTTGGGTTGTGATGATTGCGTTGAAGGCGTAGCTGAAGTCCAAGAACAGAACTCTTGCATATGTACTTGGACGGTCGAGGTGCTGGAGGATGTGGTGAAGTCCCATGTTCACTGCATTGCCCACAGACCTGTTGGTCCAATACGCAAAACTGCAGGGGGTCTAGTTGGGGGTTGATGTTCTCTTTCAGGTGGGTGAGAACCAGCTTCTCGAAGGATTTCATGACCACAGAGGTAGGTGCCACAGGTCTGTAGTCATTCAGTCCTGAGATGGTTGGCTTTTTGGGGATGGAAATTATTGTGGAGCATTTGAAGCACGCTGGTACAACACACTGCTCCAGTGATTTATTGAAGATCTTGGTGAAGACAGGAGCAAGCTGGTCTGCACAGTTCCTCAGGCAGGAGGGTGACCCCCCGTGCCTTTCCTCACTCAGTGTGTTCCTAGCCTTGTTGTAGAGCGCCCGGTCCCCACTTCTAAATGCGTTCTCCATGGACTGCCGCAAGTGCTTCAGTTTGGCGTTAAAACAGGGCTTGTCATTATTATATCTAATGCGAGTCTTGGGCTGAACAGAGATGATATGAAAGCAGATTCCGGTTGATATAAAAGCAGATTCTGCCATCTTGGATTGTTAAATTGTTGGATTGGGAGTTATTGAACTCTCGTTGAGTTTAACAACTGCCCATCCAAGAAATGCACTATATAAATAAATAAACCTTAACCTTAAATGATGTAACCAGGAGCAAAATATTTTACATGGTTGACAAGAGGTCAGAATATGCTATTGGGACAGTGCTATTTCTTCATCCTCTCATGTTGGACTGATTCAAATTGGCGCTACACTGACTCACTATCACCTCTTGAGGTACAATGTGATACAACAAGACAAGACAGGCTGGGCTAGCTGGTTAGCTTGTTAAATTCAGTAAATATCTCCATAACAGGATGTATAAACATCTTTGACACCCCATCAAAACTGTTATTTATTTACATTTTGTTTATCATTTTAGTTCATTTTGTAATAGAGGTTCAAAAAGAAAGAGTTTAATACTAGAAACGTGTAGTAGATGTGTAGCCATTCAAAAGTAATTCAGAGGAATGTCTCAGTACATACATCAACACTTTACAACACAACTACAACTCCATAAGTGAGCTTTCTGGTCCACTGAATTAATGAGCTGTAGCAGGAAAAACAGTGATACTGATTTACTAATATGTTCTGAATTACAAAATCTGTAGACCTTGAACTTTTACCTCTTTTATATAACTTGTGACTTCTGACCGATCGAATCCTTCCATATGTAGCCACTCCCACCTGCTGCTCCTTCAGTTCAGAGAAAACGAAAGTGATCTCAGAGTGCTGCTCCCTTTCTCTCTCTCTCAGTCTGTGAGTTCAGGAAAATGGCAGAGGCCAGTATTTCAGTAGATCAGGACCAGTTCAGCTGTCCAGTCTGTCTGGATCTGCTGAAGGATCCAGTGACTATTCACTGTGGACACAGTTTCTGTATGGTGTGTATTAATGGCTGCTGGGATCAGGATGATCAGAGGGGGATCTACAGCTGCCCCCAGTGTAGAGAGACGTTCACTCCAGTTCTACGGTTCTACAGTTCTACGGCCGGTTCTACGCAGAAACAACATGCTGGCTGAAGTGGTGGAGAAACTGAAGAAGATGGAACTCCAAGCTGCTCCTCCTGCTCACTGTTACGCTGGACCTGGAGATGTGGAGTGTGATTCCTGCACTGGGAGAAAACTCAAAGCCATCAAGTCCTGTTTGGTGTGTCTGGCTTCTTTTTGTGAAGTTCATCTTAAACCTCACTATCAGTCTCCTGCATTTAAGAAGCATAAGCTGGTCAAAGCCTCCAAACAGCTACAGGAGAACATCTGCTCTCAGCATGATAAACTTATTGAGATCTACTGTCGCACTGACCAGCAGTTTATCTGTTATTTATGCACTATGGATGAACACTCGGGTCACAGTACAGTTGCAGCTGTAGCAGAAAGAAAAGAGAAACAGGTGAGAAGTAGAAATCTTTGTTTCATGTTGTTTGTATTTATAAACTAGAATCTGTTGATTTTTATATTACACAGTTATACAGATGATCAGTTCATGTGATTGTGATATTGGGAGTGTATGTGTTTGGGGAGGAAAGTGTTAAATAAACCTGATGTAACTCACTGTTAACAAAGAAATCCACCCAGTCTACAAACCTTTAACCAGCCAGCAGCCACCTTCCAGCACATTTACAGCTTTACAGAGATCACATGTAGAACTAGTCTAAACTTGATCTAATAAGCAGCTTTTAATACAAACCACAACACAAATTCTTTTTCCTCAGAATCAGTTAAAGAAAGTTAAGAAGAAGTTTAAGCAGAGAATCCAGGAGAAACAGAAGAAGCTGCAGAAGGTGAAACAGGCTGTGAACACTCTTAAGGTGAGTAGTGAGCAGAGATCTGCTGGAGCAGCTATTTCACAGCTCAGTCAGACTCTCCTCCAGTCAGACAGTGAGGAGACCAGTGCTGGACACTTAGAGATCCTACTCAGACACAGTGTAGATAATGAGTCATCTAGAGTCTCAGTGAGAGAGTGAATGATAGTTGATGTTTAAATGGAGCTCCATCTTGTCTGTATGTTGTAACAGAGCTCTGCACAGACAGCAGTGGAGGACAGTGAGAGGATCTTCACTGAGCTGATCCGCTCCATTGAGAAAAAGCGCTCTGAGCTAACAGAGCTGATCAGATCTCAGGAGAAGACTGAACTGAGTCGAGCTGAAGAACTCCTGGAGAAACTGGAGCAGGAGATTGCTGATCTAAAGAGGAGAGACACTGAACTGGAGCAGCTTTCACACACAGAGGATCACATCCAGTTCCTCCAGGTAACAATCACTGTCTGATTTACTGAAGGACCTGAAACTCAGAGAGGTTCTGAAACTCTTCTCTATAAAGTATCACTAAGTGGATGTGACTTGATGATATTTAGTTTCATAGAGAGGTTCACAGGTCACCTGGTGTTGGTTGTTTGTAAAATCCAGAGCATGCTGTATTTAAAAATTATTCAAGAGTCTTCTTTAAAGTATTTAGTAACTGAGCAGACTCTCTGACTCCTGAGCACACAGGAGTGCACATAGTACAAGAAATACATGTGTAATAAAGATCAAAACTGATTTCTAGTGTATAACTAAAGATTTTAGACTTCACTTATCCTACCAGCTCAGAATCCTGAGAGACAAGTTAATTTTAATGATACTGATTATTTTGTTCTTTAGTGTTGCTACATATAGCACCTCTACATTCAACTAGGAATGGTTAGTATTGGTGGGTCAGACAGTGTTAGCATTTCCTAAATGACCATGTCAGGGTGGCTACTGTAACCACAGATCATTTAGGAAATACAAACATCCACAGACTCTACAGAGAATACAGGGACTTGACTAAATGAATTATTAGAAGAGTCTATAATTCAGTATAATTCAATAGATCTACTATAATCAATAAAATACTCAAACACTCCAGCTAGCTCTTTATCTGGAGGTTTCAGGCTCAACTACAAAGACTTTGGTTATGGTGAGTGGAGGTGTAATCTTCTTCCACCACAAAGAAGCAAAAACAAGTCAATTCATACAGAACCTGATATAAAACAGTAAAATGGATTGTGGGAAAAGTTAACAGACCTTTAAGACTTTACTCATGTACATTGTTCTCTCTCTCCATTGTGTGTGTTGTCTCGTTCTCTGTAGAGTTTCCAGTCTCTCTGTGTCTCTTCTGGATCTGAGGACTCACCCAGCATCACTGTCAATCAGCATCTCTCATTTGATGGAGTAAGGAAATCTCTCTCTGATCTGAAAGAGAGACTAGAGGAATTCTGCAAACAGGAATTCAGTAGAGTCTCTCCACACGGTAAGAGGAGCTTCCAGCTGTGAAACAGAATGATGAAGATCTTTACTTGTTCAGAGTAAAATATAGAAGCATTCATACACAAATGATCTAATATTCCTCTCTGACTTCTATATTTATATACATACAATTCTCAGTTCAACATTTCAGTGTTATTGATTACAGTTATTAAATATATATTCTAAGATTTACAAATAAAATAAAATATATACTCACACATACAAACACACACACTTGATTCAGTATTTACAATAAATTATCCTGTTATAATTGATTCAGTAAGTGAAATTAAATTAATATGTCAGTTCTGTATTAAGAGTTAGTAGAAATAATTATAGTTTGTATGTCAACATTACACAGCCTAACATATTTAACACATTCAAGCAAACTTAGAATCACAATTAGTGACAATTTTTATTATTAGTTTATTTTACTGTTTATAAAAGATACAACTACTACAGACGTGTGTGAGAGAATATGAGGCAGATTATACAGTATTTATATATTTATGTACAGTACATACAATAGAGAGAAATGGAGAGTCAGAGAGAGAGAAGAGGAGAAAATGGAGATAAACAAGTGTTTTTAATAGTAAAAGTGACTGATTCTCATTAAATCAGTTTCATTCACTAATTAATTAATTAATGTATTTACTTATTCTTTCATGTATTCAATAAACATGAAATATAAACATTTCAGCTTTTTCTCCACAGCTACAGCAGTTCAGATGATTTTACCCTCAGAACCAAAAACCAGAGAAGATTTTCTACAGTGTATGTACACAATACACACACACACACACACACACACACACACACACACACACACATTACTACACACACACACACACACAATACACACATACACACACAATACACATGCTCACAATACACTCACACACATACACATTTATACACACACATACACATTTATTTACACACACACATGTATACCCACACACACACACACAATACACATACACATACTCATTTATACACACACACATACACATTTATACACACACACATATTTATACACACACACATTTATACACACACACACACACACACACACACTCACACATACACATTTATACACACACACACATATTTATACACACACACACACACACACACAAACACAGTACACACACACACATACACATACACATTTATACACACACACACATATTTATACACACACACACACTGCAGTGTTATGTGTTGAATTGATTATTAGGAAGAAAAGAATAATCAGGGTGTGAAAGGAATTAATCAGTTATTAGTGTGTATTAGTTTGTGTTTCTGTCAATAAAACCCTGAAATGATTTTCATGTATTTCTTTTCCTCTTTGTTAGATTACTGTCGACTGACTCTGGATCCCAACACAGCAAATCACTACCTCCCTCTGTCTGAGAATAACAGAGCGGTGACGGTGAGTGGGAGAGTCCAGAGTTACTCTGATCATCCAGAGAGATTTGACTGCTGGTGTCAGGTGTTGAGTAAGGAGAGTGTGAGTGGACGCTGTTACTGGGAGGTTGAGTGTAGCAGTGGGAGATATGGAGTGTACATATCAGTCTCATATAAAGAGATCAGCAGGAAGGGATGGGGTGATGAGAGCAAGTTTGGACACAACAGTCAGTCCTGGAGTCTGCAGTGTTCTCCCTCTCTCTCTTTCTATCACAACAACATTCAGACTGAGATTTCAGCCTCATCATCCTCCAGAATAGGAGTGTATGTGGATCACAGTGCAGGAACTCTGTCCTTCTACAGCATCTCTGACACAATGACCCTCCTACACACAGTCCACACCACATTCACTCAGCCTCTCTATGCTGGATTCTGTATTGATGGTGTGTTAGGTGTGATTGGTAGAACTTTGAGGTTGTGTGATGTAAAATGATGTGTATATCATACATTGTGGGGACCTCACTTGAAAGTTCAGTGATTATTTACATTGTGATGTTTTTTAGTTGTAAAAATCTTGTTTTCAGATTCAACTCCATAACCTTACAGTGCTCCTTACAGCAGCTACATTTACATCTACTGTATATACATTTTACATGTGATAAAATAAAATACTCCCCTAAATGCCCCCTGAAAGTCTACAAGTTGAATCATCAGAGGCCTGTCAGTCAATTGAGATTGTTCATGTGGAGCAGTTCAGTAAGAATTTTAACAACAGGATTAAACAGACAAGCTTACGAGACTGAACAGGAATAATGTTTCAATGAGGAATCATCAATATATTCTAGCAGGTCTGTTTGTCTCGCTTTCTTTAATAAAAATTAATGTGACAACATGCGTGTGGTTTACTGAGGAGAGAAGCTGAGGTCTGAGGTGGAGTGGTTGATAAGCTTGATTAGATGTAGCCAGGTTTTAGAAGAAGCAGCAGCGTTTCACACTTTGGAGAATCCTCACTGTAACAGGCGCAGTCACTCTAATTATCTGAACAGATTTACTGCTGAATATATATAAATATATTTAAAACTCCAGCAGCAGTGCTGTGCCTGATCCACTCACACCAGCGCAACACACACTAATTCCATTTCAGACAACTAGTTTCATACAGATATAATTGCACGTATGAAGGATTCTAGGAGGATAAACTTCTCCGAAAGTTGTGACAACATTATTTGACAGTGTTGTGAGAACATAGTGGTAGCATTGTTACATAACGTTGTCAGAACTTTCTGAGGAATAACATTTCAACTTTGTGATGTTTGTGGGGAACAAAAGAGTATGATGTTACAATGTAACTGTGTTTGCAGGATCGTCCCCTCTCAACTTGGAGAAACACACAAACAACTGATTTGTTTATTTATTTACAGATTTATTTAAATATTTTACATTTATTGAACATTTTCAGGCTGCTGTTTTTATTTTCATCTAAAAATAATTCTTAAATTAATAAAGAATGTACTATCTTCAGTAAAGGTTAACAATTAACATATCAACATATCAACAGTACATTTCTTTTTTGAAAAGGAGGGAAAAAAAGGCAGAAAAGAAAAAAAGAAAGGTAAAGAAGAGAAAGAAAAAGAAACCCCACCCACCCCACCCCTCTCTCTAAACCACAGTGTATACAGTTAAATTAAATTTGACATTTACATTTGACATAAATCATCATTAAAAGTAAAATATAAGAGCTACAAACAGACCAGTAAAGAATGATACAAATCAGTCTCGCAAGTCTAGTCGTGTTAGAATGTTTAAAAAGGGAGTCCATGTCTGGTCAAACTCTGTTTACGTCCCCCATACTGAATGGAGGATCTCTTCAGGAGTACAGTATGATAGCTGTTCATTAATCCAATGTTTTTGGCTCGGAGGTTCTGTACATTTCCAGTTTTTAAGTATATGTTTTTTTGCCGCAGTGGATGCCAGAAAAATCTCTTGCAAGGAAGTAGGATCTTAGGTTCTGAGTCCAGACATAGTCCACACACCTCTGAGATTATTGTGATCACACTATTCCAGTAGGTCTTCAACTGTACACTATTCCAAAACATATGAACAAGACCCCCAACAAATGTTTTACACCTTTGGCACTGATTAGAGATACCATTACTGTGTTTATTAAACCTGTATGGAGTATAATATGTATGAAGGAAAATGTTAAATTGAATTTGTCTGTGTTTGGTAGATACCAGTACTGTTTGAGATAAATTCAGTAATCTGCTCCAGCTATCGTCTTCATACGTACATACAGGCCTGATTCCTATTTAGATTTTTTTAGAACACGTGTCATAAGCTGGTAGGTTATCAATAACAGTCTTACAGACACAAGAAGTAAGGCGTTTAGTGGAAATACGTTTGGGATCTGTTTCAAGTAAGGTTTCAAGTAAGGTTTCCTCTAGTTTAACCCTAGTTTGCTTAAGAATATCCATAATTATTGGTTTCTGAATCAATGCCTGATCTGTAAATATTTAAAAACATTATGTCTGTGTAACCTACAGAACTCAAAAATACATTATTAGTATAGAGGTTACAGATCGATCTAATGCCTTTCCTGACCCAAGTTTGTAATATACCATCTGTTAAAGCTGCAGGGATGTTGGGGTTGCCTTTAGGAGGTGTGCATATCTAAACCCAGAACAGAATGTAAGTGCTGCCATACATCAAAAGTAGCCGAAATCAGTGTGTTTGGTGTGATTGTAGAAAGTTGCTTTTTTCAGCCCAGACAAAGGATAACTTCTAATAATTTTAATTCCAGCTGTTCTGTCGAGATCCACCTTACATCATTACTCTTTGAAAAAATCCACATCCACAGCATGCAGAGTTGGGAGGCCAAATCATAAATTCTGAAATTTGGAAGATTTAAACCACATTTAGAGCAGGGAGCCTGCAAAGTAAGAAGTTTGACCCTTGGGACCCTTTTACGTCACAAAAATAAAGATACTACTCTGTCTAACTCTTTAAAAAATGTTAGTGGAACTTTTAGGGGACTACAGTGAAATATATAAATAAATTTAGGTAAAAGATTCATTTGAATTTATACTGGTGTTAACACTACCAGTTAAAGATAGAGGAAGGTCCATCCATTGCTGTAAATCTGCTTTAGACTAATTAATATATTAATATGTAATTCTCTTGGTAGATTTTGTCAAATGAGGAACAAACATTAACACTAAGGTATTTGAAACTATGAGGACACCATTTAAATGTTATTTGAGTTTTTATGTTTGTAGAGAAATAAAGAAGTAGTCTGATCCCGTTGAAGAGTTCAGTTATTTCATAGCAGGCGATGTCGTGAATTTGAACAGTTTCAATTGTTTATTTATTTACATCAGTTTTAATGTTTAAAGTCACATAAAAAAGAAATTAAGTTTCAAGAATTTAATATGAATATAAACACATGCCTCATTATTCCTAAAATCCATATGACAGCCTGACATTATTAAATTAAATCCTTCCAAAATTTCAGATCCTGAATGATACTCAGCACTGAATAACTTATTTTTAAATGTTCAGAATTAGGTTCCTATGACTCTGTTCTATTTCACTTTCTAGATGTTTCTGAAATGAGCAATTAAATGTGTGCCAATGGATTTTCTTATTGCTGGATGATATGAAAACAAGACCAAATTGCTGAACCTTAGTATTAAAATCCAAATCAACTGACACAATTCTGAAACAGACCCTTTTAACAAACCTTTTAAATGTGCTTTTTAAAGTTCTGTTTTTAAAAATTCTCAACATTAATAAATAATTAAATGGAATAAATTTCAATAATAACATTTTATTTCACTAAATGAAAATATTTCCATTACATTTCTCGTTTATAACATTAAACATTAAAACATTAAATCATTAAAGTCATTAAATGTGAAGCTTTTAACTTTATAATTCAACTTAAGCTCCTATTTCTGATTTTTTTTTTTATTTAGTACGGGAATTCTCCGCCGTGCTGATAGCCGCCGTGTACATACCGCCTAGCGCTAGCGCTAATGCTAATGCTAAAGAAGCACTGTGGGAGCTGCACGGGGGCATTAGTGATCTGCAGACCAGACATCCAGACGCACTGTTCATTGTCGCCGGAGATTTTAACCACGCTAATCTCCAGTCAGTCCTCCCTAAATTCCATCAGCATGTGGACTTTGCCACGAGAGCAGCGAACGCGTTGGACCTTGTTTACACAAACATACCCAGCGCGTACCCAGTCTGTGTATCTGACTCCAGCTTACACACCCCTCATCAGACGCTCCAGACCAGTTCAGAAGCAGGTGAAAACCTGGCCGGCAGGAGCCATCTCTGCCCTTCAGGACTGTTTTGAGTGCACTGCATGGGACATGTTCAGGGAGGCTGCGACTGAAGGCGACTCTGTTAACTTGGAGGAGTACACAGCATCAGTCACTGGCTACATCAGCAAGTGTATTGATGATGTAACTGTCTCCAAGACCATCACCACACGCCCAAACCAGAAGCCGTGGATGACTCCTGAGGTGCGTGCGCTACTGAGGACCCGCGACTCGGCCTTCAGAGTGGGTGACAAGGCGGCCCTAAGGAAAGCAAGAGCCAAATTGTCACGAGCCATCCGAGAGGCAAAGCGCGCACACGCCCAGAGAATCCACAACCACTTCAAGGACACGGGTGACACGCGGCGCATGTGGCAGGGCATCCAGGAAATCACACACTACAGGACAATGCCACCGTCCTGTGACAGTGATGCCTTCCTCCCCGATGCCCTGAACGACTTTTATGCACGGTTTGAGGCACAGAACAACACGTTGGTGAGCAAGATCACACCCAAGCCAGACGAGCAGGCGCTGTGCCTGACTGCAGTGGATGTGAGGAAAACTCTGTGCAGAGTCAACCCACGGAAAGCTGCAGGACCAGACAACATCCCTGGCAGAGTGCTCAGAGAGTGTGCAGACCAGTTGACAGATGTTCTCACGGATATCTTCAACGTCTCCCTGTGCAGCTCCACTGTCCCAACGTGCCTCAAGACCACCACCATCATCCCCGTGCCAAAGAAGTCCACGGTGTCCTGCCTCAATGACTACCGTCCCGTAGCTCTCACGCCCATCATCATGAAGTGCTTTGAGAGGCTAGTCATGAGGAACATCAAGACCCAACTGCCCTCTTCATTGGACCCCCTGCAATTCGCATATCGTCCCAACCGCTCCACGGACTATGCCATCACCACCACCCTTCATCTCTCCCTTACCCACCTGGAGAAGAAGGACACCTACGTCAGAATGCTGTTCATAGACTTCAGTTCAGCATTCAACACCATCATCCCACAGAATCTCACCAGGAAGTTAAGCCTGCTGGGCCTCAACACCCCCCTATGCAACTGGATCCTGGACTTCCTGACAGGGAGGCCCCAGTTAGTCCGATTCGGGGACAGCAGCTCCAGCACCATCACCATGAACACTGGGGCACCCCAGGGCAGTGTACTGTGTACAAGAAAGCCCAGCAGCGTCTCTACTTCCTCCGGAAGCTGAGAAAGGCCCGTCTCCCTCCACCCATCCTCACCCTCTTCTATAGGGGAACCATAGAGAGCATCCTAAGCAGCTGCATCACTGCCTGGTTTGGGACCTGCACAGCCTCTGACCGCAAGTCCCTCCAACGCATTGTGAGGACAGCTGAGAGGATCATCGGAGTCTCTCTCCCCTCCGTCTTGGACATTTACACCACCCGCTGCATCCGCAAAGCAACCAGCATTGTGGATGACCCCACCCACCCTTCACACAGACTGTTCTCCCTCCTGCCATCAGGAAGAAGGTACCGCAGCATCCGGTCCAACACGACCAGACTCTGCAACAGCTTCTTCCCCCAAGCCATCAGACTTCTCAACACAACTCAACGTCTGAACTGATATCTTTCTGGTACATGTATACTCTCTCTCTCTCTCTCTCTCTCTCTCTCTCTCTCTCTCTCCAACCATTTACCCCAGAAAAAAAGGGAAGCATTTTTGCACAAAGCATTGCACTGATAACTTTACTACCTCACTGGACTCTATTTATTACACATTGCACAATTTGCACACTACCAGCAATTATTTATTATTCTCTGTCTGTACTGTGTTGTGTTGTCTGTCCGCACTTGTTTGTTTGTGTTGCACTTGTGTCTGTATGCACTGTCTATGTTGCACCATGGTCCTGGAGGAACGTTGTTTCGTTTCACTGTGTACTCTGTATGTAGTTGAAATGACAATAAAACCCACTTGACTTGACTTGACTTGACTTGATCTGTAGACTAGCAGGACATGTATCTCTGTGTTTCTCTGATGGTGGTCCTCGTTCTGGTCTTGTGAGAAGCTGTTCTCTCTCTGGTGAAACAGGATTATTCAGATCTCATCTTCTTGCTGGGTGCTGGTGATCTCATCCTCCTCCTCATTTAACAGTGTGTGACAGTGACTCCTGACGTTTAGTTAATGGCCACCTCATAACACGCTCTGATCACGTTCTCCTGTACCCCACGTGTCCTGAAGAACAGTAGCTGCTGTAAAACCAGGGTAGCTTCCAGGTGTTTAAGTTTCTCTGCCCTCTCGTCCCCTAAATATTTACTATCATGTTTCGTAACGTCTCTTGATATAAAACTCCTTCACTATAGCAATAGTCTCTAAGACACACGCATTTGCAGCGTCTCTCTACAACAAATTATTCTGACTTCCATCTTTCTTGGAATCGCCGGTTCTCACTGTGACTTTGTTCTTTTTTGAAGTAGCCATCACTAGATGTTGTTCTGTAAATTCAGACGCCCAGTCAGAAAAATAACAGCTCTTAAGTTTAGATAATTGGATTGCTAACACAGCGGTGAAACATACTATACATGTATATGTACAGCTGCCAGGAAAGGAAAAATCTGTCTGCGGGCCACATTTTGCCAAAGGGCCGGACTTTGGACACACCTGCTTTAGATCAAATCAACTGATTTAGATATAACCTAGTAATCCATTGATTTAGATATAACCTGGTGATCCACTGATTTAGATACCACCTAGTAACCCATTGATTTAGATATAACCTAGTAATCCACGGATTTAGATATAACCTAGTAATTCACTGATTTAGATATAACCTAGTAATCCACTGATTTAGATATAAGCTAGTAATCCATTGATTTAGATATAACCTAGTAATCCACTGATTTAGATATAACCTAGTAATCCATTGATTTAGATACAACCTAGTAATCCACTGATTTAGATATAACCTAGTAATCCATTGACTTAGATATAAACTAGTGATCCACTGATTTAGATATAAACTAGTAATCCATTGATTTAGATATAACCTAGTAATCCTCTTATTTAGATATAACCTAGTAATCCATTGATTTAGATATAACCTAGAAATCCACTGATTTAGATATAACCTCGTGATCCACTGATTTAGATATAACCTAGTAACCCATTGATTTAGATATAACCTCGTAATCCATTGATTTAGATATAACCTAGTAATCCACTGATTTAGATATAAACTAGTGATCCACTGATTTAGATATAACCTAGTGATCCACTGATTTAGACATAACCTAGTGGTCCACTGATTTAGATATAACCTAGTAACCCATTGATTTAGATATAACCTCGTAATCCATTGATTTAGATATAACCTAGTAATCCACTGTTTTAGATATAAACTAGTGATCCACTGATTTAGATATAACCTAGTGATCCACTGATTTAGACATAACCTAGTGGTCCACTGATTTAGATATAACCTAGTAACCCACTGATTTAGATATAACCTAGTGATCCACTGATTTAGACATATTTCGTGATCCACTGATTTAGATATAACCTAGTAACCCATTGATTTAGATATAACCTAGTAATCCACTGATTTAGATATAACCTAGTGATCCACTGATTTAGACATAACCTAGTGATCCACTGATTTAGATATAACCTAGTAACCCACTGATTTAGATATAACCTAGTGATCCACTGATTTAGATATAACATAGTGATCCACTGATTTAGATATAACCTAGTAATCCATTGTTTTAGACATAACCTAGTAATCCACTGATTTAAATATAACCTAGTAATTCATTGATTTAGACATAACCTAGTAACCCATTGATTTAGATATAACCTAGTAATCTATTGATTTAGACATAACCTAGTAATCCACTGATTTAGATATAACCTAGTAATCCATTGATTTAGACATAACCTAGTAATCCACTGATTTAGAGGGGAAGCAGAAAAGTCTGCACATCAGATCAAATATGAGGAAGATGTACATTTGTATGGGATTAATTTTAAAACGAATAGATTAAATACTCTTAATCTCTCTACAGTCTAAACTCCAGAGACAGACGTGAAGCAGTGCTGTACTGCTCTCTGGTGGTGATGTAGAGTAATACAGTGTTACTGTAAAGACAAAGATTTCTAAGGGAAACTTATTCACTGGATGTATTTGTATTGTAATTGAAAGTTTCTGTTTAATAAAACCATTGGTGGAGTTGAAAGAGTTCCTGTTCTAAGTTATTAAACTGAATATATAAATATATATTATATATATATAATATAATATATAATATATAAATATATGAATTTAAATATATTAAATAATAAAGTTACTTTATATTCTAGTAAAATAAACACGTCAAATTCATACTGTAAACAATAGGGGGCAACATACATCATATCTTGAGCTCCAGTTTGAAGAACAAAATTTTGTTCCAGTTTTCTTCGGACGCCCCAGACATTGTATGAATTTATTCAGTGTCTTCAGCAGCAATCTTGATTTAGCTTAATGAAGTACTGAACAGTGGGTTTCAACAAGAAAAATCTTAGAAATGGTTAAATAAACACACTGACATATGAAAAACCACTACTTACTGTATTATTACTATTTGAATGTTAAAAAAAAAAATCACCCCCTACCAGCCTAAAAGAAACATTGCAATTTCAAAATGGTGGGTGGCGGTGGTCGCTTACTAAGAATGTCAGCAATCACTAACACCACTTGAGGTACAATTTAATACTCTGAGACAAGACAGGCTTAATTTTAGTAAATATCTCCATAACATGATATATAGACGTCTTTGTCACCCCATCAAAACTGTTATTTATTTACATTCTGTTGATCATTTTACTTCATTTTGTAATAGAGGTTCAAAAAGAAAGAGTGTAATACTAGATAACCACAGAAGAGTTTCAAAATAAATTCCTTCAGACTTGCAGCCATTCAAAAGTAATTCAGAGGAATGCAACAACACTTTAATTACAATAAACTTTACAACTACAACACCATAAGTGAGCTTTCTGGTCCACTGTATTAATGAGCTGTAGCAGGAAAAACAGTGATACTGATTTACTAATATGTTCTGAATTAGAAAATCTGTAGACATTGAGCTTTTAGCTCTTATATACAACTTGTGACTTCTGACCAATCAAATCCTTCCATATGTAGCCACTCCCACCTGCTGCTCCTTCAGTTCAGAGAAAACGAAAGTGATCTCGGAGTGCTGCTCCCTTTCTCTTTCTCTCAGTCTGCAAGTGCAGGAAAATGGCAGAGGCCAGTATTTCAGTAGATCAGGACCAGTTCAGCTGTCCAGTCTGTCTGGATCTGCTGAAGGATCCAGTGGCTATTCCCTGTGGACACAGTTTCTGTATGGTGTGTATTAATGGCTGCTGGGATCAGGATGATCAGAGGGGGATCTACAGCTGCCCCCAGTGCAGAGAGACGTTCACTCCAAGGCCGGTTCTACGCAGAAACAACATGCTGGCTGAAGTGGTGGAGAAACTGAAGAAGACAGAACTCCAAGCTGCTTCTCCTGCTCACTGTTACGCTGCACCTGGAGATGTGGAGTGTGATTCCTGCACTGGGAGAAAACTCAAAGCCATCAAGTCCTGTTTGGTGTGTCTGGCTTCTTTTTGTGAAGTTCATCTTAAACCTCACTATCAGTCTCCTGCATTTAAGAAGCACAAGCTGGTCAAAGCCTCCAGACAGCTACAGGAGAAGATCTGCTCTCAGCATGATAAACTGATTGAGATCTACTGTCGCACTGACCAGCAGTTTATCTGTTATTTATGCACTATGGATGAACACTCGGGTCACAGTACAGTTGCAGCTGTAGCAGAAAGAAAAGAGAAACAGGTGAGAAGTAGAAATCTTTGGTTCATGTTGTTTGTATTTATAAACTAGAATCTGTTGATTTTTATATTACACAGTTATACAGATGATCAGTTCATGTGATTATGATATTGGGAGTGTATGTGTTTGGGGAGGAAAGTGTTAAATAAACCTGATGTAACTCACTGTTAACAACAAAGGAATCCACCCAGTCAACAAACCTTTAACCAGCCAGCACCCACCTTCCAGCACATTTACAGCTTTACAGAGATCACATGTAGAACTAGACTGAACTTGATCTAATCACCAGCTTTAAATACAAACCACAACACAAATTCTTTTTCCTCAGAATCAGTTAAGGGAGGTGCAGAAGAAATACCAGCAGAGACTCCAGGAGAAACAGAAGAAGCTGCAGGAGGTGAAACAGGCTGTGAACACTCTTAAGGTGAGTAGTGAGCAGAGATCTGCTGGAGCAGCTATTTCACAGCTCAGTCAGACTCTCCTCCAGTCAGACAGTGAGGAGACCAGTGCTGGACACTTAGAGATCCTACACAGACACAGTGTAGATAATGAGTCATCTAGAGTCTCAGTGAGAGAGTGAATGATAGTTGATGTTTAAATGGAGCTCCATCTTGTCTGTATGTCATAATAGAGCTCTGCACAAACAGCAGTGGAGGACAGTGAGAGGATCTTCACTGAGCTGATCCGCTGCATTGAGAAAAAGCGCTCTGAGGTAACAGAGCTGATCAGATCTCAGGAGAAGGCTGAACTGAGTCGAGCTGAAGAACTCCTGGAGCAACTGGAGCAGGAGATTGCTGATCTAAAGATGAGAGACACTGAGCTGGAGCAGCTTTCACACACAGAGGATCACATCCAGTTCCTCCAGGTAACAATCACTGTCTGATCTACTGAAGGACCTGAAACTCAGAGAGGTTCTGAAACTCTTCTTTATAAAGTATCACTAAGTGGATGTGACTTGATGATATTTAGTTTCATAGAGAGGTTCACAGGTCACCTGATGTTGGTTGTTTGTAAAATCCAGAGCATGATGTCTTTTAAAATTATTCGAGTTTTCTTTGAAGTATTTAGTAACTGAGCAGACTCTCTGACTCCTTATCACACACATAGTGCAAGAAATACATGTGTAATAAAGATCAAAACTGATTCCTGGTGTATAACTAAATATTTTAGATATCACTTATCCTACCAGCTCAGAGTCCTGAGAGACAAGTTCATTTTATTGATACTGATTATTTTGTTCATTAGTATTGTGTGGCAGCCACCGTGGACCTTCCCTATTGAAAGGGACACTTATACTTAGACCCTATGCCACCTTGGGAATTTCACCCAAAGAAATATTCACCACAGGTTTTGAGAGGTTGGATTTAGGTTTCCCACTTAGGCCTCCGAACTAAATGGAAGAATGACAGACAGAGAGATGCTTTTACAAAGTCACAATAAAAATACATTTAATACTTCTCATCAATTAAAATATGAATAAAATATGAAATTTATCAAATCACTATTAAAAATAGAAAACAATGAAATAAATAAATAAATAAATAAATACCTAAAGTGGTTACACGTATTACCACCCTGGGCTTTCAACACCAAACACTTAAGGCACCGGCTTCCACTTAGTCTACTGAAGAAGTCCTCCTAGAACCTGCACAAAATCATTCAGTGCCAAAGCAATTACAACACACTATATCCACACTCAACTAAAAGAAAATGTAATACATATTTGTTTCAATCCTCTGTGCAGCACACCACCACTCAAACTCAGTATAGCCCCCTAAAGGACAGGTTCAGGTGCCCCACGACAGGTGGAAGCCAGGTCCTAAATATTAAAATAAAAAGAAGAAAATTATTCAACCCGACACAGAAGTATAAACTCAATAGTAATCTTTATTTTAAAAAAAAGGAACTGATCATACTAAAAAGAGGGTAACAGTCCCAGACCCTATCAAAATAGGTTAGCTTAGCCCTTATCTTCACCATACTAAAAAACATCCAAAGGAACCATGCCAGAAACTCTTGTTCAGTCCAGCCCAGCTAAAATGATCCTGCTGCGGTGTCATCCGCTCCACAAGGCCGTAAGTAGAAGCCACACCACACGACCCGGTAGAATCCCACGACCCAAGGAACCAGAGCAGGAAGCAGTGTTGGTGGGTCAGTGTTAGCATTTCCTAAATGACCATGTCAGGGTGGCTACTGTAGCCACAGATCATTTAAGAAATCCAAACATCCACAGACTCTACAGAGAATACAGGGACTTGATTAAATGAATTATTAGGAGAGTCTATAATTCAGTATAATTCAATAGATCTGCTATAGTCAATAAAATTCTCAAACACTCCAGCTAGCTCTTTATCTGGAGGTTTCAGGCTCAACTACAAAGACTTTGGTTATGGTGAGTGGAGGTGTAATCTTCTTCCACCACAAAGAAGCAGAAACAAGTCAAATCATACAGAACTTGATATATAACAGTAAAATGGATTGTGGGAAAAGTTAACAGACCTTTAAGACTTTACTCATGTACATTGTTCTCTCTCTCCATTGTGTGTGTTGTCTCGTTCTCTGTAGAGTTTCCAGTCTCTCTGTGTCTCTTCTGGATCTGAGGACTCACCCAGCATCACTGTCAATCAGCATCTCTCATTTGATGGAGTGAGGAAATCTCTCTCTGATCTGAAAGAGAGACTAGAGGAATTCTGCAAACAGGAATTCAGTAAAATCTCTCCACACGGTAAGAGGAGCTTCCTGCTGTGAAACAGAATGATGAAGATCTTTACTTGTTCAGAGTAAAATATAGAAGCATTCATACACAAATGATCTAATATTCCTCTCTGACTTCTATATTTATATACATACAATTTTCAGTGTTCAACATTTCAGTGTTGTTGATTACAGTTATTAAATATATATTCTAAAATTTACAAATAAAAAAAATATATAGACTCACACATACAAACACACACACTTGATTCAGTATTTACAATAAATTATCCTGTTATAATTGATTCAGTAACTGAAATTAAATTAATGTGTCAGTTCTGTATTAAGAGTTTGTAGAAATAATTATAGTTTGTATGTCTACATTACACAGCCTAACATATTTAACACATTCAAGCAAACTTAGAATCACAATTAGTGACAATTTTTATTATTAGTTTATCTTACTGTTTATAAAAGATACAACTACACAGTGTAGAGACGTGTGTGAGAGAATATGAGGCAGATTATAGAGTATTTATATATTTATGTACAGTACATACAATAGAGAGAAATGGAGAGTCAGAGAGAGAGAAGAGGAGAAAATAGAGATAAAGTGTTTTTAATAGTAAAAGTGACTGCTTCTCATTAAATCAGTTTTATTTACTAATTAATTAATTAATGTAATTACTTATTCTTCCATGTATTCAAGAAACATGAAATATAAACATTTAAGTATTTTCTCCACAGCTGCAGCAGTTCAGATGATTTTACCCTCAGAACCAAAAACCAGAGAAGATTTTCTACAGTGTATGTACACAATACACACACACACACACACACACACACACACATATACATACACACACACACCTAACCCTAACCTTATCCTCAGTTTCCAAAAGACGAATATAACAAGAACAGAACACAGTCACACACCACACACACAGCAGTGTCATGTGTTTAATTGATTATTAGGAAGAAAAGAATAATCAGAGTGTGAAAGGAATTAATCAGTTATTAGTGTGTATTAGTTGTTTGTCAATAAAACTGATTTTCATGTATTTCTTTTCCTCTTTGTTAGATTACTGTCAGCTGACTCTGGATCCCAACACAGTAAATCACAACCTCACTCTGTCTGAGAATAACAGAGCGGTGACGTTTAGTGGGAGAGTCCAGCGTTACTCTGATCATCCAGAGAGATTTGACTGCAGGTGTCAGGTGTTGAGTAAGGAGAGTGTGAGTGGCCGCTGTTACTGGGAGGTTGAGTGGAGCAGTGGGAGATATGGAGTGTACATATCAGTCTCATATAAAGAGATCAGCAGAAAGGGATGGGGTGATGAGAGCAAGTTAGGACACAATAGTCAGTCCTGGAGTCTGCAGTGTTCTCCCTCTCTTTCCTTCTATCACAACAACATTCAGACTAACATCTCAGCCTCATCATCCTCCAGAATAGGAGTGTATGTGGATCACAGTGCAGGAAGTCTGTCCTTCTACAGCGTCTCTGACACAATGACCCTCCTCCACACAGTCCACACCACATTCACTCAGCCTCTCTATGCAGGGTTCTGGATTGGTGGTATGTTTGGGGTGACTGGTAGAACCTTGAGGTTGTGTGATGTAAAATGATGTGTATATCATACATTGTGGGGACCTCACTGGAAAGTTCAGTGATTATTTACATTGTGATGTTTTTTAGTTGTAAAAATCTTGTTTTCAGATTCAACTCCATAACCTTACAGTGATCCTTACAGCAGCTACATTTACATCTACTGTATATACATTTTACGTGTGATAAAATAAAATACTCCCCCTAAATGCCCCCTGACAGTCTACAAGTTGAATCATCAGAGGCCTGTCAGTCAACTGAGATTGTTCTTGTGGAGCAGTTGAGTTTTTCTGTCAGTCAGTAAGAATTTTAATGTGGCCTTCAGTTCCCAAAATAAGTATCAGACTACGCCACTCCCAAATTATAAAGGGTGGGAGAACCCTCTTTGACACAATGGTTCCCCAGCAGTGGTTATCATACATAAAAGATCACACAGCTGTGATTCAATGATAATTTATTACAAAAACAAGGAGTCACAAATAAAATCAATTACACCATTCCCCTGGAAAGGTTAGTGGGCATCACACCGAACATGAGCAAACACTAACATTGTATCAGTAAGTACAGCCAAACATTGCCCAGTATAATAAGAGCACTGCAATCAAACCCAAAAGAAAAAAACAAAACACACCTCAGTATGAATTTCACTTCAAATCTCAAGCTTAAAATAAAATAAATTCATCCAAATCCCAAATCACATGAACACTGGGCTAAAAGTTGGCTGAACTACCTGCTCATGGTCACGAAAATTCCAGCATAAGAGCTAAAATACAGAGCTCTTAAAAGGGGAAGATTACTCTAATAAAATTTACAATATATTATTCACAATACAAAATGTAAAACATCCCAGAGGGTATTGTGCACAAATATTAATACTCCTTATATTAAAAACTCAAGCACAAATATCAAAAAGAAAACAAAACAAACAAATGTAGGAAAAACAGTGGCTACACTAATGTACTCATCGCCAACCACTCCCTAGAAGGAGACAAAAAAGTAATATTAATACCAATCCTTATCTAAAAGCCCAGCTGCCAGCAGCTATGCTGCTTGTTAGCCACACTAGCCTACTGCTAGTAGCCCCTTTTCGTCGGCAGTGCTGTAAAACCAAAAACACACATATACGCATTACCTCTCTGTAGGTTACTTCAGGGATTGTATTCGCTAATGCCTCCGACGCGCTCTGCCTCCCGCACTGGTCTCCTTGGACACTACACGATAAACAATAAAAAAATATAGCTAACCCCACCGCAGTTAAGCCAACGATACTGAGCACACCCCCATTAGAGAACCCGCAGTCCAATGCTTTTCCAGCATTAATCCACCTTCAGGAATAAGCATAGTTACCTTTGATTCCACTTGTTCCTCTCAAATATTACTGACACTACAACAGAGCAAATCTGCAGTACTGCATGCGGCTACAGGATAAACAAGCACGTATTAAACATCAACACAGAGATCTACACTACTACTGCTCACACCACAATAAACAGGTTTAAGTGTTCACATACTGTTTCTCCTGCACGCACCACCACACACCCACACGTAGAAAACAGTCAGGTGTCATAGGCAGGTGAGCCACAGCCCCTACCCTTCCATTTTCTCGCGACGCAGAAGTCCGGGGTAGGTGGTATGGGTTGGAATGCTGTCCGTCCGGTGTGCGCCCAGTATGCCGAAGTGAGCTACCCGTGGCTGGAGCGACACCTGAAGATGGAAACAGGTTAGCTTCTGGAGGGGATCTGGGTTCTGATAATGATGCTGAAGTACCTGAGGTCATGGTTGGGATTGTCGGCTCTAGATTACGAGTGGCTACTACCACAAGAGGACCGACCCATTCATCCTCCTCATCTTGGGCCTCTGTCACACTCACCGGGCAAGGGACCAGTTCTTCACCTTCGCCTGGGATCACCTGGGACACAGGTCCTGGGGCCACTCGCAATTCTGTCCGATGGAGATTGTGTCTCTTACCATCACCCTCCACCGGTGCGATGGTATACACACGTCCCACATCATCTAAGCACTTGACTGTCACATACTTTGTAGCATCCCACACATCTTGAATCTTGTGTCTACCCAGAACATGGTTCAAGTGTCAAGTCAAGTGGGTTTTTATTGTCATTTCAACTACATACAGAGTACACAGTGAAACGAAACAACGTTCCTCCAGGACCATGGTGCAACATAGACAGTGCATACAGACACAAGTGCAACACAAACAAACAAGTACGGACAGACAACACAACACAGTACAGACAGAGAATAATAAATAATTGCTGGTTGTGTGCAAATTGTGCAATGTGTAATAAATAGAGTCCAGTGAGGTAGTAAAGTTATTAGTGCAATGCTTTGTGCAAAAAATGCTTCCCTTTTTTTATCTGGGGTAAATGGTTGGAGAAAGATATCAGTTCAGACGTTGAGTTGTGTTGAGAAGTCTGATGGCTTGGGGGAAGAAGCTGTTGCAGAGTCTGGTCGTGTTGGACCGGACGCTGCGGTACCTTCTTCCTGATGGCAGGAGGGAGAACAGTCTGTGTGAAGGGTGGGTGGGGTCATCCACAATGCTGGTTGCTTTGCGGATGCAGCGGGTGGTGTAAATGTCCAAGACGGAGGGGAGAGAGACTCCGATGATCCTCTCAGCTGTCCTCACAATGCGTTAGAGGGACTTGCGGTCAGAGGCTGTGCAGGTCCCAAACCAAGCAGTGATGCAGCTGCTTAGGATGCTCTCTATGGTTCCCCTATAGAAGAGGCTGAGGATGGGTGGAGGGAGACGGGCCTTTCTCAGCTTCCGGAGGAAGTAGAGACGCTGCTGGGCTTTCTTGGCTGTAGAGCTGGTGTTCAGGGACCAGGTGAGGTTCTCCGCTAGGTGGACACCAAGGAACTTGGTGCTCTTAACGATCTCCACAGAGGAGCCGTTGATGTTAAGCGGAGAGTGGTCCGGTCTTGATTTCCTGAAGTCAACAACCATTTCCTTGGTCTTCTCTACATTCCAGTGAAGGTTGTTGACTGTACACCAGTCTGTCAGCTGCTGTACCTCCTCCCTGTATGCTGACTCGTCGCCTTTGCTGATGAGACCCAGCACAGTTGTATCATCGGCGAACTTTATGATGCTGTTAGAACTGTGTTTCGCAACACAGTCATGAGTCAGCAGGGTGAACAACAGAGGACTCAGTACACTGCCCTGGGGTGCCCCAGTGTTCATGGTGATGGTGCTGGAGCTGCTGTTCCCGAACCGGACTAACTGGGGCCTCCCTGTCAGGAAGTCCAGGATCCAGTTGCACAGGGGGGTGTTGAGGCCCAGCAGGCTTAACTTCCTGGTGAGATTCTGCGGGATGATGGTGTTGAATGCTGAACTGAAGTCTATGAACAGCATTCTGACGTAGGTGTCCTTCTTCTCCAGGTGGGTAAGTGAGAGGTGAAGGGTGGTGGTGATGGCATCGTCCGTGGAGCGGTTGGGACGATATGCAAATTGCAAGGGGTCCAATGAAGAGGGCAGTTGGGTTTTGATGTTCCTCATGACTAGCCTCTCGAAGCACTTCATGATGATGGGCGTGAGAGCTACGGGACGGTAGTCATTGAGGCAGGACACCGTGGACTTCTTCGGCACGGGGATGATGGTGGTGGTCTTGAGGCACGTTGGGACAGTGGAGCTGCGCAGGGAGACGTTGAAGATGTCCGTGAGAACATCTGTCAACTGGTCTGCACACTCTCTGAGCACTCAGCCAGGGATGTTGTCTGGTCCTGCAGCTTTCTGTGGGTTGACTCTGCGCAGAGTTTTCCTCACGTCCACTGCAGTCAGGCACAGCGCCTGCTCGTCTGGCTTGGGTGTGATCTTGCTCACCAACGTGTTGTTCTGTGCCTCAAACCGTGCATAAAAGTCGTTAAGGGCATCGGGGAGGAAGGCATCACTGTCACAGGACGGTGGCATTGTCCTGTAGTGTGTGATTTCCTGGATGCCCTGCCACATGCGCCGCGTGTCACCCGTGTCCTGGAAGTGGTTGTGGATCCTCTGGGCGTGAGCGCGCTTTGCCTCTCGGATGGCTCGTGACAATTTGGCTCTTGCTTTCCTTAGGGCCGCCTTGTCACCCACTCTGAAGGCCGAGTCGCGGGTCCTCAGTAGCGCACGCACCTCAGGAGTCATCCACGGCTTCTGGTTTGGGCATATGGTGATGGTCTTGGAGACAGTGACATCATCAATACACTTGCTGATGTAGCCAGTGACTGATGCTGTGTACTCCTCCAAGTTAACAGAGTCGCCTTCAGTCGCAGCCTCCCTGAACATGTCCCATGCAGTGCACTCAAAACAGTCCTGAAGGGCAGAGATGGCTCCTGCCGGCCAGGTTTTCACCTGCTTCTGAACTGGTCTGGAGCGTCTGATGAGGGGTGTGTAAGCTGGAGTCAGATACACAGACATGTGGTCCGAGAACGCGAGGTGGGGGCGGGGCTCCGCCCGGTACGCGCTGGGTATGTTTGTGTAAACAAGGTCCAACGCGTTCGCTCCTCTCGTGGCAAAGTCCACATGCTGATGGAATTTAGGGAGGACTGACTGGAGATTAGCGTGGTTAAAATCTCCGGCGACAATGAACAGTGCGTCTGGGTGTCTGGTCTGCAGATCACTGATGCCCCCGTGCAGCTCCCACAGTGCCTCTTTAGCATTAGCGCTAGCGCTAGGCGGTATGTACACGGCGGCTATCAGCACGGCGGAGAATTCCCGTACTAAATAAAAAGGTCTGCACTTAACTATGACGAACTCCACCAGCGGAGAGCAGTGCTTGGCGACAGTCACAGCGTTGTTGCACCATTCTGTGTTGATGTAAACACACACGCCTCCACCGCGGGTCTTCCCGGACAGAGCCGCGCTCCTATCCGCTCTGAACGAGGCTAGCCCGTCTAGCTGAATGGCGCTGTCTGGAATACTGTCGCTGAGCCACGATTCCACAAAGACTAGAGCACAGCAGTCTCTGAACTCTCGCTGGGGTCGCTCGCTGGAGTCGAATGCAGTCCAGTTTATTATCGAGGGAGCAGACGTTTGCGAGGAATAGCGATGGTATAGCCGGGCGGCTAGGGCTAGCCTTTAGCCTCGCGCGAACCCCGGCTCTCTTACCGCGCTTCCGCTTTCGCTCGCACCGCTTGCGATGACACTTCCGCCGGGCTCCGCCATCAGGAAACGCCGCGGACTGCAGGCCTGGGTCTTGTAGCAGGCTGAGCTCTTGTAGCGTCTGCAGAACTTCGTCCGAAAGATTGTTTGTAGGCTGATTTCTCCACTGAAGCAGGGTCTGGCGGTGGTAGGATATGTGCACTGGTGTTCCGATGCACATATTTGCAGAGATGGACGAGAATATTCACAAACAATAACACAAAAAGCACCAATTCTCGAACCAAGAGCGGCCGCTGCGTGTTAACGCGCCGCCGAGATGGAATTATGATGGAATTCTTCTTATACACTACTGTACCTGGTGACAAGAGTCCAACATTTCCCTCCGGCTGTTGTCGTACTCTTTGGGCGGCTGCCTCTTTCAGATGCCGGTCTGCCAATTCATAAGCTGATCGAAGATGCTCCTGGTGCACCATAATCCAATCCCCAACAGGGCCATCAGACTGATCTTCTCGGGGAGTCCCCAGCAATACATCAACTGGAAGACGTGGCTTTTGCCCAAACATCAACTCAAACGGACTGTAACCTGTAGAGGAGTGCACAGTAGTGTTATACGCAAACAACACATGGGGCAAACATTGAGGCCATCTCCGCTTCCTCTCAGGGGGAAGAGTCCGTAGTAGATCATGTGCGGTTAAACCTCTCGCACTGTCCATTCCCTTCTGGCTGATATGGTGTGGTGCGACTTTTTTCAACCCCATAAAGCTTGCACAAATTTCGCAGGAGGTCTCCTTCAAAATTCCGGCCCTGGTCTGAATGCAAACGCTGTGGGATGCCATAAACGTAGAACCACTTTTCGGTGAGTATACGAGCCACTGTACTTGCTTTCTGATCAACTGTAGGGTAAGCCTGGGTAAATTTTGAAAAAAAATCGGTTACAACTAGCACATTCTCTCTCCCGTCACTTGCTCGTTCCAAGATGGAAAAGTCAATGGCCACTACTTCCAGGGGTTTGAGAAGCCAACAAGCTGCCTGAAAAAGTTCGCACCTTAGGCTGAACAGCTTTGGCTAGGGAGCAGTGCTCACATTCTTGACAGCACTTCTCGATGTCCTTCCTCATATTAGGCCAATAGCATTGTTGGCTCACTAAACTTGTGGTCCTCTCACAACCTTGATGGCCTTGGTCATCATGCAAGGCTACAAGCACTTCACGGCGCAGGGAACGTGGTAGCACTAATTGCCAAACACCCCTGCCCCCTTCTGGTGAATGAACATGCCGATATAAAACCCCTTCATGATTTCCCAGCCTCTGCCACTGTCGAACCAATTCCAAGACATCAGTGGAGATTTCCTTCCGCTCCATAGTAGTTGGCGGTTGCCCCCTCTGCCAAAAGTGGAGAAAAGGTCCTATTACAGGATCGGCCTCCTGTAGAACTTGTAAATCTGCTCTTTCGCGTACTGGAAAAGCATCAATAAGGGAACAGGGGACTTTAAATGCATTGCTTCTGGCTTCAGAACCCATAGGTAGTGGGCCTGAAATACCTGGGGCCACCATAGCCATTTCCTGGGGAGGTGTGGAACAAGGCAGCCGAAAGAGTGCATCTGCATTGCGATTCATGGCCCTAGGGCGGTACTTAGTGTCAAAATAAAATAATGCTAGCTGGGTAGCCCAACGCTGCTCAACTGCCCCAAGCTTGGCAGTCTGTAAATAGCTAATAGGATTATTATCAGTGAACACTGTAAACTTAGCACCCAGCAGGTTCTCTCGAAACTTCCCTGTAACTGCCCATTTTAAGCCAAGCAACTCCAATTTCATGGAGCTATAGTTGGACATATCGCACTCTGTCATGGAAAGACTCCGACTGGCAAATGCAACTGGCCTCCTCCTTCCCTCATGATCTTGTGACAGCACTGCTCTGAGGCCTGCGTGGCTAGCATCAATCTCTACAATAAATGGCTTATGAAAGTCTGCATACCCCAGCACTGGTGAAGTCACCAATTTGCTCTTTAAGTCTTGGAAGGCTCTTTCACATGCATCATCCCAGTGTTGCTCTAGGGAGGCTCCTCCCCGGGGTGTGTGATGGCTCTGGAGCACCCCAACCAACTTATGCAGAGGAGCTGCTACTTTAGCAAAACCCTCTATGAAGCGCCTGTAATATGAAGCAAAGCCAAGAAAAGAGCGAAGTTCTGTCACCGTGGTGGGTTTTTTCTATTCTACCACTGTCTTAATCTTGTCTGGGTCTGTCATAACCCCAGAGGAAGAAATCACATGCCCCAGATACTTAACTTCAGACTGAAAGAATTTGCATTTCTTCAACTTTAACTTGAGGTTATGCTGCTTTAATCTGGCTAGGACCGCCTCCAACCACTGTAAAATGACTCTCGAAATCTGAAGAAAAAACCACAATGTCGTTAAGGTACAAAAGCAGGGATTGGAACCGTTTATCTCCAAAAATGCGCTCCATCAACCGTTGGAAGGTACTGGGTGCATTGCATAACCCACATGGCACTCTATTGAACTCAAATAGTCCGAAGGGCATACAGAATGCTGTCTTAGCCTTGTCTTGTTCTGTAACAGGCACCTGGTTATAACCACTAGCCAAGCGTTGAAAACATGGTAGCCCCAGCCAGCGCATCAAGAGACTCTTCCATACAAGGGAGAGGAAAAGCATCCTTCCTGGTCCGAGAGTTGAGTTGCCTGTAGTCAACAAAGAGATGGATGGCGCCATCTTTTTTCTGCACTACGACAATAGTGGAGGCATAAGGGCTACAGCTCACCCGCACTATACCCTGATCTAAAAGTTCTCCAATGTGCGTTTTAACCACTTCATACTGCGAGGGGGGGAGGCGGCGATACCGCTGCCTAACTGGTGCATCATCTATCAAAGGTATTTCGTGCTCTATAAGGTCGGTGCAACCCAAGTCCCCATCACTGCAAGAAAATCCAGAGCTATACTGCTGGAGAAGTGCCTTACTAACCTGTTCTTGTGCAGGGCTAAGGTTAGGCCAAGATAAATTTAGACAGATCCAGGATGTGCCTCTGTGTCTGCACTGACTGAACTTGCACTGTACACTGAGCATTAGTTTTCTCAAAAGATACCACCATATTGCTACTCACGGGCTGTACCTGCGCCATACACAACGCACCCAACACCACTCTGCGGGGAAGCCAGATATCTCTTGTTTCTACATTTGCAATAGGCACCAAAACCTCTCCTTTGTCCAAAGCCACTAAGGACCTGGAGGCTAAAAGACCAGCTGGCATCTTCCCACCGCTTGGTTCATACAGTGCACTGCGGAGAGCACGACCAAATACTTTAGTACATGTAGCAGGTACCAATTTTATGGCCCCAGCCGGTATGCAAACAGCAGCCCGGCCCTTAGACCTCACCTTGCCCAAATACCCTGAAAGAGGCACACGGTCAAGCTGTTGGCATGCCGACAGGGCTTCCCTCCGTGCCCCACTTGCCCCCCTAAGTAGACCAGAGGTAAATAAAGCTGACCGGTGTTGACGGAAAAGTTCGTCATAACACTCGCAGATTACATTCATCCCCAGCAGGCCAGGCGTCTGAGACTTCTGGCTATTCGCCAGGGGGTCAATAGGATCCTTCACCACTAGAACCCCCATTCCAGAGAGAGTCTTACCTAGAACTAATATATCAAGTTCCATATAACCTAGGTATGGAATCTCTAACCCGTTAGCAGCTCGAAGCTGCAACCAGTTACACACTTGCAACCTACCATCAACCCCAGGCTGAAAATGTTGTCTAAACATGTGGTTACCATCGATCCAGTGTCTATCAAACAAGAACCTTTCACGCTCCCCATACGAACTTCCACCAAAGGTCGAGTCCTGACCAATTTCAAGGACGGTTTTATCTGAACAGCTGAGCCCCTCAAACCCCCATCTGCCGTTGGGCTACCTTCGCCAGGGGGTACTAGTTTCCCTGTTGCTGAGAAGTAAGACCAGCTACACCCATTTGTTGGCTTTCCCCCACTGCCCCTTCTGGTCTGGGTATGCCACAACCAGCTCCCATATTAGTACGGCAAAATCTAACTACATGGCCCGGTTCACCACAACGAAGGCAGATAGGCTTGCCATCTGGTTGGAAGCGATAGGGTCTGCGATTTGTCCCACCATTACCCATGCCAAAGGAGGAAGTTGGAGTATGACCATTTAACTGTTTTAAAATAGCATCTAATTGTGCTTGTCATCTACGTAAACACTCTTTTACCTCCACAGGCTCATCTTTAGGACCAGCATCGACAGCACAATCCTCCACCACGTGAACCATTGAGTCACACGAATACGCCCTAGTCCTAGGACCCGGCACATGTTCTCCTTCCTCAACCCAACAAACTGCCTCATTCCGTACTGTTAAAAAGGAAGAATCAGGGTTAAGTCTAACATAACGTTTAAGTATGCGTCGCAACATTCCATCCCTCATATGCTCAATAAATTGGTCTCGTACCAAAACATCAGACTCTGGAACACTCCCAGGTTTAATGCGCGTAATTGCCTCCATAAGAGACAACAGAGCATGTGAATATTCACGAACTGATTCACCATCTCTCTGTTTACGTTGGAAAAACTGTTTTTGCAAAGAAACAAATGACTGGGAAGACCCATAGGTCTCTAGCAGAATGTCAAAGATCTTATCTGGTGTATCCCTATTGGATTGTGCTCGAAACTTAACTTCATTTTTTGCCTCTCCCTCCAAATGGTCACATAAAAACAGCACTTGTTCACGTTGGGACGTAAGCCGTACACCCAAAGACTGACGGGCTTCTTCAACCCACTCCTCTACCGTTAGACTGTTAGTGTGACCAGAAAAATTGGGGCATCTTCTTTCTCTGGGTAAATAAACGTAGAAATCTGGTCTACTTTGAACTATTGGTGTTGCACCACTAGCCTCAGCAGCACCCCATAGCCTTGCATTATCTGTCTCTAATTGTTGAACCCTGGTTAATAAGGCTCTAAATTGCTCCTCCATATTCACCCCTACTACACCCGCTGCTTCAGTACCAGTAGACATGGAAAAAAAGAAGAGGAAAAATAAATAAATAAAAATACAAACTATTTTGACAATGGGTGGGACCCTATAACCTTTGGTGAGTTTTTCAGCCTCGGCTCTAGAACCTAATGCAACCACTGTTTTTCCCACAATTTAAACCTTGTGCTTTTCTCAAAATCAACTACAACAGCTGTGTGATCCTGACGACTACGCCAAATGTGGCCTTAAGTTCCCAAAACAAGGATCAGACTACGCCACTACCAAATTATAAAGGGTGGGAGAACCCTCTGTGACACAATGGTTCCCCAGCAGTGGTTCTCATACATAAAAGATCACACAGCTGTGATTCAATGATAATTTATTACAAAAACAAGGAGTCACAAATAAAATCAATTACACCAGTCCCCTGGAAAGGTTAGTGGGCATCACTAATAATAATTTTAATTCCAGCTGTTCTATCGAGATCCACCTTACATCATTACTCTTTGAAAAAATCCACATCCACAGCATGCAGAGTTGGGAGGCCAAATCATAAATTCTGAAATTTGGAAGATTTAAACAACATTTAGAGCAGGGAGCCTGCAAAGTAAGACGTTTGACCCTTGGGACCCTTTTATGTCACAAAAATAAAGATACTACTCTGTCTAAAAAATGTTAGTGGAACTTTTAGGGGACTACAGTGAAATATATAAATAAATTTAGGTAAAAGATTCATTTGAATTTATACTGGTGTTAACACTACCAGTTAAAGATAGAGGAAGGTCCATCCATCGCTGTAAATCTGCTTTAGACTAATTAATATATTAATATGTAATTCTCTTGGTAGATTTTGTCAAATGAGGAACAACCATTAACACCAAGGTATTTGAAACTATGAGGACACCATTTAAATGTTATTTGAGTTTTTATGTTTGTAGAGAAATAAAGAAGTAGTCTGATCCCGTTGAAGAGTTCAGTTATTTCATAGCAGGCGATGTCGTGAATTTGAACAGTTTCAATTGTTTTTTCATTCACACGTCAGTTTTAAAGTTTAAAGTCACATAAAAAAGAAATTAAGTTTCAAGAATTTAATATGAATATAAACACATGCCTCATTATTCCTAAACCCATATGACAGCCTGACATTATTAAAATAAATCCTGCCAAAATTTCAGATCCTGAATGATACTCAGCACTGAATTTACTGATTTTTAAATGTTCAGAATTAGGTTCCTATGACTCTGTTCTATTTCACTTTCTAGATGTTTCTGAAATGAGCAATTAAATGTGTGCCAATGGATTTTCTTATTGCTGGATGATATGAAAACAAGACCAAATTGCTGAACCTTAGTATTAAAATCCAAATCAACTGACACAATTCTGAAACAGACCCTTTTAACAAACCTTTTAAACATGCTTTTTAAAGTACTGTTTTTAAAAATTCTCTACATTAATAAATAATTAAATGGAATAAATTTCAATAATAACATTTTATTTCACTAAATAAAAATATTTCCATTACATTTCTCGTTTATAACATTAAACATTAAAACATTAAATCATTAAAGTCATTAAATGTGAAGCTTTTAACTTTATAATTCAACTTAAGCTCCTATTTCTGATCTGTAGACTAGCAGGACATGTATCTCTGTGTTTCTCTGATGGTGGTCCTCGTTCTGGTCTTGTGAGAAGCTGTTCTCTCTCTGGTGAAACAGGATTATTCAGATCTCATCTTCTTGCTGGGTGCTGGTGATCTCATCCTCCTCCTCATTCAACAGTGTGTGACAGTGACTCCTGACGTTTAGTTAATGGCCACCTCATAACACGCTCTGATCACGTTCTCCTGTACCCCACGTGCCCTGAAGAACAGTAGCTGCTGTAAAACCAGGGTAGCTTCCAGGTGTTTACGTTTCTCTGCCCTCTCGTCCCCTGAATATTTACTATCATGTTTCGTAACGTCTCTTGATATAAAACTCCTTCACTACAGCAATAGTCTCTAAGACACACGCATTTGCAGCGTCTCTCTACAACAAATTATTCTGACTTCCATCTTTCTTGGAATCGCCGGTTCTCACTGTGACTTTGTTCTTTTTTGAAGTAGCCATCACTAGATGCTGTTCTGTAAATTCAGACGTCCAGTCAGAAAAATAACAGCTCTTAAGTTTAGATAATTGGATTGCTAACACAGCGGTGAAACATACTATACATGTATATGTCAGTCAAGTCAATTTTATTTATATAGCGCTTTTTACAACGATGTTGTCTCAAAGCAGCTTTACAGAGTTTTGAAAACAGTTATAACATATATCCCCCAGTGAGCAAGCCAGAGGCAACAGTGGCAAGGAAAAACTCCCTCAACTGGAGGAAGAAACCTTGGGAGGAACCAGACTCACAAGGGGAGACCCATCCTCCTCTGGTCAAACAGTATTTACAGTTTGAACTAAATACCAAAGAAAGGAGCCTCTGTTTGAAATCTGGATAGCAAAGCTTTAGAAGCTGCACAGATAGAGGCAGTGTATGACTGAGGCAGTCTCTGGCTGAGGCAGTCTATGACTGAGTCTTTATGTAAAGTGGGCGTGAGCTGAAACAGTCCCATCCTATCTCAGTGCTGGTGCATCTGGATGGCACAGTGATGTAACTGAGGGTGTAGCAGTAAATGGACAGGTGAGCTGGCTGGTGATGGTGGGGTGATGGCCCGATGATCAGTCCTTCAACAGATGGGAGGACAGTCATTTCCTCAGGAAGAGTAAAGAGAAAGAGTTAGTTGGGCTCAGGAGTAAGACTGTAGAGAATATGAATATTCAGAATTTTAGAGTGTGGTTGGTGACTCCGGCAGATCTAATTATAACAGCCTAAACTAAAAGGAGAGAACCAGAAGGTAACATGGACATGAGAGTACCCTGAGACACTGGGGTCCCCCCACTCCACCATCAACAAACCTGTGTGATCGCGTGAAGTGGTGGAACAACAGCACCAACATCTCAGTTTACCATAAACCTCTGTGTCCAAGAACCCCAGATCTCCTGCCTTTATCTAAAAGAGAAGATTAATAACCAAAAGCTACACTAAACAAGTATATTTTCAGTCTAGACTTAAATATTGAGACTGTGTCAGAGTCCCGAACATTAACTGGGAGATTATTCCACAATTTTGGGGCTTTGTAGGAAAAAGCTCTTCCCCCCGTTGTAGTCTTCTGAATTTTAGGAACTATTAGAAAACCAGCATCCTGTGATCTGAGTGAACGTGGAGGTTCATAATAGGAAATTAGATCTTGCAGGTACTCCGGTGCGAGACCGTGCAGGGCTTTATACGTCAGTAATAGAATTTTATAGTCGATACGGAATTTAACAGGAAGCCAGTGTAGCGCTGATAAAACTGGACTGATGTGATCGAATGTCCTGGTTTTAGTTAGTACTCTAGCTGCAGCGTTCTGAACTAACTGAAGTTTATTCAGGTTCCTGCTGGAGCATCCTGACAATAATGCATTGCAATAATCTAGCCTTGAAGTTATAAAGGCATGTATCAACTTTTCAGCATATACTTTTCAGCATATAGTGAAACATACTATACATGTATATGTACAGCTGCCAGGAAAGGAAAAATCTGTCTGCGGGCCACATTTTGCCAAAGGGCCGGACTTTGGACACACCTGCTTTAGATCAAATCCACTGATTTAGATATAACCTAGTAATCCATTGATTTAGATATAACCTGGTGATCCACTGATTTAGATATAACCTAGTAATCCATTGATTTAGATATAACCTAGTAACCCACTGATTTAGATATAACCTAGTAATCCATTGATTTAGATATAACCTAGTAATCCACTGATTTAGATATAACCTAGTAATCCACTGATTTAGATATAACCTTGTGATCCACTGATTTAGATATAACCTAGTAACCCATTGATTTAGATATAACCTCGTAATCCATTGATTTAGATATAACCTAGTAATCCACTGATTTAGATATAAACTAGTGATCCACTGATTTAGATATAACCTAGTGATCCACTGATTTAGACATAACCTAGTGGTCCACTGATTTAGATATAACCTAGTAACCCACTGATTTAGATATAACATAGTGATCCACTGATTTAGATATAACCTAGTGATACACTGATTTAGATATAACCTAGTAATCCACTGATTTAGATATAACCTAGTGATCCACTGATTTAGACATAACCTAGTGATCCACTGATTTAGATATAACCTAGTAACCCACTGATTTAGATATAACCTAGTGATCCACTGATTTAGACATAACCTAGTGGTCCACTGATTTAGATATAACCTAGTAACCCACTGATTTAGATATAACCTAGTGATCCACTGATTTAGATATAACCTAGTGATCCACTGATTTAGACATAACCTAGTGATCCACTGATTTAGATATAACCTAGTGATCCACTGATTTAGATATAACATAGTGATCCACTGATTTAGATATAACCTAGTAATCCACTGATTTAGATATAACATAGTGATCCACTGATTTAGATATAACCTAGTAATCCACTGATTTAGATATAACCTAGTGATCCACTGATTTAGACATAACCTAGTGGTCCACTGATTTAGATATAACCTAGTAACCCACTGATTTAGATATAACCGCGTGATCCACTGATTTAGATATAACCTAGTGATCCACTGATTTAGACATAACCTAGTGATCCACTGATTTAGATATAACCTAGTGATCCACTGATTTAGATATAACATAGTGATCCACTGATTTAGATATAACCTAGTAATCCACTGATTTAGATATAACATAGTGATCCACTGATTTAGATATAACCTAGTAATCCACTGATTTAGGTATAACCTAGTGATCCACTGATATAGATATAACCTAGTAATCCATTGATTTAGATATAACCTAGTAACCCACTGATTTAGATATAACCTAGTAATCCATTGATTTAGATATAACCTAGTAATCCACTGATTTAGATATAACCTAGTAATCCACTGATTTAGATATAACCTTGTGATCCACTGATTTAGATATAACCTAGTAACCCATTGATTTAGATATAAACTCGTAATCCATTGATTTAGATATAACCTAGTAATCCACTGATTTAGATATAAACTAGTGATCCACTGATTTAGATATAACCTAGTGATCCACTGATTTAGACATAACCTAGTGGTCCACTGATTTAGATATAACCTAGTAACCCACTGATTTAGATATAACATAGTGATCCACTGATTTAGATATAACCTAGTGATACACTGATTTAGATATAACCTAGTAATCCACTGATTTAGATATAACCTAGTGATCCACTGATTTAGACATAACCTAGTGATCCACTGATTTAGATATAACCTAGTAACCCACTGATTTAGATATAACCTAGTGATCCACTGATTTAGACATAACCTAGTGGTCCACTGATTTAGATATAACCTAGTAACCCACTGATTTAGATATAACCTAGTGATCCACTGATTTAGATATAACCTAGTGATCCACTGATTTAGACATAACCTAGTGATCCACTGATTTAGATATAACCTAGTGATCCACTGATTTAGATATAACATAGTGATCCACTGATTTAGATATAACCTAGTAATCCACTGATTTAGATATAACATAGTGATCCACTGATTTAGATATAACCTAGTAATCCACTGATTTAGATATAACCTAGTGATCCACTGATTTAGACATAACCTAGTGGTCCACTGATTTAGATATAACCTAGTAACCCACTGATTTAGATATAACCTCGTGATCCACTGATTTAGATATAACCTAGTGATCCACTGATTTAGACATAACCTAGTGATCCACTGATTTAGATATAACCTAGTGATCCACTGATTTAGATATAACATAGTGATCCACTGATTTAGATATAACCTAGTAATCCACTGATTTAGATATAACATAGTGATCCACTGATTTAGATATAACCTAGTAATCCACTGATTTAGGTATAACCTAGTGATCCACTGATATAGATATAACCTAGTAATCCATTGATTTAGATATAACTTAGTAATCCATTGATTTAGACATAACCTAGTAATCCACTGATTTAAATATAAAATAGTAATCCACTGATTTAGATATAACCTAGTAATCCATTGGTTTAGACATAACCTAGTAACCCACTGATTTAGATATAACCTAGTAATCCATTGATTTAGATATAACCTAGTAATCCACTGATTTAGATATAACCTAGTAATCCATTGATTTAGATATAACCCAGTAATCCACTGATTTAGATATAACATAGTAATCCACTGATTTAGAGGAGCAGCAGAAAAGTCTGCACATCAAATATGAGGAAGATGTACATTTGTATGGGATTCATTTAAAAACAAATAGATTAAATACTCTTCATCTCTCTACAGTCTAAACTCCAGAGACAGACGTGAAGCAGTGCTGTACTGCCCTCTGGTGGTGATGTAGAGTAATACAGTGTTACTCTGCTATGAGAGCATAAAGACAAAGATTTCTAAGGGAAACTTATTCACTGGATGTATTTGTATTGTAATTGAAAGTTTCTGTGTTTAATAAAACCATTGGTGGAGTTGAAAGAGTTCCTGTTCTAAGTTATTAAACTGAATACATATATATATAAATTTAAATATATTAAATAATAAAGTTACTTTAATTTCTAGTAAAATAAACATGTCAAATTCATACTGCAAACAATAGGGGGCAACATACATCATATCTTGAGCTCCAGTTTGAAGAACAAAAATTTGTTCCAGTTTTCTTCTGGACGCCCCAGACATTGTATGAATTCATTCAGTTTCTTCAGCAGCAATCTTGATTTAGCTTAATGAAGTACTGAACAGTGGGTTTCAACAAGAAAAATCTTAGAAATGGTTAAATAAACACACTGACAAATGAAAAACCACTACTTACTGTATTATTACTATTTGAATGTTAAAAAAAATAATCACCCCCTACCAGCCTAAAAGAAACATTGCAATTTCAAAATGGTGGGTGGCGGTGGTCGCTTACTAAGAATGTCAGCAATCACTAACACCACTTGAGGTACAATTTAATACTCTGAGACAGGCTTAATTTTAGTAAATATCTCCATAACATGATATATAGACGTCTTTGTCACCCCATCAAAACTGTTATTTATTTACATTCTGTTGATCATTTTACTTCGTTTTGTAATAGAGGTTCAAAAAGAAAGAGTTTAATACTAGACAACCACAGAAGAGTTTCAAAATAAATTCCTTCAGACGTGCAGCCATTCAAAAGCAATTCAGAGGAATGTATCAGTACATACAACAACACTTTAATTACAATAAACTTTACAACTACAACTCCATAAGTGAGCTTTCTGGTCCACTGTATTAATGAGCTGTAGCAGGAAAAACAGTGATACTGATTCACTAATACTTTCTGAATTAGAAAATCTGTAGACGTTGAGCTTTTAGCTCTTATATACAACTTGTGACTTCTGACCAATCAAATCCTTCCATATGTAGCCACTCCCACCTGCTGCTCCTTCAGTTCAGAGAAAACGAAACTGATCTCGGAGTGCTGCTCCCTTTCTCTCTCTCAGTCTGCAAGTGCAGGAAAATGGCAGAGGCCAGTATTTCAGTAGATCAGGACCAGTTCAGCTGTCCAGTCTGTCTGGATCTGCTGAAGGATCCAGTGGCTATTCCCTGTGGACACAGTTTCTGTATGGTGTGTATTAATGGCTGCTGGGATCAGGACGATCAGAAGGGGGTCTACAGCTGCCCCCAGTGCAGAGAGACGTTCACTCCAAGGCCTGTTCTACGCAGAAACAAAATGCTGGCTGAAGTGGTGGAGAAACTGAAGAAGACGGAATTCCAAGCTGCTTCTCCTGCTCACTGTTACGCTGGACCTGGAGATGTGGAGTGTGATTCCTGCACTGGGAGAAAACTCAAAGCCATCAAGTCCTGTTTGGTGTGTCTGGCTTCTTTTTGTGAAGTTCATCTTAAACCTCACTATCAGTCTCCTGCATTTAAGAAGCACAATCTGGTCAAAGCCTTCAAACAGCTACAGGAGAAGATCTGCTCTCAGCATGATAAACTGATTGAGATCTACTGTCGCACTGACCAGCAGTTTATCTGTTATTTATGCACTATGGATGAACACTCGGGTCACAGTACAGTTGCAGCTGTAGCAGAAAGAAAAGAGAAACAGGTGAGAAGTAGAAATCTTTGGTTCATGTTGTTTGTATTTATAAACTAGAATCTGTTGATTTTTATATTACACAGTAATACAGATGATCAGTTCATGTGATTGTGATATTGGGAGTGTATGTGTTTGGGGAGGAAAGTGTTAAATAAACCTGATGTAACTCACTGTTAACAACAAAGGAATCCACCCAGTCAACAAACCTTTAACCAGCCAGCACCCACCTTCCAGCACATTTACAGCTTTACAGAGATCACATGTAGAACTAGACTGAACTTGATCTAATCAGCAGCCTTAAATACAAACCACAACACAAATTCTTTTTTCTCAGAATCAGTTAAAGGAGGTGCAGAAGAAATACCAGCAGAGACTCCAGGAGAAACAGAAGAAGCTGCAGGAGGTGAAACAGGCTGTGAACACTCTTAAGGTGAGTAGTGAGCAGAGATCTGCTGGAGCAGCTATTTCACAGCTCAGTCAGACTCTCCTCCAGTCAGACAGTGAGGAGACCAGTGCTGGACACTTAGAGATCCTACACAGACACAGTGTAGATAATGAGTCATCTAGAGTCTCAGTGAGAGAGTGAATGATAGTTGATGTTTAAATGGAGCTCCATCTTGTCTGTATGTCGTAACAGATCTCTGCACAGACAGCAGTGGAGGACAGTGAGAGGATCTTCACTGAGCTGATCTGCTCCATTGAGAAAAAGCGCTCTGAGGTAACAGAGCTGATCAGATCTCAGGAGAAGGCTGAACTGAGTCGACCTGAAGAACTCCTGGAGCAACTGGAGCAGGAGATTGCTGATCTAAAGATGAGAGACACTGAGCTGGAGCAGCTTTCACACACAGAGGATCACATCCAGTTCCTCCAGGTAAAAATCACTGTCTGATCTACTGAAGGACCTGAAACTCAGAGAGGTTCTGAAACTCTTCTTTATAAAGTATCACTAAGTGGATGTGACCTGATAATATTTAGTTTTATAAAGAGGTTCACAGGTCACCTGATGTTGGTTGTTTGTAAAATCCAGAGCATGGTGTATTTTAAAATTATTCAAGAGTTTTCTTTGAAGTATTTAGTAACTGAGCAGACTCTCTGACTCCTTATCACACACATAGTGCAAGAAATACATGTGTAATAAAGATCAAAACTGATTTCTGGTGTATAACTAAATATTTTAGATATCACTTATCCTACCAGCTTATTGATACTGATTATTTTGTTCATTAGTATTGTGTGGCAGCCACCGTGGACCTTCCCTATTGAAAGGGACACTTATACTTAGACCCTATGCCACCTTGGGAATTTCACCCAAAGAAATATTCACCACATGTTTTGAGAGGTTGGATTTAGGTTTCCCACTTAGGCCTCCGAACTAAATGGAAGAATGACAGACAGAGAGATGCTTTTACAAATTCACAATAAAAATACATTTAATACTTCTCATCAATTAAAATATGAATAAAATATGAAATATATAACAGTAAAATGGATTGTGGGAAAAGTTAACAGACCTTTAAGACTTTACTCATGTACATTGTTCTCTCTCTCCATTGTGTGTGTTTTCTCGTTCTCTGTAGAGTTTCCAGTCTCTCTGTGTCTCTTCTGGATCTGAGGACTCACCCAGCATCACTGTCAATCAGCATCTCTCATTTGATGGAGTGAGGAAATCTCTCTCTGATCTGAAAGAGAGACTAGAGGAATTCTGCAAACAGGAATTCAGTAAAATCTCTCCACACGGTAAGAGGAGCTTCCTGCTGTGAAACAGAATGATGAAGATCTTTACTTGTTCAGAGTAAAATATAGAAGCATTCATACACAAATGATCTAATATTCCTCTCTGACTTCTATATTTATATACATACAATTCTCTTCAACATTTCAGTGTTGTTGATTACAGTTATTAAATATATATTCTAAAATTTAAAAATAAAATAAAATATATAGACTCACACATACAAACACACACACTTGATTCAGTATTTACAATAAATTATCCTGTTATAATTGATTCAGTAACTGAAATTAAATTAAAGTGTCAGTTCTGTATTAAGAGTTAGTAGAAATAATTATAGTTTGTATGTCTACATTACACAGCCTAACAAATTTAACACATTCAAGCAAACTTAGAATCACAATTAGTGACTATTTTTATTATTAGTTTATCTTACTGTTTATAAAAGATACAACTACACAGTGTAGAGACGTGTGTGAGAGAATATAAGGCAGATTATACAGTATTTATATATTTATGTACAGTACATACAATAGAGACAAATGGAGAGTCAGAGAGAGAAGAGGAGGAGAAAATAGAGATAAAGTGTTTTTAATAGTAAAAGTGACTGCTTCTCATTAAATCAGTTTTATTAACTAATTAATTAATTAATGTATTTACTTATTCTTCCATGTATTCAAGAAACATGAAATATAAACATTTAAGTATTTTCTCCACAGCTGCAGCAGTTCAGATGATTTTACCCTCAGAACCAAAAACCAGAGAAGATTTTCTACAGTGTATGTACACAATACACACACACACACACACACACACACACACACACATATACATACACACACACACCTAACCCTAACCTTATCCTCAGTTTCCAAAAGACTATTTTTGTTTTTTATTAGATTTTCCAAAATTAACATTTGATTTGTAGTGAAAACAAAATGAGAAAACAAGACCAGCAAAATATCCTCACACAAACATTCATATTGTTCAACACTTATAACGAATATAACAAGAACAGAACACAGTCACACACCACACACACAGCAGTGTTATGTGTTTAATTGATTATTAGGAAGAAAAGAATAATCAGAGTGTGAAAGGAATTAATCAGTTATTAGTGTGTATTAGTTTGTGTTTCTGTCAATAAAACCCTGAAATGATTTTCATGTATTTCTTTTCCTCTTTGTTAGATTACTGTCGACTGACTCTGGATCCCAACACAGTACATCAGCACCTCACTCTGTCTAAGAATAACAGAGCGGTGACGTTTAGTGGGAGAGTCCAGTGTTACTCTGATCATCCAGAGAGACTTAGCAAGTGGTGTCAGGTGTTGAGTAAGGAGAGTGTGAGTGGACGCTGTTACTGGGAGGTTGAGTGGAGCAGTAGGGGATATGAACTGTACATATCAGTCTCATATAAAGAGATCAGCAGGAAGGGATGGGGTAATGAGAGCAAGTTTGGACACAACAGTCAGTCCTGGAGTCTGCAGTGTTCTCCCTCTCTCTCTTTCTATCACAACAACATTCAGACTGAAATCTCAGCCTCATCATCCTCCAGAATAGGAGTGTATGTGGATCACAGTGCAGGAACTCTGTCGTTCTACAGCGTCTCTGACACAATGACCCTCCTACACACAGTCCACACCACATTCACTCAGCCTCTCTATGCTGGGTTCTGGATTGATGGTGTGTTAGGTGTGATTGGTAGAACTTTGAGGTTGTGTGATCTAAAGTGATGTGTATATCATACATTGTGGGGACCTCACTGGAAAGTTCAGTGATTATTTACATTGTGATGTTTTTTAGTTGTAAAAATCTTATTTTCAGATTCAACTCCATAACCTTCCAGTGATCCTTACAGCAGCTACATTTACATCTACTGTATATACATTTTACATGTGATAAAATAAAATGCTCCCCCTAAATGCCCCCTGAAAATCTACAAGTGGAATAATCATCAGAGGCCTGTCAGTCAATTGAGATTGTTCTTGTGGAGCATCTGAGTTTTTCTGTCAGTCAGTAAGAATTTTAATAACAGGATTAAACAGACAAGCTTACGAGACTGAACAGGAATAATGTTTCAATGAGGAATCATCAATATATTCTAGCAGTAGCAAACCGTGACCATTAACCCCCCCCCCAACACAGTTTCCTCTCCTAATAAACTGCAAGTCAAGAAAGAAAAAATGAGACGACAGAAATGCAACAAAAAATAACATCTGTATAACATAGACAACTTCTTAAGCTAAATAAGGTCCCTCCTTATAAATAACCGAACATCACACAGCTCCGTCTGCGCTTCAGAGGAATATGTAGACGAAACGCTGAGGGGCGTCACATTAATGTCAAAACTCGAGCATGCAAAAACGAGAGGTGAAATTTATAAAGCTACACAGTTTAACATTTCGCGCACGTGAATGTTTTACTTGTGAGCATAAATGTGAAACTCGCGAGCGCAGAAAGAGAAACTGCACACGCAATTTTCTTAAACGAGCTCAAGCTGTCTGTTTTCCTCTCTTAATGCTTCATTTGCTTTCATGAGTTGATACTTTTCCTCACACGCAAAGTGCAGTACCATCGGCTGCTCTCTGCGCCCAAGAGAAACATTTGCACTCGAGTTTTCAGAGGGGGTGGTTTTGACAGTTTGGAGGAGGGACATGGGCTTCCATCGTGACTCAGCAAACTAGCCAGTGGTGGTAGCCTAGCGCTAGCTAGCTGTTTCTCCAGCTAGTGTCGCCACAGCGCGTGGAAATGATCATACAGTTAAGCCCGCCCACAGATATGATTGCTCAGTTTTACTGTGATTTGAAATTGATAACTGCCTGGCCCCCTGTACATGAATAGCGGGACCACCAATCACCAACATTCTGCAGAGGCATCACAGTCCTTATAGGGGGAGACACAGACTCGCAGGCTTCCATTTAACCCCTCACGCTCCAGATTGCATAGACACGTTTGAATAATTTATTTGTCTATATTTTTGTCATTTGTTTAGATGTTGATTGTCAAACTGTTAGTAGATAAAATAAAATTATATATGTGTGTGTGTGTGTTAAGAATATTTTAGGCCCTCTGAGAGGGCATAGACGGCCAAGTATTTGAGCAGGTCGGTTGTCTCGCTTTTTTAATAAACGTTTATGTGACAACATGCGTGTGGTTTACTGAGGAGAGAAGCTGAGGTCTGAGGTGGAGTGGTTGATAAGCTTGGTTAGATACAGCCAGCTTTCAGAAGAAGCAGCAGCGTTTCACACTTTGGAGAATCCACACTGTAACAAGAGCAGCCACTCTAATTATCTGAACAGATTTACTGCTGAATATATACACACACACAAGTGTGCGAGGCGGGGCAAGGGCGGAGACACAGAAGCATGTGACAAAACAGAACCACATGGACAGGACGTAAACAGAGGCACGTGGACGGGCAGGCATGACAGCAGCCCCCCCCAAGTCGACACACCCGGGCAGCCAAACCGAACCAACCCCAGGAGCCGCCCCAGAGGAGGGCCAGGACAAAGACGGGACAGACGGATGGACCAAGCAGACAGACAGACAGACGGACCAGGCAGACAGGCAGACAGTGTATACAGTTAAATTAAATTTGACATTTACATTTGACATAAATGTTTACGTCGCCCATACTGAATGGAGGATCTCTTCAGGAGTACAGTATGATAGCAGTTCATTAATTCAATGTTTTTGGCTCGGAGGTTCTGTACATTTCCAGTTTTTAAGTATATGTTTTTGCCGCAGTGGATGCCAGCAAAATAAAGTGTCTCTTGCAAGAAAATAGTTCCTGGGATGTAACATCTTCTAAGATCCAGATCTTAGGATCTGAGTCCAGACATAGTCCACACACCTCTGAGATTATTGTGATCACACTATTCCAGTAGGTCTTCAACTGTACACTATTCCAAAACATATGAACAAGACCCCCAACAAATGTTTTACACCTTTGGCACTGGTTAGAGATACAAGAAGTAAGGCGTTTAGTGGAAATACGTTTGGGATCTGTTTCAAGTAAGGTTTCAAGTAAGGTTTCCTCTAGTTTACTTAAGAATATCCATAATGATTGGCTTCTGAATCAATGCCTGATCTGTAGATATTTAAAAAGATTATGTCTGTGTAACCTACAGAACTCACAAATACATTATTAGTATAGAGGTTACAGATCGATCTAATGCCTTTCCTGAGCCAAGTTTGTAATATACCATCTGTTAAAGCTGCAGGGATGTTGGGTTGCCTTTAGGAGGTGTGTTAACCAACAGCTGCATATCTAAACCCAGAACAGAATGTAAGTGCTGCCATGCATCAAAAGTAGCCGAAATCAGTGTGTTTGGTGTGATTGTAGAAAGTTGCTTTTTTCAGCCCAGAAAAAGGATAACTTCTAATAATTTTAATTCCAGCTGTTCTATCGAGATCCACCTTACATCATTACTCTTTGAAAAAATCCACATCCACAGCATGCAGAGTTGGGAGGCCAAATCATAAATTCTGAAATTTGGAAGATTTAAATCACATTTAAAGCAGGGAGCCTGCAAAGTAAGAAGTTTGACCCTTGGGACCCTTTTACGTCACAAAAATAAAGATACTACTCTGTCTAACTCTTTAAAAATGTTAGTGGAACTTTTAGGGGACTACAGTGAAATATATAAATAAATTTAGGTAAAAGATTCATTTGAATTTATACTGGTGTTAACACTACCAGTTAAAGATAGAGGAAGGTCCATCCATCGCTGTAAATCTGCTTTAGACTAATTAATATATTAATATGTAATTCTCTTGGTAGATTTTGTCAAATGAGGAACAACCATTAACACCAAGGTATTTGAAACTATGTGGACACCATTTAAATGTTATTTGAGTTTTTATGTTTGTAGAGAAATAAAGAAGTAGTCTGATCCCGTTGAAGAGTTCAGTTATTTCATAGCAGGCGATGTCGTGAATTTGAACAGTTTCAATTGTTTTTTCATTCACACGTCAGTTTTAAAGTATAAAGTCACATAAAAAAGAAATTAAGTTTCAAGAATTTAATATGAATATAAACACATGCCTCATTATTCCTAAAATCCATATGACAGCCTGACATTATTAAATTAAATCCTGCCAAAATTTCAGATCCTGAATGATACTCAGCACTGAATTTACTGATTTTTAAATGTTCAGAATTAGGTTCCTATGACTATTTCACTTTCTAGATGTTTCTGAAATGAGCAATTAAATGTGTGCCAATGGATTTTCTTATTGCTGGATGATATGAAAACAAGACCAAATTGCTGAACCTTAGTATTAAAATCCAAATCAACTGACACAATTCTGAAACAGACCCTTTTAACAAACCTTTTAAACGTGCTTTTTAAAGTACTGTTTTTAAAAATTCTCTACATTAATAAATAATTAAATGGAATAAATTTCAATAATAACATTTTATTTCACTAAATAAAAATATTTCCATTACATTTCTCGTTTATAACATTAAACATTAAAACATTAAATCATTAAAGTCATTAAATGTGAAGCTTTTAACTTTATAATTCAACTTAAGCTCCTATTTCTGATCTGTAGACTAGCAGGACATGTATCTCTGTGTTTCTCTGATGGTGGTCCTCGTTCTGGTCTTGTGAGAAGCTGTTCTCTCTCTGGTGAAACAGGATTACTCAGATCTCATCTTCTTGCTGGGTGCTGGTGATCTCATCCTCCTCCTCATTCAACAGTGTGTGACAGTGACTCCTGACGTTTAGTTAATGGCCACCTCATAACACGCTCTGATCACGTTCTCCTGTACCCCACGTGTCCTGAAGAACAGTAGCTGCTGTAAAACCAGGGTAGCTTCCAGGTGTTTAAGTTTCTCTGCCCTCTCGTCCCCTGAATATTTACTATCATGTTTCGTAACGTCTCTTGATATAAAACTCCTTCACTACCGCAATAGTCTCTAAGATACACGCATTTGCAGCGTCTCTCTACAACTAATTATTCTGACTTCCATCTTTCTTGGAATCGCCGGTTCTCACTGTGACTTTGTTCTTTTTTGAAGTAGCCATCACTAGATGCTGTTCTGTAAATTCAGACGTCCAGTCAGAAAAATAACAGCTCTTAAGTTTAGATAATTTAATTGCTAACACAGCGGTGAAACATACTATACATGTATATGTACAGCTGCCAGGAAAGGAAAAATCTGTCTGCGGGACTTTGGACACACCTGCTTTAGATCAAATCCACTGATTTAGATATAACCTAGTAATCCACTGATTTAGATATAACCTAGTAATCCACTGATTTAGATATAACCTAGTAATCCATTGATTTAGATATAACCTAGTAATCCACTGATTTAGGTATAACCTAGTAATCCATTGATTTAGATATAACCTAGTAATCCACTGATTTAGATATAACCTAGTAATCCACGGATTTAGATATCAACTAGTGATCCACTGATTTAGATATAACCTAGTGATCCAGTGATTTAGACATAACCTAGTAATCCATTGATTTTGATATAACCTAGTAATCCACTGATTTAGATATAACCTAGTAATCCATTGATTTAGACATAACCTAGTAATCCACTGATTTAGACATAACCTAGTAATCCACTGATTTAGATATAACCTAGTAATCCACTGATTTAGATATAACCTAGTAATCCATTGAGTTAGATATAACCTAGTAATCCACTGATTTAGATATAACCTAGTGATCCACTGATTTAGATATAACCTAGTAATCCACTGATTTAGAGGGGAAGCAGAAAAGTCTGCACATCAGATCAAATATGAGGAAGATGTACATTTGTATGGGATTAATTTAAAAACAAATACATTAAATACTCTTAATCTCTCAACAGTCTAAACTCCAGAGCCAGACTATGAAGCAGTGCTGTACTGCCCTCTGGTGGTGATGTAGAGTAATACAGTGTCACTCTGCTATGAGAGCATAAAGACAAAGATTTCTAAGTGAAACTTATTCACTCGATGTATTTGTATTGTAATTGAAAGTTTCTGTTTAATAAAACCATTGGTGGAGTTGAAAGAGTTCCTGTTCTAAGTTATTAAACTGAATATATTAAATTTAAATATATTAAATAATAAATTTACTTTAATTTCTAGTAAAATAAACATGTCAAATTCATACTGCAAACAATAGGGGGCAACATACATCATATCTTGAGCTCCAGTTTGAAGAACAAAATTTTGTTCCAGTTTTCTCCTGGACGCCCCAGATATTGTATGAATTTACCAGCATTGTCTTGTTTCAACAAGAAAAATCTTAGAAATGGTTAAATAAACACACTGACATATGAAAAACCACTACTGTACTTACTGTATTATTACTATTTGAATGTTAAAAAAAAATAATCACCCCCTACCAGCCTAAAAGAAACATTGCAATTTCAAAATGGTGGGTGGCGGTGGTCGCTTACTAAGAATGTCAGCAATCACTAACACCACTTGAGGTACAATTTAATACTCTGAGACAAGACAGGCTTAATTTTAGTAAATATCTCCATAACATGATATATAGACGTCTTTCTCACCCCATCAAAACTGTTATTTATTTACATTCTGTTGATCATTTTACTTCGTTTTGTAATAGAGGTTCAAAAAGAAAGAGTTTAATACTAGACAACCACAGAAGAGTTTCAAAATAAATTCCTTCAGACGTGCAGCTATTCAAAAGTAATTCAGAGGAATGTATCAGTACATACAACAACACTTTAATTACAATAAACTTTACAACTACAACTCCATAAGTAAGCTTTCTGGTCCACTGTATTAATGAGCTATAGCAGGAAAACAGTGATACTGATTCACTAATATGTTCTGAATTAGAAAATCTGTAGACGTTGAGCTTTTAGCTCTTATATACAACTTGTGACTTCTGACCAATCAAATCCTTCCATATGTAGCCACTCCCACCTGCTGCTCCTTCAGTTCAGAGAAAACGAAACTGATCTCGGAGTGCTGCTCTCTCTCTCTCTTTCTCTCAGTCTGCAAGGGCAGGAAAATGGCAGAGGCCAGTATTTCAGTAGATCAGGACCAGTTCAGCTGTCCAGTCTGTCTGGATCTGCTGAAGGATCCAGTGACTATTCCCTGTGGACACAGTTTCTGTATGGTGTGTATTAATGGCTGCTGGGATCAGGATGATCAGAGGGGGATCTACAGCTGCCCCCAGTGCAGAGAGACGTTCACTCCAAGGCCTGTTCTACGCAGAAACAACATGCTGGCTGAAGTGGTGGAGAAACTGAAGAAGACAGAACTCCAAGCTGCTTCTCCTGCTCACTGTTACGCTGGACCTGGAGATGTGGAGTGTGACTCCTGCACTGGAAGAAAACTCAAAGCCATCAAGTCCTGTTTGGTGTGTCTGGCTTCTTTTTGTGAAGTTCATCTTAAACCTCACTATCAGTCTCCTGCATTTAAGAAGCACAAGCTGGTCAAAGCCTCCAAACAGCTACAGGAGAACATCTGCTCTCAGCATGATAAACTGATTGAGATCTACTGTCGCACTGACCAGCAGTTTATCTGTTATTTATGCACTATGGATGAACACTCGGGTCACAGTACAGTTGCAGCTGTAGCAGAAAGAAAAGAGAAACAGGTGAGAAGTAGAAATCTTTGGTTCATGTTGTTTGTATTTATAAACTAGAATCTGTTGATTTTTATATTACACAGTTATACAGATGATCAGTTCATGTGATTGTGATATTGGGAGTGTATGTGTTTGGGGAGGAAAGTGTTAAATAAACCTGATGTAACTCACTGTTAGCAACAAAGAAATCCACCCAGTCAACAAACCTTTAACCAGCCAGCACCCACCTTCCAGCACATTTACAGCTTTACAGAGATCACATGTACAACTAGACTGAACTTGATCTAATCAGCAGCTTTTAATACAAACCACAACACAAATTCTTTTTCCTCAGAATCAGTTAAAGGAGGTGCAGAAGAAAAACCAGGAGAGACTCCAGGAGAAACAGAAGAAGCTGCAGGAGGTGAAACAGGCTGTGAACACTCTAAAGGTGAGTAGTGAGCAGAGATCTGCTGGAGCAGCTATTTCACAGCTTAGTCAGACTCTCCTCCAGTCAGACAGTGAGGAGACCGGTGCTGGACACTTAGAGATCCTACACAGACACAGTGTCGATAATGAGTCATCTAGAGTCTCAGTGAGAGAGTGAATGATGGTTGATGTTTAAATGGAGCTCCATCTTGTCTGTATGTTGTAACAGAGCTCTGCACAGACAGCAGTGGAGGACAGTGAGAGGATCTTCACTGAGCTGATCCACTCCATTGAGAAAAAGCGCTCTGAGGTAACAGATCTGATCAGATCTCAGGAGAAGGCTGAACTGAATCAAGCTGAAGAACTCCTGGAGCAACTGGAGCAGGAGATTGCTGATCTAAAGAGGAGAGACACTGAGCTGGAGCAGCTTTCACACACAGAGGATCACATCCAGTTCCTCCAGGTAACAATCACTGTAGGGTGAGGAGGTGACAACAAAAGGCAATTTGCTAAAACTCCACAGAAACCAGATTAACATGATGGTTAAGTACATATGTTAAGTATCATTTCTCTTAGAATTGAATTAAATAAACAGGATTAATCTCAGCATTATTTTTAATTAATAGTCAAATTCATACAGAACTCAATATATATATATCAGAAAAATGGATTATGGGAAAAGTTAACAGACCTTTAAGACTTTACTCATGTACATTGTTCTCTCTCTCCATTGTGTGTGTTGTCTCGTTCTCTGTAGAGTTTCCAGTCTCTCTGTGTCTCTTCTGGATCTGAGGACTCACCCAGCATCACTGTCAATCAGCATCTCTCATTTGATGGAGTGAGGAAATCTCTCTCTGATCTGAAAGAGAGACTAGAGGAATTCTGCAAACAGGAATTCAGTACAGTCTCTCCACACGGTAAGAGGAGCTTCCTGCTGTGAAACAGAATGATGAAGATCTTTACTTGTTCAGAGTAAAATATAGAAGCATTCATACACAAATGATCTAATATTCCTCTCTGACTTCTATATTTATATACATACAATTCTCAGTTCAACATTTCAGTGTTATTGATTACAGTTATTAAATATATATTCCAAAATTTAAAAATAAAATAAAATATATACTCACACATACAAACACACACACTTGATTCAGTATTTACAATAAATTATCCTGTTATAAATGATTAACTGAAATTAAATTAATATGTCAGTTCTGTATTAAGAGTTAGTAGTAATAATAATTATAGTTAATAATAATTAATAATTATAGTTGGTATGTCAACATTACACAGCCTAACATATTTAACACATTCCAGCAAACTTAGAATCACAATTAGTGACAATTTTTATTATTAGTTTATCTTACTGGCGGTTCGATTCCGGGTCCGGTCATTGAGTGGGAATGTTCTACCTGTGCTTGAGTGGGTTTCCTCCGGTTACTCCACTTTCCTCCCACAGTCCAAAGACATGCATGTATAATAAATATATTATATTAATCTATTAATGTATTCTTTCACTCATTCAATAAACATGAAATATTAACAATGAATCATTTTCTCCACAGCTGCAGCAGTTCAGATGATTTTACCCTCAGAACCAAAAACCAGAGAAGATTTTCTACAGTGTATGTACACACACACACGCACACACACACACACATTTATACACACACACACACACACACACACACATTTATACACACACACAAACACACATTTATATACACACACACACTCACACTCACACACACACCCACACAGACACACACACACACACACACACACACACACACACACACATTTATACACACACACACATTTATATTCACACACACACACACTTATACACACACACATACACACACACATTTATATACACACACACACACCCACAGACACAGACACACACACACACACACACACACACACTCAAACACCTAACCATGACCTTATCCTCAGTTTACAAAAGACTATTTTTGTGCTTTTGTTAGATTTTCCAAAAATGACGTTTGATTTTTAGTGAAAACAAAACAAGAAAACAAGACCAGCAAAATATCCTCACACAAACATTCATATTGTTCAACACTTATAACAAATATAACAAGAACAGAACACACACACACACATGCACGCACGCACGCACACACACACACACACACACACGTACATACACATACACATACACATACACATTTATACACACACACACACACAGCAGTGTTATGTGTTTAATTGATTATTAGGAAGAAAAGAATAATCAGAGTGTGAAAGGAATTAATCAGTTATTAGTGTGTATTAGTTTGTGTTTCTGTCAATAAAACCCTGAAATGATTTTCATGTATTTCTTTTCCTCTTTGTTAGATTACTGTCGGCTGACTCTGGATCCCAACACAGTACATCAGTTCCTCACTCTGTCTGAGAATAACAGAGCGGTGACGTTTAATGGGACAGACCAGAGTTACTCTGATCATCCAGAGAGATTTGACTGCTGGTGTCAGGTGTTGAGTAAGGAGAGTGTGAGTGGACGCTGTTACTGGGAGGTGGAGTGGAGCAGTGGGAGACATGAGCTGTACATATCAGTCTCATATAAAGGGATCAGCAGAAAGGTATGGGGTAATAAGAGCAGGTTAGGACACAACAGTCAGTCCTGGAGTCTGCAGTGTTCTCCCTCTCTCTCTTTGTATCACAACAGCATTCAGACTGAGATTTCAGCCTCATCATCCTCCAGAATAGGAGTGTATGTGGATCACAGTGCAGGAACTCTGTCCTTCTACAGCGTCTCTGACACAATGACCCTCCTACACACAGTCCACACCACATTCACTCAGCCTCTCTATGCAGGGTTCCAGATTGGTGGTATATTAGCTGTGATTGGCAGAACTTTGAGGTTGTGTGACATAAAATGATGTGTATATCATACATTGTGGGGACCTCACTGGAAAGTTCAGTGATTATTTACATTGTGAAGTTTTTTTAGTTGTAAAAATCTTGTTTTCAGATTCAACTCCATAACCTTACAGTGATCCTTACAGCAGCTACATTTACATCTACTGTATATACATTTTACATGTGATAAAATAAAATACTCCCCCTAAATGCCCCCTGACAGTCTACAAGTTGAATCATCAGAGGTCTGTCAGTCAATTGAGATTGTTCATGTGGAGCAGTTGAGTTTAACTGTCAGTCAATATGAATTTTAATAACAGGATTAAACAGACAAGCTTACGAGACTGAACAGGAATAATGTTTCAATGAGGAATCATCAATATATTCTAGCAGGTCTGTTTGTCTCACTTTCTTTAATAAAAATTCATGTGACAACATGCGTGTGGTTTACTGAGGAGAGAAGCTGAGGTCTGAGGTGGAGTGGTTGATAAGCTTGGTAAGATATAGCCAGCTTTCAGAAGAAGAAGCAGGAGCATTTCACACTTCGGAGAATCCACACTGTAACAGGCGCCGTCACTCTAATTATCTGAGCTGATTTACTGCTGAAAATATAAAAATGTGTTTAAAACTCCAGCAGCACTGCTTTCTGATCCACTCACACCAGCGCAACACACACTAATTCCATTCCACACAACTAGTTCCATGCAGATGTAATTGCATTAAGTATTCTAGAAGTATGAAATGATATTCCTCAGAAAGTTGTGACAAAGTTATTTGACAATGTTGTGAGAACATAGTGGCAGCATTGTTACATAACGTTGTCAGAACTTTCTGAGGAATAACATTTCAACGTTGTGATGTTTGTGGGGAACAAAAGAGTATGATGTCACAATGTAACTGTGTTTGCAGGATCGTCCCCTCTCAACTTGGAGAAACACACAAACAACTGATTTGTTTATTTATTTCAGATTTATTGAAATATTTTACATTTATTGAAAAGCAGCAGCCTAATAAGTCAGTCCTGACCAGAACCAGAAGTTAGTATTTCAAAGTGAATCAAAGGCTGCTGTTTTTATTTTCATCTAAAAATAATTCTTAAATTAATTAATTCTCTCATTTAGATTTATTTATGATTTTTTATGTTTGTAGAGAAATAAAGAAGTTAAAAAGTTCAGTTATTTCATAGCAGGCAATGTTGTGAATTTAAACAGTTTCATTTAATGATTTGCACATCAGTTTAATTTTTTTTAAATGACATAAAAAAGAAAATAAGTGTAAAGAGTTTAATATAAATATAAATACATGCCTCATTATTCCACAAATCCATATGACAGCCAGACATTATTAAATAAATCATGCCAAAATTTCAGATCCTGAATGATACTTAGCATCTATTTTACTGATTTTTAAATGTTCAGAATTAGGTTCCTGTGACTCTGTTCTATTTCACTTTCTAGATGTTTCTGAAATCAGCAATTAAATTTGTGCTTATGGATTTTCTGATTGATGGATAAAAACTGTTGAAAAACCAAACTGTTGAACCTTCATTAAAATCCAAATTGACTAATACACCTCTGAAACAGACACAACTTATTTAAAATTGCTTTTCTTAAGTGTTGTTATATAAAATGCTCTACATTAATAAATAATTACATGAAATGAATTTGGTAATAACATTTTACTCACTAAATGCCCATTAAAATTCTCATTTATAAAATTAAAACATAACATTAATACATTAAAGTCATTATATGTGAAGCTTTTAACTTTATAAATTAACTTAAGCTCCTATTTCTGACCTGTAGACTAGCAGGACATGTGTCTGTGTGTTTCTCTGATGGTGGTCCTCGTTCTGTTCTTGTGAGAAGCTGTTCTCTCTCTGGTGAAACAGGATTATTCAGATTGATGATCTCATCTTCTTGCTGGGTGTTGGTGATCTCGTCCCCCTCCTCATTCAACAGTGTGTGACAGTGACTCCTGGAGATTGTTCTTCAGCTTCAAGCTACAAGCTCCCCTCCAGCCAAGCATTTTTTAGATAAAACCTAGTAATCCATTCATTTACAGGAGAAGCAACAACAACAAGTCTCCACATCAGACCAAATATGAGGAAGATGTAGATTTGTTACTCCAGAGACTATGAAGCAGTGCTGTGCTGCCCTCTGGTGGTGATGTAGAGTAATGCAGTGTGACTCTGCTATGAGAGGATGAGAGAGATTTCTAAATGAAACTTCTTCACTGGATGTATTTGTATTGTAATTGAAAGTTTCTGTTTAATAAAAGTGTTGGTGGAGGTGAAAGAGTTCCAGTTCTACTGCAGTCTTACTTCATTCACCAGTAACTTTCTTAATCATACACACAGTTTCTGTTTTTAAATCTTTTACTTTAATATATCCAAACAAAACAGAGTAAACTAACTGAATTAAATTAACATTAATATCTCATAAGCAGTTTTATATTCCAGATATAGTTTGTTTATTTGAGTGGATTGTGTGTTCTTTCAGGAAGAATAGAGACTAAAAAGTAACCTCATTGTCTTTGTATCTGAATCCTGAGAACAGTTTAAATTCTTCATGAAGTTATTAAACTGAATATATTAAATTAAAAATTATTAAATAATAAAGTCATGTTAAATTCATACTGGAAACAATAGGGGGCGACATACAGAACTGTGCATGAGTCTTAAACATCTAAGCTGATTATTTACCTGTATTTCAGTAATGAGTGTTGTTTCACCAGTAAGAACAGCAGATATCATTAGAACAGATATGAATATACATAAATACAATACAAATTAGTATGAATATGAAGTTTAGTTCCAGATTTCTCCTGGACGCCCCAGACATTGTATGAATTTATTAGTTCTTTCAGCAGCAATCTTGATTAAGCTTAATGAAGTACTGAGTAATCAAATAATACTGGTTGTCACAAGCAAAAGCTTGGAAAGGGTAAAATAAACACACTGAGATATGTAAATAACACTGCTGACTGTATTAATACTATTTAATACACTGACTAGACAGTCGCCACCTGGATGTAACTTAGCAAACAGGTACGAGCCTCCTGTTGGATAATTACTGCATGGGCGATTATCTTTCAGCTGGCAACAAGTTATTTAACCCCAACTGGTGCAATGAGTTGCTTCTCATGTCTTAAACAACCATGTTGAAAGACTCATCCCATGGTCGTGGACAAGATGTTAGTCTTGTTAGTTTGAGAAGGGTTGAATCATTGGCATGCAGTAAGCAGAGAAAACATCTAAGGAGATTGCAGAAACAACTAAAATTGGGTTAAGAAATGTCCAACACATCATTAAAATCTGGAAGGATAGTGGGGACCTATCGTCTTCGAGGAGGAAATGTGGCCGCAAAAAAATTCTGAATAAAAGTTATCGGCGATCACTTCAACGTCTGGTGAAATCAAATCGAAGAAAAACTACTGAAGATCTCAGGGCTATGTTTAATAGTGACAGTAAGAGCATTTCCACCCACACAATGTGTAGCCTTACGAAGACCACTAATCAGTAAGGCTAACTGGAAATAAGGGCTTCAATTTGCTAGGGAGCATAAGGATTGGACTCTGGAGCAATGGAAGAAGGTCATGCGGTCTGATGAGTCCAGATTTATCCTTTTCCAGAGTGATGGGAGCATCAGGGTAAGAAGAGAGGCAGGTGGAAGCCAAGGAAGGCTTTGTGCAGCAGTCAGACTCTGCCATCATCAATGTAAGATCTTGGTGAAAAATTAATGCAACACTGGATGTTGCAGTAGTGAATCGAAACAATGCCACAGCGAATTCGTGCCGTAATTAAAGCTAATCAAAGGCGGTTCAACTAAATATAAAAGTGTGTGACCTTTTTTGGTGGTGACTTTTTTTTGGCCAGGCAGTGCATAAATAGAAAATAAAGTCTTCCTGTTTAGTAAAATCGCTTTTTAAATATAATAAAAAAAAAGCCCCATAGTGTGTAAAACTCTTGCACAATACTGTAGATCCAGAAACTGTACAGAACCCCCCTACGCCCACCCCTTTACAACCTTTAAAAGTCTATAATGTTCCAAATTCAGAATTTTTCTTATATTACTTTACATATATGGATTCATGCTGAGAGTGGCCATCATTGGATTTTTCTTTCTTTCAATGGCTACATGTCCTGACCAACACGCCCACTTAGATCACAAGGTGCTGTTTTACTGTTAGTGTCTAGAATAAACAATTACATCAGGGGTAGAGCCTTTTCTTATAAACCTATTCCAGCTTTGTAAAAACCTCCCAGTCAGTGTTCAGGATTCTGACACAGCTTTAATTTTTAGGTTTAGACTAAAAATCTACATGTTCAGTCGAGCATTTGGTAATAAGTTTGTATGTTTAATAAGAGGGGCAGATCTGGGGGGTCATTGACTGAGTTTTATGGTTAACTGAGAATGTTGGTGCTGTCATGGTGCTCTCACACGCTTACTCAAGTTTGCTGACGGTGGAGAGGAGGGAGGCTGAAATCTCAGGGATCTCTCATGTTGTTACTTTCTGGTTCTCCATTTTTAGCTATGCTGTAATAACCAGACCTGCTGGAATCACTGCTGCACCTTATTAACACCATATACTGTTCTGTGTTCCCCACAGCAGAACTAACTACCCATGTGTTTCTTTTGTAGAGCTTAACAACTGCCCATCCATGAAAGTCACTGTATAAATAAATAAACCTTCACCTTAAATGATGTAACCAGGAGCAGAACTTTCAACATGGTTGACAAGAGGTAGGAATATGCTATTGGGACAGTGCTATTTCTTCATCCTCTCATGTTGGACTGATTCAAATTGGCGCTACACTGACTCACCATCTCCTCTTCTGGTACAATGTGATACAACGAGACAAGACAGGCTGGGGTAGCTGGTTATCTTTTTAATTTCAGTAACTATCTCCATAACATGATATATAAACGTGTTTGACGTTATTTATTTACATTCTGTTTTTCATTTTAGTCCATTATGTAAAAGAGGTTAAAAAACAAAGAGTTTAATGATAGAAAACCACAGAAGAGTTTCAAAATAAATTCCCTCAGACGTGCAGCTATTCAAAAGTAAGTCACAAAGTAAGTTACAATAAACTTTACAACTACAACTCCATAAGTGAGCTTTTTGGTCCACTGTATTAATGAGCTATAGCAGGAAAAACAGTGATACTGATTCACACAGTGTAGATAATGAGTCATCTAGTGAGAGAGTGAATGATAGCTGATGTTTAAATGGTGCTCCATCTTGTCTGTATGTTGTAACAGAGCTCTGCACAGACAGCAGTGGAGGACAGTGAGAGGACCTTCACTAAGCTGATCCACTCCATTGAGAAAAAGCGCTCTGAGGTAACAGAGCTAATCAGATCTCAGGAGAAGTCTGAACTGAGTCGAGCTGAAGAACTCTTGGAGCAACTGGAGCAGGAGATTGCTGATCTAAAGAGGAGAGACACTGAGCTGGAGCAGCTTTCACACACAGATGATCACATCCAGTTGCTGCAGGTAGCAATCACTGTAGGGTGAGGAGGTGACAACAAAAGGCAATTTGCTAAAACTCCACAGAAACCAGATTAACATGATGGTTAAGTACATATGTTAAGTATCATTTCTCTTAGAATTTAATTAAATAAACAGGATTAATCTCAGCATTATTTTTAATTAATAGTCAAATCATACAGAACTCAATATATATTAGTAAAATGGATCATGGGAAAAGTTAACAGACCTTTAGGGCTTGAGGACTCATGTACATTGTTCTCTCTCTCCATTGTGTGTGTTGTCTCTTTCTCTGTAGAGTTTCCAGTCTCTCTGTGTCTCTTCTGGATCTGAGGACTCACCCAGCATCACTGTCAATCAGCATCTCTCATTTGACGGAGTGAGGAAATCTCTCTCTGATCTGAAAGAGAGACTAGAGGAATTCTGCAAACAGGAATTCAGTACAGTCTCTCCACACGGTAAGAGGAGCTTCCTGCTGTGAAACAGAATGATGAAGATCTTTACTTGTTCAGACAGAGTAAAGCTCAGACATAAAAGATAATCATATTCTAAATTCTGTATAATATTAAATTCTGTATAATGTTTTTATTTTATTTTGACTGCTGAACTATAGTCCACGTATACCGTTGCAATTTCACAAAACTATTATAATTTATTAATAATTAACTATGCAGTATTTAAAATAAACTACTTAGTAACTAATATTAATAATTTAGTATAAGCTAGAGTAGAAAGTAGAGATGGACCGATCAGCGTTTTTGGGGCCGATTCCAATCGCCGATCACCTTTCAGTACGATCGGCCGATAGCCGATATCGATCAGGGGCGGGGTATATGCCACAGCAGGGCTACATGTTATTAGTGCAAGCAAGTCATGAAATCGGGTCTAAACTGGTTTATTACCATTTTTAACGAGCTCATATGAAACAGCATAATATTTTAACTAAATTAGCAGTAAATAAACAAAGTAAATCAAACAAATATCCCTAATTCTGCAATCATTACATTTAGACCTTAATTTAAAACAAAATAACTCGGGTTATTTTAAACGACAATCTGCAATCATTAAATGATCTTGAATTGCTGCTGCTGTACTGTTCGTACCGGTCAGATCTGGTCTGCACGCTGTTCTGGGTTATTTGTTTAGTGCTAGCTGCGCGTGCTAGCTCTGCTGTTTGCTGAAACTCACTGTATTCAGCTGCGTGCAGTGTCGTATCAGATTAGTAGTGTTAAATGTCTTTGTCTTAGTTCCCCAACAAGACACACAGATTTTACTAATTTAAAAACATCCTGGATTAGACTGCATCACATACGGTAAATACTGCTCGACGGACATGCTTACTTTCAGTGCATGCTTTTCTCGCGAGGCCACTGCTTTAGTCAGTCTGTGTAAAATGAAAGAGTATGTATTTCCACCTAGTGGTTCAGATAAGAATTGCAGGGAGGGGGTTCTCCTCTTCCTGGACGAAACACTAGCTGGAAATACAGATATTAGGCTTGTTTGTTTAACGCCATCAATCAGCTCTCGGGATCGGATAAATTGGAGAAATATTGGCCGATCACCGATCGTATATTTTGATTACAAATCGACCAATACCGATACATAGCCGATCGATCCATCTCTAGTAGAAAAAATATAAAGTGATAATTAGTGATAATTTACTTCATTACATGTTAAACAATGGTTAAAAATATTACTCCAGTAATGATACATTTATTGCAAAACTTATTGAGTGAGTGAGTCACTTTTCTGAACATTTGCAGTCACAAAATAATGGACAAAATAATATATACAGACTAAACTAAAGAAAACTTGATATGATGTGAGAAAAAGGTTCACAATACGCTCTGCGAGTACGCATAATTTCTGTAAAGGACAAGGTTTATGTTAAACTGAACACTTTTTGGTTTTAGGATGATAACATGAGGCTTCTTAGTTTATTTAATTCCTGTAAAGTAGTTTAAATTCACTGTGTGTGGAGTGATGCTCTGATGTCTCTGTTAGCTCTTTATTAACGTGAGATGAGCTTTGATTCGTTGGTGTAAATCATGCACATGACAACAAACTTTCCGGCTTTAGTGTGAAGGAATCGTCCTCCATCATTTCAATTGTATTGAACTAGATTTCCTATATTAGAGCCGCATATGGCCGTTTACCTCCTGCACTTAACTAGGGTATGTTTTATACAAGTATGCTGTAAACCATAGGTAACTGAAGTAGCCAGCTGACAGACACTTGCTATAAAATATGTGCAACAGATTTTAATTTAAATAAATATGTATTAAAGGGAAGAAGAAAATATTTAACAGTACCAATTTATCAGGAATTCTTTAGCTAGGTGGCAGTTCCCTCATTCAGAAGCAGGAGTGGAGATCTCAGATAGTTTCCAGTTTAAAAGCTGTTAATTTCGTTTTTTTAGTTCATTAGTATATTAATATTAATTTCATATTTGTGGCTATGAAGTGCTCTGTTTTGATTTAGTGAATCTTGATTTTTTTATCATTTGTTTTTACTCTGTAACTGAAGATGTGAACTGGTTCATTATAAATTAACTTAATTCTTTTAAATTATTTATTTATTTATTTATTTATTTATTTATTTATTTAAACGCACTGTTACTGTGAAGCTCTGACCTATTACTTTAGACGTCTGGTAACTAATATGTAAGTTCTGTAGTTATGAGAGTAAATAATAAAAAAGTCATATTTTGGCTAGATGGTCAAATTAAACAGCTTCATTCTGTGTGATTTAAAATCTTGTTCATAGTTTATACTGTGTATACTTTGTAGAAGATTTATTTGAACAGTGTAGTCTGAAACTGAGATGAAAGGAAAAGTAACAGATTATACAGCATTTATATACAGTGCATAGAGTAGAGAGAAAGATGGAGAGACAAAAAGAGAAACAGAAAGAGTGTTGTTCTAGTGAGAGTAACAGCTCTTCATTCTTAATAGAAAGTACTTTGTTTTAATAATAAAGCATGCAACATATGTACTTCAGCAGTTTTCATTTTCTTTCTTTCTCCACAGCTGCAGCACAACCAAAAACCAGAGAAGATTTTCTAAAGTGTATGTACACAATACACACACACACACACACACACACACACACACATGTTTGTCTTACCTTATTTGTAAGGTCAGCCACTACAGCTAAATTATAGGTTGTATTCACTTACATGGTTCTTGTCTCGTCGTGAATATTACAAAAGAAATGCAAACAGAAAATCACAGCATATGTTATATGTGATTGTAATGTAATGAAGTGTGATTTGAACTGAACTGAAAGATTATATATAGAGGCAGCAGATATAAGAACTACATTCTCCTCCACACATCCACAAATGAAAATATACAAAAGTATTAAGGTACAACTTGTTTGTTAATGGTTGGATCAAACTCGGTGCTCAACAATGTCTCACAATACTCACTCCTACCAACCGGAGGACGGTGAAGCTTATTCACCACTTTTCCTGTTCCAAATTAAATGGTGCGACAGGCAGTCAACATTAAGGTGGTCAGTAGGAGTGATTATTGTATTGTAATTTTAACCTCAACATCCCAAATAACATGACACCTAAACCTAACCTTAACCTCAGTATCCTATATATCCTAAATAGTAATACACCTACACCTAAACCTGATATTAACCTCAATATCCCAACCATCCTAAATAATACTACACCTACACCTAAACCTGATATTAACCTCAGTATCCCATATAATACTACACCTAAACCTAACCTTAACCTCAGTATCCTATATATCCTAAATAGTACTACACCTACACCTAAACCTGATATTAACCTCAATATCCCAACCATCCTAAATAATACTACACCTACACCTAAATCTGATATTAACCTCAGTATCTCATATAATACTACACCTAAACCTAACCTTAACCTCAGTATCCCATATAATACTACACCTAAACCTAACCTTAACATAAGTATCCTATATATCCTAAATAATACTTCACCTACACCTGATATTAACCTCAGTATCCCATTAAATACTACACCTAAACCTAACATTAACCTTAATATCCCATATAATACTACACCTAAACCTAACATTAACCTTAATATCCCATATAATACTACACCTAAAACTAACCTTAACCTCAGTATCCCAACCATCCTAAATAATACTACACCTACACCTAAACCTGATATTAACCTCAGTATCCCATATAATACTACACCCAAACCTAACCTTAACCTCAGTATCCTATATATCCTAAATAGTACTACACCTAAACCTGATATTAACCTCAATATCCCAACCATCCTAAATAATACTACACCTACACCTAAACCTGATATTAACCTCAGTATCCCATAAAATACTACACCCAAACCTAACCTTAACCTCAGTATCCTATATATCCTAAATAGTACTACACCTAAACCTGATATTAACCTCAATATCCCAACCATCCTAAATAATACTACACCTACACCTAAACCTGATATTAACCTCAGTATCCCATATAATACTACACCTAAACCTAACCTTAACCTCAGTATCCCATATAATACTACACCTAAACCTAACCTTAACCTCAGTATCCTATATATCCTAAATAGTACTACACCTACACCTAAACCTGATATTAACCTCAATATCCCATACATCCTAAATAATACTACACCTACGCCTTAACCTGATATTAACCTCAGTATCCCAAATAATACTACACCTGAACCTAACCTTAACCTCAATATTCCATACATCCTAAATAATACTACACCTACACCTAAACCTGATATTAACCTCAGTATCCCAAATAATACTGCACCTACACCTAGCCTTAACCTCAATATCCCAAATAATACTACACCTACACCTAAACCTGATATTAACCTCAGTATCCCATCTAATACTACACCTAAACCTAACCTTAACCTTAATATCCCATATAATACTACACCTAAACCTAACATTAACCTTAATATCCCATATAATACTACACCTAAACCTAACATTAACCTCAGTATCCCATACATCCTAAATAATACTACACCTAGACCTGATATTAACCTCAGTATCCCATATAAGACTACACCTAAACCTAACCTTAACCTCAGTATCCCATATATCCTAAATAATACCACATTTACACCTAGACCTAATATTAACCTCAGTATCCCATATAATACTACACCTAAACCTAACATTAACCTCAGTATCCCATATATCCTAAATAATACTACACCTACACCTAAACCTGATATTAACCTCAGTATCCCATATAATACTACTCCTAAACCTAACATTAACCTTAATATCCCAAATAATACGACACCTAAACCTAACCTTAACCTCAATATCCCATATATCCTAGATAATACCACACCTAAACCTAACCTTAACCTCAATATTCCATATATCCTAAATAATACTACACCTAAACCTAAACCTGATATTAACCTCAGTATCCCATATAATACTACACCTAAACCTAACCTTAACCTCAATATTCCATATATCCTAAATAATACTACACCTAAACCTGATATTAACCTAAGTATTCCATATAATACTACACCTAAACTTAACCTTAACCGCAATATCCTAAATAATACTACACCTACACCTAAAACTAACCTTAATCTCTGTATCCTAAATAACACTACAACTACACCTAAACCTGAACTTAACCTCAGTATCCCAAATAATACTACACCTAAGCCTAATCTCAAATTCAGTATTCCAAATAACACTACACCTACACCTAAACCTGACTTTAACCTCGGTATCCCATATAATACTACACCTACATCTAACCTTAACCTCAATATCCAAAATAATACTACACCTAAACCTAACCTTAACCTCAGTAATCTAATTAACACTACACCTACACCAAATTCTAACCTCAGTATCCTAAAAAACACTACACCAAACCTAACCTTAAACTCAGTATCCTGAATAATATTACACCTACACCTAAGCTTAACTTTAACGTCAGTATCCCAAATAATACTACACTTAAACCTAAACCTAACCTTAAACTCAGTATCCTGAATAATACTACACCTAAACCTAACCTTAAACTGAGTATTCTGAATAATACTACATCTAAACCTACCCTCAAACTCCGCATCCCATATAATACTACACCTAAACCTAACATTAACCTCTGTATCCCAGATAATACTACACCTACACCTAACCTTAACCTCAGTTTTCCAAATAATACTCCACCTACACCTAAACCTAACATTAACCTCTGTATCCCAAATAATACTACACATACACCTAAACCTAACCTCAACCTCAATATCCTAAATAATACTTCACCTACACCTAATCCTAACATTAACACATACACCTAAAACACCTAAACCTAACCTTAACCTCAGTATCCCAAATAATACTACACCTACACCTAAACCTAACATTAACCTCAGTATCCCAAATAGTACTACACCTACACCTAAACCTGATATTAACCTCAATATCCCAAACATCCTAAATAATACTACACCTACACCTAAACCTGATATTAACCTCAGTATCCCATACAATACTACACCTAAACCTAACCTTAACCTCAGTATCCCATATAATACTACACCTAAACCTAATCTTAACCTCAATATTCCATACATCCTAAATAATACTACACCTACACCAAAACCTGATATTAACCTCAGTATCCCAAATAGTACTGCACCTACACCTAGCCTTAACCTCAATATCCCAAATAATACTACACCTACACCTAAACCTAACATTAACCTTAATATCCCATATAATACTACACCTAAACCTAACATTAACCTTAATATCCCATATAATACTACACCTAAACCTAACCTTAACCTCAGTATCCCATACATCCTAAATAATACTACACCTAGACCTGATATTAACCTCAGTATCCCATATAATACTACACCTAAACCTAACCTTAACCTCAGTATCCCATATATCCTAGATAATACTACACCTACTCCTAAACCTGATATTAACCTCAGTATCTCATATAATACTACTCCTAAACCTAACATTAACCTTAATATCCCAAATAATACGACACCTAAACCTAACCTTAAGCTCAATATCCCATATATCCTAGATAATACTACACCTAAACCTGATATTAACCTCAGTATCCCATCTAATACTACACCTAAACCTAACCTTAACCTTAATATCCCATATAATACTACACCTAAACCTAACATTAACCTTAATATCCCATATAGTACTACACCTAAACCTAACATTAACCTCAGTATCCCATCCATCCTAAATAATACTACACCTAGACCTGATATTAACCTCAGTATCCCATATAAGACTACACCTAAACCGAACCTTAACCTCAGTATCCCATATATCCTAAATAATACCACACTTACACCTAGACCTGATATTAACCTCAGTATCCCAAATAATACTACACCTAAACCTAACCTTAACCTCAGTATCCCATATATCCTAGATAATACTACACCTACACCTAAACCTGATATTAACCTCAGTATCCCATATAATACTACTCCTAAACCTAACATTAACCTCAGTATCCCATATATCCTAAATAATACTACACTTACACCTAAACCTGATATTAACCTCAGTATCCCATATAATACTACTCCTAAACCTAACATTAACCTTAATATCCCAAATAATACGACAACTAAACCTAACCTTAACCTCAATATCCCATATATCCTAGATAATACTACACCTAAACCTAACCTTAACCTCAATATTCCATATGTCCTAAATAATACTACACCTAAACCTGATATTAACCTAAGTATTCCATATAATACTACAACTAAACTTAACCTTAACCGCAATATCCTAAATAATACTACACCTACACCTAAACCTAACCTTAATCTCTGTATCCCAAATAACACTACACCTACACCTAAACCTGACTTTAACCTCGGTATCCCATATAATACTACACCTACATCTAACCTTAACCTCAATATCTAAAATAATACTACACCTAAACCTAACCTTAACCTCAGTAATCTAATTAACACTACACCTACACCAAATTCTAACCTCAGTATCCTAAAAAACACTACACCAAACCTAACCTTAAACTCAGTATCTTGAATAATATTACACCTACACCTAAGCTTAACTTTAACGTCAGTATCCCAAATAATACTACACTTAAACCTAAACCTAACCTTAAACTCAGTATCCTGAATAATACTACACCTACACCTAAACCTAACCTTAAACTGAGTATTCTGAATAATACTACATCTAAACTTACCCTCAAACTCCGCATCCCATATAATACTACACCTAAACCTAACATTAACCTCTGTATCCCAGATAATACTACACCTCCACCTAACCTTAACCTCAGTTTTCCAAATAATACTCCACCTACACCTAAACCTAACATTAACCTCTGTATCCCAAATAATACTACACCTACACCTAAACCTAACCTCAACCTCAATATCCTAAATAATACTTCACCTACACCTAATCCTAACATTAACACATACACCTAAAACACCTAAACCTAACCTTAACCTCAGTATCCCAAATAGTACTACACCTACACCTAAACCTGATATTAACCTCAATATCCCAAACATCCTAAATAATACTACACCTACACCTAAACCTGATATTAACCTCAGTATCCCATATAATACTACACCTAAACCTAACCTTAACCTCAGTATCCCATATAATACTACACCTAAACCTAACCTTAACCTTAATATCCCATATAATACTACACCTAAACCTAACATTAACTTTAATATCCCATATAATACTACACCTAAACCTAACATTAACCTCAGTATCCCATCCATCCTAAATAATACTACACCTAGACCTGATATTAACCTCAGTATCCCATATAAGACTACACCTAAACCGAACCTTAACCTCAGTATCCCATATATCCTAAATAATACCACACTTACACCTAGACCTGATATTAACCTCAGTATCCCAAATAATACTACACCTAAACCTAACCTTAACCTCAGTATCCCATATATCCTAGATAATACTACACCTACACCTAAACCTGATATTAACCTCAGTATCCCATATAATACTACTCCTAAACCTAACATTAACCTCAGTATCCCATATATCCTAAATAATACTACACTTACACCTAAACCTGATATTAACCTCAGTATCCCATATAATACTACTCCTAAACCTAACATTAACCTTAATATCCCAAATAATACGACAACTAAACCTAACCTTAACCTCAATATCCCATATATCCTAGATAATACTACACCTAAACCTAACCTTAACCTCAATATTCCATATGTCCTAAATAATACTACACCTAAACCTGATATTAACCTAAGTATTCCATATAATACTACACCTAAACTTAACCTTAACCGCAATATCCTAAATAATACTACACCTACACCTAAACCTAACCTTAACCTCTGTATCCTAAATAACACTACAACTACACCTAAACCTGAACTTAACCTCAGTATCCCAAATAATACTACCCCTAAGCCTAATCTCAAATTCAGTATCCCAAATAACACTACACCTACACCTAAACCTGACTTTAACCTCGGTATCCCATATAATACTAATACTAACCCTAACCCTAACCCTCAATATCCAAGATAATACTACACCTAAACCTAACCTTAACCTCAGTAATCTAATTAACACTACACCTACACCAAATTCTAACCTCAGTATCCTAAAAAACACTACGCCAAACCTAACCTTAAACTCAGTATCCTGAATAATATTACACCTACACCTAAGCTTAACTTTAACGTCAGTATCCCAAATAATACTACACTTAAACCTAAACCTAACCTTAAACTCAGTATCCTGAATAATACTACACCTACACCTAAACCTAACCTTAAACTGAGTATCCTGAATAATACTACATCTAAACCTACCCTCAAACTCCGCATTCAATATAATACTACACCTAAACCTAACATCAACCTCTGTATCCCAAATAATACTACACATACACCTAAACCTAACCTTAAGCTCAGTATCCCAAATAATACTAAACCTACATCTAAAACTAACCTTAACCTCAGTTTCCCAAATAATACTCCACCCACACCTAAAACTAACCTTAACCTCAGTATCCCAAAGAGTACTACACCTACACCCAAACCTAACCTTAACCTTAGTATCCCAAACAGTACTACACCTAAACCTAAACTTAACCTCGGTATCCCAAATAATACTACACCTACACCTAATCCTAACCTTAACCTCAGTATCCCAAATAATACTCCAACCACACCTAAAACTAACCTTAACCTCAGTATCCCAAAGAGTACTACACCTACACCCAAACCTAACCTTAACCTTAGTATCCCAAATAGTACTACACCTAAACCTAAAGTTAACCTCAGTATCCCAAATAATACTACACCTACACCTAATCCTAACCTTAACCTCAGTATCCCAAATAATACTACACCTAAACCTAATCCTAACCTTAGTATTCTAAATAGTACTACATTTACATTTAAACCTGACCTCAACCTTAGCCTTAGTATCCTAAATAATACTCCGCCTACACCTAAGCCTAACCTTAACCTCAGTATGCCAAATAATACTCCACCTACACCTAAACCTAACCTTAACCTCAGTATTCAAAATAATACTCCACCTACACCTAAACTTAACCTCAGTATCCCCAATAATACTCCACCTACACCTAAACCTAACCTTAACCTCAGTGTCCCAAATAGTACTACACCTAAACCTAACCTTAACCTCAGTATTCCAAATAATAATACACCTACAACTTATCCTAACCTTAACCTCAGTATCCCAAATAATACTAAACCTACACCTAATCCTAACCTTAACCGCAGTATCCCTAATAGTACTACACTTACATTTAAACCTGACCTTAACCTTAGCCTTAGTATCCCAAATAAAACTATACTTACGTTTAAACCTGACCTTAACCTCAGTATCCCTAATAGTACTACACTTACATTTAAACCTGACCTTAACCTTAGCCTTAGTATCCCAAATAAAACTATACTTACATTTAAACCTGACCTTAACCTCAGTATCCCAAATAATACTACACCTAAACCTGACCTTAACCTCAGTATCCCAAATAATACTACACCTACACCTAATCCTAACCTTAACCTCGGTATCCCAAATAATACTAAACCTACACCTAATCCTAACCTTAACCTCAGTATCCCAAATAATACTAAACCTACACCTAAACCTGACCTTAACCTCAGTATCCCAAATAATACTACACCTACACCTAATCCTAACCTTAATCTCAGTATCCCAAATAATACTAAACCTACATCTAATCCTAACCTTAACCTCAGTATCCCAAATAGTACTACACTTACATTTAAACCTGACCTTAACCTTAGCCTTAGTATCCTAAATAATACTACACCTACACCTAATCCTAACCTTAACCTCAGTATCCCAAATAATACTAAACCTACACCTAATCCTAACCTTAACCTCAGTATCCCAAATAGTACTACACTTACATTTAAACCTGACCTTAACCTTAGCCTTAGTATCCTAAATAATACTTTACCTACACCTAATCGTAACATTAACACATACACCTAAAACACCTAAACCTTACATTAACCTCAGTATTCCAAATAAAACTACACTTACATTTAAACCTGACCTTAACCTCAGTATCCCAAATAGTACTACATCTACACCTAAACCTAACATTAACCTCAATATCCCAAATAGTACTACACTTACATTTAAACCTAACCTTAACCTAAAGTTTTTTTTTATGTGATTTGTGGTATAAGTAGCATGAGCTCGAATGAGGACCAGTGAAATGTCATCACCTTTTTAATAACTTCATGTCGTCCTACACTTGAAAGGACACATGGTCTTCACATATGTAGTACTACAAGAACACATACACACACACACACACACACACACACACACACACACACACTTGTGTAAATATGAATATTTCACTTTTCATTAATAATTACACAAAGTCTGAAATAAGAAACTACACAAATGTAAAAGAAAAGACAAAGCTGTTGATCTGTTTGTCTTACAATGAACACATTTTTAAAATAAACCCTTTTCTTTGGTAGATTACTGTCGACTGACTCACGGATATCAAAAAAAGCACACATTTTTATTCTTTATCTATAAAAAAACTTTTATCTACTTCAACTTATATTGTTATACTTTGTATATTGTACATATATATATATATATATATATATATATATATATATATATAATATATATATATATATATATATATAATTTTTTTTTTTTTTTTTTTTTATTATTTGTTATCTTTATCCATTGGTGAATAGAGGAGCAGCAAAGTAAGAATTTCATTGTACAGTGTAACTGTCTGTTCTGCTGTACATATGACAATAAAACTCTTGAATCAACACAGTCAGTCCCTCAGTCTGTCTGAGAGGAACAGAGCAGTGACGGGGAGTGATAAAATCCAGAGTTACTCTGATCATCCAGAGAGGTTTGACCACTGGTGTCAGGTGTTGAGTAAGGAGAGTGTGAGTGGACGCTGTTACTGGGAGGTTGAGTGGAGCAGAGGAATATGGGGGCTGTACATATCAGTCTCATATAAAGGAATCAGCAGGAAAGGACGGGGTTATAAGTGTAAGTTAGGACACAACAGTCAGTCCTGGAGTCTGCAGTGTTCTCCCTCTCTCTCTTTCTATCACAACAACATTAAGACTGAGATCTCAGCCTCACCATCCTCCAGAATAGGAGTGTATGTGGATCACAGTGCAGGAACTAAGTCCTTCTACAGCGTCTCTGACACAGTGACCCTCCTACACACAGTCCACACCACATTCTCTCAGCCTCTCTATGTTGGATTCTGGGTAAACTGGGGAACTCTGAGGTTGTGTGATCCATAGTGATGCATCCATTGATTATCTTGGTTACCTTACTGTAAGCTTAAAAAGTGATTCAACTGTTGGTTATGTAGGTTAGTTACAGGTTATTTCCATTAGCACTTCTATTAGTGAATGTGTACCTCTCTCTATGTCCATGTTTAAATAATAAAAGAGATGATGAGTGTGAGACAAATCACTAAGTGTCAGCATTTCTGTAAGTCAAACATTCTATGTGTTGGTGGATTATGGATATACTCACAAACAGGAGACACCAAGTACAGCAAGGAAAACAAATGTCCAAGCCCTGGAGCTTCAGTACTGAAATCCTACAAGGTTGTTTGATCTCACCCCTTCTCTTCACTCTGTACACCAACAACTGCATCTCATGAAGCTTTAAAAGTAATTCCATTGTTGATTAAGTAGATTATTAGTATACCTAAAGTACCTTAGTATAAAATAAGTATACTTAAGAATACTAAAAGTATATTTAAAAGAATAATTTAATTTAATTTAATCATTTAAATATACGTTTAGTGCTCTTAAGTTCCTTTATTCAACAAGGGTTACCCAGGTGAAAAAAAGTACACTGTATTTTTAATATATACTTTTTATGCACTTATGATTAATGTAATAAAATTGTGTTATTTTTGTGTACTATGTTATTTGTATGCTATAGTGCCTTTCAAGATATACTTAACCCTTTGTACTTAATTGTACTATTGTGAGACATTATGACACATTTAAATATACTTAAGTACATCATTTTCCCACTAATTCAGTATACTTCAGTTTACTTTATGAGTATAACATTAAAAAAGAAGTCTAATCTGTAGTTCTGATTAGTAGGATGTTTCCACTGCACTGAATAAGATTAGAACATATCAGAGGTACAAATGTGAACCCCTGGATTTTAGTCCAGGGCTCCTTTTAGAGTCAGTGGGCATGAACAGACCATCGGTAACTTCCTACAGATGAGAGATGATCAGATTCTAAATATTAATATTAAATAATAAATAAATATATTTACTATAATAACCATGTAACCATAATAATAATAATAATAATAATAATAATAATAATAATAATATTAATAAGAAGAAGAAGAGCAACTGCATTATACTACATGCAGCTCAAAATTCTATAGGGCTTCCTAGAAAGTAGTTTATCACTCTTTAAATAATTCAAAATTGTGCTTTTAGCCTTTAAAATCATAGATTACTTGATTACAAGTGAAAACAAGAGGTAAATTACTTGTGGGTATCTTGTTAACTTTTACAGCTGGGGAGAAGAAACTAGAGGTTTCAGTGGGCCTCAGAACACCAACTAATGGAAAATGATATCTAGCTGATTAGCATTAATTACCACCAGCGCAGTATTTAGAGAATAGATGATGAGCTGCTTGCAGGAAAATACATTAAAATAAGGCATAGAAATAATTACAGAATACCCAACATACGATTCTCTTTTGTTACTGACATCACAAAAACCCAGACATTCTGTACTGCACACAGTTTTCCTGGCTGTTCTATCAGACCTGAAACCAATTACAGTCAAGAAGCTGCGGAGGGGGAATTAGATGTGCCCCTCTTTAAAGAGTCACTTAGCAGAATGTGTGATTTGACTGTTTATCTGTTTAGCTAAAGGAGATCTGTAGATCTTTTTTTGTGCTCTGCTCAGCGCAAAGTAGCAGTACGTCCAAGCTAGTGGTCCCACAGTGGCTTCTGCTGGTTTTGCATGGTCATGAACTAAATGCAGGTGTAACACCACAGTGTTTAAGAACTAAACAAACTAAAAATAAAAATGAAAAAGGAAGTTGTTAAGGTAATGCTGATTGTTTCACAGCCTGTCAGTGCATAAAAATCTGCTTGCAGTTCTCATTTGTAACTTTTGTAACTTTTGTGCTTTTGTAACTTTGTATTCTGTTATTTGTTGAAAGGAGAAGTAAGATTTTTGCATACACATCTAAAAAGGGTCTGAACTTGTGTCACATCCAGTGGTGGGCACAATATTTTAATAATTAGAAATCATAATAGTTTTATTGTAATATTTTAATAAAAAAATTAACAATGTATCTTTTCTTATGTTGTCATTGTGGTATCTAATAGCTTCATCGAACATCGAGACTCAATCTTTGATTTTTATTAAATGGTTATTTGAAAATTAGGGATGCATTAGTACCAGGACTCAGTACTAGACTGTGCTATGCTCATTTACTTGTCCTCATTAATAATAATAATCTTTTCATACTTTTGGAAGCTTCAAGTGCTGTACAGATGTGTGTTAACAGTAACAGAGGAAACTAAAAAATGAGCCAATGACACAGATTACATTTATAAATACCAAAGAGCTGTTCAAGGAGGAGACTGCAGTTTAGGGATGTCACTCATCGGCAGCTGTTGAGCCACAGGACTCTGCCCCTGAACAGCAGTTTGAAGATTGTGCTTTTGTAAGGCTGTTGCTCCCCTCCACTGCCGGCTTTATGGGAATCAGATGGTGGCGGTTTCGCCTCAGGGTGCTTTGAGGTATACCCACAAGGTAGGATTGCATCCGTCACTTTCCTGGTAACAGCTTTCTGAGGTCTCTCACTTGATGATACATGTTAAAGCACTTCCAGGATCCTCCTCTCTTTCTCCTTTCTAGCAATTGTCTTATTTTCAAGAAGAGCAGGGTTTAGCAGAACTGGAAGTGTCTGCACTGCAGTACAAAGCCTTCTCTTTGTGGCCATACACGTACAAGATGAAATTTTTAGTAAGCAGTTTGTTAATTATACCTCCTCAGGATTTAGAAATACACAACCAACTACGCCACCCAGGGAGTTTCACCCTGAGAATTAAATTAGCACCCAGGTTTGTTGAGACCAAAAAGGCATAGAAATAAATTCACAATAACACAAGTGCAGGTATACTCATGTGCACACAAACACCTGCAGGAGAAGTCAACTGGTATAATCTTAAAAACAAACCACTTTTTATAACAATTAATTAAAATTGACAGCTAATGGCTAATACTCATTAGCCGAACTAAAACCAGTCCTGCCTGATTCAGTATTAAAGAAAAGGCACAGAGGCACTGGGTGGAGAGAACTGGTATAAACCAAAATCACTACAAACAAGTGAAAATTAAAAGAAATAACCCAATTAATCAAACCAAAAAAAAAGTGAAGGCACCAAACAAAGCCCAGCCTCTCCACACACAGGGCTTTCAGCCCATAAAACTAACCCAAATAAAAAACGAAAATAAATCCCAAATTAATAAAACAATACTAATAATAAAGAACAACAAAAAATAAAGAGCAACAAATAATAACAATAATAATAATAATAATAATAATCCACGGCACACTGGCTGTAGTTAAGCAGTACCAAATCACGGATACTCACATCCGTACTAAACCATTAGCTGTACCAACACCAGAAATAAACAAACCACTTCTTTCAGCCCTCCAGATACACAGATTTCAATTGATGCTGGAAAGGGCTAATTTAGCCAGCAGTGCAACTTCAGCCAGGCCGTGGAGGAGATACAACAGAAACTACAAAGAATTCACCAAACCAATGACTAAAAACTCTAGTCTAGCAGACCATACAAACAGCGGGATGATCGCTGTAATTATTTTCCCCCCTGAGGCAAAACGGCAGCTCGTACACCAACGCAGGAGGCAGTTACTCGTGAGCAGCAAGTGGTTTGATCCAATCACGCTTGCTGGATGCACATAGGAAACATTCACACGAGACGTTTAGACGCTACCGGTAGAAGTGTTATTTAACTAACCATTTTATACTCCGGCAGTAATGCCGCGCAGATCCTTGGTCTGTAACGCCAATCACCGCTGGTTAACAGACCTGCAACCAGTACAGCACACAGATCAGCAACATACTTATTTACTAACTCTGAACCTGAAGGTTGTAACCAGTGGATACGAGCAAAGGGATTCCTGAGATGCAATACGATCTAAATAAAGAAATATATGTCAAACTACTGGACGCCAAGAGCAAACGCAAATGCCAACCTGCACCTACCTTGCGACAAAACAACGACCCAGAAGGTGGGGGGCTCGAGGGCAGATGCACTGGGGCCTTCACCTGGGCCTCTTACAATTTAAAAACGGACTTCCGGTGTGACAGTTTAGCCTTAAAAGGTGGCATAAGCCAACAGAGCCTGATGAGGGTCTACAGCTTTCTTGAGAAGAGACTTCATTCTCACCATTACTTTGGGGAAACTTACGGCTGGAAGTAATGTGGCGGAACTCCTAGGATCCAGCAAAGGATGCAAAAGCTACCCCAGAGAACTGGGGTGGACTGCCAGTCTCCAGGGTTTCTGGAACACCATGACAAGGCAATATAGATTTTTTTTTACAATCACATCACTGCACTTGGTAGGAGTTGAGTGGGCAATCTCCACATACCTGGAGTAGTAGTCCACTGCCAGCAGGTAGGGTTTGCTTCCCAGCAACAAATCTGCCCATAACTTCTGCCATGGTTGATCAGGTAACTGAGACAGCATGAGTGGTTCTTTTGAGTTCTGGTGCTACTTGATACATGTTCTGCCGCATTTCATTTAGCTGCTGGCTCAGGCCCGGCCACCACACTGATTGACATACATGCGCTCTTTGGCCAGTATCTCATTTCTCATTGAGGAAGGACTGACAGGCCTTGCTTCTTTTAGTCATCCTTATTCAAGGTCATCTTGTAACCTGAGAAATGCACGTTTTTGCAAATATTGTTTTAAAGCAGGTTGGCCACAATTATACTCAGGCCATCCATCAGTGCACAATGTCATAAGTCTAGAGCACCCGTGCAAAAGATAATATAATGAAGAATTCAAATGTAGTTTTTTTTTTTTTTTTCAGGACATTTTAATGTGGTAACAGAGAATTTTCAGTGAGAACTGCCACTCAGTAATGTTGGTCATTGGTAGGCAGTTCTAAGAAAGTTCAAAATTAATTATTTCCTGTTATTCCATTATTAAAATATAATGGACCCTTTTGTTCATCTAGTGTGATCTGCTTTACTTAATAAGCAGAGTAACTCACCAACCAGTCAGAGTAGAAAAACAGAAAAGGAACATGTAACGTTGGAACCCCCTCAAAAGGTTATTAAGCTGGGATTTATAGTTAAGTGCATAGTCATAGTTAAGTACAGACCTTTTTATTTAGTACGGGAATTCTCCGCGGTGCTGATAGCCGCCATGTACATACCGCCTAGCGCTAGCGCTAATGCTAGGGAGGCACTGTGGGAGCTGCACGGGGGCATTAGTGATCTGCAGACCAGACATCTAGACGCACTGTTCATTGTCGCCAGAGATTTCAACCACGCTAATCTCCAGTCAGTCCTCCCTAAATTCCATCAGCATGTGGACTTTGCCACGAGAGGAGCGAACGCGTTGGACCTTGTTTACACAAACATACCCAGCGCGTACCGGGCGGAGCCCCGCCCCCACCTCGCGTTCTCGGACCACATGTCTGTGTATCTGACTCCAGCTTACACACCCCTCATCAGACGCTCCAGACCAGTTCAGAAGCCGGTGAAAACCTGGCCAGCAGGAGCCATCTCTGCCCTTCAGGACTGTTTTGAGTGCACTGCATGGGACATGTTCAGGGAGGCTGCGACTGAAGGCGACTCTGTTAACTTGGAGGAGTACACAGCATCAGTCACTGGCTACATCAGCAAGTATATTGATGATGTCACTGTCTCCAAGACCATCACCATACGCCCAAATCAGAAGCCGTGGATGACTCCTGAGGTGCGTGCGCTACTGAGGACCCGCGACTCGGCCTTCAGAGTAGGTGACAAGGCGACCCTAAGGAAAGCAAGAGCCATTGTCACGAGCCATCCGAGAGGCACAGCGCGCACACGCCCAGAGAATCCACAACCACTTCAAGGACACGGGTGACACACGGCGCATGTGGCAGGGCATCCAGGAAATCACACACTACAGGACAATGCCACCGTCCTGTGACAGTGATGCCTTCCTCCCCGATGCCCTAAACGACTTTTATGCGCGGTTTGAGGCACAGAACAACACGTTGGGGAGCAAGATCACACCCAAGCCAGACGAGCAGGCGCTGTGCCTGACTGCAGTGGACGTGAGGAAAACTCTGCGCAGAGTCAACCCACGGAAAGCTGCAGGACCAGACAACATCCCTGGCAGAGTGCTCAGAGAGTGTGCAGACCAGTTGACAGATGTTCTCACGGACATCTTCAACGTCTCCCTGCGCAGCTCCACTGTCCCAACGTGCCTCAAGACCACCACCATCATCCCCGTGCCGAAGAAGTCCACGGTGTCCTGCCTCAATGACTACCGTCCCGTAGCTCTCACGCCCATCATCATGAAGTGCTTTGAGAGGCTAGTCATGAGGAACATCAAGACCCAACTGCCCTCTTCATTGGACCCCCTGCAATTTGCATATCATCCCAACCGCTCCACGGACGATGCCATCACCACCACCCTTCATCTCTCCCTTACCCACCTGGAGAAGAAGGACACCTACGTCAGAATGCTGTTCATAGACTTCAGTTCAGCATTCAACACCATCATCCCACAGAATCTCACCAGGAAGTTAAGCCTGCTGGGCCTCAACACCCCCCTGTGCAACTGGATCCTGGACTTCCTGACAGGGAGGCCCCAGTTAGTCCGGAACAGCAGCTCCAGCACCATCACCATGAACACTGGGGCACCCCAGGGCAGTGTACTGAGTCCTCTGTTGTTCACCCTGCTGACTCATGACTGTGTTGCGAAACACAGTTCTAACAGCATCATAAAGTTCGCCGATGATACAACTGTGCTGGGTCTCATCAGCAAAGGCGACGAGTCAGCATACAGGGAGGAGGTACAGCAGCTGACAGACTGGTGTACAGTCAACAGCCTTCAATGGAATGTAGAGAAGACCAAGGAAATGGTTGTTGACTTCGGGAAATCAAGACCGGTCCACTCTCCGCTTAACATCAACGGCTCCTCTGTGGAGATCGTTAAGAGCACCAAGTTCCTTGGTGTCCACCTAGCGGAGAACCTCACCTGGTCCCTGAACACCAGCTCTACAGCCAAGAAAGCCCAGCAGCGTCTCTACTTCCTCCGGAAGCTGAGAAAGGCCCATCTCCCTCCACCAACCCTCACCCTCTTCTATAGGGGAACCATAGAGAGCATCCTAAGCAGCTGCATCACTGCCTGGTTTGGGACCTGCACAGCCTCTGACCGCAAGTCCCTCCAACGCATTGTGAGGACAGCTGAGAGGATCATCGGAGTCTCTCTCCCCTCCGTCTTGGACATTTACACCACCCGCTGCATCCGCAAAGCAACCAGCATTGTGGATGACCCCATCCACCCTTCACACAGACTGTTCTCCCTCCTGCCATCAGGAAGAAGGTACCGCAGCGTCCGGTCCAACACGACCAGACTCTGCAACAGCTTTTTCCCCCAAGCCATCAGACTTCTCAACACAACTCAACGTCTGAACTGATATCTTCCTGGTACATGTACACTTTCTCTCTCTCTCTCTCTCTCCAACCATTTACCCCAGATAAAAAAGGGAAGCATTTTTGCACAAAGCATTGCACAAATAACTTTACTACCTCACTGGACTCTATTTATTACACATTGCACAATTTGCACACTACCAGCAATTATTTATTATTCTCTGTCTGTACTGTGTTGTGTTGTGTTGTCTGTCCGCACTTGTTTGTTCGTGTTGCACTTGTGTCTTGTATGCACTGTCTATGTTGCACCATGGTCCTGGAGGAATGTTGTTTCGTTTCACTGTGTACTCTGTATGTAGTTGAAATGACAACTTGTCAACTTGACTTGACTTGACTTGAAGGTTCACCCTCGTCACAATAATAATACACCTGCCATTACAAACAGCACTGTTCCAGAGGCCTACCTATCGCTCCCCTCCATTAGGTGTGAAAAAAACCCTGGTAAATGAACCCCATGAGCTCTTATCACAGAAACCCCACCCCAGCTAAACTACTACCTCACCTGAGGGTTGACATCCCGAGCTGTTAGTTATACACATAAACACACATACAGACATACACGCATTTTGTTTAGTAAATTATTAGAAAAACAGGTGTCCACTAGTGTTTTATCATTGGAATTTTTGTATAATGCTAGGAATAGGATCATAGAAATAGGATATAATGGTAATTGCAAATACTTTATGTGTTTGTTTCTTAGTAGCTATGATGAATGAAAGCCATATATAAAATACTTTAGGAGTTCTGGCCAATCCAAATCATTCCATATGTCCCCCCTCTCCACAGCTCATTTCATTCTGAGCAAACTAAACTGATCCGAGAGTGCTGCTCCCTTTCTCTCTCTCTCAGTCTGCGAGTGGAGGAAAATGGCAGAGGCCAGTATTTCAGTAGATCAGGACCAGTTCAGCTGTCCAGTCTGTCTGGATCTGCTGAAGGATCCAGTGGCTATTCCCTGTGGACACAGTTTCTGTATGGTGTGTATTAATGGCTGCTGGGATCAGGATGATCAGAGGGGGGTCTACAGCTGCCCCCAGTGCAGAGAGAGACGTTCACTCCAAGGACGGTTCTACGCAGAAACAAGCTATAGCTAGAAACATGCTGGCTGAAGTGGTGGAGAAACTGAAGACAAGCTGTCCTCCAAGCTGTCACCACCATGGTACCAACAAGGCAGAAGTATCTGATGGAGACACCGTCTTTACAAACTCCAGCAGTACTGCTGTGTCTGATCCACACTAGCACAACAAACACTAACACACCACGACCGCATCAGTGTCACTGCAGTGTTGAGAATGATCCACCACCCAAATAATATCTGCTCTGTGGGGGTCCTGTGGGGCGTTCTAATCATTGAAGAACAGGGTAATAAAGTATACAGAGAATCAGATGGACTACAATCTGTAATTGTAGAACTATCAAGTGCTTCTATATGGTCAGTGGAGCTGATCATTTAATTACACACCACATAATCAGACATCCCAAGTCCCCCGGAAGTTCCGGGAGTCTCCCGCATATACATAGCGGCTCCCTGATGCCTGCAAGTCAGTTAAAATCTCCCAGAATCTACAATGAGCTGCAAAGAGCGTACACAAACGCGTACACGGGCAACACAGAGTTTTTATTCCGGTGGCGTGTGGGAAAGAGAGGGAGACGGAGAGAAAGGCCATACTTGCTCTAGTAGCCTAACTTGTGCTAATGCGCTCCCCTCGTGTGCTTATTCATGAAACGCATGCAAAACAGTGAGGGTTCTGGTTGGTCTGTTCTCTGCAAAGAGTCAGTCATTCAGCCAATCAGTTTTTAGTGTGGGTGGGCAATGAAAGTCTCTCCAGCTGTACTGCTAGCCATAGTGATTTCAGCTTTGCTAAATGATTGTAAAAGGCAAGTTTAGGTGAGTTCATGGGACAAATATACATATTAGGGAGGTGGGGTACAGGGGCAGGTGGGGTACAGGGGCAGATGGGGTTGGGGTCTGGGTCCGGGGGTACCTCCCTGAAATGAGTTTTTGCAACTTGGGATGTCTGCATAATTGAGCCAAAAGTCAATTTACAGCTTTCTTCTCTTTAAGGCTGAAATTAGATTCTTTATTGCCAGCTTCTTGTCTGATTACTCTCCTACCAAGATGAATTGTGTAGCACTTAGAGGCCTTAGAATGTAACTGCTGGACCATTTAAGGTGGAACATGACAATTTCAAAAGAAAGCTGGAGAAGAAGAAGCTGGGTTCAAATGAAGCAGAGACCAAAACTAGATCAGTATTGAGACCTTTAGTTTACGGTCCCAAAAATGAAATGGGACACATGTCCTTTAACATTAGAGTCCATTGTTCTACACGTAGAATGTCCACAATGTCCACAGCACAACAAATAAGTGAGAGGTCAAATTACAAGATGAACTTTCAATGGAGCTCCATCTTGTCTGTATGTTGTAACAGAGCTCTGCACAGACAGCAGTGGAGGACAGTGAGAGGATCTTCACTGAGCTGATCCGCTCCATTGAGAAAAAGCGCTCTGAGGTAACAGAGCTGATCAGATCTCAGGAGAAGGCTGAACTGAGTCGAGTTGAAGAACTCCTGGAGCAACTGGAGCAGGAGATTGCTGATCTAAAGAGGAGAGACACTGAGCTGGAGCAGCTTTCACACACAGATGATCACATCCGGTTCCTCCAGGTAACAATCATCGTCTGTTGTACAGGGAGACCTAAAACCTAGCATGATTTTCATTTCTTTTAGATGTTACTTAGAATTGCAGCTGAAATATTTAAGAGAGACATGCTCATTCTATTAATACTACTCATTGTGTTCTTTAGTATTGCCAGCTATTGCAACCTAAATAATCTATTTACAGGGGAATTTACTGTAATGTCCTAAGTGTACATACAGACAGATAGAAGAAATGTCAAAATTCATAGACACAGGAAAATCATGAAGATGTGCCAAAATGAATAAAAAGGAAATATTTAATTAAACATTTGATATTAAAGGTGCTATAGTAAATAGCTATCTCATACACTGCTGGCTCCTTTCAACATCACCCTCGAAACTTAAATAAAACTTATAGGGCATGTTTATTATCCTCCGGTGAATCACTCAATATAAAACAGCACAAAATGAGTTAAGGGAAAAGTTAACAGACCTTTAAGACTTTACACATATACATTGTTCTCTCTCTCCATTGTGTGTGTTGTCTCTTCCTCTGTACGCACACACACCATACACAAGCACACACCCACAAACACAGGCACATACACACACACACACACACACACACACACACAAGCAAACACACACAAACATTGGTAAAGCCCCCCCACACACACACACACACAATACACACACCATAAACAAGCACACACCCACAAACACAGGCACATACATACACACACACACACAATTCATACACAAGCAAACACCCAAAACACAGGCACATACACGCACACACACCACACACACACACACACCCATGTGAATGTTACACAGTGACATAGCTACAATATTATGGGCTCCAGTGCAAAAACAATTAATTCCTTCTTATCATATAAAAATTACTTTCAGTTAAAAAAACAACAACGTAGTTTACATATTTGTTATTTTTATGTCTCAAACAAATTTGCCCAATCCACCCACTACCATTGAATGTACTTGTTTCGCCACATGGGAATCAATACAATAAGTGCAAATACATATGTGTTGTTTGGCAGTACAGTTATTTATTATGTGGGCTGAAAAAGTACTCTTAGAAGAACACAAGTTTGTTTTCTGACTTCTCACTGTTCTCCAGCCATCACTGTAATTTCTTGAATTACATCAGTAGCCCCTGATTTTATTTAATGAATAAGTGTCTGATTTAATAAAGTAGGCGTAATATATCATAACTGTAAATACTACATCTCCTAAAGGAGACATTTATAAGTGGTTTAGCTTATACACACCAAACCACTATGTTTTTTTTTTATTTGTTAGTTTGTATTTATTCTAATATTAGTGTTTCTGGAGCATATTAACACTTACTGCCAAGATAAATGATTTTTCATATGAAGCTAAAAAGGTTGCAAATGCATTACTAAAGACCTGCGCATATGTCAATCACACTTAGACAAACTGTCTGCTGGTAGTTTTTGCCTACCAAAATTACAATGAAACTGAGGAAAGGGCATTAATATAGTAATATTTTGATTGTTTAAGGCATTGCTTCTAAGAATATAAGCTTTGAAAAGACTACTTGTTATGACAGTAACTACAGTTTTACGTCTAGTTTCATGACTGATATATGCATAAAGAAACATACAGTTGTGTTTAGACTTTAGCCCTAACCTGCCAGGCTGTATGTTGTACTGAGAAGACCTGATGAACTGGATTTGAGACAGCTCCAATTGCCCTAAAGCCAAACAGAACTTTGAGACAGAGTGTCTGAACGATTTTCTGTTTGCTTTCTCAAACTTACACTATTTAAAGAGGTCACATGATATCCATCATCAAACTGGACCTGTGAAGAATTTCATAATTGACCTACTTTGGGTTTAAGTTGGAGCTAATACCTCCATCAAACACCATCAGGAGTATTGAGACAAGCAGCATGTGTAGTCACTTTAAGTGGGCCTTCTGACTTAGACTGTAATGAATCAGAAGACAGTGTATACATCATAACAACAGGGTTGGTTTCTCTTGAACCCAGTTAATTGCTTTACTCAAATGTTCCCACGTATAGTGTTCTTTGTATAGCTAGTAACAATCATGTCCAATCATGTTCTTGGATGCCTCTCCAGATTCTTCTTCTGGTTGACATACACATTTCTGTGACGTCAATGCATGCAGCTTGGTCTTCATCAGTTTGTTAGCTTTCTCATCACATCCAGCAGACTGTGGTTAATGAATTTCTTTTGGACTCCCTCCTAGTGTTTAACACGTCCTTTTTCATTGAGTGTCCATTCTAGAACAGAGGCTAGTTTTCCTCTTTTTAACATGTCACTCAGTTCTCTGTTTAATTAAACATTTGATTTTAGAGGTGCTATAGTCAATAACATGTCCAAAACGCTAGCTAGCTCATACACTGCTGGCTCCTTCCAACATCACCCTCTAAACTTAAATAAAACATAACTTTTATTAATTATAGTGCATGTTTATTATCCTCCGGTGAATCACTTAATATAGAACAGCACAAAATGAGTTAAGGGAAAAGTTAACAGACCTTTAAGACTTCACTCATGTACATTGTTCTCTCTCTCCATTGTGTGTGTTGTCTCTTTCTTTGTAGAGTTTCCGGTCTCTCTGTGTCTCTTCTGGATCTGAGGACTCACCCAGCATCACTGTCAATCAGCATCTCTCATTTGATGGAGTGAGGAAATCTCTCTCTGATCTGAAAGAGAGACTAGAGGAATTCTGCAAACAGGAATTCAGTTCAGTCTCTCCACACGGTAAGAGGAGCTTCCTGCTGTGAAGGAACTTTCATACCCTCACAGTTCTTTGAGTTGCATGCATAAGTAGTGATACGATAACAACAGAGTTGTTTATTTTTTTTAAGTGTAATGTGAAAATGAAAAATGTGAAATGAAAATATAAAACACATTTGCATATCATTGCTACCCGAAGATAAACATGGCAACTTTGCAGGACAGGCCAATTCAATGGAACCAGATTTTTGCGCAAGCTATTTTGGAGCATTTCTATTGGTCCATTCATCATGAAATTTACACACAATCTAATCAGCAGCATTTAAATTATGTCGAAATGTGTTAAAATATAAACACTGACATAAATGTTTTTCTTTGGACAGTGATGACACACATATATATATATATATATATATATATATATATATATATAAATTAAATGCTGTATTTTATGTTTTCTTTCTTTCTCCACAGCTGCAGCTGTTCAGACAATTTTACCTTCAGAACTGAAAACCAGAGAAGAATTTCCTAAGTGTAAGTATACAATACACACACACACACACACACACACACACACACACACACACACACACTCACACACACCATACACAAGCACACACCCACAAACATTGGCAAATACCCCCCACACACACATATACACAATACAAACACATACACACACGCAATACACATACACACACACCATACACAAGCAAACACCAACAAACACAGGCGCGCACACACACACACACACAGCATACACACACACATACACACCCATGTGAATGTTACACGGTGACATAACTACAAACAAATTTGCCCAATCCACCCACTAGCATCGAATGTACTTGTTTCGCCACATTGGAATCAATACAATAAGTGCAAATACATATGTGTTGTTTGGCAGTACAGTTATTTATTATGTGGGCTGAAAAAGTACACTTAGAAGAACACAAGTTTGTTTTCTTACTTCTGTTCTCCAGCCATCACTGTCATTTCTTGAATTACAATTTTGTTTAATGAATAAGTGTCTGATTTAACAAAGTAGGCGTAATATATCATAACTGTAAATACTAGATCTCCTAAAGGAGACATTTATAAGTGGTTTAGCCTATACACACCAAACCACTATGTTTTTTATTTGTTAGTTTTAGACTTTAACCCTAACCTGCCAGGCTGTATGTTGTACTGAGAAGACCTGATGAACTGGATTTGAGACAGCTCCAATTGCCCTAAAGCCAAACAGAACTTTGAGACAGAGTGTCTGAACAATTTTCTGTTTGCTTTATCAAACTTCTTAAGGTACACAATTTAAAGAGGTCACATGATATCCATCATCAAACTGGACCTGTGAGGAATTTAATAATTTACCTACTTTGGGTTTAAGTTGAAACTAATACCTCCATCAAACACCATCAGGAGTATTGAGACAAGCAGCATGTGTAGTCACTTTAAGTGGGCCTTCTGACTGTAATAAATCAGAAGACAGTGTATACATCATTAAAACAGAGTTGGTTTCTCTATTGTTGAACCCAGTTAATTGCTTTACTCAAATGTTCCCACGTATAGTGTTCTTTGTACAGCTAGTATCAATCATGTCCAATCATGTTCTTGGATGCCTCTCTAGATACTTCTTCTGGTTGACATACACATTTCTGTGACATCAATGCATGCAGCTTGGTCTTCATCAGTTTGTTAGCTTTCTCATCACATCCAGCAGACTGTGGTTAATGAGGCTTAATGAATTTCTTTTGGACTCCCTCCTAGTGTTTAACACGTCCTTCTTCATTGAGTGTCCATTCTAGAACAGAGGCTAGTTTCCCTCTTTTTAACATGTCACTCAGTTCTCAGGTAAGATCCATTTGCAGGAATCATTATTCATAATTTCACAATAGTCTAGTAGATCAGTGGCTTTTCTTAAACCCAATACAGTCGAGGATTTAGGCGTGTCTAAACCGGCTTACTTTCTTTAATCAAACTGGATCTCAAAGCTATCCATTCACGCAGAATGAGTACAACTCAGGATATATATACAGCATGTAGCAGCAACATCTGTAGTGTGTCCTATCTTATTTTGATTAAGTCAATATAAACACAATCTCTAGCTACAGTACTTTGAGCATCAAGTACTCCTGACAACCTTGAGTCTCAGGGACTGTGTGGCTATTTTATTTCTCAATTTAGGACTAAGAGCAGGACTAAGAACAAATTCATCCCTCTCTTCTCTTCTGTCCCTGAATCTGAACTGAATTCAGCCTTTTGTTGACAGACAGTCTGCATTCTCCACCAGATTGATAGAAGAGAAAATATTGCTGTCCAACCTAAAAAATAATAATCAGATAATGGGATCAAATAGCACTAATTCCTTATGTATGTGGGTGCACACTCATATGATAATTAATTAATTGGGTCTTAACTCTTTTGACTTCAAGCTGAAATTAGGCATCTTCTACTTTTATGTGTGCGTGGTTCAGGCTGCGTAATCAAATGATTACGTAATCTATCAAATCCAACTATTGTCCAATTGAATCAAATCATTAAAAAAAATAAACTAAAAGTTCTGCATAATTTAGTTCCAACTGAATATAACTGAATAGAACGCTTCCAGTCATTCTGACAATAAAAAAAAAAAAAAAAGTTTATTTTCTTTGTTAGACTAATGTCCGCTGACTCTGGATCCCAACACAGCAAATCAGAACCTCAGTCAGTCTGAGAGGAGCAGAGTGGTGAGGTACAATGGGATAAAACAGTATTACTCTGATCATCCAGAGAGATTTGACTACTGGAATCAGGTTTTGTGTGAAGAGAGTGTGAGTGTACGCTGTTACTGGGAGGTTGAGTGGAGCAGTTGGGGATGGCTGTACATATCAGTCTCATATAAAGGAATCAGCAGGAAAGGAAATGGTAATGAGTCTTTGTTTTGTCTTTGTCCCTCTCTCTCTTTCTATCACAACAACAATCAGACTGAGATCTCAGCCTCATCATCCTCCAGAATAGGAGTGTATGTGGATCACAGTGCAGGAACTCTGTCCTTCTACAGCGTCTCTGATACAATGACCCTCCTACACACAGTCTCCAGACCTAAACTCAATTGAGCATTTGTGGGGCATCCTCAAGCGGAATGTGGAAGAGCACAAGGTGTCTAACATCCACCAGCTCTGTGATGCCAACATGGAGGAGTGGAAGAGGATTCCAGGAGCAACCTGTGCAGCTCTGGTGAATTCCATGCCAAAGAGCGTTAAGGCAGTGCTAGATAATAATGGTGCTCACACAAAATATTGACACTATGGGCAAAATTTGAGGGTTCTGCCCAATCAAAGCTTTCCTCATTTAGCCACCTCTATGCAGCTGCTCCTGCATTTTAGTGGAAACGAAACTGGTTTAAAAGCTGCTGTAGGGTCCGGCCAATCCACTAAAGGATAGCTTCAGATCTGTGTACTTTAGCCGTGAATGCAATGGGAACTACTGCCAGTTGAGCCTCCTCAATAAATAAGGGAAGCAGTTAAGTCCTTCTCGTCTGACTGACAGTACTCAGTGGCCCACATAAAAAGCTCCACAAATGCTTCAGGGTTGTCTTGTGAAGTAAGCGAGGGAAGCTGTGGCCACAGCTCGAGGGTTGGTATTGCAGCATGCTCTGCCTCATTTTCTAGTCCTCCTCCTTTCCTTCTACCAAGGCTTCGAATTGGCTCTGCTGTTCCTGAAAAACTGAGGGAGGGCTTGATGTTGGCTCTGCTGAATCTGGGTGAGGTCTTTAATGTTTTAAGTCAGCAGAAAGGCTTTTATGGCTGATTTGAACTCTTAGTTTTAGGTTTCAGCACCACTTACCAATCAGTACACTCCCTAAGTCCAGCTGACTATACCCCCACTGCTCTCAGCTTACAGCATTTATACAGCGTTATAAAGTTCAGACTGCAAACACTTTTGAGCTATTAGTGAGCAGATGACCCTCCTACACACAGTCCACACCACATTCACTCAGCTGCTCTATGCTGGGTACCTAATTAATGGTGTGTTTTGGGTGATTGGTAGAACTTTGAAGTTGTGTGATCAAAAATGATGTGTATGTTATAGATTGTGGGAACGTCACTGGAAAGTTTTTTTAAGTTGTAAAAACCTTGGTTTCAGATTCAGCTTCATAACCTGACAGTGATCATTACAGCACCTAGATTGTATAATGTGTAAAACTATTGCACAATACTGTAGCTCCAGAAACTGTACAGAACCCCCACTACCCCCCAACCATTTTCACCCCTTACCAGTCTAAAATAAATGTTGTCGGTTCAGAATTTTACTTATATTACTTTATATATGTGGATTCTTGTTGAGAGTGACCATCATTGCATTTTGTAAGCACTTCCTCCCAGCGCCTCGCAGTCTCCGGAGTTCTAGGTAGCTCCGGACACACACACACCTCTCACACGCACATCACCATGTCAACCAAACACCTACACCTGACAGTCATCAGTGCTCATATAACCCAACCTTATTTGTAACTGTTTGGAACAACGCTTACCTGTCCGTGGTCCCAAGGCCACCGCCTAACGAGTCTCTCCGTAGGTCCAACTGCACTTTGCATCTCTACAGGGGGGTCCTGGCAATCTCCCTGGAGATCAACAGATCTGCAGACTTACCTGCCTGAGCACTCACCTCCAACTGGCTGAGCTTTCGCCCCTGGCATCTCCGTGGAGTGAGGTTGGTGAGACCAGCTGACTTCCTGACTCGCTCCCTGTAGCGTGTCTACTCCGGCCGGTCACTTCAATGACTCTTTTTACTCACCGCACAGAAACGTGAATATCACCTTCTCTGGGTCCAGAGAAGGTGCCCTCCTATCCCCCTTCGGGATTACCTTCAGGCAAGCTACAGACCACGCAAGGACTAACCATCTCCTGTTCGAACTGCCTAGACAGGGCTGGTTCCTGTTCTCTCTCTCCACAGAACATGAGGTGCTGCTCTGTTCCCCCATCGGACAGCCAGGAGACCTTGAAGGGAGCTTATGAGGTAACGTGGTTTACATCAGCGGTCATCCACTCTATCCCTCCTGCTTCCCGGACTGACTAGCAGCCAGCCTTGGCTCCCTGCCTCCTGATCTACTGGAAGCCTTAGTTAAGCGAGCTCTTTTTGATTGTTTTGTACCAATTCTGAGTTAATAAAGCCTTGTACATGGATCGTATTCAACCTCTGAAGTCTGAATCCTTACACATTTATTCGTTCTTTCATTGGCTGTCTGTCCTTACCAACACGTCCACTTAGATAGAAGCTGGTTAGCTTGTTAATTTTAGTAAATATCTCCATAACATGATTTATAGACATTTTTGACACCCCATCAAAACTATTATTTATTTACATTCTGTTGCTCATTTGCTTCATTTTGTAATAGAGGTTTAAAAAGAGAGTTTAATACTAGATAACCACAGAAGAGTTCCAAATTGAATTCCTTCAGACATGCAGACATTCAAAAGTTATTCAGAGGAATGTATCAGTACATACAACAACACTTTAATTACAACAAACTTTACAACTACAACTCCATAAGTGAGCTTTCTGGTCCACTGTATTAATGAGCTGTGGAAAAAAGAGTGATACTGATTCACTAATATGTTCTGAATTAGAAAATCTGTAGACATTGAGCTTTTAGCTCTTTTAAGTGACTTCTGCCCAATCATATCCTTCCACATGTAGCCATACCCACCTGCTGCTCCTTAAGTTCAGAGAAAACACAACTGATCTCAGAGTGCTGCTCCCTTTCTCTCTCTCTCAGTCTGAGAGTTCAGGAAAATGGCAGAGGCCAATATTTCAGTAGATCAGGACCGATTCAACTGTCCAGTCTGTCTGGATCTGCTGAAGGATCCAGTGACTATTCAGTGTGGACACAGTTTCTGTATGGTGTGTATTAATGGCTACTGGGATGATCAGAGGGGGATCTACAGCTGCCCCCAGTGCAGAGAGACGTTCACTCCAAGGCCTGTTCTACGCAGAAACAACATGCTGGCTGAAGTGGTGGAGAAACTGAAGAAGAAAGAACTCCAAGCTGCTTCTCCTGCTCACTGTTACACTGTTGCAGAAAGAAAAGAGAAACAGGTGAGAAGTAGAAATCTTTGGTTCATGTTGTTTGTATTTATAAACTAGAATCTGTTGATTTTTATATTACACAGTTATACAGATGATCAGTTCATGTGATTGTGATATTGGGAGTGTATGTGTTTGGGGAGGAAAGTGTTAAATAAACCTGATGTAACTCACTGTTAACAACAAAGAAATCCACCCAGTCAACAAACCTTTAACCAGCCAGCAGCCACCTTCCAGCACATTTACAGCTTTACAGAGATCACATGTAGAACTAGACTGAACTTGATCTAATCATCAGCTTTTAATACAAACCACAACACAAATTCTTTTTCCTCAGAATCAGTTAAAGGAGGTGCAGAAGAAATACCAGGAGAGACTCCAGGAGAAACAGAAGAAGCTGCAGGAGATAAAACAGACTGTGAACACTCTTAAGGTGAGTAGTGAGCAGAGATCTGCTGGAGCAGCTATTTCACAGCTCAGTCAGACTCTCCTGCAGTCAGACAGTGAGGAGACCAGTGCTGGACACTTAGAGATCCTACACAGACACAGTGTAGATAATGAGTCATCTAGAGTCTCAGTGAGAGAGTGGATGATAGTTGATGTTTAAATGGAGCTCCATCTTGTCTGTATGTTGTATCAGAGCTCTGCACAGACAGCAGTGGAGGACAGTGAGAGGATCTTCACTGAGCTGATCCGCTCCATTGAGAAAAAGCGCTCTGAGGTAACAGAGCTGATCAGATCTCAGGAGAAGGCTGAACTGAATCGAGCTGAAGAACTCCTGGAGCAACTGGAGCAGGAGATTGCTGATCTAAACAGGAGAGATACTGAGCTGGAGCAGCTTTCACACACAGATGATCACATCCAATTCCTCCAGGTAACAATCACTGTCTGATCTACTGAAGGACCTGAAACTCAGAGAGGTTCTGAAACTCTTCTCTATAAAGATCACTAAGTGGATGTGACTTGATGATATTTAGTTTCATAGAGAGGTTCACAGGTCACCTGGTGTTGGTTGTTTGTGAAATCCAGAGCATGATGTCTTTTAAAATTATTCAAGAGTCTTTTTTGAAGTGTTTAGTAACTGACCAGACTTTCTGACTCCTGATCACAAAAGATTGCACATAGTACAAGAAATACATGTGTCATAAAGAATAAAACTGATTTCTGGTTTATAACTAAAGATTTTAGACTTCTCATATCCTACCAGCTCAGAATCCTGAGAGACAAGTCATTTTAATGATACTGATTATTTTGTTCTTTAGCGTTGCTACATATAGCACCTCTACATTCAACAAGGAATGGTTAGTGTTGGTGGGTCAAACAGTGTTAGTATTTCCTATATGACCATGTCAGGGTGGCTACTGTAGCCACATATCATTTAATAAATAACATCCACAGATTCTACAGAGAATACAGGGACTTGACTAAATGAATTATTAGGAGAGTCAATAATTCAATATAATTCAATAGATCTGCTATAGTCAAGAATATACTCAAATACTCCAGCTAGCTCTTTATCTGGAGGTTTCAGGCTCAACTACAAAGACTTTGGTTATGGTGAGTGGAGGTGTAATCTTCTTCCACCACAAAGAAGCAGATATATAACAGTAAAATGGATTATGGGGAAGTTAACAGACCTTTAAGACTTTACTCATGTACATTGTTCTCTCTCTCCATTGTGTGTGTTGTCTCGTTCTCTGAAGAGTTTCCAGTCTCTCTGTGTCTCTTCTGGATCTGAGGACTCACCCAGCATCACTGTCAATCAGCATCTCTCATTTGACGGAGTGAGGAAATCTCTCTCTGATCTGAAAGAGAGACTAGAGGAATTCTGCAAACAGGAATTCAGTTCAGTCTCTCCACACGGTAAGAGGAGCTTCCTGCTGTGAAGGGACTTTCATACCCTCACAGTTCTTTGACTTGCATGCATAAGTAGTGATACGATAACAACAGAGTTGTTTATTTTTTAAGTGTAATGTTAAAATGAAAAATGTGAAATAAAAATATAAAACATATTTGCATATCATCGCTACCTGAAGATAAACATGGCAACTTTACAGGACTGGCCAATTCAATGGAACCAGATTTTTTTTTTGCAAGCTATTTTGGAGCATTTCTATTGGTCCATTCATCATGAAATTTACATACAATATTATCAGCAGCATTTATGTCGAAATGTGTTTAAATATAAACATTGACATAAATGGAGATGCATGTTTTTCTTTGGACAGTGACGATATATATATATATATATATTCTCGTCATTAATATATATATATATATATACACTCCACAGCTGCAGCTGTTCAGACAATTTTACCCTCAGAACTGAAAACCAGAGAAGAATTTCTACAGTGTAAGTACACAATACACAGACACACACACACACACACACACACACACACACACACACAATACATGCTGTGAAACAGAATGATGAAGATCTTTACTTGTTCAGACAGAGTAAAATATAGAAGCATTCATACACAAATGATCTAATATTCCTCTCTGATTTCTATATTTATATACATACAATTCTCAGTTCAACATTTCAGTGTTGTTGATTACAGTAATTAAATATACATTCTAAATGTATAAGTTAAGATTAAATATTTAGGTTCACACATAAAAACACACACTTGATTCAGTATTTACAATAAATTATCCTATTATAAATGATTCAGTAACTGAAATTAAATTAATATGTCAGTTCTGTATTAAGAGTTAGTAGTAATAATAATTATAGTTAATAATAATTAATAATTATAGTTGGTATGTCATCATTACACAGCCTAACATATTTAACACATTCCAGCAAACTTAGAATCACAATTAGTGACAATTTTTATTTTACTGTTTATAAAAGATACAACTACACAGTGTGTGATAGAATATGCGGCAGATTATACAGTATTTATATATTTATATACAGTACATACAATAGAGAGAAATAGAGAGTCAGAAAGAGAGAAGAGGAGAAAATGGAGATGAAACGTGTTTTTAATTGTAAAAGTGACTGCTTCTCGTCATTAATTAAATTTTATTCTCAACATTCACTATTAATTAATCAATTCATTAATTAATGTATTCAATTGTTTCTTTATTCATTCTTTCAATCATTCAATACACATGAAATATAAACATTTAGGCTTTTCCTCCACAGCTGAAGCAGTTCAGATGATTTTACCCTCAGAACCAAAAACCAGAGAAGATTTTCTACAATGTACACACACACACACACACACACACACACCTAACCCTAACCTTATCCTCAATTTCCAAAATATTTATGCTTTTATTAGATTTTCCAAGAAAAACATTTGATTTGAAGTGAAAACAAAACGAGAAAACAAGACCAGCAAAATATCCTCACACAAATTATTGTTCAACACTTATAACAAAAATAACAAGAACAGAACACACACTGTTATATGTTGAATTGATTATTAGGAAGAAAAGAATAATCAGTGTGAAAGGAATTAATCAGTTATTAGTGTGTATTAGTTTTTGACAGTTTTTCTGTCAATAAAACCCTGAAATGATTTTTATGTATTTCTTTTTCTCTTTGTTAGATTACTGTTGGCTGACTCTGGATCCAAACACAGTAAATAAATGCCTCACTCTGTCTGAGAATAACAGAGCGGTGACGTTGTTTGCGACAGACCAGTGTTACTCTGATCATCCAGAGAGATTTGACATTTGGCAGCAGGTGTTGAGTAAGGAGAGTGTGAGTGGACGCTGTTACTGGGAGGTTGAGTGGAGCTGTACTGGGAGACATGATTGGCTGTACATATCAGTCTCATATAAAGAGATCAGCAGGAAAGCAGACGGTAAAGAGAGCAAGTTAGGACACAACAGTCAGTCCTGGAGTCTGCAGTGTTCTCCCTTTCTCTCTTTCTATCACAACAACATTCAGACTGAGATCTCAGCCTCACCATCCTCCAGAATAGGAGTGTATGTGGATCACAGTGCAGGAATTCTGTCCTTCTACAGTGTCTCTGATACAATGACCCTCCTACACACAGTCCACACCACATTCACTCAGCCTCTCTATGCTGGGTTCAGGATTAGTGGTCTGATTGGTAGAACTTTAAGGTTGTGTGATCTAAAATAATGTGTATATCATACATTGTGACAACATGCGCGTGGTTTACTGAGGAGAGAAGCTGAGGTCTGAGGTGGAGTGGTTGATAAGCTTGGTTAGATACAGCCAGGTCTCAGAAGAAGCAGCAGCATTCCAATTGTGTGATGAACCCAGCTGTGTTTATAAAGCATTAAAGTGTGTATGTGTGAAATGTTTAACTTGTTAGTGCTACATTAGTGAACGGATCAGCAAAATGGAACTGAAAAGATAATTTAAGCTCCTATTTCTGACTAGCATGACATGTAGCTCTGTGTTTCTCGGACGATGGTCCTCTTTTTTGGGATTGTTCTTCAGTTTTAAGCCACAAGTTCCCTTCCAGCCAAGGATAAAACGGGGGCAAATTGGGCAATATCAAAATACCTAAGGGCTACTCATAACTTGTTCTCCTGCGCCCCACATACTCTGAAGAACAGTTGCTGCAGTGAGTACAGGGTAGCTTCCAGGTGCTTAAGTTTCTCTACCCTCTCATTCCCTGAATATTTACTATCATGTCCAGACTTCATTTCATAATGTCTCTTGATATTATGTTCCTTTATTACTGCAATAGTCTCTTGGCATACAAGACACACATTTGCAGTGTCTCTGTACAAAACATTATTCTAACTTCCATTTCTCTTGAAATCACTGGTTCTCACTGTGGAGCTTTTTTTTGACGTAGCCGTCACTAGATGCTGTTCTGTAAGGCAGAAAAATAATGGCTCTTAAGCTTAGATAACTTTGATTGCTAACACAATGTAGTATACATGTATGTACTGCTGCCACATTCAGGTGAAGGGAAAAATTGCAATGTACAGGCAGACCACTAGTAATGTATTCTTAGGAGTGATGCTGCAGGCCAATAAAAATCTGTCTGTGAGCCACATTGGGCCCGAGGGCCAGACTTTGGACAACTGCTTTTGTAAAACCTAGTAATCCATTCATTTAAAGGAGAAGCAGAAAAAGTCTTCACATCAGACCAAATATGAGGAAGATGTTCATTTGTATGGGATTCATTTAAAAACAAATAGGTAAAATACTCTTCATCTCTCTACAGTCTATACTCCAGAAACAGACTGTGAAGCAGTGCTGTACTTCTCTCTGGTGGTGATGTAGAGTAATACAGTGTCACTCTGCTATGAGTGCATGAAGCCAGAGATTTCTAAATGAAACTTCTTCACTGGATGTATTTGTTTTATAATTGAAAGTTTCTGTTTAATAAAAGTGTTGGTGGAGGTGAAAGAGTTCCAGTTCTACTGCAGTCTTACTTCATTCACCAGTTACTTTCTTAATCATACAAACAGTTTCTGTTTATAATTCTTTTCCTTTAAACTATCCAAACAAAACAGAGCAAACTAACTGAATTAAACTAACATTAATATCTCATAAGCAGTTTTAAATTCCAGATATACTTTGTTTGTCTGAGTGGATTGTGTGTTCTTTCAGGAAGAATAGGGAATAAAAAGTAACTTTAAAAGTAACTCTGAGTTAAACTGTTTATATAGATATTAAATTGAATATTTTAAATTTAAAGATAATAAATAATAAAGTTAAGGTAATTTCCTGTAAAATGAACATGTCAAATTCTTACTGCAAACAATAGGGGGCGGCAAAAATCTTTGACACCTAATTTGATTGTTTAACCCTCCTATTAAGTTATAGGTCAATTTGACCTGTTTCCACTTTGAGTTGTCTGAAATACCCTCTCTCAATAAAATGTTTAATTAATAGTTGTTTATATCGTTGCTGTACAAAACAGTATCTCCTAAAGCCCAACTTTACAGGAGAGACCAAAAACAGTTTTTTACTTTTAATGTAAGTCAATGGAACCAGAACGTTTTCCACACTATTTTGGAGCATTTCTATTGGTCCCTTGGTCAATAATTTTTCACACAATGTAAACTGCAGCTGTCGTGTTCAAATGATAATAAAAACTAAAAAAAATGTCAAAAATTGAGATAAATGTTTTTGCTTGGATAGCAACGATATGTTCTTATATTTATTCGCTTGAATCTCCTGATAATGAAATTTATAATGAAGTTCTATGGTTTAGCTGTTTTACATATTTGACCCTTTTCTTGTTTAGGAGTGTACGTATACTGTGCGGTTTGACCCGTATTGTTATGAATGTAATTCATTGTTTTTTAACATAAAAGGAGGGTAAAAAGCCTTTATCTCAGCAATACGGATATTTTCAACAGTAAGAATACCAGATATCATTAAAACAGATGTAAACAAACCTAAATACTACACAAAGTAGCATAAATAACCTATTGTGAAAAAGTAGATAATATTTTGAGCTCCAGTTTGAAGAACAAAGTGTAGTTCCAGGTTTCTCCTGGACGCCCCAGACATTGTATGATTGTATCACTCTAAACTGCCTGTAGGTGTGATTGTATGTTGGCCATGCGATGGACTGACAAACTGTCCATGGTGTACCCCGCCTTCGCCGGAAGACGCTGGGATTGGCTCCAGCCCCCCGTGACCCCGACTAGCGGGACAAAGCGGAAGATAATAGATGAATAATAATAATAATAATAATAATAATAATAATAATAATAATAATAATAATATACAGCCATTCTATGATGGGTTTGGTTATCTCATCTGATTGGACCTTAAAGAAAGTAAGATTTGTAGAATTTTCCAGAAATAGATCATATTGTAACTAATCTGAAGAAAAGACCCAAAATTTTGCACAGAAATCAAACAAAACCAAAACACTTTACAACCCTCTTCAAAGAACCTGATAGACAACTGGCAGAATTCTGGTAAAATTATGTGTTTACTGACTAAGTGTAAATAAGTGAACATATTCTTTACAGAGAACACATTCATGCACATTTTGATACACAATTACTGTTTATTTACTAAATTTTACATATTGTAAAAAATATGACTCATTTTGTATTAAATGTTTTATTTTTTCTCAGTAAATACATTAAAGTTGTGCACAAAAACCCCTCAAAAAAATTACATTTGTATTTTTTTCTCCTGTAGAGTATGCATTAACTTGTATTTACTATTTTAAAACTGAGTTTTTCTTCCTCAAAGATGCTATTTCCTGAAAAAAACACTTTTTGATTGGCTGATTTAAAAGAACAAAGTGGTTTCACACGCTTTAATGAAGGATTGTTAGCAGTTTATAATAACAGGCGTAGAAACATGAGTAGAAACTTGCATTTGCATTCTTAGTGTTGCCCATCATCCTAGATTCTAAGCCTCAGCACTCAAGAGTACAATAGAATTCAGGAGAATTTTGTTACACTGGAGCAGTGAGACTTTTGATTCTGCCATCTAATTGTTTGGAGGGTGAAATGCATTTCATATGCTTTAAATTGAACTATTATTAACTGTCCACAAGCGTGGACACCATGCATGAAAGGGTTAAAATATGAGAAGAAATATGAAAACTGTCTACAATAACAGGACTAAACAGTGTTGGTGTTACTCGATTCAAACTGATTAAAATATCTTTAACCAACTTAAGATTTTGGTGACACTTGTATCCTGTATTCATAATACTTTATAATGTATTTGAGACATTATAACACATACATAATGCCTTATAATTTCTGTAAAAAGCTTTCATGATTGCTTAAAAGTAGTTATAATGACATGCATAACACTTTAAAATTATAAACGTATGCAACTTTGTTATGTTGGGTGTTATTATTCATTATAGTATCTGTTTATAAGAACATTATAACATAAATGTTGTTATGCACTTGTTGTAAATATTTCTTACATAGTAGGCCTATCTGTTAAAGTCAGTCTGAGACACAAATGGCCGTCACACCAAATGCTACAGAGGTTATGAGAAGTTTATGGTTCTGCAAATCCCATCATTTTACAGCAGGAACCTCCCAAAGAAATCTGTCCCAAACCCAGGAGTTTACGATCTGGCCAGATGGGTCACAGTGGCCAAATGAAGCATTGAGGCAGGTCTATAAGACTGTGCAGTTGCCAGTCGGAGTCAGACCTTTCTTAGAGCATGTCTGTACCGCTGTATCTTCAAGAATAAAGCCTATACTCTGAACTGAACTTCCTCTTAATATTGACAACAAGTAAAGAACTTACAATACACTATTCTACAAAGTTCTATTATAACACTATTATAAGATGTTTTGATATAGTGACATCACAACAGAATCATTTGTTGGGTTAAATCACCTCCAAGACAAGGGAGGAGACGCTAATATAAGTGTTAATGTTACATCTGTAAATGAATCTCTGTAGAACAATGCAACATGTGCAGCTTTTTGAGACCACCTAGCTGCTTCTTGTTTTCAGACAGGTTCAAGTGATGTTTAGATTCAACAGGTCTGGCAGTAATCATGTCTGGGTGCGGGAGTACAACTGAGCCCAACAGACTACTGAACTTGGTTAACTTGATTTAGTAGCTAAGTTGACAATTACTCTTTTTTTTTAAAGACCTGCAGAGTTTTTCATTCAGTAAATATAATCGCCATTTAAAAGCAGCAATCTGTTTTTTTGGGGGTTTTTTTTGGAATTTGATCAGTTTTTGAAAATGCCTATTTGTGCTCTGTAGGAATTCATGATTAATTGACTAAAAGAAATGGCCCAAATGACAGTAAAATCAGACCATTTATAATATAATTAACTCTTTGATACACAACCTGAGATTTTATTTTATATACCTTTGCAATAAATATAAAAATTCAAGCTTCCAAGAATTCCTCAATTTACTTGTTTTTGATCATCACATATCATGATTTCAGTTTTATTATTAATAAAAATCATTTTTGTATCACGGCCTATCTAACACACAACATGGTGTCAGAATGAACCCTCATGTATTCACTATGGAATATAATAGGAATTTGTTGATATGCTCCTGACTGCAAATGTTTACAAATTTTTGTTCATGAAGTTAATAATTAAGAATTAAAATAATTAAGATAATCAAAGAATTAAGATAATCAAAAACAATATTTTAATGAACACTTGAAACATTAAATAATGAAATGCCAAATATACCAAAAACATATTCAGAAATACATACAATAACATGAAATGAATGCGGGTCAAGTTTAAACCATGTTATGCATTAGAAGGGGATGGCTTAGCTTGTGCACCAAAGGGTTAAAGTACTTTTATTAAGTGAGATAATGAATATAAAAATTCCAGATATTGTTCATTCATTCATTATTACAGTATCCTAGTACTGGTGGGAGTTAAAGATGAAAGCAAAGAGACACTTACATGTGCAAGTCATAAGCAAGTCTCAAGTCTTAACCTTCAAGTCTCAAGCAAATCCCAAGTCATTCAAATTAGTATGCCCTAATTCCAGTTTCCATATTTAAATCACTTAAAAGTTATGAAGAGGTCATGAAGAGCTCAATTTTATTTTCAATGTTGGGAAATACTGCTTTTAACCCTTAGATGCAAAAGAGGGTTGTTATTCTTCAAAATCTCTGAAATTAAAAGTTTTTACACTTCCATATTCCAGGTATTCCTCATAAAACATGTTTGTGACTTGAGGCCATTTGGGCATTTTTATACATTTTAAGAAAATGACCCCAAGCATTTCCTACAGAATCTCAAGGGTTTGCTTTGGAAACCTTTGATTCTTACCAACTGTGACTGTCAGGATACATTTTCTGTCCCACTTACACATCTGATGCCAGCATTCTCACCACCAGGAGGTTACAGCAGCATACATGTAAGTATTATCTTCATTTATCAGCTCCATGCCTTTTCTGTCATAGAGTATCATGTTGGTCAACAAAGTAAACACTAGTTAGCTAACTACAAAATAATGTTAGTAGTAATGTTAGTACTGTGTTAGCTGGATTACTTAGTTAGCTAGCTAACATTACACTAGCTTAGTAAGCTAGCTGATATTACTGCTGATATTACTGCATTGTTATGTAGAGACTTACTGATTCCTTGTAATAAAAGCTAACCTGTTAGGTAATCTATTATATCATTATTAATTGGGGTCTGTGTGTGTGTGTGTGTGTGTGTGTGTGTGTGTGTGTGTGTGTGTGAGTGTGCATGCGTGTGGGCGCACAAGCATGTCTGTGCTTTTACCTACATATAAATGCACCAACATTTACTTAGATAGCTACATATTGATTTATTGTTTTGTGTGTCATTCAAACATTGTCTGTTTTATGTTTTCTCATCTAGACTGTCATGGCTACTCGGAGGCCAGCTAGGATACCCGAAAACCTTGCTTGAGATATGATCCTGAACGGATGGGATTAAGAGCCCATCGGTGGGATTGACCCGGGATCTGACATCTCAGATGTAAAGGATCCAGAATATTGTCCATCTGGACATGTTAGGCCGTCTGAGACCCAATCTACTCCTGCTGAACAAGATCAGTCAGACACAGAGGGTCATCACCCTGAATTTTCCACAGGAATCACCAACGCACGGCGACATTTCCTCACAGAGCTCTCAAAGGAGCTTGTAACTCCTCACAAGAAAAGTCGACTGGAAGGTACTCTGAACCTACCAACCTACATCACTGAAGCAATGGGAAGGTGTGGAGTGACAAAAACTGCAAACCAGCAACAGGACAGAGAGGCACAGAGGGCAGACAGAAGAGGAGGTGCCAGATGTGTCCAAGAAACAAAGATCGCAAAGCCACCAATTGCTGTTGGAAATACAGTACCCCAGTGTGCAATGGTCACAGCCATTTGATGTTATTTCTTGTGAAAAAGTTATAAAAGTTATAAATATGCATGTTAAATGTAAAATCAGTCTTTGTTGACCCAAATATAATAAATATAATCACCTTTAACCAAAATAAAAAGCATTTTTTAATTCATTGCAAAAACACATTGATTCTAATTGGGGTCATTTTTGACCCCACTCATGGAAAAAGCTGCTTTTCATATGACTGTGTCATTGTTTTCTTGTTACAGTGCAAAAAAGAATGAAAACGTTTATCTTTTTACAGATATTTATAACATATGGATAGTTAATCTTCATTTGAACAATATAGAGGGATGGATACAACTGAACACATACACCTATAGTTATGTCTTTTGAAATCATGTGTTCATTTTCTTGTGAGGAAAACATTAGAACACCCTGCATAATTATTACCAATTAAAATGCCTAAAGTATAATCAGAAGCAGCCCATCAGCTGCAGATGATCAGAACATCTTCAGAGCGGATGTTGAAAGACTCTGTCTCAGACATTTAGTTTAGTTTGCTGAGGTGACTGAGATTGTCATGACCAGGCACAAAGAGCTGTCTGAGGCCTTCAGAAAGAAAGTTAATGATAGATGCTGTACTTTAACATCGATTGTGGTGAGAGCTACCTACTACCATGACATTTTGGAGGCCTCAGAGAGCCGTTTGGATCTGGTGATCATGGTGATCCCACTCACCTCAACAATCCAGAGCAAACTAAATGTGTGAGGTTTAGATTAAACGCTATTAGGATGTGATTAGTTTTAGTGGGGGAGTTGGAGTAATATATTATTACTACAGGGCGATTGTAAAACTTAAAACATTTTGCACGGGCCATGAAATCTCGGCATAAATCACTGAAATGGGAGCGGCTGCTCGATTTACGCTCTGCCAAAACCTCCTGAAAACCCCTAATGATGGACAATCTTATAAGCCTAATAGAGATATTTCTGTTTGGACATTAGCAGCTACATAACACATATATACGCCAGGCTACACAGGACTAAAGCTCCTGAAAGTCCTGCTCTTCTCCCGGACCCGGACTCTCCTCTCTGGTCAAACAGCTGCAGCGCTGTACAGTTACAGATGTGTACTGTGTTACCTGCTGCTCATCATACAGCAGAAACACTACCTGTAAGTCAGCACAGTCATGTACCAAGAATTAAAGAATTAAACTCAGAGCCTAATATTTCTCAGCCCCGCAATTTTCAAACTTCACAGGGTATGATCTTATAAGAGACATCTGTCTCGCTCAAACGTAAATAGATGCTGGTTTGTTCAGCTGACTGCTGAGGCGGCTGATTAAGAGAAGTTATAAGTTTATTAATACAGAACTTATAGCTACGGCCATTTAGTAACAGTTAAATTAGACGGTTTACCGCTATAAATCGAAATACTAATGGGGGAAATGTGTATATTTTGGCCACAGACATTGTTAATAATTAGAATAAAATTCAACATTAACTCTGGAACTGCAGACAGTATAGCTAGCACTAGCGTAACTCACTACGACTCAGTAATAAAGTATTTTCATAATGTTAATGTTAACAGCAACACACGACCAAATCATACCATTCTGCCCTTTTACTAAAGACAAATTGTATTCATATTCTCTCAATAAATACACAATCGATTCGACAGCTGAATCTAACGTTAGCTTCTTTGCTAATGATTAACGTCAGCTTAACAGTCAGTCACTGACCTCTCTGTGGTTCTGAAGTGAATTAAGTGATGTTGATGTGGTGGTCGTGTCGCTGATTTTAGAACTGCAAACACTGCCTGTTGGTGTTCTCTTTTTATTCTTATTGTCGACTGCATACTCCTTAAATCCAGACTTCACTTTGTTTGGAGTAGCCGCTACAGGATGGGAGCTACATGTTGGCCTCTGCCGGCCTGCGGTTTTCTGATGGGTTGCCAGATTTACGCGCATCGCCAAAAAATCCCAAGAAACATACAAAATAAATGTAAAAAATATGTATCCTCCCAGTGTGTACAAATACGAACATTTAATAAAAAATACAAGCTATTTCGAGTCATCTGTCTCAAGTAACACAGCCCCAGATTTCAACGTCTATGTTTTGGCTAAATAACGGTTAATTCAAAGTCAAGTCGAATCTTTTATCAATGTTCTTCAAGCAAGTCTCGTCCTTAAAATCGCGACTCGAATCCGACTAGAGTCAAGTCATGTAACTCGAGTCCCCATCTCTGCAAAGAGTAGAGGTGCATCTGAACTCGCGTACTTCATCAGTACGTACTCAGTTAGAGCTAGAGCGCACTGTCTGCCCGTTAAAGCAGTACGCTCTTTTAGTGTATGAGTGTTTAGTATCCACGCAACCTCGGACGCACTACGTCCGCCACCTTACCAACGTCCTGGTCAACGTCAGACCATCACTGTAGAGGTCCCGCTATTCATTTAAAAGCCCCGTTTACTGACGGATTTAGAGACTGTTTGTGACACAGTTCTGCGTGTTTGTCTAAATTTCTACTCACACGGTGAGCTGTAGCTCGGAGAAGACAAAACAGGAGGAATGTAATCATTGTTTACCTCAGAAGCAGCGCTAACTCCTGTAGCGGCAGTTTACTAGCCGTAGCTACGTGCACACAGCCGGCTTACCGCGTTTCACTGCGCTTTCTCCCTTCGCTTTGAATTCCTCCGCGGCTCCGATGGAATCCTGGGATAGGACAGTGTGCTGGGGCTGCATACTTAAAAATGTCTGCTGGTGCAGTACGTCATCCGGGGACTTTTCACGTACTGCTCGATGAGCACTACGTATTCGGACACCCTAGTCACTCTCGCGCACTGCACTTGAGTACTGTTCAGTATGGAAGTACGCGATTTCGGACGCACCAATGGTCATGTGTACAACTGGTTGTGCCCTCAGACATATGTAGCCAAAAAAACACCATATTTCTTTATACAATCAATAGGCATGTATGTTTATTGATATGAAATTACAGTTTTTATCACTTCTTTTTGTATCCTTTGTTCGATGAGCATAAGATTTGATTTAAACTAAATAAAATCAGAACATAGATGGAGGCATGTAGTTTTTGGGCTTAGTTTTTGTGCTTGTGGTTTACATTTGTATGTGGAGGCGGTGAGAAACTCAGTAACTCCATAAAAAATGAGTGCAAATCTCAAAATGATTAACAAAACACATGTAAATAAATACAAATAAAAGTCATTAAAAAAATTGCTTACAGCAAATATGCAAACAAAAATTGCAGCCGCTTAAACAGCCTATTCATTTCCACCTTTTCAAGTGAAGGTTTTGAATGAGTGAACGAGGAAACAGTGACAGTGAAAGTGGTTTTGGCAGCTAATAAACTGAATATGAATACACTTAATATTGTTTAGCAGTGTGTCAGTGTTAACTACGTCTTATACAACAGAAACAACAAAACTGACTCCACTGTATAAATGGAGATTGTTTTAAGTAAACAAGTGAACATTGGACTGGTGAGTAAATGACCAGTTCAGTATAAAAGTCTCTATAAGCCGTTAAACTCAGCTTCAGCTCTCAAAGCTTTACAGCTAAATAAACTGTTATTCTGAAGAGTCTGTGGAAGACGTGTGTGTGAGTTCTTATTTTTGCACAGCTATTTCTTTTTGCAGTTCCTTTACGTAGTTGTGGTCCTTCCCATGAGCGACCTCCATAATGTCCAGAGCCTGAAAACATACAGATACACACACACACATAAACACACACACAGATCAAACTAACAGAATAGGTTGTTTTTCACTCACATCCTACAGAAAATCACAATATATGATGTTATGTTATGAAGAGCAATTTTAACTGAACTGAAAGATCAGCTGCTATTGAGGCAGCAGACATAATAACTACCTTCTCCTCTATGCGTCCTTCTACTTAAGGAAACAAGGTACCAAGCTGCTCCTGTGCATTAAGTAGCAACAGGAGACACCTCTTAACATTAACACTGAGGCTGTTCACTTGATGTAATGTAAAGTTTTAAATCTATTACCATTGTTCAACCACAGATCAACTGTTCACAATACAATACTCGCTCTCATGACTATATGAAGCTGAAGTCGGCTTTACATTCGCCTGTTTTCTCATTCCTCAATAAGTGGTGCAGCAGTTAGCCAACATACTGGTCCCTGCTTCTCCATTTAAGGTGAAACCGTAAAACTAAAAATAAATAAAAAGCTGACTTGTGAACAGTTGGTCTGTGGGTGATGTGATTGAGCACTGGTGGTAGAATTAAAACAGCTACAGCTACAAAAAACTCAAACAGGAAGCTCATTCGACCTCACCCTGACCGCAGACGAAGACTCATCAGTCATTTTTCAATTGTTTTCTTGGAATTTCTGATGAAGAACAACTTTTAGTACTCGATAAAAACTACTTAGTTAAACTAATTTAAAGCAAACATTGTAAACCCAACGGATTTTGAGAGCTTGTATTGCAGCTCCCTATGTAGAAAAAAACACTCCATCTCCAAACTATATACATATATACAACTATATACATACTTATACCTCCTTGTTTCTACACTCATTGTCCATTTTATCAGCTCCTCTTATCATATAGTAGAACTCTAGTTCCACAATTACAGACTTTAGTCCATCTGTTTCTCTGCATTCAATCTAGACTCCCAGAGTGTGCACAAATCAAGACTTTCTTGAAATACAATGTCTATAAGATGTGTATACTTGTTCTTAACATGTTATCAATGTATTCATAAGGCATTTTAAACATGGCTATAAATAGGTAATAACACATTATATTTCCTACTCTCATTATTAGTTGGAACAGAAACTTTGCTGTAATACACAATGTAGCTGGCTTTTTAGTGGACAGTACAGAAATGGAGAGTCTGAATAATCACATTTTGGTCTGTTACCTTTTTCAGGGCAGTGGAGGCTGCAGACGGCCGGCCCAGAGCCACGTAGAGCCTCCCGAGCTTCAGGTACATTGAGGCGACGTTCATGGAGTAGGCTGGGTACAGCTGGCTGCAGAGAGGATGGACAATCATAATTGAATTATACATCAGTCATACAAAGTACATGCTCAAGAAAGTGTCATACCATAAAAATAATTGTAATCAAATACAGTCAAATCATATCGTATTTTAAACACGCATATATATCAACTTTATATTATTGAGAAAAGGTATTCCAGCATTTGAATCATAGTGTTTCTATGTGTGTGAATGAATGGACACTGCATCCTAACCTGAATGGCTTTATGACCTTCTCGCCGTAGCTCAGGGCGCTGTCGTAGTCCTCCGTAAACAAACACACCCCCATCGCCTGATACATCATGTGCAGCATGTACACATTAGAGTCGTCAAACACTGCACCCATTTTATCCATGCTCAGCTCACACATCTCCAGCAGCTCAGAAGGGGGCGCTCAGGAGTCAAGGAAACATGTACACATCCTTAACATCAGGAACCAGTGTGTAGTGGAGGCCATGTTTACGTCGAAACTTCACATCGGGAATAAGGTAATTTAAGAGTATTGCTAATATCACTGATATTGCATTGTGTTAAACAAAAATGCTCCAGGTGGTGTGTTCTGTATACATTTATCCTCCAAATGTTACTCTTTATAAAGTGAAGTTAAAATATGAATTAGGCTAAAAGTACACAATCAGATTGTAAAAATTCTGTGTTGACTGAAAGCTTATAGCTTTTTTAAAATAAGGTTGTTCTTTTAAAAAGGATATTTTTCTCATGTTTGGCTCTGCGGAAGTCATCGATGGTGATCCGAGCGTAGCGAACCATTTCCCTGATCTCCTCTGGACGGGGACCATCATTCAGCTTCCTCAACTTCATCTTAGCCTTGTCCTATAGTGCACACACACACACACACACACACATACAAACACAGAACGCAAGATTACAGCTGCGTATTATGGTACTCAGCACTGAAATGAGTACTTAAGGACGCATATGTGAGTCCACATTGCCATTCTTCACTCATAAGCACATGATTATATGCGTAATATATATATATATATATATATATATATATATATATATATATATATATATATATATATATATATTGTTCTATACAATATATTTTTTTTAATTACTAAAAAAAAATAATACCTACTGGATAATTTATAGCAGTTTCTGAATAATTTATAGCAGTTAATGAATAACTTGTAGATAAAGGACCATTTATTGTAGTAACTGAACAATTTAGTAGTTACTAAATACTTTATAGTAGTTATAGTAATAACTTTTACTAGATACTGAACCATTTATAATAGTTACTGAATAATGTATAGTAGTGACTAAATCATTTTAAGTGGTTACCAAACGATTTCTAGTAGTTACTGATACATTAATGGAACATATTGAACTATTCCAAGTAGTAAATGAATCATTTATAGTAGTTAATTAATCATTTATAGCAATTATTGAATTATTTATAGTAATTCCTGAACAGTTTATAGCAGTTCTTGAATAGCCTTTGGCAGGTACTGAACAATTTGTAGTAGATCAGCTAATGAATAATTTAGAGTACTTACAGAATGATTTATAGTACTCAATAAATCATATACAGTAGTTAATGTATAATTTATAATCATTGCTCAAATATTTATAGTAGTTACAGAAGTATTTTTTAAACTTAATAAATAATTAATAGTTCCTAATGAATCATTTGTAGAACTTACTGAATAGTTTTAATTAGTTCTTGAATATTTTGCAGTAGTTGCCGAATGAAATATAGAAGTTTGTAAATTATTTTAAGTAACTGGTTAATTTATAACTGTTGCTAATTAATACATATCTATGAGAAGAACTAAGTCACAAGTTCAATATTTAGCAGGTTAATTTGACTTCTGTATTAATACTTTTTATACACTGAGTTTAAAAAATAAGCCTACCGACCATCAATGGCCATTTTATCAGAAACACCTACACTGTAAGTGCCCTATTTAGGTTTACAGTTACAGACTGTAACCCATCTGTTGATGCACAGCTGAAAGCCACCCAACCCTCATTAATCAAAGGAAAGGGGCCGCCATAGGACCACCATTGAAGTACCATTTGTGGGGGGTGGATAACCCTCAGCACAGTAGTGACACCACAACAGTAGTGTTGGCTGCTGATAAGAGTATATCAGACACAGCAGTGTTACTGTGGGGTCAAAGATTGTCCACTAGCTGAAAATATCCACCCAGAAGAACAATACTGTCTTTATAGACTGACCAGCGATGCAAGGTTTGATAATCACCAACAAACATTATGCACAGAAAAAGATAAGCTACAGTCTGTCTGTGTACATACTGACAAATTAGCCCCCCACCTCCTCATTCACACACACACACACACACACACAAATACCTTGGATTTGGTTTTGCACTCTTTGCAGTCACAGCTGAAGTAGTAGGAGTCTCTGAGCCTCTCGATCCTGTCTTCTGTTGGATAGAGCAGGTCTATATAACTGGTATATATCTACACAAAACACAAATACATAGAACAGGTTAAATCAAGTGTGAAATAAAATGCATTATAAACAGTACTTGGGCAGTTGTTGAGCTGATAGGTGTTTAGGTAACCGACAATCAAAAACAGGAAGAGAATCATGTTTAATCTACAGGATAAACAAGACTACATGACACCTACATAAGCTTGTCACAACAGCTGACACAATCCTACATAAATGTTTATAAATGTATATTCCAGTAGATGTTCTTCATATAAGGTTTACTAAGGTGCGGTAAGGCATACCATGATTTAATAACGTATGGGCTAGTAAGACGTGTGAAGGAGAAAATTAAATCATGGCCATTTCTTAGTAAGTTGGGAACAAGATAATTAAGCCATGCTTACAAATTATTATGTCATGGGAACAAGACCACCAAGTTGTGGCTACATCTCATGAATCACGGCCATAAATTGCTAAGGAATAAGATAGGATCCTAATGCTCAGCCATGACTCAGTTTGAGAACAAGATCATTAAGTTGTGGCCACAGTTGAGCAAGGCTTGGGAGGCAGATAGTTAAGTAGTGGCCACAATATTATTTATTTGTGGCCATGATGGTAACACTTTACTGTAAGATACTGTTTACAAGGCTACATGGGGCCCACATGAATGTCTATATAGGCTTTTTCCAATAGACATCCTTTGTAAAAGGAAAACTTAGCTAAAGTATCCCTTATGACAGATAAGAATAAAAACATTTATGTAAGCTTGTGCCTAAACCTATGCAGGGGTCATGTAGCCTTATGAACAGCACCCTACAGTAAAGTGTTACCATAATAACTATCTTACATTCTGCTGATTGAACATAAAATAACACTTGGCCTCAGTTTACTAAGGTGTGGTAAAGCACACCATGATGTAGAAACAACAATTTGATTCATTTGGGGCTAGTAAGACGTAAGAATGGGCAAACTGAATCACGGCCACACCTTAGTAAGTCTTGGGAACAGGATAATTAAACCACTTCTACAAATTATTTTTGTGAGAACAAAATAATGAGGTATGTCATGGTCACAACTTAATGGTCTTGTTCCCATGACATACTTCATTATTTTGTTCTCACACCTTAATAGGTCCTGGCTACAACTGAGTAAGCCTTGGGAGACAGAAAATGAAGTGGTGGCAACCACTTAGTAAGGTCATAAGTGATCATGACATACTTAGCAAATGATACAAACAATATAATAAAGTTGTTCACATATCAAATATTTCATGACTTATAAATATAATGTATACCCCCTACTCAGCCATGGCCATTAGGATTCAAGTCCAATGCCTAAATAAGTTGTGGGCACACATTAATTTTAATTAAGAAGGGGATGTCTCTTATGGAACACGGGCATGTCGGGCATCAGCATTACCCCTACAGTATACAGAATACGATTGGCATCGAGTTTGTTTCCAGTGTTGGTTTTTTATGTGGTATTAGCTCAATTTTGGGCAAAATAATCTATTTTTTAAATTAATTATGTGCAGAATTTAGATCCCACAATCAGTAAATCAGTAAAACACTTGAAGTCACTTTTGTCTGTTGATGATGTTGATATGGGAATATGAGAAGATAATGAAATACACATTCTACTTGAATTTCTTCAACTACACGAGAAGGCCCTTCTATATTTTGCCCTAAGGTTGTGCCCTGCTCTCCTTTGAAACAGATCTTTCTATGTTCACATCGAAAGTCCACACTGTAAGTCAACTGCTGCGAGTACTGCAGCCCACTGATCCATTGACCGGCACAGCTCAGGTCAGAATGGTCAGAAACTGGGTTACTATGGGCATCAAATTACCCGAGAGTGTGCATCTGTGTGATGCAAGTTCACAAATCATGTTTTTAAATAGCCCTGGATTCGGTTACAATCAGCTGTCGCTCTCACACACGAACGCTTACTCTAACACACCCATACAAATGTTGTCGTCTACGGCTCTGCATGATTAACAGCCTACGGCTCCGGCGCTTCCAGGCCCGTTATATAATCTTCTCCCCATTCACTCTAAAATCCCTTTTTTAAATCATTGCTTTAAATATATATATCAATCTAAATAAATATGCTTCATGAATGGAGGATGCGTCAAACACTGGCACATTTAGATCAGACCAGAAAGTAGAACAGCAGAAAGAAGCTCTATAACTGAATACAGAGCACCGTGTAAACATCAAACACCACAGATATACGATAATCCACTTGCATAAGGAAGTTTCCAAAAATATATCTTCATTGAGAGATTGCTGTGCCTCAAACATCAAGACTGACGGATGGTTTATTTGAAACACAGAAGTCAGATTTACTCAAAGAGTTGCAAACTACAGAAAGTTTAGGTTGGTGAATGAGTTAATTACTAGGAGCTGTCATGCAAATTACCTGCTTATCACATGACCATTGTAGCCATATTAGCATCAAAATAAAACAAGCTTTCATAGCTATTAAGCAAGAGTTCCTGTACGTTGGAGTAGCTGTTTCATTATAATAAGCTCCTCCCAGTATTTTGTCCTGTAACACTTCATTTAGATGTTCCACTGTAGATGCTTTATACATGTTTAGTCTTTTTTTAAGTACCATTCAACTACATATTGTGGTGGTGATGCAGAAGTAGACGCAGGACACAATGCATCTTGTTGAATGCGGCAGCCGGGATAAACCACAGCCAAGCGCTAGCTGGGCAGCGCTAGCTTGGTGTTTTACACCACTGTATCCGCAGCTGTATATTGTGCCTGGTGATGTAAGGCTTGGCTGCAGCTGCTCAGCCATGGAAACCCATTCTATGAAGCTCTCTATGCACAGTTTTTGAGCTAATCTGAAGGCCACATGAAGTTTTGAGGTCTTTAGCGATCAAGTCTGCAGAAAGTTGCCGACCTCTGGGCACTATGCACTTCAGTGAGTGAATACTTTTGGCAATATAGTGTATCATCTCCAGCCATGTGTTAGATACACAGACCCAATATCCATTACCCTAATCCACCAATGACAACAGTTTACAATTAAAAACACACTCTCCTACTGCGGGTCCAACACTTCCTATGAGTCTTTGTGTATGGCCATGCCTTCCAGGTTCCTTGAAGCCAATTCAAGAAACATTTTATTGAATCTATGCCTAAGCATAGGTCTCTTAGTCAATGATCAACTAGGTATGATCAGAAAGCTTATTGATAATTGAAGTATCAGTGGAATGTCTGTTGGGGAGACAATAAACTGTGTCCCTCTGCAGTTTGAGAAGGAAACTCCTTTCTTAAATGCATATTGTCGCATTCCATAGCAAACCAATTGTTTCCATATTACTGGGATTTTTGTTTACTACATAATTTGAGCTTGTCCTTTAGATTGTTTAAAACGTTCAAGAGATTTTTCTTTTTAAAATTCTCAAAATGTCTTTAAACAAAATACCTTTTCATTGACTTACACTTGACTTACACAAGATTTAGTCGTCCGCTATAAATTATCAGTTTGGAGATTTTTTTGGAGAGTGAAACAGAATAGCAGTGACACTAGCAGAACTGGAACCTAGATTTTGGGAAACTAGGACCTCTTGGAAGTAAGTAGTTTTAAACAACTGCCTCAGATACGAGAATGCAAAAATGTCAGCTTATATTAGTCAACTGATAAAGAAAAGCTGTTGATCAGTTTATGAGGTTCATTGATATTTCCTTCTGAATGAATACATTTCTATGGTCAAGACCAAATCAGTAGTACTGTATGCAATATATGCTTTCTAAACCTATATAATCTGATTTAAAATGTTAAAAATATTATACGAAACACAATGTTTTATTCTTTTTTATTATTACCCAATTATCTAATTTTCTACCAAATTCAATCTTAGTCATAATATTACCAAGCTGGGCGGGCGAGGGCTGGCATCTGTTTCCTGTGTGAAGCACCACTGCTTCATTTTTTTAGCAGAACTGAAACATCAAACATTGCTGGACAGCTCAACCCACGTGGAGAACAACATTAACTGGCAGTTCTGTTGTTATGCTGTTTTGGACTCCCAGTCAGGAATGGTTGTGGCATCACCCAGGATCGAACTGACAATCTTCCAATGCACAGACCAGTGCTCACCAACCCTGGATATCTACCTTCTTGCAGGGTCTAGTTCCAACCATGCTCTGCCACATCTGTTCCAGTTAATGTACTTATATAGAAGTTCGTTTCAGGAGAAGATTTTGGAGATTCAGGACTAAAACTGGTCATTACATCAACCAGTAAACATTTTATTTTGCAATGTAACTTTCTTTTCTAAGCATCAAATAAATTCATCATAAATAAAACTACTATGCTTTACGTTTACAACTATGTCTAAAGTATTTGCCAGGCAATTGCAAGTGGAGCACTACAAACACTGGAAATGCACCATTAGATGAACCTAATAGATTCTAGGCTATCAACCATTATCAATTAATGATAAAAGGCCATTTGCCCACTAGATAAGCATGAGGCTGAGATAGTGGCTGCTGTAAAAATAACATGTGGAGTGCTAGCTAAAAACATTGCGACCTTTGCCCTTATCCGACAGCTGTGTTCTCACCTCCTCTCCCTGGACGACGTCCTGCACTGCCCGCACCTCCGCAAACGTCCCTCTGTATGTGACTATGGCATTGGGACAGCAGCTATGATTCATCAGGGCAACACTGCAAGAGAGAGAGAACGAGAGAGAGAGAGAGAGGGAGAGAGAGAGAGAGATAGGGTCTGATTGCCTTTTTAAAACAAAATCAGTCAGGAAATCATTTTCAGTGTTTTTTTTCAGTAGAAGAATCAGAGAATCAGAAAACAGGGCAGTGTGAAGCGCTCTGGACGACGCCAACAATCAGCAATTAAACAAAGCAATGTATATCTGTGCGCATCATATCTCCTTACTCTGGAAACACTGCTGAGCCCAAGTGTGACAGTTCTTCATCCTCCACTGTGAAGCCATTGCAGTTCACCTGAGAGAAAGAGAAGCAGAGACCGCAACTGATATATTTTATATGAAAATTACAAGACAGGGCAGAACAGGGTGGCATGGGGCCGATTTGCATTGCATACACTGTGGATGATAACAGTGTACTTTAAGTACATCTTAAGCATGTACTGATGTTTTACTCTGAGTAAATCTCAGTGTTAAGGAAAAAAATATGACTAAAGTTTAATTTAGGAATATTAATTTCATTTATCTTAAACTTCAGATTATTCACACTCAACTTCAGATTAGTTCATCAGTTTAACCCTCTCAATTTGACAGTGTCATATAAAACACCAAAGGACTAAAGAATAAAAGAGTAAATGCTACAAGCTAGAGACTTTTATTGTTGCCCAGAAGGGCAGCGCTGTGCTGTTCCTGTAAGGTGCTCTGGCGCAATCACATCCCTTTTAGAAGCTTCCCAAAGTCTTTTTGGAGAATTGAATCCATAAGATACATCCATGATGCTAAATCCAACAATGATTATTTGTTGAGTTGTTGTTAGCATGCCTGTTAGCCATCCACTGACGCATGGGCTGAGTCTGTTGACCAATCAGAGGTTGTGTACCTGACCTGATGACCAATCAGAGAACCTTCCATGCAAAACGAAAATAAGTTGTTAGCATGCTGCGTTTCCAACATTCCTTGATGTTGAATATGACATTGTCAACCTGAGAGATTAAAAGTAAAACTAATCAACTTTTAAAAACAGACTCCTGTTTACAGAAAACCCAAAATTCATTATAAATAGATATAGATATGCATCAAAACTACTTTTGCCTTTAGATACTCATACCTGATACTTCAGTAAAGACCAACATCGATACGGATACTAACCAAACTGACCTATAAGTACTAATAAAAATGTATATTTACACCCATATTGGAAATATTTGATTTTGGCACATATTACATATTGGCTTATATTGGTACTAGTGCTCTGCTGTACTGACCCAGATTAGAAAAGCACACAAGTCAGCTTCTTAATCGGAAAGTGTACAGTAGGTAAAAGCAGTTGCCTGAGGTTCCAGCATCCACTGTATAAACGTTTTAAGGTGGAATAGCAAAATCTAAACAAAAATCTAGCAAATAAGAAGCCATGCCAGTGCACACATTGAGGTTTTGCTGACTGTAGCACACCTTGGTGAAGGTAGTTCTGAAGCTGTGGCCTGAAGTCAGCTAATATGCACTACAGAACGCCACAGGAGGTCATTCCTACCAGTGGCTATCAGACTTTATAATTCCTCTCTTAACGTACGACACCTTTCACATGTACAGTAATAACAATAGAACAATAATTTAATTATGTGTGCAACAACTCAAATGTGCAATAACTTTCTTACTTCTTAACTCTTACTGCTGTATACAGTATATCTGTACTTATTATTATAGCCACAGTCACTTTACATTTTTTTATTCTATTGTATTATAAGACTTTATATATGTGTACAAATTGCAAATTTCTTTTTTGTTGTAAATTATTATTAGAGTGTTTATTCTTCTACGTGACCGGTTGCTGCTATAATAAGTGCAATTTCCCCCTGGGGTCAATAAAGTATTTCTGATTCTGATTCTGAGGGGCAGTGTTATTCTAAGGAGTCCCCACTTAAACGTAGGAAGGGGAACTAAATTTGAACAGCTTGTTGAATATCATGTTTTCTGATCTGGGCAGACCACAAGAAAAGTGACTGGGTTGTCTTATTTTTTCAGTGTAAGTCAGTAGGAACTTCAGATACCCAAATGTATGTACACAAAAACTAAAAAATATATTTTTTTCATAATATGTCCTCATATGTTTTGAAATGCAGGACGCATGGGCACCCTACAGAGTGAGAGCAAGGAAGGAGACGGTTATGAAAGCTCATATTACAGGTTTAGTTTTAGTTTTCTTGGCCTGCAGCTCTGTTCCTTTCAGCAGTTTCTTCTCCAGACCCAAAATATCTTTCACCAGCATGTCAAACATGACACCACCACTCTGTTACCAGAAGAAAAAACTGCTAATTTTTTTGCATTAGTTATCACAGAGCTAATCTTAACAATCCAGGGCCTGCTGTTTATAAAAGTTTACTTTGGGAAAGTGTACACCACGTTCGGGGAAGCTAAAAGTACAGCAAGACCTCTGGATTATATTTAAAAATTAAACAGGCCTGATAACCAACGTCAACAAGTCAGAAGTTAGTTAATAAAACTAAAAACCGGAAATTATAATCTTTGGGTATCAGCTGCATCTGCCGAATGAGCTAACTTGTAGCTTTTTACTGATAGCTGTAATGCTGAAACTACAGCAATGTGTATTAGCAGTGCCAGAACCAGTTCAGAGTGTGGAAGGGGATACGACCCTGACACTAACAGTAGAGAATGAAAGGGTGAAAGTGGTATTGTGGTCTGATGAGTCCACCTTTTTACCTTGTCTCTATACCGAAGAAGAAATGCACCCTCTACATCATTACCCAGTGTACTCATGATATAGGGTGCTGCCTTCTAGATGCCATCTTTTTCAGGGATGCCTATGCTTATTTCATCTTGACAAGACTGCATGTGTTGCCACAAGCGTATAATATCAAACATATGTGTTTTTGTACCATTAAGTTTAATACAGGTGAAACAGAATTTGATAATCAGTGCCTTCTGTTTTCTGTTTGCTGCCATTTCATTGCCCAACTTGTAGGACTTGTAGGAAAATGGATAGAGCTCAAGCTGTTTTAAAGCAGCCTACTTTTACTTTTCCAGGTTTTCCCATGGAAAAATGTGACGCTTCATGCACCAGACAGACACTACGGATCTGCTTGCTTCTATGAGACTTAGAACATGCTGTTCCATTCATGAATGTAGTTCAGTTGGCATGGCAGCAAAGCAGTCTAAAGCTACTGCCAGGATTAGAGCACCAGTGATAAATGAGGAATGTTGGACAGGGAGAACAGAAAAAAAGAAGAGTTGGGAGAGCAAGATCAGACAGGAAAATTCCCGGTTAAAGGCTGTGCCGAAAAGAATGTCTGTTTCTTCTCATTTTTATAATTATTATTATTATTATTATTATTATTATTATTATTATTATTATTGGACAACTATGATGTGTTCGGTTGGTTCTCATAAACTGACCAACTGGATTAGTATTAAGTGTCTGTGCAGCCAGTTTTCCACAGATGACAGATGAAAGGTCATAGCCTGGATGTTCACATTAGCATTACACCACCAAATACAGTGTCAGTAACAATAATAACACAGGGGACCCACTTTTACTAAGGCATCTCCGGGTTTAGTCAATTACAGAACATTCACACTGGATTAAAATCACTCCACAGTTATTACTCTCAAAAATTCCAAATTCTAACAACTACACGTTTCTGATTTATTCTGGAATTAAATCATCCCAGTTATTACTGTCAGGTTGTAAAACTGCACACTGTGCAAATTCATACTGGATTAAAATAGTCAATTTGCCTCCCTATGCAAGTAGCTAGACTGAAAGGTCTCTGTTTAAAATGTCACGGACCTCTCCCTTCTAGTTGGTCTAAAAAATCTGAACAGGTGATGACAAAAACACAGAGGCCTTTTCACTACCGCCCCCTACTCCGAGAGGTCTCTGACCCCCGACCTGGCACTTACTGAGACGATCAAATGCCTGTCATGAGCTGTCTTGTTCTGACACAATTGTTAAGTCAGCAGAGACAGTATGGAGACCACATGTCTTTGTTTGTCATGTTAATTATAGTCCATGCTGGTAACCTGAACAGCAAAACAGCAGCAACACTCTGGGTCTGTGAGACTTAATGACTAGAAACTGGAAATGTTTAGGCCATTTCCAAACAGGATCATCACTCTTGTAGTAATACTGTTATTTAATTATTGAGTCTAAAAGGCTTTAAAATATAATATAATATATTATATAAATATAATATAATTATTTTTTTCTCTGTGGTGTCTGGGTAGATACAGCTAAGCAACCGTTTACATTGGCTAGGCCTTTAGGAGTTGGTGGATTAACTACCAGCATAAATTGTAAGGAACAGTGGATTGTGTCAATTCTTTAAGGACAATCGTCACACTAGGAAGCTATACATACTGTGAATGCAAGCAAAACTATACTAAAGTTTTAGTCAAATGGCTGCAGCTCAACACCAAAACTCTTTATTGACAGCTGTGTAAACCTGATACGTACACTCACCCAACACTTTTTTAGCACCTTCTTGTATCTACATCTATTGTCTATTTTATTTGCTCCACTTACCATCTAAGAGCAATTTGTAGTTCTACAATTACAGACTGCAGTTTATGTGTTTCTCTGTGTGCACTGTTAGGCCCCTTTCACCCTGTTCTTCAACGATCATAGGGGAGCTAGCAGAAACTGGCATTATCATGTAGGTGATTTTTTGTGATTGGGTTTGGACTGCACTGAAGGTCTTACTCTAGTAATCATGGTTTTGCATTTCATCATCATAAACACACAAAGATAAGAAATCAAAGAAATCTATAGTATATTGGCAGAAAAACAGCCTTAACATAGAAAATATATCTAATATTTGTACGTTTTACAACATGCAAACAGGCTAAAAATGGGATAAACTAGATTAAACTACTTAACATTCCTAAAATATAGAAAATCTGTGTGTGTTTGTGTGTACCTGCGCAAAGAGAGTAAGCAAGGCTTGGTGGTCAGGGAAGTCCAGGTGTTTCGAGTAGAAGTGATGCAGGCCAGCAATATCTGCTTCATTCATATCCTTCTTCTCATTATCCACCTTGTCCAGATCTTAGCAAGATGGGAGGGAAGGGGAAGGAGGGAAGAGCACAGAAAAGTTTTGTAAGCTCTGTGTAATTATGATTTTGAGTTTATTCAGACCACTGCTCAGACAAGAACAAGAGACAAACACATACACAGCTTGGTTTTAACAAGAATGCTTTAAATATTGCAAACGTTAATTTATCAAATTGCAAAGAGAAACAAAACCAACGGAAAAAAACAAGTTATGTTAAGAAAAGGGACAAATGACAAAGGCCCATAAAAATTCCACATCCAGCGGGTGAAAGAAGTATTGAACACGTCACCAAGTTTATAAAAAAAAACATATTTCTAAAGGTGCTATTGACATTCTCACCAGATGTTGGGAACAACCCATTCAATCTACACATGCAATGAAATCAAACCATAGATATCCATACATTATGTGTAATGATGAGAACTGACACAGGGAAAAAAGTATTGAAAGAAACAGAGGTGCAAAAAGCCATGGGGTGCGTCCGAAATCGCCTACTTGCTTACTACTCAGTAGGCGAAATCAGTAGGTGAGCACGGCTAGTATGTCCGAATACTCAGTAGGCATTGAGTAGTAGGCGAACGGTACCCAGGTGAATTTTCTGCCATTTTTATGTATGCAACCACAGCACACTGTGCTATCCCATGATTTAATTCAAAGTGGAGGACAAAACAGTGAAAAGTGGTACGTCAGCTGTGTGTATGTAGCTATGGCAAGTGAACTGCCACTACAGAAGTTAGCGCTACTTCTGAGGTAATTTATTTTTTTAAATTCCTCTCCAAGCTACAGCTAGACACTGTGTGAGTTCATATTCAGACAAAAACGCAGAACAGTGTCACAAAAAGTATCTAAATCTGTCAGTAAATGGGCCTTTTAAATGAATATCAGGATTTTTACGGTGGTGGTATGACATCTTGCATCACAGTAAGATGGCGGACGTAGTACATCCAAGCTTGTGTGGCTGCTAAAACTCGCCTACTGAAATTGCCCACTAGTCTGCCACTCGAGCAGTACCTACTGGCTCTAATGTAGTACCTACTGGTTAGTAGGTGATTTTGGACGCACCCATGGAAAGTCATCATACCAGCTGAAATCTATCAGTAATTAGAAAGCAATCCTGCCATTTTGTACAAAGTAATATCAGCTGGTTCAACTGTCAGCCTATAAAAAGGTGTCTTATTACCAAGGTGCCACACAAGAAACATCTCATGATGGGTAAAACCAGTGAGGCCCAATCTTATTGTTACAAAACATACTGATGGCATGGAATTTCTACACTACTGAAGGTTCCAGTGAGCACTGTTGGGGCCATAATCTGGAAGTGGAAAGAACATCATTTCACCATAAACCGGCCACGACCAGGTGCTTCCCACAAGATCCCAGACAGAGGAGTGAAAAGAATTATCAGAAAAGTCAATGTGGAGAGCTACAACTAGACCAGGAATCAGCTGGTCACAGCTGGTTTAAAGAAAACAATAAGTAATACACTCAACCGCCATAGCCTGTATACACGCTCTCCACGCAAAACTCCACTGCTGAAGAAAAAGCCATGTTGAAGTGTGTTTAAAGTTTGCTCAAAAACATTTAGACAAGCCTGTGAAATACTGGGAGAACATGGTCTGGTCAGATGAAACCAAAACTGAACTCTTTGGATGTCACAATACACACCATGTTTGGAGGTCAAAAGACTGCATATCACCAACAACAAGTTTGGAGTTGGGAACATCATGGTGTGGGGCTGTTTTTCAGCATACGGCACTGGCACACTTCATACTGAAGGAAGAATGAATGGACAAATGTGCTGCCATCTACCAGGGTGATGAAGATGAAACGAGGGTGGACAATGATCCCAAACACACAGCCAAGGAAACTCTCAACTTTTCAGAGAAAGAAAATAAAGCTGCTGGAATGGCCCAGCCAATCACCTGACCTGATTCCAATTGAAAATCTATGGAAGGAACTAAAGCTTAGAGGTCATAGAAGGAGCCCACGGAACCTTCAGGATTTGAAGTGTGTTTGTGTGGCAGAATGGGCCAAAATCAAATCTGAGCAATGCTAGCAACTTGAAGCTGTCATCACCAACAAAAGGTTTTGTACGAAGTATTAAATTAATTTCAGTAAGAGTGTTCAGTACTTTTTCCCTGTCATTTCTCATTATTACACATAATTTACAAATATCTATGGTTTGATTTTTTGCATGTGTGGATTGGATGGGTCGACATCTGCTGAGAATTCCATGTCAATAGCACCTTTAGAAATATGTTTACTTAGACCATTGATGACGTGTGGGATTACTTATTTCACTTGCTGTGTAGTGATGAGGATGTGTGGAATTAGCAGAGCAGAATGTGACTGAACTGAATAGAATGTAATGCTCTCTTCTGCCCCCCCCAGTAGACTGCAGTGAGGTTAAAGGATGGAGGCAGGTGGGGTTAAGGAACCAGGTGAGGTTGTCGGTGGAGCTTTTGGATCTGTTGTCTTTTTTCACAGTTGAACTACTGATGTTCAGTGGAGCGTGGCCTCTTCCTTAAACCCTCCTGAAGCCAATCTCTTTTCATTAGGAGAGAGATTGTTGCCTCTGCAGCAGTCTGCAAGCCCCTCCACCTCCTCCCTGTATGCTGACTCGTCATTGTTTGCTGATAAGACCCACCACTGTAGTATCATCAGCAAATTTAAGGATGTGATTTGAGCTTTGCTTTGCAGCATGGTCGTGAGTCAGCGGCATGACCAGCAGGGGACTGAGCGCACAGCTCTGAGGAGTGCATGTGTTCGGAGTGGTGGTGCTCGAGTTGTTCTTGCCAATCCTGACAGACTGAGGTCTGCCAGTCTAGAAGATCCAGTCACAGGGGGATGTGTTCAGGCCCAGCAAGCTCAGTAGGTGTGGTATGATTATGCTGAGTGCTGAACTGAAGTCTATGAACAACATTCCCTCATAATTGTCTTTTCTGTCCAGTTGGGTCAGTGAGAGGTGAATGGCTGAGGACATGGTGTCCTCTGTAGACCAGTGATGCCCATATGTGAACAGAAGTGGAGCCTATGAAGAGAATAACTGCTCTTTATGTACTTCATTACCAACCAATCAAAGCACTTCATGGTGAGTGGAGCAAGCGCTATGGGTCGGTAGTTATTGAACCAGTGTCATATTGTGACGCATAAACACCGAAGTGTGCTTATTTTCACACATACAACAACGTAGGCGGCTGCATTTCACAAGAGATGCAACGCAGCATTAAAGGTCATCCGGAACCCGCTGGATACAATACAAATGTCTGTATTGTCTGTTTCTCGCCTTGAAGTTATTATTAGTATTAATCAACATAAACAAGTATTCCACTGAGAAATGTAGTTCCTTTAGTGCATGGTATCATTTCTAGGACTTAATGCCAATCCAATGCTTCCCCTTCTCTCACAGGCTGAATCTCAAATCACTCCCTGCTCCCTGCATAGTGCACTACATAGGAACTTAAATACTGGCTTCTGCAGCCCAGCAGTGCATAGCTAAAAATAGTCTTTTCATATTCAGCCACATCAACACTTAACAAACAGTGCACTGTTTGCCTGTATAGGCTATATTTGACACAACACAGCACACTATTTAGGGAGTCTGGAGGCATTTGAGACCCAGCCTGGGTTTGATGATGCTGCTTCTGACTGAAACACAGACATTTGAAGCACAAGAAATTCCTGTGATGTTCTTTAGATGTTTACATTGCAGTTTTTTATAAAGTACCGTAATAAAATCAGTGATACTGTTGATGGAGTTGTTTGCTGTCGTTCAGCCTGTTAGCTGGCTGACCAGATGAGTTCTAGATAAGAAAATAAGTGAATCAGTCCATCAGTCTAAACAGAACCAGGTTCTTACTCCATCAGTACACTCAGTGGTCCATGTGAGCAACATTAGAGTAATAGATTGTTCTGTTAACAAGGCCGTTGAACATGGCTCAGCCAATCAGATTTTAGGAATGGAACTATCCCTTTAATAAAATTAATAAAAAAACACAGCAGTTCTTTACGTTTCCACTAAATTCTGAACATGCCAAGAGCTTTATAAAAGCCTTGCTTGTGTGTTTGTTGACAAGTCACCCAAGCAGAATCAGCTAAGAAAAGTTTTATGCATTTTCCTTTGTAACAAATCATGGGTGCCAAGAAATTTGGTAGACAGACAAGACATTTGCGATGTGCTAAGAAATGTAAATGTGACCTACGATAACACATAACATACCAGTTCAACTGAAAAGGTAACACAATGTTAAAGCCGGTGGCTAGGTTCTGTGGAATTTTACCTTTTTATATCGACTGTAGACCCCAAAACCGAATATCATTGCAACATGGCAAATTTAGAGGTATTGTAAACCATTAAATTATTGGCTACATGCAGGACTGCACTGCGGTTAAAGCCACGATTTACACCCCAAGTTGGAATTTTGGAATTTTAATATAATAAGCTTTTAAATAGATCAGAAAACAGCAGTCTTAGGAACTAAATGTAATGAATGGTATGTAATAGCACAAATTTATGTTGCATCACAGCAGCAAGGAACAGACTTTCAGGTGAATAACACCAGCAGGGCTGTGCTGATAGATCAGGGTTTTGTATTCATCCCAAAAGTTATTGGAGACACTCTTCCCAGATCAATAACTTCACAATTTAGTTTGGTTAAATTTTCATATAATCAAGAATTTGCACCTTTAACTGCAGGGTTTAATGAAAAAATATTCAGTGAATAAATATGTTTTACTACACAATCAAAACCAAGAACACAAACATGAATTAGCTGAACTTTCCACCTGCTTAAATCCTCATAATCACCGTCATTAACAACTTTTCTGGTCATTTTATGTCACTTTAAAGTATCTAACTAGACTAATCAGCTAGCTCACCTGCTATTCAGCTTTTTGGCTGCAATAAACCGATATGTCACTCTATTTTGTACATACACTCACACAAACACCTACATTTACACACATTCTCATGGGGAATCAAACAAAGCATTACTTTGATCTGTCGAGTGCTAATATGAGCAAAAGCATTTTGTGGTTGCTAATAGCATTCTGTGGTTGCTAATAGCGTTAGCCTCTCACAGTTAATTGCCTTATGTTGTACTACTTTCTACAAAGTAATAATTACAAAAACAACAATTAACATAATCATAGCATCCCAGTTTACATTCTGAAGCTTTTATTGGTCATATAACTTCATATTTAACTAGAAAAGTAAAGGATTAACTAAACTGTTGTTAGCCTTAGGTGGTAGTGATAGCAAACACAGAGGATCCTTCTTTACATACTTGGGTATATTTGACACTGCAGCCTCAAACAAAGCGTATTTTAACTGTTATTGCCAACGTTGTATCTGTTATGATTGAATTTATTGTACATTTCCTGATAGCAAGAGGATAGCGGACCTCTGTTGGCCCACTAAGCGCCAAACTAGTAATCTTCTGAGGTTTTGCTCAGTGTTTTGGAGTAAATGTCAGTTGATTTACAGCCCTAGTTAAATACAATTAAATTTTAATAGAATGGCCTTATATACAAATATATAACATACTGTAGTTTTATTTAGTTCTATTCCGTGGTTAAGCTGAGTACTAAACAAAAGACCATTTTTTATTGCTCGATTTTCATTCATTGTCCATTACACTTCCTTCTTTTCTTACTTTTGTTATTATTTGCAAATTAGTTAATAACTAAATTTTATATTTTTACATTTTATATCAGACTGAGGAGATTAAAAACTACTTAGACTTTGTACACAGGGCAGAAATCTGGGTGGTCAGAGGATGGGCCAGCAGTGGGATGCCGACCTTATCAAACCAGTGGACCAATATAGGCTTGTTATCTGGCTTGGGACACAAACTGAACTACTTCCATTCTAACTGGGTGCAAGTTAACCACCCAGAAATGTCTTGAAGCCCTTTGCTTACAAACATAAATGTGTTCTATAGGGTGCTGAATGGAATAGAATTTAATGGAGATTTAAAAGAAAGAGTTGATGACCAGAATGGAAAGACATAAAAATGATCAGGGGGCTGTAGAATGAAGTGTATCAGGTGTAAACAGGTTTAGTGTTTACTGTACCGTGTTCTCTTTGGATGAGGGTCTGCTCAGGACAGCACATCTGAGCGGCACACACACAAAAATACACACTTACATGCATACGCACAAACACATATACAGTACACACAGACACATACACACTGAAAAAAATGCTACTTTGAAGCGACATGTTTACATGTGTAAAGAGACGGCAGGTAAATGAAATGAGCTACATCAATCACCTGAATTGTGTACAACCACCTGAATCCTGAACCATACTTGTCAGTTCAGAATCCTGAACAGTTGGCGTTTCAGTGGAGATAAAGCCCCCAGTGTGGTTCTCTCAGTGTGGGGGGTGTTCTAAGACAAAATCCTCAAGCCTGTTGTTATGTTTTCTGATATAGTAGTGGGATGAATTCTTGGTTTACTTGACGGCTCATCTGTTTAGCTTCTTGCAGGCTTAACACTCATGCAAGATTTGTGGAAGGTACAAATACAGCATTGTTTTACTGTTTAGCATCTGATCAAATGGCATTTATTTCCTATTTCCAGCATTAATCAGAGGATTTTTAACACTTTATTAGTAATTCAATTTCACACGATAATAACTACAGCTTCTAAACCACAAGAGAAGAAACATATCAAAAGTTTCATTACAAATTTTTTTTACCGTAGTCTTAAAAAGAACAGCTTACATATAATGCAGAACACATTTGTATAAAGGTGGTATTTATGAATAATTTATGTATTTTGTTATATATTTCATTAACTATACATATTTTAGGTTTGTTTACATTACTTTTTATATTGTTTAATGTTTTTTTTCCAATTAAGTTGGTAAACATTATTTTTAAGTACTCAATTAAATACTAAAAAATACTACACAAAAAGAAAGTTTGTGGGCATTGTAAATTATATAGTTATTTTATCTCAATTGTCATTTATTAGAATTACACAGGCTGTTTTTCTTACTGTGCCTGATTTATGTAAATGACTTGTTTAGTAAATCTGTGCTGGATATTAATACATACACAGAGATGCATACGACAGACACACATACGGACTAAGATGTTGGGATACTGACAGACGGAATGATTGAGGTGTTTATTGCTACTTACTAGCCTCCATGTCCTTCAGCAGCAGCAGCTTCTCTGATGCACTCCTGTCTTTCTGAACTTTCTGTATATCAGAGATAAAAAAGATTTTCCTGCAGTGTAGAGCTATACAAAAACAAATTCAATTCAAGATATGCTGTAATTAATAGAATAGCTAGTGTAAATTTCTGAGGAACTACTATAGACTATTCAGTAAATATAAATTATTCAGTACATATTTTACACATTTCAATTATTCTACTATGAATAATGCAGTAACTACTATAAATTATTCAGTAAATATTATAATTGATTCAACAACTGCTACAAATTATTTACTGTCTACTATAAATTGTTCTGTAATACTATACATTATTTGGTTAACTATAAATTATGAAGCAACTATAAATTATTCAGTAACTACAACAAATTATTCAGTAAATATTATAATTGTTTCAATAGATTCTACAAATTATTCAGTAAATATTATAATTGTTTCAATAGATTCTACAAATTATTCAGTAACCACTATAATTTATTCAGTAACTACTGTAAATTATTCTGTAATACTATAAATTATAGAATTTATTAATCAGAAAATACTATAAAATATTCTGTAACTACTACAAATTATTTAGCTTCTACTATAAACTATTCAGGAACTACTATAAATTATTTAGTTGCTTCTATAACTTAGGTAGTTACTATAAATTATGTGTAATACTATCAATTATTCAGCAAATACTACAAACTATTCAGTAACACCTAGAAATGATGCAGTGACTCTTATAAACTATATAGGAACTACTTTTAAATGAATGTGTAGGTATGAAAGTGAGTAAAAGAAGTGTTCAAATTTAAGGCTTTACAATTTTACAACATTCAAGCTGAACACTGAGCTCAGTGGAATAATTTATTAACAGTTGATTATGTGCTGCTTGTATTTCTGAAAATAAGGATCCTCTTTCTCTCTGTTCATCCCTCAGTGACAGCCTGAATTGCCCGCAGAGCATTTCTCGTCTTCTAGCTTACATGGTGTCAATTAGCTCTAGGTTTGGCTCTCAGCCTGCTGGACAGATAGACGCCGAAATAACTCACACACTGCAGATACCTGTTGTATATGCAAGCCTTCCGGCCATAGGGCATCTTGAACATGGCTGCCCAACATTCTGTCCTTGCTGCAGCTGATACTGTCCTTTTGGAAGCTATTCAAAGCTTTGGAACTCTTAGAGGTCACAGTTATCCCCAGCAGTACCGAAAGCATGTGAACGAAATGAGGATTCAACCTTTCCCATTCAGACACTGTTTGTGCTTGTAAGTAGAATTTATGTATGATGATGATGATGTAATACATTTTAATAAAAAAGCACTGACTCCTATTGCAGTGATGGGTACTAACCAGTGTGGCAATGATCCGGGCCACCAGTCTGACCGTCTCTGATGGACACCAGCTCTCCCCAAATGCGCACATTGCTGAGCATTCCAGCTTGTGCATGGCCCAGTCTCCTTTCTGAGGAACACAAATACAGTGGTTTCTCGGTGGATGTCGCAGTTTTTTTATAATGAAATCAAAAGAAAACTGAAATACTGATTCTCAGAGAAAAATGCTTTATGACCGGCTCAGTCCTTCAGCTACTACTATGAAACCTGAAGTACGTAACCTGGGCGTGATCTTACACTCTGAGCTCAATTTTATTCTGTATGTAAACGCAGTAAAGTAGCTTTATCATCTGAGAAATATTGACAAAGTTCAGCCTTTTCTATCCCAGAGTGACACAAAAAAACTCGTTCATACGTTTGTTACAAGCAGAGTTGATCACTGTAATGCTCTTCTCACTGGGGTTCAAACAATCCATCCCTAAAACTCGTACAGAACACAGCAGCACAGATCCTAACAAAAACAAAACAGAGCTCCGATCAGTCCTGTTTTATAAGAACTGCACGGGCTCCCTGTATCTTGTAGAACAGACTTTAAAGTTCTGCTATTTGTCTATAAAGCTCTAAATAATCTAGAACCTGCTCACATCACAGAATATCTCTATGTTTATGTTCCAGTTGGAGATCTTTGATCTGCTGATACGGACCTTCTGCACATCCTCCCGTAAAATACAGAAAACATGGAGAAACCTCTTTCAGTTATTCTGCTTCTAAACTGTAGAACTATTTTCCAATTTTCATTAGACAGTCAAGATCAATTAAAAAACGTAGCTCTTCATCTTCTAGCTCGCATTAGAAAATACAGTTGGCCAAGTCAATGATCCAATAACATCATCAGACTGCCATAGCTGGTGATCCTTTATAGTTAACACAGTTTATTGTTCTTCTGATAGAGTTAGCGGGAGTGTAGCTATAAGGGTTGGGGAAGTTTGGAGAGTGGCAGACACAGGGTGGGAATATCCCATCCTTAGAACCACAGAAAAGTTGAGACAAGAAGTATTAGCTTGGGTCTGGGGCAGTTCCTGCCATAAAATGACGGGATTTGCGGAACCATAAACTTCTCATAACCTCTGTAGTAATTGGTGTGATGCCCATCTGTCTGTAAACAGACTCCTTTTACCAGATGGGTTTAATATGTAAGAAATATTTATAACACCTGCCAAAAACAACAACGTCAACTAAGGAATAGTTTGTTAATGAGCAGATTTGTTGGAAAAGACTATTTTTTTCTTTTTTACTTTTTGTTCTTTTTTCAGCTCTGTAGCAGGAGCTCTATAACCTGATTGGTCTTCCCCCAGTCTGCAACCACATTAACCAACCTGTCATGTCCACTGTAAAGTCATCATCTGAAATTTTCTCCTTTTTTCTTTTTGTACTCTAATTCTAATGGCCATTTACAGTGAATTTACAAATTCTTCACTGGGTGGTAGTCAGTCAGGCACTAAAGACGTTCTGGTTTTTATAGTGATGGGGCCCTGACAAGGAGCTGCTGATGAATAATCTTATTCTGATTGGTTTTAAATGGTATTGTGACATGACACAATGTCATATAGTTCCACACAACTAAAATCCAGCCCAGGAAAAAACCTTGCAACCAAAATATTCTGGACTTCAAATTAAAATTGTGGTTTGGTTATCCAAAAAATACTGTTAAAACAATAACTTTATGGGAAACCAAAAATATTTTATTCCAAATTATTATGAAGCATTTTTATTGGTCCATTTATCCTAAAACTTTCACAGGATATAAAAGCTAACATGTCATGTTCAGTTGATATAGACCATTGAAAATCAACAAAAATGGACATACATGGTTTTTTGGACAGCACAATTAAAAATTAAAATGCAAATTATGGATTTATAATCGTTTCTATCAGTAGTTTCTGAAGCTCCAGAACCGCAAAAGTTTATACTCATCACTTCTTCATAGAACAGGCCCTGCACTAATACGTCCCACCCAGTGTCCCACCCTATAGCATTCAACATACAGGAAGCTTTGCTGACAGTGAAAATGCAAACAAGATTGTAATTGCTTTTTCATTTTGGTGGAGCTGAAGCACCAACATGAGGAAATTCAACTAAATAATTGGGGTCCCAGAAATAAAATACAAACAGCACTTTGCTTTTCCACATTAACTTAAACAGCTACCATACACACTCATGCAAAAACAATTTGTATCATGTCTTTAATACTACATAGCAATTGCAATTGTAAATACAAAGTTGCCTTTGAACGATAACATTTGCACTGAATTTGCAAAAAGTTCAGAATATGCTGCCATAGTTGACAGTCATTGGTACATTTATAAAAGGGTCAATAGCTGAAACAGATTAATAAACACAAGCTCAAACTAAAATATATACATCTCACCTGACATTCCACATTGCAGTAGAATGCTTTCTTGCATTTTCCACATTTAGCAAGTCCCTCCTTCCTACGGAAAAGGAGAGACAGTTTTCATAAACATACATAGAGAATGATAATAACAACCCAATGATTATCCCGCCAAGAGCATATGGCCTACACACACACAATGTACCACAGTTGCCAATAAATAACCACACAGACTTACACATACACACACACACACACACATTGGTGCCATATTACAGCATGTGGTATTGTGTGTCTGCATGGAAGCCAGAAGCACACACTGCTTTGCACAGAAGGATGAAAATACCCACTGGCACACTAAGAGGAGGCTTACACAAACCTCATATAACATGAACCATTAGACACAGTCGAAACCTCATCAGCCGTAAAGCAGAGTAGCATGGTTCTCTATAGTGGATCAGAGCTTCAAAGAAAAATAGATGTTGAGCTTAAAATAAGGCTTGACTACGCTGAGACAAATTTTGGAATTAAAAAAAGATGCAATAAAGAGTGCTGACCTGGTATCAGCTCCCCAAACAATTTCACCCTCCCTATTATGGTAAAAGGACTGGAGGAGCGGATGTAACAACTACTGACCATGATTGGAATAAATTCACCCTCGGTCAGAATTTCATGCATGTGCATGTTTATTACCTCGACACAGCAAAACAACCGTTGCTAATGGACTCTATTTCATCACCACAAAATGGGTCAGGACTTTCAGCCGTATTTATAGGCGTGACATTTGAGAGACCATCTGTTCTTGCAAAGCGAACAAGGTCAGCCCAAAAATCAACTCCAACAAGGGCAGGGCTCAGGTAAGTTGGTAGAGATCTCATGTGCGGGACAATTCCTACATCCAGGGACAACAAGTCAATCAATGAAACTGTGTGCTTGTGTCATACTTGTACACTTTTGGTTTTCCTCAGTTCCCCATACACTATTCATAAGATAGAGCTAGACTTCATAAGAAACAGAGCTGGACTTGTATTTTTATGACTTGTTGCATCTTCTGGCATGGTAGATGTCAGACTGGTCCCTGGGGACCTCCACACCATCTAGATTTTTGGTCCAACTTACAGGCAGCACCTAGAGATAGGAGCAACAACGCATACCTAACAGAGTCCCTGCTGGTTACCATACACTCTACTTTAATTCAAAGTCATTCATTTTCTTTAAAGAAGATGTTGATGCATTTCATTTCAAGTCCAGCCACTGACAGTATAACATCACTGTATTCATTGTGGGACCCCTATCTATTTGCAGTCACTCCAGATACCTTTCCCACAGTCACTCCTGTTTCTCTGGCCATAGCTTTTAAATACCAGCTCTCTAGAGCTCCAGTTTCAGCTTCATGGGAGGCACCTGTGTCATCCCTTAGGATTACCCCACAGCCCTCAGCCTAGTGGCGTGCCCAGTCTTGTGCTTAGTTGGTCAGCTCTAATTCTTGGTCTCGATCTAGTTCTCGTCTCATGGCATGTCCTTTTTTCCTGTTCCTGGTTCTGACAGTTTGTGTTGCTAGACCAGCTGCTGTGCCAAGCTGCCTTTGCATCCAGACCTCCCACTTGCTTTAACTGTGGCACTTCATGGTCCACCTTGTTGTGCTTTGAGAGCTGCATGTTAAGAGTTGCTCATGGACTTTCTCTACTGCAGTGATCATCAACCCTCATCCTGGCAATGTACTTTCATGCTGCTTCCTCCCTTGGCCAACACTATTGCACCTGTAGATAGACCACCTCCAGTTCCACCCTGGCTCCACCCTCTTAGAAATACACACACCTGCAGCTAGTTTCAGGGCTTCATTCAAGAGTATACTGTTTACCTGCCTGCTGTAGTGATCTCTTTATGTCCTGACCTGCCCCTTAGTAAAGCTACACAGCACTGCCTCCATCTCATTATACACAATATGGACAAAAGTATTGGGACACCTACATATTACACCTAAAGTAGCATTTATGACATCCCATTTTAAGTCCATAGGCATTAAAATGGACTTGCTCCACTCTTTCTGGAGGACTTTCTACAAGATTTTGAGTGTGTCTATGGGAATTCCTGTCCATTCATCCATAATGGGATGAGAAGATCTGGCTCAGGACCTTCCCTAAACTGTTCTCACAAAGTTGTAAGCATACAATTGATCAAAATGTCTTGGTTTGCTGAAGCATTAAGACTGCCCTTCACTGGAACTAAGGGGTTTATGCCAACCCCTGACAAATAACCCCATAGCATCCCACCTCCACCAAACTTTATATTTGGCACAAAGCAGTCAGACAGCTAATGTTCTCCGGGCATTTACTAAACCGGGGCTTGTCCATTAGGCAGAGAAGCATGATTTGTCACTCCACAGAACATGTTTCAGTCCAGCAGGTTTGCATGTAGCTGTTCGGCCATGGAAACCCATGCCGCGCCTCCTAGTTTTTGGGCTGATATTAATGTCAGAGGAGGTTTGGAACTCTGCATTCACTGAGTCAGAGTACTCAGCAACCTCTCTATGTAACTTTACATGGTCTGACACTTCATGGCTGGAGTTGCTGTGAATGCTAAACGACTCCACCTTTCAGTAATACCAATCAGCTGACTGTGGAATATCTAAAAGAGAAGACATTTCACATTCTGATATGTTGCAACAGTGGCATCCTATTACAGTACCACACGTGAATTCAGTGAGGTCTTTGAAACGACCCATTCTTTCACTTATGTTTGTAAAGGCAGACTGTATGGTGCTTAATTTTATACACCTGTGGCAATAGGGCTGAATGAAACAACGTAATCGAATAATTAATACTTTTGTCCCAATACTTCTGTCCTTCTGCAACAAACCTGACTTGCTAAAAAACTTTGAAAATGAAAAGAAAAAATATTTTGTTGTATGGACAAAGTAATGCTGCCCATAACTCACAGTATGTTACTAGATATGGAGAATCTTTCCTGGATAGCAGATCAACGGTTGTTGACTTGGTTGCGAGATAATCAGTGACAGTATTGTTATTATTCCGCTCTAGTGCAGTCTCATGTAATTGTTGGGGTGGGGGTGGGGGGGGAACTAGGTTGCCTCTGCAATGCGGAAATCAGGACATTTCTGGATGCCACTTCTCCTCTCCTGGGCCACCCTCTGAAAGCTCTGAGGTGAGCTTCTACGAATGGCCTTGTCCTAGTTTTTGGCGAACATGCTGTTGTTCCATATAACTTCCACTCATCTCTTGAAAAGAGTCCACCCAATAACATTTATTTTTAACACACGAGTGCTCACTACAAATTTTCTGGGACGTCTTCAGTGGCAATATAAATGTTGGTGGCAAAGTTACCCAAGTTAACCTGTGACGTTTGGATAATCTTGTCAAGTAAAATATCATAGCAAGTTCTTTAGCACAGTCAGTATGTATTAAAATTTCTAACTATGAAACTGTTGTAAGATTATTATAAGTCATGAACAAAGCAGGGAAAGTAGATCTCACAGGAAAAGGCCAACAATTTTAAACACAATCTTCTGCAACCTATCTTTCCACCTTTTGACCTTTCTGGTGTACTCATTTAACTTTCTTTCCTGCCTGCCATTTCACACGTGTCTATGCCTGGATCTGATGTCCCAATGCCTATAGGACCCAATACTGCTCCATGAATTTGCATTTTAAGGAGGAGCCTCTGATACAACGCCAGAAATATCTTTATAGCATCAGCTATATCAGCTATGCCCAACTGTGGTCATGTGGAATCAGAACTCCATGCTGAACACATGTTCCACACTCCACATGCTAGCCTATATCAGTTGGCTATTCACGCTTCAACTAAAGATTAACTGTCAATTCAAAAACATTCACAGATACACAGCCTGTAAAAACTTGATATACAGCTTCTGCCACCAACTACGTGAGAGGTTAAGACATTAATAGCTGTTATTTCAGTGGGGCAGTGAAGCAGTTACAGCCAACAACTATGCCCATGCTTCCAAATCCCTATCATTGAATGACAAACTACAGTGTCAACACCCACATTACAGTGTTAAAAACTACTGAATGCAAGATGCTTTTGAATGAACACCTACATCTCTGTATGAAAAACAGTATTACATTCTACAGTACTCAATGAAATACTGTGTTACCAGCTAAAGAACTTAATAAAAGTGTTGAATGAACACATAAAGTGCTGAAGGTAATACAGTGTTGAATAATCCTTACACTGCTGAATAGAGTACAGAGTTTATGGAACATCCAAAGTACTGGTTGAAAACAATGTTAAATAAAATAAGGTGTCAAATGAACATTCGAAGTACTGAATGAAAACAGTTTTAAATGAAATATGATGTCGGAGGAATGTCTACAGTACTGAAATACAGTGTTGAATGATCATTTACAGTACTAAATAAAACACAGTATTGTATAGTGCTGAATAAAATGACTAAAGTACTGAATAAAATACTGTGTTGAATTAACACACACAGTCTTAAATGAAATAAGGTACTGGAAAAACACTGAAGTTGTTAAATTAGTACTTCCAGTACCAAATGAAAAACAGCATTGCATGAACGCCTGCAGAACTGAATAGAATTATGTTGAAAATACACCTGCGATACTGATTAAAATACAGTGTCAAATATATATATACACTGCTAAATTAAATACATTGTTAAATGGACACCTACATTACTGAATGAAGTACAGTGTTAAATGAATACTTAAAATACTGAATAGAATACAGTGTTATATATATATATATATATATATATATATATATATATATATATATATATATATATATATATATATATATATATACACACTGCTAAATTAAATACATTGTTAAATGGACACCTACATTACTGAATGAAGTACAGTGTTAAATGAATACTTAAAATACTGAATAGAATATAGTGTTGAACACCTGCAGTACTGAATGAAATATACTATAGAATTTACACTTACAGTAGTGTATAAAATAGTGTTGAAATAACACATACAGTACTGAATAGAATACAGCGTTGAACACCTACACACCTGAATGAAATACAGTGTTTAATTAACACATACAGTGCTGAATAGAATACAGTGTAGGATGAACACCTACTGTACTGAATGCAACACGGTGTTAAAGAAACACCTATAGTACTGAATGAAACATTGTTGAATAAAAGCTTAACTCTATTTAATCAACACTTACAATACTCAACAAAATACATTGTTTAATGTCTACATACTGTACGAATGAAATAGCGTTGAAAGAATAGCTACTGTGTTGAATGAATCTTTACAGTACTGAATGAAACATCTTAACTGTTGAATGAAACACAGGGTTGGATGGACATCAGTATTACTAAATGAAACAAACACCTACAGTTCTAAATGAAAAACAGTGTTGAGTCAGCACTCAGCCCACACATTACAGTACAGAATGAATTATAGTGTTGAACTGACACATACAGTACTGATTAGAACACAGTGTTGGGTAAACACCTAAAGTACTGACTGCAACATAGTGTTAAATAAACTCCTACAGTAATGAATGAAACAGAGTTAAATAAATATTTGAAGTATTAAATGAAACATCTAAAATGCTCAATGCAATAACATTGTTTTTTTTAGAAATTAGCTTCTACAATACTGCATTAAATACAGTACACTTACAGTACTGAATTAAATACAGAGCTGAATAAACACATACACCACTGAATAGAATAAAAAGTTAAATTAACACTTACAATAAAGACTGGAATATGAACAGTGTTAAATGAACACTCAAGATTGCATAATGATAAATGGTGTTGAATGAACCCCAGTACTGAAATAAATAGTGTTGAATTACTGAATAGAATACAGCGTTGTATGAATACCTAAAATACTGAATGCAATACAGTACTGAATGAAATAAGGTTTTGAAGGAACACACAAGAGTGTTGAAAGAAAATAGTGTTGAATGAACACCTACATGGAGAATGAATGAATGAATTATAGTTGGAACTGTACTAGCAGTATAGCTAGTTCTGTTTTGATTGCCTCAGCCTCCTCGCCAGGTTTGATTCTCTGCTGCATTTACAAGTGCATTAACAGTCAATTAACTAATCAATCACTGATTAGGCGGGTCATTAAAGGTTGGAAGACGACCAGTATGACTAAACTTTAGATGCCATCACAGTAAACATTCGCCTCAGTAATAATGCGCGTGCGTAATAGCCGAGAGCCAACGCGTCACCTACGGCGTGACGCCAAAGAGACGAAAAGAGTTCATTCTGAAGACTTGAATCACCTCGTGAAGCAGTGCTCGCAGATGTAGCCCCTCTCGCTGACCGACAGCACGTGAGAGTAAGCCGGACACGAGAAGAGAAGCTCCCCGACCCTGTAGGGTCTCGTGGCCTTTAGACCCCTGCCTTTTCCCGGGCTTTCAAAAGACTCTATGCCGTCGATGCCCTCGTGCTTCATGGCGGTGTTTGATGCCTGCGCGTGCGCGTCCGTCTCGCGTCTCCCGACTCCAGCGCAGTGAAGGCTGCCGTTGCTGTGAATGAGTGCACGAGCCCGAGTCTGAGTCAGGTCTTATGCGCGAGCCGCCGAGGTCCCGCCCCTCCAAGAATGTGTTTACGCCAAACTCACTTGGCGCGCGCCAGCTATTGGATACAGTGGAGATTATGTAAGCAACGCATGGTGTCATAAGACGCGCGCACATACAGACGGATGCGCGCGCGCAGGCATACACACGCGCGCGCAAGCAAATTTCAGAGCAGGGCTGATTGCAGTAGAGGGCGATTCGTTGGTTTTGATTACAGTGACACCGTCTGAGCGGGTCACTGGGTGCACATGTGCAAAAGAGAGAGAGAGAGAGAGAGAGAGAGAGAGAGAGAGAGAGAGATGAAAGAGAAGAGGTGCAGGAGCAAAAAAGAGAATGAGAAAGAAAAATAAAAAAAAAGCAGAGAGAGAAAACAGAGAGAATGAGAGATACATAAAGAGGGTATGTAAATGGAGAGAGATGGAGAGAGTGTGGTGTGAAGATTGAAAAATAGAATGGAATGGATAGAGCTTTTAGCTATAGTGAGAGACAGGAAGAGAGAGGTGATGGAGAGAGTTATACAGTGAGAGCATGGAGATGGAGAGAGTATGTGACAAGAAAGAGAAATAGAGCATCAATATGGAGGTTGGAGAGAGTGGAAGAGAGAAAACAGTGAGAGAGAAAAGAAAAAATTGAGATAGGTATAGCATGGAGATGAAGGAGAGAAATATATTAGGACGGAGAAAGAGAGCATGCAGAGGGTAAGGTAGAGCATTAAGAGAGACAGATAGAGAGAGAAAGGGAGTATAAAAAGAAGAAGGGTAAATTGAGAGAAAGACAATAGGGAAAAGAAGGCAGACAGCACTAAGAAACAGTGACCTACTCCAAAATATTGATCCCTTTGACTCAAACCTCTCAGCGTGAACTGATTCCTGACAAAGTCAGTCACCATCCTTCATCTATTCTATTTGTAGTCAAAATAGAAATTAAGAACAACTTTTCTTCAGACGTTTCTAATGAGATTAGATATATAATTATCAGCTTGCATAAGAAAGAAGAAAAGGACAACAAGACCTGGTAGACCACCAACACCCCCCTCATCAGATAAACACCCCTTTAACTTTGAGAAAAAAGTAAACGTCAAAATCCACTATTTATATAGATCTAAAAACATCTACAGGTGTTTCTGTCCATCGTTCCACAGTGAGAAGGCAACTCAACTCTATGGATCAAAAGGATGTGTAGCTGCTCACAAAGCTCCTCCCTGGGAAAAGTAGATAAACACCTCAAACAAAGAAGCTGCTGGTGTTCTCAGAACAGTGGACTGACCAGACCTCAACACCCCTGAATGTGTTTGGAAATATTTTTATGGTGAGAAGCAGAAACTGCTAAACCAGCTTCTAAGACTGAACTTTGGAGTCTCTTTAATACTTTGTTACCCTGTCCTTCAACGGTCAGGACCCCACAAGACCAAAACAGAGCAAGCATTATGTGGGGATCATTCTCAGCATGCAGTGGCACTGACACGGTGGTAGTGTGTTAGTGTGTGTTGTGCTGGTGTCAGTGGATCAGACACAGCAGTGCTGCTAGAGTGTTTAAACACCTCAGTGTCACTGCTGGGCTGTGAATAATCCACCAACCCAAACTACCCAGCTAACAGTGTACTGTGAGCAGCATCCTTTGACCACTGATGAAGAACTGGAGGATGACCAACATGACCTGTGTAGCAACAGATGAGCTATAGTCTTTGACTCTACACCCACAAGATGGTCCAAAACAAGGTAGGAGTATCTAATATAGTGGACAGTGAGCGGTCCACTAATTCCAGCACAACACACACTAACACACCACCACCACGTCAGTGTCACTGCAGTGCTGAGAATGATCCTCTGCACAAATAATATCTGCTTTGTGGTGGTCCTGTTGCCCTGACCACTGAAGAACAGGGTAACAAAGTATACAGAGAAACTGATAAACTACAATCTGTTACTGTAGGACTACAAAATTCTTCTTTATGGTAAGTGGAGCTGATAAAATGGAGAAAGAGAGTAATTTAGTCTTAAGCTAGACTTTTAATAACCGGCCCATGGGGTTGCATTCGATATATTAATATAATATGTCATTCTGGACATACTGAAAAGTCCTTAATCCTTATTGACAGTTTCCTGATGTTGTGTGAGTTATACAGGACTAACACATTAGAATCATATTGCAAGTAATTTTGTGTTATCAAACTTATTGAAGTTAAACTTTCTGAGCACTCATGTATGCAAGGTTTCCGGACACCTTCCCAGCCATAGCTCAGTGCTGAACCCAGAAGCACTGTTTAAAAATAAAGCCTGTTCACTGGAGCTCATTTATCCACCATCCATTCAGAACACATTACAGTCATCTCTGTAGCTCTCTCTCTCTTTCTCTTTCTCTCTTTCTCTTTCTCTCTCTCTCTCTCTCTCTCTCTCTCTCTCTCTCTCTCTTTTTCTCGCTCTCTCTCTCTCTGCTATTAATAGCACAGGTGTGCACTCACACAGTGCTGATCTTAAACTGTCAGCACTGTTTTCATTCATAGGATGTATGATATGATAAATTTAATAGAACTCACAATCAAACAAAGAGAAGCTCTGGTCACTACAGGAGCATTAGGTCATTACTAAGCCATTCAGTTGTAAAAAAATACTGCGAAAAGTATTTTTTATGGTTGTTATTAAACCTCTTTATTGCATCTCTGTATGATTTGTATGCACTGATAAATGCAATTACATGCAATATTGTTACTTCTTACTTACTGAGTTTGACTCTTCACGTCAGATTCAATGGTTGAGGGACATGTTTACTGCTTAATGAATGTTTTGCACAGTTTGGTTATTGAGCATTTCAGAGTGACTGTGTTCTTCTGTCCATCTGATAATAAACACCCTGTTTCTAAATCTGTTTCAGAAATATACCAAAGGATGAGAATGTGTGAGCATGTGATAGCAGCCCAGTGACAGCAAACCTGAGCAAATAATAGAGAAAAAAAGAGAAGGAGAGAGAGAGACTGATGGAGAGTAAGAGGAATCGAGAGAAAGCAAGAAAGAGGGCATGGAGATGGACAGAGAGTAAGAGAAAAGTATATATATGTGTGTGTGTGTATATATATATATGAAAATCTTTATGGGGAGAAAGGAGGTGAATATTATTATTATTATTATTATTATTATTATTATAGTTTACACAAAATGTAACATCATAACACAACAGAAGCCTTGCTTTGATCTGTTTATTTTCTAACCCTGTAAACAGATTTGATGTTTTAATGTTAAACAAAATTTATAAGTTGACCACTGAGTTCATTTTTACTTACAAGACTAAAGTAACAGGACAGGAATCCGACGCATTGACTGATTCAGAACCTGATTAAGACAGTGTCATTACATCATTACTGCTCAGTAAGTGGTAGTTTAGATTAATTCATGGAGAACATTTTTGCATAAGCCAGTGTTTTAGACCAGTTTTAGTCTTACTACTAACTACAGAGAACAGAAATACCACTTATTTATACTAGTTAATTGCACAATTAATACTGTCTGCTTAAGTACCACTGATGACAGAGTTCTAATAAATAAGAATCAGTAAATTGTATCTAGAAGCCATACACTACAAAGTAAGTGTAAGGCAAGCAAAAATATCATATCTAGCTGATATAGCTAAGGTTTCTGATTTTACGATTGTTATAGGCTTATTTCTAGAGATTTTTATTTGTTTCAAGTGGTTTTAGGAAGCCAAATCATCTCACCATCTCACTTTTTTTGTAAATGCAGTGTAATCATTTGGCCTACAAACAAACAAACTGTCCAAAAAGTTTATAATAAGCGTATGAGTCTTAAAATATGAGAATTTAAGATATATCTGCTAGATATGCACTAATTTTCCTTGCCAAGATATAATTTTTTGCAGCGTGCAGAGTGTACAGATTTAGAAGGACGGTATTTTAGAAAAGAAAAATATGGAAATGATCTAGAATTGAACCCGGAATGCATTTTATGCCTGATCTCACTACAGCATTCTGTTTATGAGCAGATGATGGAACAGTCTTAAACATATGCCCTGAAATTTACAGCCACCACTCAGCCTTAAGCCCTGTTGGCAGAGCCTATATTTAGCATTGTGGGGTAAACGTATGGATGTCAAGTGGCCCATGTGCATCCGTTAGTCCAGAACTGACCCCAGATCAGACCTCTTTCACTGAACTGGGTAAAAGAATTAACATCAGGTGTCTGTCTGAAGGTTTAGTAAGACCCTGATGCTTTTTATGTCTGGTAACTTATCTCACCCAGGGGCCAACTAGGTAGTGTATGTGTGTGTGCTAATGAATCCATGTAGTCTTTTGTGGTTCTTGGATCGGTGAAAATGTTCTTAAGATTGATGTTGATGTTTGCTTCTATGTAGAGAGGTCAGTAAGGGGTCCCGGACCCTGGGGGCCCTCTGTATTTCATGACTTGCATGAACAACATAATCTCCACTACATTAAAGAAGTATTTCACCATATAAAGAATTATTTAAGCCTGCAGTTGTTTGAGTGTTCATGTTTTGATTATTGTCTTTACTCAAGAACCCTTAAATAATCATGTTTTCTAGGAGCGTAGCTCAAATAGTACATATTACTGAACTGAGCTACTTGTGGAACCTCTTTGCACTTAAATGTTAAATAAATCTGGATCTGTAATTAATACATAAATAATTATTTCAGTTAATTAAAATTTATTCAGGTCACATAATTAAATCCATCATGTACATATTATAGTACTACAATATAGTAATATTAAATATTATAAAGTATGTTAGAAGCTTCTGTATTTTTAGTGTATGCAACATGTTTCATGATTATCAGTGGATCAATTTGTATTTTAGCATACTACTACTACTACTACTACTACTACTACTACTAATAATAATAATAATAATAATGCCTGTTTTTTGTGTCTTTTTTATTCATTATGTTAAACTCAGCAAATTGACAATAATTATGCATTAAAATATGTATGTATTATGCTTTAACACATTAATTCTAACGAACTCTTTTATTTTATATATAATTCTTGTGATGATGTCAAGGCACCAGACACATCACTTAGTCTATCATGTCTACTTCACACCTGAGACGCTTCTCCTAGTTCTCTTTTCTTCTACTCCATAGGTTGGTGGTCTCCAAGAGGGGAGGGACATCCGATGTATAAGCAGCTGCAGGAAGCAGTAGGGGGGAGACGTCATGCCGATGTGAATGAGGGCGCTAATCATGGCTTGGTGGCTAGCTAGTTTGCATATGTTTGTACAGCAGCTGCTAGTGCTATGCTTATTCCTTTGAGAGGCTGCTAGAAGCCTTTCAGGGTTTTAATATGTTTTTAGTTTTGTAGAATGGAGGACTCTAATAAAATTTTAATACATGGCACTGTCTCTCTCACTCTCTCTCTCTCTCTCTCTCTCTCTCTCTCTCTATATATATATATATATATATATATATATATATATATATATATATATATATATATATATATATATATATCTGAGCAAAGCTCAATTATCTTAGCTCAGTCTTAAACTTACACAGTAATAAAAACAGCCTAAGTAAGTAAAAGCCTAAGGAAATCTGACCACAGCAGAAATGAAACAACTGAAACAAGAAACACCAAAAGAAAACAAAGACTACAAGACATTTAATCATACAAGTAACAAGACGAAGGCTCTTGACAAGCCAAAATCAGAATCAGAAATACTTTATTGATCCCAGGGGGAAATTGCAGTTTTTACAGCAGCATCCGGTTATATAGAGAAATAAACACTCTAGTAATCATTTACAATGGGAACTAACACGAAACACCTGGCTAACAAGAGGGCAGGGCTACACACTACGAACAGGTGAGGGGCATGACAAGATGGTGCAGACAAAGGAGAGCTAAGAAGCAACAAAAAAAACAGAAGCACATGGAAAATACAAGAGTGTAAACAAGAGCAGAGACAGACAGGACAAGATGCGACAGCATGTTTCATTCTAAGGGATGGACTGGAAAATGGTCATTTTTATTCTATATGTAAACTTTATTATCACTTGATTGAGAACACTTGTTTTATTAGCCCCTCATTCTAGATATTGATTTTATTAGAACCTTATTCTGGGTGTTATTTTAATAAACATTGATCTGGATATTGATCTCATTGTGATGTCATACTGGGCATTTTTTTTAGAAATCTATTCTAGTGGGTTATTTTAATAGGACCAAACTGTAGATATTACAAATTTGTATTCAAACTTCATTGCATAGATTCTGTAGCTCTGTTCATCATTCCGGATGCATTTCTTCATCATTTTTAGGCTTACTGCTAATCTTTTGGAGGCACTTTAGCAAATCATGTTATGTGTCTGCAACAAGCTGATCATTGTTGTTGAGAAACATTGATTCTAAACTTTTGAATGTTAGCCTACAAATAGTGAAAATAATATATGTTGAGTGAGATTCATGGCTTAGACTTTATATCCAATGCGCACAGAGCTTCTTCAGGTAAATGTGTTCTTCATTAAAGAAGAAAGGAAAAGAAAAGATTATATGGATATAGACATTATGCAAAAAAAGAGAGAAAAGTAACACCACTGTGTATACCAGGAAAAATAAACAGCACATTTTCTGAATGGAGTTCCATCCAGTAGCCAACACCATGGGCTCTAAAACACTGCCATCTAGTGCAGACATAGGGTCAGTGCATCTTGAAGTGTATAGATAAACAAAAACATGTCTGCAGGTCTGCAGCTCTTAAATCCTTAAGAGCTTTTTTAAACTAAAGGAATATCACTATACACATTATACATACTATACAGCTGATATACATTTTTTATGCATTAACTTATACGTAATGCCGTACATAACTTGAGATACATGTAATTAAATATATAATATGCAATGTTTGATGTGGAATGATTAATTTTAAAAAAACATGCTGAATATGGGGCCACTATGTTTACAACACCAACATATTATTTTGATTCATGGAGAAAATTTGATTACTATTTTATGAACTGCATGTACTCTTTTAAGGCAGATTCTCAAACTATAGTTCACAGACATACTGACCCGCACTCAATTTGTTGTTTATTCATTCCTTGTTCCCCCCCTTACAGCCACGAAACTGCCTGTACTCATTCAGGGCATATCCCAAACCTCTAATATACCAACCACAGACATACAGACCCGCACACCACAGACATACTTACACCTCTATTTGTCATTTAAGCACAACCATCCTGCAAGTTCCTTATTCCTTCATGCTTCATCCTAATATACCAACCACAGACATACAGACCCGCACACCACAGACATACTTACACCTCTATTTGTCATTTATGCACAACCATCCTGCAAGTTCTTCATTCCTTCATGCTTTATCCTAATATACCAACCACAGACATACAAACCTGCACACCACAGACATACTGACACCTCTATTTGTCATTTATGCAGAACCATCCTGCAAGTTCTTCATTCCTTCATGTGCTCATTGTTAACAAGGCTTTGTAAGCATACTTATAAACTCTAATAAAGCCTCATAAAGCTGTCATAAAGCACTATAATTAATTCTTTATTGACTTTGACATTGTAACAAATTTGTCACTACCTGCCTTTTAAACTGTTAATCACTTGTACATAGTTATAAATATTTACTAACAAATCTAAAACCATCATGAACATTAAAAATGCCATCGCTGAGCGGTTAAAGTACTGATATTTTACTTTCTTAATATTTGTAGGCTAATGCATTGTTTATTTTTGGCTAGTGTGCACTATATATCTTTTAGTATTGATCAGCTGCAAGAGCTTAAATTACTAAATCTACTCAGTGATGGCATTTTAAACATATGTTATGTTTCTGTAAATGGTAATATGTATTATACGTATTTTATTATTATGTACAGGCCGTAATTAATAGTGTCTTATGTATAAATCACCTCATATTTCTACGTAGGTCTGCAATAAATTATGTTACACCGTGTTATTATAGCCTTATAAGACATTAATAGAGTTTATAAGCATGCTCATAAAGTACTCTACTCAGTACTAAGTAACAGAGAGTTATATAGGGTTATGAATTCAGGCTTCATAGAAAGTGTTGCCATGTTGTTGTACCTCTCCACCCTGACTGGATTATACAAAAACTGCTTTTTAGGCCAAAACCGTTTTGCTAAACAATCATCAGGCAGCTTATTCATGATAATTTAATGTAATAACAGTAAGAGCAGGAGCTTTTAGAGGCATTACAGGTTCTCTCTATACTCTAACTGCCTCTATGATTAAAATCTTAACCATTTATTAAGCAGAAATTCTAGCAGAAGATCTGATCTGATACACCACTGATATTTGATAGTAACTGAACTACATCTTCTGGCATTGACGCTTTATCACATTAAGAATTAACAAAAATATGAATGTCTTTAACCCTTTAATGCCAAGTGAATTATATTTGATACAAAGGTTTTTGAGACCTTTAATTCATCACTGTTATATTTTTTTTTACCTAAAAACCCAGATGTACACCTGAACTTTGCTCAACCCCACTCTTTGTTCTGAATTTTAGTGGAGAACCAAATATTGAAGTAGATACAGAACGTGTAACACTGTTGTACAATATAGAAAAAACATTCTTTTTATTATTATTTATTGAAGGTCTAATAAAAACTCCATTTACAAAGAATTAGGATTGTCAGGCAATTGTTTCAACAGTCATACAACATACCATGACTTGCATCCCTATGCAATCTTATATATACTGCCTCCTTGTGGACAAAATAGAGAAGTGCTGTATTTTATTATATTATCTTCTGTTATTGCGCCTATACGCAGTTACACCAAATTCTTTAACATTAAGTCAAGCAAATGATATTTCATATTTGGTCTAAACAGATTTTTTTTAAATAAAGCAGCAAGAGTGAATGATTAAGGCAAAGGTCTCAAAATCTTGTCTTTGATTGCATATAGGCTGGACGTCTGAGTAAGGGTTTCTGGACTTGTGCTTGCATGCACTGTCCTCCTCTGCTCTGATAAAATAAGTCATATTTTATAATTCATAATTCAGCTCACTGCCTACTGCTAAGTCTTGGCCCACATCTGTGACCCGGGCCTTTATCCTACCTTGCCCCAGATGTACGGTTTTACAGTAATTCCATTTTTTTCCCCTCCCCAACCTTTGCCAAGCTAAAGACGCTTTATCGTTCCTTTTTAATAAAGCCCGGCCACAGCAAGGGAGGAGTCTCCCCCTCCTGATTATGTTTGTCCCGTTTGTCGTCTCTTCTTGATTAAATCAATTTGATGTCTTCAGAAGGAGCTCTGTATTATTGCATTATTGCATGCCGGCTTCGGAAATCTTTTTATTATCAGACAGGGAGACATTTTCATATGATTTGTTCCCTGGAGAGAGAGAGATTAGATGCTTGAGGATTACTCCCTCCGCTGAAGAAAATTGATAAGGAATTGTTTTAAAATAGTATGAAGATTTATTCTCGGCGGAGAGGCGGAAAAAAACACTGACGAAAGATAAAAATGAATGTTATGCTGTTTATTTAAATATGTTTATGGAGATCAATAGACTACAGTAAACTGAATAAAGTGTCCACTTTAATAGAAACCTCTTCCTTAAAGATTCAATAGCCCATTCTGCATATCGTCGCCATCCATAGAAAAACAAGTATCTCAAAAATGGCAGCTTTACAGAAGAGGGCGAAAACATTCTTTACTTTTAATGTGAGTCAATGGAACCAGACTTTTTTACAAGTCATTTTGGAGTATTTCTATTGGTCCATTCATCATCATTTTTTACATATAGTAAATGGCAGCTGTCGTGTTTAAATGATGCAGAAATGTAAAAATTGAACAAAAATCTTTAAGACAGTTCAGTGGTCAGTTTCTGACCACACAGCCACTCTTGGCTGTTTTTTGTGAGTGGTGGATGTCTGGATGTCAACACCATGTAAACGTTATTGCTGGTCAGCAGAGGTCCTGTGTTCATAATATCTGGTCAGCAGAGGTCCTGTGGGCAGACTGACCGATGAGGACCACTGATAAATTGTTTAGAAACAGATGGAACGCCAGTCTTTCAAAAGGTATTCCCTCAGTTAGTGTTTAGATGATGGTGGTGGAGAGCACTGTCTCACACGTCAATCCAAAAACTCTAATTGGTGTTCAACTGAGTGGACTACGGGGGCCTTTGCATACAAGTACCATAGAACCTGTATTGATACTGTCTATATAGAAGGTATGTCATTCTGGTCAGAGTGAAAAACCCCTCCTATCAGGATAGAAAAGTAGAATAAATGTGATCATTCATTGACAGGTTGGCCCAAACCATGACCAGATTAATGTCCCCCACAACATAACAGAGGCACTAGGCCCCTGTCGCTTAAGGGACCAAATATTTAGGTCTATATTATTCTCTTGCTGTATGTGTGCACTCATTTGCTTGTAAAGAAATGATAAAGGATCTAACTATATCACTCTTTTTCACGTCCCTGTACACCAGTGCTGATGGTTTTTACACAACTCTCTGTATATGTCTATGTAACTTGCTCCCATCCTACATATGCTACACAACCAATATGTGTATATATATATATATATTGTCGATTTTGAGTTTTCTACACCATTTTTACATTGTGTGAAAATTTCATGATGAATGGTCCAATAGAAGTGCTCCAAAGCAGCTTGGAAAAAATTCTGGTTCCATTGACTTACATGTAAAGTATGTTTTTGGCCTCTCCTGTGAAGTTGCAATTTTGGAGACACTTCTTTTTCATTGGACAGCGACAATATGAGTATACTTACTGAATGTATGCTTTTGGCTTTGCCTTTAAACCCTGTTCCCTGCTCTTTTCTACAGAATGCTGATCGTTAGTGTACTCTTTGTGGAGCTCCTGCGTTAGTTCCCCAACAACAAACCCACTTTCAAGGCCACTTAGATCTTTTTCTATTGACGTCTTTATCCAACAAAAAATAAATAATAACATAATTTGTAACACGTAATTGGTCTTACAGATCATGCAGTACTACAGTATTGGCCAATTAACTTTAGAGTCTATTTCCGATTGTTTGGCAGTAGAAGAATGTTTATGTGTTTAGTAGTTATATGAGTATGGTGTTTGGTGTATTTGCAGACTTAGCTGCCGGGGGGAGGGGGGGCTGATCTGTTGTATGCAGATATTAGGGTGGTGTTTGTGCTCATTTGTAAAGTCCTCCAGCACCTGGATATAGGCTTAAAGTGGTATTAGTGAGCACACATACAAGCACACACACACACACACACACACACACACACACACACACACACACATAGACAAGTGCAGGGTACAGAAAGAAAGATGACAGTGTGTTTCATAAATACACATCAGTGTGTCAGTGCGTGTTTAGTACCCGTACCTTGTTTTAACAACCCCATTGAATTGAGTTATACAAGAGTGTGTGTGTGTGTCTGTGTGGGTTTGTGTGCATGTCTTATGACTTTATGCATATGGGATATATATAATCATTACATATACATTATTATAAAAAACACTGCTGCAAAACAAAGTCTTCAAAATAACTTTGGAAAAAAATATACATTACTTTTAATGTAAGTCATTGGAATCAAATTTTATTCCAAGTAATTTTGCTCCATTAATCATGAAATTCATGTACAATGCAAAGGTCAACATGCATTTTCAAATTTTGTCAATAACTTACAATAATTTTGTCCCAACAGCACTATATACACTATATAAGGGAAATGGAATCTATTTCTCTGTATTTATTATTATCCTGTTTTTCAATGATCAACTCTCAGGACCACCACAGAGCGTGTATCATTTTGATGGTTTATCTTTCTTAGCACTGCAGTTCGGCGATGTGGTGGTGGTGTGTTAGTGTGTGTTGTGCTGGTATGAGTGGATGACACACAGTAGTGCTGCTTGAGTGTTGAAAAACTGTGTCCACTCACAGTCCACTCCTACCTTGTTGGTCCACTTTGTAGATGTAAACCTAGCGACCATAGCTTATCTAGTTACTTATTCTAGTCCTTCTTCAGTGTCACAGGACAGCCTAAATAGTTTTGGTGGTGGTCTATTCTTAGTCCAGCAGTGACACTGACGTTTTTCAAACTCCAGCAGCACTGCTGTGTCTGATCCACTCACACCAGCACAACACACAATAACACACCACCACCACATCAGCGTCACTGCAAAGCTGAGAAGCTGAGGTACTCCTTAAGAGTACCTGCTCTGTGGTAGTCCTGCTGGGGTCCTGACCACTGGGTAGCACCGTATACAGAGAAACAGATGGTCTACAGTCTGTAATTGTAAAACTACAATGTGCAACTATATGGTCAGTATAGTGAATGAAAGTATATAGTAAGTATAGCTGATAGTAGTGCTGAGAGTAGACACATTGGGAACATATACACACATTGTATACACTGCATATATACACACATATATACAAGTTATATATAGTTATCCCAAAATGTTTTTTTCTTTGGGCTTATCTTTGAACTCAGTGACCGCAGAAAGACAATGTCAGTGATGCCAAATGTCTCTGGAGCATTGCCTTCGCACCTGTTTCTTTCTTTCTCTTTTCTCACAATTGTCTCTGGCTCTGTCTGTCTCCCTCCTTATTGTCTTTGCTAAATGGTGCACTCTATAGAACCTTTCTTTACAGAATGACCAGTGAATCTAAGTGAATCTAAGATAAGATAAGACAAGATATTACAGTGTTATCACTGTATTATTGATGTTACACAAGAGAAGATATACAATGACAGAATAAAACTAGAAAAGTGTAGGATGCTTGCGAAGCTTAAGAAGTGCGAGGAACTTTGGTGGCTGTAGGTTAAACAAAGCCATAATGTCTGGGTGCGCTCTGAAATTAATGGGACTCTATGGGGGACTCTATGACAAACATATGAGTGTGAGTCATACCAACACTGCATGGTCAGGGGGTCGGGGGTCTGCCCTGAGTCAGTATATGTAAAACAGTGTCTGTTGATGGAGCAGAGGTTCAGTAGATTGACGTGCACGTTTCTATCCTATTCATTCTATTAAATGAATAAAACTAGAAAAGTGTGTTTCCTGAAGGAAATGCAGGAAGGTTGTGGTGCGAGCAGTGCAAGGAACTTTGGTGGCAATCCATAATGCGCTCTGGGTTTGCTTGAAAATGAATTGGACTCTATGGGGTAAAAAAGAGGGATGGAAAAAAACGACAAACAGACGAATGTGGCTCAATCCAACACTGCAGTCATGGTCGGGGGTCTGCCCTGAGTCAGTGTATGCGAAACGGTGTCTGTCTATGGAGCAGAAGTTCAGTAGATTGGCGTGCATGTTTCTATCCTATTTATTCTTTATGGAAAAAAATTCTGGAAAAATGTGTTGTTTTCCGGAATCCGTGCATCCGAGCTGTATAGCCTCAGTAGGTATTGCACTAATTAAAAGACTTATAAAGAGATAAAAAAAAGATATCATATGAGAGTTGTGTCTATATACATAAGTGAGCTTGTACAAGACATTAACAAGAGCAGCATAACTCATTGCACTGACAGAGATATGTGTCTACCTTCAGAGTGTTTATACGTAATGTTGACGGTAAAATAGAGATACATCCAACATAATAAATTCTTTGCAGTCCACTCTGCTGTGAATGTATTTTTAAAATATGTTGAAGGCCAACATCATAAAACAATGTCTCAGGCTTCAGGCACTGCAGGCTTATTGGCCGCCATTTCATGTAACCACTTTCTGTGAGGGGAGCTTTTAGAGGCATTAAACTCTTCAGACATCTGGTTCCTATACCCACCACTGTCATCCATTCTGACTCTTAAGCTTCTTAAGAACTGAGTTACTGAGTTATGTTTGAAAAAATGTCCCCTCTAAACGAGACAAAGACAATCGCTCAGTGACTTGCCAGCAATGCGTTCGGTAAGGGGCTAAAAGCATTTGGAGATGCTGGGTGTCCCCAGACTTTTGAACGGAGGGTGTATATGTGGGGTCTCTCGCTCTGCCTGCCGCGTTTATCCGTGTGTGTGTTTGCTTAGGCCGGGGCCAGGCGTCGGAGCCTTGCCCTCTGGCTGCCGGGTAAGCTGCGCTGTCACTGGCTGGCTTAGCGCCTCAGCTCCGGCCTCTTTATGAGCGGACAGCTGCCACCGCCGCCTGCTAAACTTAGACGTGACAACAGTTGCCTGAATGGCTCGGCCGCTATATCGGGCTACAACAATAGGCCGCCCCGCCTAATAGAGCCCTATTGTCTTGGGCCGTTATTCTCCTGGTTTTCTGCAGCTATGTTAATGACAGCAGGGTCGCTTTAGAAAAAAAGCTGCATCCATCAGAGCAGGCCCGGCTCACGCTCGGCCCATAAACGATTCTATAGGCGTGTTTGGCAATATGGGCTGTAATCGAGTCACTTTGAGGCTGATTATCGCATAGCTAAAGCTCCTTCCTTAATGATGTCAAGTCTAAACAGACGTTGCACATCATTACACCGTAAATAACTTTTATACGGTCTGTCATCGGCCCGTTTATGTTTGCCGTCAGGCTAAAAATAGACTCTTAGCATTGCATTTCTTTCTTGCTAGCTACAACAGTGTAGCAAAGGAAGTTGCCCTGCCAAGAATACGCATACTTTCCTTTGTCCTATGTTTAGGACAGCATGTGAATGTGTGTGTGTGATTGTGTGTGTGTGCAAATAGCTCACCCTTTAAGTGTACTGCTTTGGCCTCTGAGGTGAGGGGTCAAATGTCTGGGTCAACGACATTGCTACTATTTAGTTTTACAGTACAACGGTTTACCTCACATGTTTGTTAATGTACTTGTCTCGTTTGTGTGAGTATACAATGTGTTACGTGTACAGCACCATTCGTCAACGCTCATGGTGACTCACTTCTTCTCCTCTTGTGTTGACTAGTGAACATTTATTCATGTTTATTTGTGCTTACTTCTAGAATCAGTGCTTGAATCTCACAATTCTTATTATCTTAAAAACAGGTACTCTATACGTCCTACGACCCCCATAAAACAACATGTTGTAACTAATACATAACATACTGAGAGCTCATTTGTCTTTTCGATTAGTCATTGATTCACATATGTCATTTCAATGCTTTACAGTATATATATGCCTATTGTACAGGCCACATGTTATGTCCTGTTGTTCCCTAATTTATACAATTCAGCAAATAAACAGTGAGCATTTGAATGTACAGAAGTGTAACTGCCAGGTACAGTGTGGACTGCATGCTCTGAGCCTGTTTTGAATCTCTGTCTGGACCCTAGGGTCACTGAGGGTCAGGGCCTGCTTCGTCACAGCAGGGCTGAAGTCAGGTGGGTAATAGCGAGCTCAATTCTGTCTGTGATATGTGCCTAAAGGTGCAATAGAATGCATTTGGTTGGTTACTTTGGTTGGTTACAGGCGCAGTTTCTAATCACCATCAGAAAGCCTGTGATTGTTTTAAATGAATATATCTCTCTATTAGGATTTTATTTTTATCTTATTTATTTTTTTTATGTTTGTTTTATTTTATTTAATTTTATTGTTTTGTTTTATTATTATTATTATCTTTTTTTTATTTTTATTATCTATTATTTTTATTATTTTATTATTATTATTATCTATTTTTTTATCGTGATTGTTTTAATGAGTATTTTTTTATTAGCATTTCAACTTTTTATTATCTTGTTGTATGTATTTTATGTTTATTTTATATTCTTTTATATTCTTTTAGAATTTTTTCTAACATTTATTACATTGTATTTTATGCATCTATATTAAATGTTTATTTAAAATTTGTATTTTATTTATTATTTTTGCTCATTTTGCTTTCAATCCCTTTAATTGTATATGCTCGGCTGCACTGAAAGTATGGGGTCACCCCTCAATGTATTTCCGAGATTAAATAAAGGTTGATTGATTGATTGATTAGCACTCTCGGATTTGGTGTTAGAATGAAAAAAAGTGGCTTTCCTTTTTTGTTTAGCTCATGAATTTTTTGATGAGCTCTGCTAACATGGGCTGGTTTACAGTAAGACATCACAATGATCACAAAGCAGCAGTATCCTAGTTACTTGGAGCTTGTTAGTAGCTGACAGTACCTATACTAGCTACTCACTTTCCATCTTGGCATCACTCTGAAACTTCAGTTTAAGATGATGTGCTTGAACCAGCAAACAGTGATGAAAACATACAGCATGACTGCTACTTACAGGATGTGGATGAGCTTGCGATGCTAAAGCTAATGCTAAAGCTAAAGCTGTGCAAAGATTCAAGAAACTGCCCAAAGTAAAGGGCAAACTAACTACAGAGATCTTAGCAGAATTTCTATTGAAGGAAGAACACAGTTCCCAGTATGGAGGGTAATAAGAAGGTTGCAGCCAATGGAATCATGAGAACTCATCATATTTCAGCACACATGTATGTGTTCCTAAGTGGATCTTGACCTCTTCAACAAGGTGCAGTCATATCACCACAGATAAAAACCCACAAACAACATGGCACCAATATGCTTATATATATGCCCCAAACCCTGTTTGATGTCCCCTTCATAAATTGCTCTTGAGAATTGTTTTTGGGTGTCACCCCAACAGTAAAATGCCCATGCACCTGAGTCACTGTCTTATTTAAGCAACAGTGCGTTTCCTTGAGTATGGGCCAGGGGACAACATGGACGCTAGACCTGTCATCGTTTTTTCCGGAGGAGAAGCCAAGGGCGTTTGAGAATTAGTGCTATTCTGCAGTGGGTAACAGCTTGCTCGGATGGACGGACGTGTCATAATCTTTTCCCCGGCCCCTCCTCCTACCCTCTTCGTTCCAAATGGCACCGAACACATTGTCTTTAGCTGAAAACACAGACCCCACCTCCCCCACCCCCCCATCCACTCTATATTACTGCAGTAATTAGTAAATTAATGGAGATAGAGGCGGACATCTGTACAGAGAGGGGTCAGCGGCAGCAGATGCTCCGACTGCAATATGCACAGAAATGCCATGATGAATGTTTACACGGGGACTGAGCAGTGCCTGTATAAGTACGTTCACCAACCGGACACTTTATTAAGAATGACTCCTTCTATCTACGCTCACTGTCCTTTTTATCAGCTCCACTGACCGTATAGGAGCACCTTGTACTTCAGCAATTAGAGACTGTAGTCCATCTGTTTCTCTGTATACTTTGTTACCCTGTTTTTTAATGGTCAGGACCACCACAGAGCAGGTATTATTTGCGTGGTGGATCATTTTCAGCACTGCAGTGACCCTGACATGGTGGTAATGTGTTAGTGTATGTTGTGCTGATGCGAGTGGAACACACACAGCAGTGCTGCTGAAGGGGTTTAAACATCTCAGTGCCATTGCTGGACTGAGAACAGTCCACCAACCCAAGCTATCCAGCCAACAGTGTCCTGTGAGCAGCAACCTGTGGAGAACCACAAACTGTGTGACGACAGATGACCAATCATCATGACTTCGAATCTGCAGCATGAACCAGCAAGGTAGAGTGAACAGTGAGTGGCCACTCCAGCAGCACTGCTGCGTCTGATCAACTCGCACCATCACAACACACTAGCACTCCCCCTCAGCATGTGAGCGGCACTGAATAAGCATAATTTGGCAGTATACATTTCATTTTTCAGTGAACTATTCCTTTAATGTGGCTGCAGGTCATTGCAGCCCCCCCGCTAAAGGTTCAATTGGGAGATTTGATTAAGTGCTGGCATGCCCTTGTCTACTCATCTGTACATTTGATCAGAGCGGATGAAAGTGAGGGATTGAGTATAGTTTGTGAAGAGACGGCCGAGCCCTCCTTAGGATTACCCCTGCAGGTTGGGTCTGCCTCATCTGGGCGGATTAAGTTTATGAAAACATCCTTGTATTATTTCTGCATGCTTATTGTATTAATACTGGCTTCTGTGTCCTGTGCCCCCCTGCCTCCCTCACTCCCTCCCTCCCTGCCTCCACCACAACCACAGGCCTCCTGCTTAAAACGTCCAAGGTAATCTTCTTGAGAGCGAGGGTAAGGGCAAAAACTCGCTCCCCAGATTAAACTTCCCAGCATTTTTTTTTTGTCCTTGTCTGTGATTTCATTTTTTGCCCATATCGAAGTATTAAGAAGGATTCCTCATCTGCCGTCCATTTCTACTGAAGGCTTGAGCACCCTGAGCCACTGCTGTGTAATCTTCTTCACTACTTTTAAAGCAGTCTGGAGTTGTCTTATTTTTCTTTGCTTGTTTATGTTTAGAGGACAGCTGTAGTGATTACTTAGTGTATACATTTAAACCATTAATAATGCAAGTTTAGGCAAACTCCTTGCCCACTCCCAGGCTCTACTCTTTGCCAATACAACCTCAAATCAGAAACAAAGTGGTGACAGTATGGAAAATGCAAATAAAGAAGAAATTATTTATTTCTAAAATCTTGCTTTGACTTGTATTTTAAATTAATTTTCATTTCATTTGCAAACACACATGCATTCAGGCCCACAACACATTCTAGAATAAGTTTGGGGGCAATTTTGGGGTTCTAATGAGGCAGAATAATTAAAATATGATAAAATAAGTAACAGGTAATTCCAATTTTACGGTTTGGTGCAAAAGAAAACGATCAAAGGGATTTTGATATTTCCCCGTTTATAGTACACAACATACTTAAAAGATTTAAGGAATCTAAAAGAATTTAATTGACCAAAGGGCACAAGCCTAAACTGCTTAACTGTGCATAACCCTAACCCTAAGAACTGTCATATATCTATACATCACACTACCACTTGGGCTCAGGATTAAGCCTTTGTTAAGCACTACAGTACGTAGCTACACCTACAAATGCCAGTTAAAACTTTACTCTGCTGAAAGGAAGCCATATGGTATGTGTATCCAGAAGCATCGTCGACTTCTCTGGGCTCAGAGGCATATGCTATGAGCCATCATTTACCAGTAAGTGTAAAAGCCAAGGTCTGTCATGGCATGGCATCAGTGTGAGTACCCTCTGTGACTGTAACTTACACTTCTGTGATGCACCATTACACCAAGATTCTGGAGCAACATATGTTTCTTCAAGACAGCATCTATTCCAGGGACATCCTGCTTACTTCAACAAGACAATGCAAGACCAAATTCTGCATAGATTACAAAGAGATCACAGTATGTGTGCTGGAATGTCCTGCTGGCGTTCCCAACCTGCCCCTAACAGAAAATGTGTAGTGCATCTTAAAACACAGAATATGACAACAACGTCTCCCCACTCACCTACCGCTGCACACCACAAAACTTGTCTACACTCAATACAATTTGGTTTGATTGATAATATCATAATAAGTGATTTTAGACTAAATTAAACACCAGCGGTCACTGAAAAGAAGTTGCAGGATGAGTGGAAAGTGGCAGGAATGACTGTTAAACAGAGAAGAATAAATAAAAAATGCATGAAAAGTATGTTACTTCCTAAACTCCACAAAAAAACACTCCTCTGTTTAAGAAGGTGCATGTCAAAACATTGTACACAAGCATTTAAACTAATCAGAACTCTTCTAGAACAATGCAGGTAGTAGTTCAGCTTTTATATGCTCTGAGAAACCCCAAGAACATGGTATCCACAGTACAGTTCTGTACTGAACACTTCCCTAATGGAAACATGAATGGAGTGATGTACGAGGACATATTAGATTAAAAATGATTGTCATCTGCCCAAAAATATTTGCTTACAAATCTCTGAGCAAAGATTCTCAACTGTTCTAAACAAGAGGGGAGTCACCCAAGTGATAGTTCAGAACCTTCTTTTTAGAAATTGTAAGACATGTAAGGGTTCAAAGTGGAAGATGTGGGCTAAGACTTCTAAAGGCCACCACAGAGTCACATAGTATAGTAAGAGCGACAGTAAGAGCTAATAAATGCCAGATTCAAGTTAATTTTTATACCTTACTTATCCGTCATCTTCCACTTTATCTCGCTAGACGGGGTCACAGGGGGCTGGAGCCAATTCCAGCGTCACTGGGCTGCATGACCAGCACACACTCAGGCACACCTACAGGTAATTTAGAGTGACCAATCAACCTAATGTGCATGTGATTGAACTGTGGGAGGAAACTGAGTGAAATAAGGGTTCTATATTATTTATCATGCCTGGTACGAGTTTGCTTCTTCTGGACACAAGTTTCTATCTGGCTCTTTTACAGCTGAATTACAGTCAGCTGACCTGCCTGAAATCAGTGGCCTGGGGTTTGTTTCAGTCCAATGCACATGTGGACACTATCTGGGATTTATGTTTTGTAATTTATCTTATTTGTTTTCATTGATATAAATTCCTCTTTTATAGTTTCTTTTTAATTTTTTTTGTATCAGCTCGCCTACATTGGAAATAAGGGGTCACTCTCAAAGTACCCTGAATTTATGCAAAGAAGTGATGATCTGCTCTCAGTGGCAGCGTGTGGGGTTGCATGATTGGTTCATTTTGCAACATGACTGCTTTGACTTATCATGTTACTTCCCTTTACAGATTTCATGATTGCAGTGAAAGGACAAAAAAGCGCTGTTCTTGGCTCCTTGAGTGACTGTCTCCAAAGTAAATAATTAAAAAAATCAGTAAACCAATGGATGATGCTACTATTTTGCAAACTTGCAAGATACCTTATGAAATGGTGTAGTTGACCTACGATTCTGATGGTATTATTGTTTGTGAAAGTCAACCGGTGATAAATGATCCCAGAATTAAACCTGGAAGCAGATTCAGTGATAAAAAGGTAGAAGGCTACACTACATACACTACAGAAGGCTACACTAACATACAGCACTGTGCAAACGTTTCAGGCACTTGAGGACATTAATATATTTAAAGAGCTATTTTTCCAGACAGGAAGCTTTTATTTACTCAGCAAAACACTCTATTTTTAAATATTCAAACAGTATTAATAGAGTAAGTAGTGCTTTTACATATTTCAGTGTGTTTATTTAACCCTTTCCAAGCTTCTCCTTGTGGAAACAACCCAGTATTATTTACAGTTCTCATCTAATACCTGCTTTGACTGCTCAGTACTTCATTAAGCTAAATCAAGATTGCTGCTGAAGGAATTGAATACATTCATACAATGTCAGGGGTGTCCAGGAGAAATCAGGAACTAAGCTTTGTTCTTTAAACTGGCGCACAAAATATTATAATGCTACTTTATATTGTATTTATGCTTATTTATGTCTGTTTTAATAATATATATATATATATTATATATAGGTCTTCTAAGATAGATATAGGCTGTGTGCATATTAGCAATGGCGGTCACACTCTGACTTTCTAATATAATACAGTATTCAGGCATTGATGTAAAGTGTGAACTGAGTGGCCCATATCATTATCATTCAGTGTTCTGATTTTTCAAAAACAACCTAATTTCTACACGGCATGACTACATCAAAAAGGCTGTAATTCACTCTCGGTACATTTTACATGACTGCTAATGCGAGCAGATGCTTCCTCGTCACTTAGTGATTATAAGGACTTTGTTTCATGACCTAGATGCCTAAAAGACACAATCTGAAAGTACGACCAAAAAACTGCTTGGGGAGAAAAAAAAAATATGGGAGGAAAAAAAAAAACGCAAAACCACGTCAACCTTTTAAGAAGCTCAGGGGGTAAAGAGGCTTTGGAGCTGAAAGATGGAACATATTGCGCCGAGACAGAAGCTTGCTTGATTAATGGGCATGATAATCATCTCATCAAATCACTCTCACTTATTAAATCTTGTTTAATATCCAAATGAGGGCCCTCTTGAGCAGATTTGGTCAATTTTGCCCCCTCCTTTTTTTGCACGGCGAGCTTGAAGCCAAGCCACTTGGCCTCCCTCTCTCTCTCTCCCTCTCTCTCTCCCCCTCTCTCTCTATCACTATCTCACATATCCTGGCCTCTAAAATATGTCTCATCTTTGCTCTTCCAGGAAAAAAAGCAGGCTGTCCTTCGCTGCATCCTCTGTGGATTGTCTTTGGGATTTGCCTATAATCACTAAGTGCTTGTTGGGCATCGTTTTATATCTCCCCGAACCGCGGCACCGGAAGCACACTCAGAGGGAGCGTCCATAATATCGTCCTCATCAACACCCCTGGCTGGCAGAAATGGCGCATGTGGTCAAAACGTTTGTGCTAGTTTTTTTTTTTTTTCAGCCACAGATTAAGCGTATTCTTGGCCTCTTAGATGCAATAAATGGGGATTCTCCTCTGAAAATCCTTCTAAGTCTGAGACGAAAACACTTTGATAAACAGTATTATCAGCTCCCCTCAAAACCCAAACACATGATGCTCCAAAAACGTCTCCCCCAGGATTGTCACTTTCCATCTGAATGCTTTAAGCAAGGTTCATATTATTCACGTCCATTCTTCTTTTTCTATTCCATTGCAGTTTTTCTTGGTTGATTTGGTTCATTTCTCAGATCAGAATTGAAATTCTCAAAACTATTCATTTACTCTCCACATCTTCTTGTCACTTGCGCACATCATAATAGCGTTTCTCGTTTTGTTTCACATTTTGCAAATGCTTTTGTACATTCATGCAAATGGTCATATACAATTGTCTGCTGTTTTTTGCATTATCAATTGCTTATGTCACATTTATCAAAATATGTTCTACTGATTGTCTGTTGAATTGTCTTACCTTCCAAAACATTTAGGTCATTGTCTAAGTCATTACATGCACAAGTGCTGAACATGTTGTCATAATCGCTCAGACATACTTCTATAAACATTTCTATAAAAACTTTTTTCACATTTTGGGAATTTATCCTAAATTGATTAAATTGTTCTCAAGTGAATCCTGGTTTTCAGTTAAGAAGGGGAATGTGTGAAGGTTTGAAACAACCAATGGTCAAATATCTCTCAAACATAGGTCAGATTTGCATCTCATAAACCTTCAATTGACAAACATATATAGACACAAAACAATGCAGTGTCATGAAGACTCACAATGGACAAGGCCGTGTACTGGGGGAACAGCCAAGAAGAGGGTTAAGGCTTAGTGGTGGAAGGCTGAGGGGACAAAACAGAGGAAGGGGTAGGAGAGTTCATGCACATAGGTTTGTCCCAAATGAAATAAGGGCAACAATTGTAGGCCATGTTGTAAATCATGGTCTTACTATGGCTGAAGCTGGTCGCCGGGTGCAGCCGAATATTGGAAAAACAACTGTGTCTTCAATCGTTCAAACGTTTCGTAGAGAAAACAGGTATATCATTCAGAAATGTGCTCTCTGCTGTAATGCTGCACATTGACATAAATTCTGAAATGTTATTTAATCTTAAGTTTTGCAGAGAGGAGTGGCAGGATGTATAGAAAGGAAAGCACTCTAATTCCTTAAATTTTTGTCTCAGGGTGTTTTAAATGGTTAGAGTAAGTTTCTAATGTGTAGGTTGTTATTGAGTGCTGCCAAACAGTTGTCCGTCTTTCCTGAATTTCTGTCTGATTTTGTCTGTCAACAAATTGCAGTGCGAACAATACAGTAAAAGAATATTACTGTATAAATTTGATTCCAGTTCAGTTTCTTGCTGTTAGTCTCCCACATACAGTCATGTGTAAATTTGTGTTCAGTGTAAGTTTGTATTTTGTGTGTAGCACATACCGTTTCAATTGATATGCCACAGAAAGTGCAGCATTCTTGCAAATCAAAAGCTTAGCTAGTTTCTATTAGAATATACTTTCAGTGTACACTGTTGCACTGACAACATGACTAAGTATTTTCATTGCCTTGTTCATAGCCAGTCACACACAGACTAGACATTCTGATGGCACTGACAAGTTGATTGACATAAATATTTGCTTTTGAGGCAAAAACAAAGAATTCTGAGCGAGGTACGTGCTTTGGCAGGTATTTCATTGAGTTTTGTTGTTTGCACTAACTGTTTTGAGGAATGCACTTGTTGCGAATCCAATGTAAATCATGATGTGAGAAATGTACCAGATCAACTGAGAAAAAGTCATTGTAAATAATGACTGGATCATTGAGATTGTACCCAGTTTCTCCATAAGAACTAAACCAGAAAAGTAGGAAGTAGAGAAAATTTCAATTTTAGAGACATATCAATTTCCGAGATAGACAGACAGATAGATAGATAGATAGATAGATAGATAGATAGATAGATAGATAGATAGATAGATAGATAGATAGATAGAACGATAGATAGATCAAACGATAGATAGATAGATAGATAGATAGATAGATAGATAGATAGATAGATAGATAGATAGATAGATAGATAGATAGATAGAACACTAGGTAGATCAAACGATAGATAGATAGATAGATAGATAGATAGATAGATAGATAGATAGATAGATAGATAGATAGATAGATAGATAGAACACTAGGTAGATCAAACGATAGATAGATAGATAGATAGATAGATAGATATATAGATAGATAGATAGATAGATAGATAGATAGATAGATAGATAGATAGGTAGATAGATAGAACACTAGGTAGATCAAACGATAGATAGATAGATAGATAGATAGATAGATAGATAGATAGATAGATAGATAGATAGATAGATAGACAGATAGATAGATAGATAGATAGATAGATAGATCAAACACTAGATAGATAGATAGATAGATAGATAGATAGATAGATAGATAGATAGATAGATAGATAGATAGATAGATAGATAGATAGATAGATAGAACACTAGGTAGATCAAACGATAGATAGATAGATAGATAGATAGATAGATAGATAGATAGATAGATAGGTAGATAGATAGATAGATAGGTAGATAGATAGAACACTAGGTAGATCAAACGATAGATAGATAGATAGATAGATAGATAGATAGATAGATAGATAGATAGATAGATAGATAGATAGATAGATAGATAGATAAATAGATAGATAGAACACTAGGTAGATCAAATGATAGATAGATAGATAGACAGATAGATAGATAGATAGATAGATAGATAGATAGATAGATAGATAGATAGATAGATAGATAGATAGATAGATAGATATAACAGTGGGTAGATCTTAAAAAAAAAAAAGAGACTTAAATAACAGGGAATTACAGGTGAGCACCTGAATGCAAGTATTTGAATAGGACATAACTTTTAAAAACTGCCAACAGAAGACATTGACTGGTTGAGCTCATATAAGGTCTAAAGGAATAGGTTGAGGTCAGAAGTGCAGCCTGAATCTTATCATGTACTGCAGTTCTCCTTCAGCTGACCGGGGTGAAGCCACCTCGCTCTGAAAAGAACAACATGCCATTGTCTTATTTACGGTCCGCATGTGTCGCACGGCATCTTCACGGCACAAAGGCCAAGTGACAAGCGCTTCTAAGAAGGAGAGGAAAATATCCCCCCGCCTCCCCCGGGTTTGAATTATAGGTATCCCTCAATAGCTGCGATCAAGTTGAGCTTGCCCCCTCCACCACAAAACTGATGTCACCCAAGCAGCAACTGGTGCAAGGTGACTAAAAGGGTATTGTGCATCTTCCGCGAGTGCCTCCCATTGCTCTCCATGTATTGTTGGGAAGCAGCTGTCGGCTACCTGGCCTCACATGCCACGTCTATGCCGACTATCTTGGCAGCCGGGGCTTCAGGCTTCAGATACCAGAGCGAATCGGTTCTTAAAGATGACGTTGGGGGGTGGTGGTGGTGGGGTGAAAGGCTTAGAGCCCCTGTCAGCAGGGCATGCGTTGATGGAGAACAAAAGACATCCCCTTGTCCTCCTCTCCACTGCCAGACATTTTTATTACGCTGCCATGCATTCACATCCCGGGCTCATATCGCAGCGGTGGCTCTAGTGTCACCTTTACCTGCTGTGGCGTTCCTGTCTTTCACACCTGGCCATACCTGCCTCCAACAGGTTCCAACAAGAGACTCGGGAGAAGCCTGGTTTCCAGAACCTGACCTTTTTTGTTGTTTTCTTCTCTTTGTCGTCCCTTCCCCGGGCTCTTCCTTCGGCCCCTTTGTGGAAACAACACCCCTCTCAGATGAGGCCGCAAGCCGTACCTTGGGACATGCGCCATTATTTTTAGCCGAGCTTCCGAGGAGCGGCGCTCCTTTGTTTGGAGGCTGGCGTCCGTATCCATTTCATGACAAATGAAATTCCTTCTTTGGCCCCTTTGGCAGACACAGTCGAGCCTGGGCTAGTTAGCTAGTTACTTTGCTCCCGCACCTGTCCTTACCATCAGCCCCTTGTCTTGAGTCTGGGCCCTCACAGCTCAAGGGGATCACTTCGCGGATAAAGCGTCCCGTCTGACAGAGGCGGCGCGGGAATTACGGGACTCAGCGGGGCCACACACTGCCATGCTGAAAAGCAGCCTCAGGCTCTCGGAGGGAATGGCGCAAAGCTGCCTTGAAATGGCCTTGCTCGTGATGTCATGGACAGGGCTTTGCAGCAAGGCAGTCGGCTGCTTGCCGATGAGAAGAGAGCAGCATGTGATGATGGCAGAACAGAGTGTGTGATTGACTCTTACTCAGTTCGCAGTAATGGTACCGAAGTGGTAATAGTTAACTAGCAAGACTTCACCCCAGTCAGATCAAACAACATCAAACAATTCAGGCTTATCAGTTGGTTAATCTGTCAACTGCAATAACAAGTCCCACTTCAATTTGCTTGTTTCTAGTATAAAATACTAGAACCTTTGACTCTAGAACAATTCTGCCAAAGCAAACATAGATGGTAATAGCTTTAGTGCTAGATTCCTAATAAGCTTATCGCCTTGACAAATTCTATTTTCGAATTAATAACACTAATAATAGCAATCATGCTCACCTTAAACGTGTTAAATGTGCTAAAGTGTTACTGACGCCCGGTATTGCTGGGCCCGGTTGGACCTAATTTTGAGCAGATACCAAAAACCATGAAACCGAGTACGTCTCATAAAAGTTCAAGTTTTATGGTTTTTGGTACACGATCAAGGCTAGATCCAACACGACCTAATCATACTCAGTGGAGGCACTCTGTCCTCAGTAACGCTTGTGACCAAAACGAAGGTGGAAAGTGGACTAGACTTAGAACTAGGTACCTATTCGGGTCAGTTGTTGCGTTTTGTTTTGGGATGTTCACTTGTGGTGGTGGAAAGGAGGGTCTCCTAGTAAATGCACTGCTATACTAGACAACATATCACACCCCCTCCATGACCTACTGGACAGACATCTATCTATCTATCTATCTATCTATCTATCTAAAAAGATGTCAAAAGCATTCACATTCATTACTCGAGTAGAAGTATAGATACTAGTGTTTAAAAATACTTCTGTAGAAGTTGAAGTAACAACTCAAGTTTTTACTCCAGTAAAAGTGTAAAAGTACTGCTTTCAAACTTTTCAAAGTAAAAGTATGTAAGGAGAAAAAAATTAGGGACAAAAGCTTAGGCTGCACCACATGGGTCTATAGTGCACTAGCCCACCCCCCAAAAAAATCATTTTTCTAAAAGCCCTAATGACTATAATGTTATATTAAAACGTTAATGTTGATAAATTTGGGATGCGCTAGGCTTACTGTTTCAGTTGTCCATTGAAAATAAATGTATTTTAGTACAATGTAAATATATTAAAGAAGCATATCTGTGCACTACTGAACATTAACATGTGTTTCATGGAGCAGAAGATATGATGACTAGTTGCTTATAAGTATTGTAACGGTGCAAAAAGTCAAAGGCATGTTATCAATAATCTTTACTGGAATATAAATGTACATGAATGAAAACAAGCTGTAAATGAAAAAGGAGTAATGAGGCTATTTTTTAAATGTAAGGAGTAGAAAGTACTGCTAATGGAGTGTAAATGTAAGGAGTAGAAAGAACTGATAATGGAGTGTAAATGTAAGGAGTAGAAAGTACAGATAATGGAGTGTAAATGTAAGGAGTAGAAAGTACAGATAATGGAGTGTAAATGTAAGCAGTAGAAAGTACTGATAATGGAGTGTAAATGTAAGGAGTAGAAAGTACAGATAATGGAGTGTAAATGTAAGGAGTAGAAAGTACTGATAATGGAGTGTAAATGTAATGAGTAGAAAGTACAGATAATGGAGTGTAAATGTAAGGAGTAGAAAGTATAGATAATGGAGTGTAAATGTAATGAGTAGAAAGTACTGATAATGGAGTGTAAATGTAAGGAGTAGAAAGTACTGATAATGGAGTGTAAATGTAAGCAGTAGAAAGTACTGATAATGGAGTGTAAATGTAAGGAGTAGAAAGTACAGATAATGGAGTGTAAATGTAAGCAGTAGAAAGTACTGATAATGGAGTGTAAATGTAAGGAGTAGAAAGTACTGATAATGGAGAGTAAATGTAAGGAGTAGAAAGTACAGATAATGGAGTGTAAATGTAAGGAGTAGAAAGTACTGATAATGGAGTGTAAATGTAAGGAGTAGAAAGTACAGATAATGGAGTGTAAATGTAAGGAGTAGAAGTACTGATAATGGAGTGTAAATGTAAGGAGTAGAAAGTACTGATCTATCTTTCTATAAACGTGTGGAAGAACATACTGAATGTTTTGCTCTGAATACAGCTCTAGAAAAGGTCACCTTCGGAGCGATACTATAGAAATGTGTTGGACCAATGCTGTAGAACGAGTACATGTGGTTCCCTAAAGATTCTTTCAGTCATTCCTAGGAACACATTTTGGTGTTTCATTTTAAGGCATAGCCGTGATGGAATGTATCATTACTGTGGCAATACAAGTTTGGATCTATAAAATACAAACTTTTCAGGAGAAAGAAACAATGTACTTTACTGTTAAGGCAAGTCAATGGAACTTTTTTCCACTTCATTTTGGGCCAGTACATTTAGGAAACAGGCACTTCTAAATTATTAAAAGAACTGAAAAACAAAATTTTAGATACAGCGATTAGTATAGTAAGCAATACATCAGCCTTGTTTTTTATAAAGAACAAAAATGAAGCAGTAGCAATTAATATGCTTAATCAGTTCTGCTGAATTGACTTGCAAGGTCATGTAGCACACTCCACACTGTTCATAGTGTCCTGCCTCATTAGTGCAATAGTGTGTGTAAAATGTGTGACATGACACTGAAATCACATGTTAATTTTAACCTTGTTCTAGTTTTAAGTGGTGTAGTTCCCTCCATCATGGGCCACTGCAGAAATGTCTCTGTAGTTGGACTCTGTGTCTCAGAGATTAGCGTCCCCCCAAGCCTCCTGCTCACTTAAGTAATTACATTGTCAGAATTAGCCAAAAAATGAGAGCACTGCTTCGGGATTATAATCCAGGCGATGCTCGGCCTTCGTGCCAAGTGGGTCATTACCATATCCTCCTGATTTTTTAATCTTTGATGGATGTGGATTTCAAAGGATAACACCCGTATCAAACAACTACAGCATATTTGCCATATACAGTCAACACGCACGCTAAACTCTTTATACATTTCCAGAGCCTGGCCTGGTGGCTGCTCACAGTGTGTATGCATTGTGTGGTACTAGTAGGCTATTCCAGAGCAGTTATATTGAGTGCACCCCATGGGGAGGTAAAGGCCTTTTTCTCTCTCTCTTTTTCTCTTTTGCGCTGGAGTTACTAGGGCACAGGGTCTGTAATACAGCCAGACACGCTGCAAAACCGGATTTGTCAAGTTCACACAAATGCTTTATGGAACTCACTGGACTGATTGAGTTCAGTTTACCTCTTTGGGATGTCTTGTGAACTCACAACTTTACTTAAACATACCAAGAGGAAGTGTACAACCAATTTAACCCTTTGATGCACAAGCTAAGCAACCCCCTCTAATGCACAACATGGGTCAAACTTGACCCGTATTCATTTCCTATGTTATTTTATGTATTGCTGAGTATGTCTTTGGTATGAAATCAGTTTATTATTAGATTTTTCATGTGTTTATGAAAAATCTGTGTTTTTGATTACCATTTATCATTATTTTAATTATTATTTATTTACTTTATAGACATTTTTAATATGTTCCTGACTGCAAATGTTTACAAATGTTCCAATCAAATTCCATTGTAAATACATAAGAGTTCATTTTAACCCATGTTGTGTGTTAGAAGGGTGTTAGATTTCAAAAAGTCAAAAATTAAGTAAAATCAGGATTTGTGATGATCAAAAATGATGATGCAATTAATTTATTGCAGAGATATAGAAAATAAAATATTAGTCGGGTCAATTTTGTGTTTTTAGTCATATGTTAAAACATATGACTGAACTATAGTGGCTGTACTGTTTATAATAGCGAGGTATTTTTATAACAGCAACCTGTAGGACAGTTCTTAGTTTTAAGCAGCCTAATGTTGGTTTTTAAACAGTTTATTGATAGCCCACACTTTCTGTAGACATTTTTTTATCAACCATTGAATCTTCCATCTGGTGCACTTCTTAAGTAAAATATCAGCATCCCCAACTCAGAACACCGCTGCGCATCTCTAACCACAGCTAAAAGTCTGTGACCTTTGATAACTCTGTGTTATAAACCAAAAAGCACCGCACGGGCTCAGAAATACTTTGATGAATTGTTATTAATAAAGGCCTTTCATTGCTGCCTCCACAAAAGTTAATACTATACTCTGTGGAAGTGTCCAGTGGATATCAACACCATCCAGACATGTCACCAACTTATCTGGGTGTGAGCTCATATGACCTAGGCCCTGTGGAACAAACATGGTGGTCTGAGAAGTCAATATTTCTGGTTGTTTCTGAAAAGAATTGATGTTATGTGAGGCTAAAGAACATATGGACATTCCACAGTGTTGCTGGTATAAAGAGTCATGGTATGGTGTATTAGTGCTCATGGTTCTAGGCCTGTTTCAGTTTTACACTGATAAAAATTTGATGGAATGTTTTGACAACAAAACTTATAGCATTTAGACAACTTGACCGACTACCATAAGAAGAACAGAAAGATCTTCTGGTCTTTGATATTTGTATCTAGTACTTAAAAACTTAAAAAGGCGTAAAAAGTATGCACAAGAGTCAGGGTAAAATCATTTTGCATAATATTATAATACTTATCTTCCAGTACTCCAAGTACTAAGCTTTCAAAGTAAGACTTAAGTACAGAGAGCAAAATGACTCAACTTATTGAGAAAATGAGAGCAGAAAGTTCACCTTCCAGTCCTAGTCCTGTTTTATTTTATGTGTTTGGATTGATCTATTATTATTAGAAATAACCCCTACAGTAATGACTTAACATCTTTAATAGTTTCTAATGTCCATGATTGCCTTATTGGAGTGTAATCCTTCTGTTCTGGGTCATACGTTTCCTCATATGTTCATGATACAATAGGCCCTTATGCAGTAATAATAGACCTTATAATGGGCCCTTATAGAGTAACTTCCTCCCTGAATTGCAATACACCGAAACCACACAAACGAGCCCTCCCTCTGACACCATTGGAGTGAAACTAGAGCAAGCTGACCCCCATCAGACACAATCTATTGGGACAGCACTGGAAACATTGCTCTTCCTCCTGCCCTCTCTCTCTCTCTCTCTTTCTCTCTCTGCCCCTCCACATTCTGAGTGCCCTCCAACAAGGCCAGCTTTGTGCGGTGCTCCCTGCTTTGCGTGTTTGCAGATTGCATTTTTTCCCTCCTCTCCTCAGAAATGGAGGGCCCAGATCTCTCACATCTGAGAGGGTCTTAATTTGGACGGGGGTCCGGCTGGGGCCGGGCTCCTTTGTTCTTCGGTTCCCAGGACGTTTCCCCTGAGTCCCAGCAATTCCCGGCGCGTCGCCTCTTCCAGATTTTTCGGCAGGAATGAAAGAGACTGAAGGCAGACTGATCTGTCCAACTGGAATCTTTGTCCAAAACATCGGGGGGGATGGGGGACTGGGGATGGGTGGGCAACAGAATGGCAAGTGTGGCACATGTCCCTACAGTTTTACAGAGCTAGAGTGGTACATAGATATCATACGCCCATATAAATACAATAGAACATCTTTAATAGGATATCATATGTTTTACTGGTGCTCTATGTAACATGCTCTACAGAAAACAGACCTCTGCACATGTGAATGCATAATTACTTTTTATTTGTTGAATTAAACATATCAGAAAAACCAAATATGTCCTATAAAAAGTTTTGAAGCATTGTATAGTTAATGCTTTAGTTTTGTGTTTAGTTATGTTAACTCTGCAATTACATTCCAATCTTCCATTCTGTACCACATTTGTAAATCATTTATTATGATTTGAATTATTATTGTTGTGTGTAGAGTCCAGGTTTAGAGAAGTCCATCCTGTTTTCTTCAATGTCCAAGACTGACATCCTCTCTCCACAACTGACTGTTTTTTATATCATGCAACAGGCAGGTCTAAACCCATATTTAATTTTAAACTAGCTCTTAATGTCAGACATTTAACATATTTGAACAGGAAACTCGTTTTACTAAAAGAGACAGAGACAAAGAGTGAGATAGTGAGACCGAAAGAGAGAGACACTGGATTATTGAAGAGCAAAAAAAGTTCTAATACTTCAGCAGAGGAACCTGAAGAAAAACGTCAATATCCTATGTAGAGACATCAAGTACAGGTGCACACCAGTGAATGCCTAAATATAAAAAAAATTTCTAAAAATCTAAAAAAAAGTGACTTGACACTAAATCTTGATACAAGTGTTTTTAAAAGTGGAACAGAAAGGTTTTAAAGGCAACCGTACCACTATTTCTAGTGTACAAATATTTGTTATGTGCATTGAATGACTAGGAAAATAATATTATGACCAGAGATTTAATGACCAGAGATTTTCCATTTAAAATGTATCAACTGAGAAATTTTGGCATAAATGAACCCTGTTACTGCATATATTACACCACGACTGGATTTTACTTCAAAATTTTTCTTCATAAGTTACTATAGAGTATAACGCTAATGAGAGTCTTTATAGTAGTTTCTTGTGATAGCTTACTAACTTTTTATAGTTTATTATAGGAACCAGGGGTTGCAAATATTGCCACTGTGGACAAATCTGACTTAAGTAAGTTTCTCTGAAACAATGTTTTTCACACGAAATCACTCTGAAAGACATTGCTTACATCTTTTGCTTACATGTTTTGAGCACCTTTATAAGACGGACAGTGTTTGATGCTATTAACACTACAGTATAAATATATTTTCCATGCACATTAGGTCTGTACGAACAGTTATACTTGTCAGTGATGGACAGTAGACGATTTTAGACAATGGTAGATCTTTCATTCATTTATAAGGCCAGGAAATGTCATTGTAAATCCTTTTTGAGTCCTTCTGGGCTCCAGTGTTAGGTAAATTAGATGAGCAAGAGCAATTAGAGCATTTAATGCCCTGCAATGTGAATGAGCTCAAAGCATGACCTAAACTACAATGTGGAACAACAATGGTCATTACGCAATATACCCACAAATAGTTCTACAAGAATAGAGCCTTGTAAACATGGAAGTTGTCTTGGGCCACAGAGTAAATGACATCTGACGTTGAAAAGTGGACTACAATGCTGCCAACACTGTAAAGCATGTCTGTGATGTCTAATATTCAGGCCAATCTGATGCTTTCATGTGTTTTGTAGTTTTATTCTGTGTTGATTCTGAAAAAAAAAAACATTCACAGTATGTTAACACACAGTACAGTGCATGTCAACTGTAATAGTACTGCAACAAAGCAGTTACCACCAGCTTTACTGCAAAACTAGGCAGTAAAACTGACTATTTGTCAGAAGCAGCAAAAGATCCTCATCCTCAGTGCAATTTCAACCTTTCAGTACTGAAATGTGAAAAAAGCTGCTTGATTGTATTAATACCTATTAAACAGGGAACATTAAACACATTTACACTTTACTAATGGTATAATCACTTACACCAGCAATCTAACAGCCTGCTAGCATACTTATAACTTACTGAATTTGCATAAAATATAATATGAAGTATTCATGTTTACAAACTTGGACCATGAAGATAAACCTCTTGTCATGTATCTCATTAGATAGCAGCACTTGTAAGTATCCTTGTAAGTACCTGCTCACCACTACTATGAAAGCTTACTCTGGAATTCCATCTCTATGGGATTTGCAATGTCAGGTTAGCACCAAGCTGACATTGGTGTTCAGTTACTTTCCTATGCTGTGTTTAATATTTTACAAGTCTAGCATAAACACTAACCAGTAAGGCTATTTTTCAGTGAATCATGTAGGAGCTACCAGTTCCCCTGATCCAGAAAGATAAGTGGTTTAGAAGATAAGAGAGTAACCAGTTTGCAATTTAATAAGTATCTTAACACTGCTCATTCTTTTCTTTCATATGTGTGTAGACTGTGTATATGGTATGTAGAAAAGAGGAGATTGTTTATTACAGTAATATACTGCTGTCAATTTGTAGTTTAATCATTTACTGAAGTACATTTAAAAATCTTTTATAATTTTTTAAATGCAGTACAAAACTGTTTTGTGTAAAGTAATACAAAATATGTGTTCTGAGCTTATCATATCATAGAAAAGGGTGTTATCAACAAACCATCCAAATTTGAGTCAGCAAGTCTTGAAAATTAGCTTTCAAAAGCCAGAAAAAATAACAGTACTCTCTGCTGTGGTGGCTGAAAGCACTAAAACCACATTCAACTGTGGGAATGGTGCAAACACCACTACAACCTGAAGAATGAACGTTCCATCTAGCAGCTTTACTGGACTGTACAGTCATGCATGTTTGAGCCACCACAGCCAGAATCCAGTTCAGAGCTGGAGAACAATGACCTAACCAAGAATCAGCGTAATTTTTTTAGCTAGCGTAAGTAGCCTGTAGCCTGTTCCTGTTCCATAAGTGGTCATTCTTCTTGTCTTTGAGTCGTATACACTCGACTACCCAAAATATAATGTAACTGGTAGCGCCTTTAGCCTAGTTGAATTTAGAGAAGCAAGTTGTGTCTAAGGAGGACCAGCGAGCTATAATGAAATTCAGGGATTCGCAGTGTGGGGTGTAAGAGCTGGGCACTGGTCTAGCTGATGCTAATGCGCTCTAGTTTTTTAAACATTATAGTGTTAGTGTAATAGAGGCATGCTAGGTACGGTTCCAGTGCGTCACTGAGCCATGGTTTCAGGCCTGCTCCAAAAATCCTCTACACAGAAAATGATCAGTACTGATCAGTTCAGTACTGCATAGTTCTCAGTCCTCTGACATGTTTTCAGTAAATACTTTATAACATGAAATATGTGTTTAGGAACCTTTACATTACACTGTAAAGCAAAATGAAAAGACTGGAGTGAGGTGGTGGCACGGTGGGTAGCGCCACAGCAATAAGGGCCTGGGTTTCATTCCCAGCCAGGCATTTAGGGTTCCTTCTATGTGGGGTTTGCATGTTCTCCTCATGTCCATGTAGGTTTCTTCTGAGTGCTTAGGTTTCCCTCCATGGTTCGAAGACATGCTTTCAGGAGAACTGGTGATGCTGAATTGCTCACAGGTGTAAATGTGTACACCTGTGAGTCTGCCCTGGGATGACAAACTGTCCAATGAGTACTGAGTGAGGCTCCTGTGACCCAAAAGAATAAGAAGCTTTGAAAATGAATGGGTGAATGACTAGAGTAAAGCATCCCTACTTTAATACCGCTGCATTAAGCAGACATTCTTATTCAGAGCGACAATATACACATTACCACGAGTGCTTTAAGTATGTAAAAGATGTTAAAACAGAGATTAATATTGTCCTAAAGACAATAGATTAATAAGATACCAAATAAACAAACCCAAGCATAAATGGCAAGTTACAGTTAAATATTTACAATAGCTTAAGCCTAATCAGCTGACATCTACTGAAACTCTAATCATGAGACTCAGGAGCAGTCCCTCAGGAGCAGTACTGAACTGTTTGCATAGCTGTGGAGAGCAGTCTGTAAAGGTCAGGTAAAAGAATGGAGTTTATAAACACTTCAGGGTCACTGCTGGACTGAGAATAGAACCAAAACTATCCAGCCAGCAGAGTCCTGTGGGCAACGTCCTGTGACCACTGACGAAGGACTAGAGGATGACCAATACAAACTGAACAGTAACAGATGAGTTGTCATCTACAGCAACTACAGCAGCACTGTTGTGTCTGATCCACTCACAACAGCACAATGCAAACTAACACACTACCACTTCAGTGTCACTGCAGTGCTGTTTCTGATCTACATGTACAAGCACAACACACAGAATTTAGAACTCTAATAAGCCACATGTGTTTGTACACAGCGGAATTTGACCTCTGCATTTAACCCATCCGTGCAGTGAAACACCCACATATACACACACTAGTGAACATACACACTAGGGGGCAGTGAGCACACATGCCCGGAAGGGTGGGCAGCCCTATCCATGGCACCCGGGGAGCAGTTGGGGTTAGGTGCCTTGCTCAAGGGCACCTCAGTCATGGCCTGGGGTATCCCGGTGATCGAACCAACAACCTTCCGGTCACAAGATCCCTAACCTTCACACAACACCACGTCAGTATCACTGCAGGTCTGAGAATGATCCACCATCCAAATAATACATGCTCTGGGGTGGTCCTGTGGGGGTCTTGATCACATTGCTTAGTGCTAAGACCACATATGGTGTGAATTGAAAAGAAGTACTGATGCTGTTACTGACAGTGAAGAATAAAATAAAGCATAAAAATAATATTCATGTTAAAGTCTCTTTGCAATTATTACTGAGTCTACAAAAACGACACACACTGTAGATTCATAATAGTTTAAAATGACTCCACAAGTATTAGTCAGACAGTAAAACCCATACACACAATGATCACAGACACAATGTAGATTTGATACTACTGGTCCAGTATCATTGAGCATCTCCCTGTGAGCAAACCAGAGGCAACAGTGGCAAGGAAAACCTTAAAGAAACCTTAGGAGGAACCAAGACTCACAAACGGAGACCTGTCCTTCTCTGGTCAAACAGTATTTACAATTTAATAAGTTAAATTCAAAATAGAAGTAAGAGAGTCTCTGTTTGAAGTCTGGAAACTGCACAGGTAGAGGCAGACTCTACTGACTCTACTCAGCTGAAAAGAGTCCCATCATATTTTAATGCTGGTACATCTGAATGACACAGTGATGTAGTTGAGCTTGTAGCAGATGACAAGAAGAAGAGAACTGGTTGATGTTAGGTGAAGAGGAGGCCCTGATGGTCAGTCTTCTAACAAAGTTAGTTCTGGTTTGGATTAATAAATAAATTAATGTTTAGAGTTTGTTCTTATGAAATCCTGTAATCTGGAATTGTGCTGGGTACAAGTGTCCCTGCTCTATCTGCTGAAATGGTCACTCTATAAAGGCAGTAGTTTAGAAGAAGTTAGTTTCAAGTAGCCCCCCTAATGTTGTACACATCTAAAATCTGGATAAGCAGTTACTGAGCTGAAATTAGCATAACTGAGTCAAGAAATCACTGGAAGCTGCTCCGATTCTTCAACTGAGGACTGCTTCCTTAAAGGCACGAGTGACATTCTTGCCACTAGGTGTCCCCCTCTCTTGCATGTTTGGTGGCTGGTGACAGGCTGTTAAGATGTCTGTTCCATGTCTTCAGAAGCTTGTTAAAGGCCGGAGCGTGTGACTCTGAGAGCTACGAGGTGTGACACACTATATTTAACCCCACGGCCGGAAGGAGGACAGAAGCCTTGAGCCTGTAATGGCATGCGCCCTTTCAGGTTAAGCTAACAAAGAGGGTCGCAATCACAGATTTATGAGAGGGAAGTGTGAGAGAGAGAAGTTGAGTGATTGAATGAGCTATTTGCAGAGGTGGGTAGCAAATAAACGGCAAAGGTTTGCATTAGGGCCCTATTTTCCAATCTGTGGAAGGGACCATGTTAGGACCCATTCTCACTTTTATAGTTAAAGTTTTTTATAGTTATATAGTTTTATAGTTATAGTTACTGTTTAATACCTTCAGGCTATTGAAGGGCCAATCACTTAACAGTTACTCTTGTCTGACTGTAGGAACTATAGACACTGGTTTGAAATCCCACTGCAATATTCTTTTGCTGGACAGTAAAGCCCTCTACAATTATCATTGTCACACTACAAAAAACTGCAAGTTACAGATTTGTATGCACACTGCAAATCCATACAAAACTAAAAATAACATACTGGATTAAAATCCTGGATTAAAAAACATTCAAAGCACTCCAAGTATCACTGTCAGACTATAAAGACTGTAAACGCTAGAGATCCATACTGGATTACAGCCACTCCATGGTAATTCCTACCAAACTGTTAAAACTAAAAACACTAGGGATTCATACTGGATTGCAGCCGCTCAACAGACTGTAAAATTATTATCGCCAGACTGTAAAAAATTACATGCATTGTAGATTACTACTGCACTCAGCTCACACCACAATTATTATGGGCTGTAAAATTTACATATGCTGAAGATTCATACTGTATTAAAATTATTTTGCAGTTATTAATTAGAGTGAAAAACTCCACATGCCTAATTACTACTGTCCAATCATAGATGCTGCTGGCACTGCAGATTCATACTGGATTAAAGTCAGCAATTAATCCTGTGAGACTTTAAAAGTCTACTAATGCTAGAGATTAATACTGAATTAAAATCATCACAGTTGTCATTGTCACACATCACAGATTCATACTGGTTTAAAGCCACTCAACAGTTATTATAGTCAGACTATAAAAATAGCATGCATTGTAGATTAATACTTCACTCAAATCACATCACAATTATTATGGGCCGTAAAATCTTCAGATTCATACTGGATTAAAATCACTCTGCAGTTTTTAGTCAGCGTGTAAAATCCATACAACTAATTATCACTGTCCCACAATATATAATGCAGGCACTGCAGATTCATACTAGATTAAAGTTCACAATAAATCATGTGAGACTGTAAAAATCTATTAGTACTAGAGATTAATACTGAATTAAAGTCATCGTAATTGTTTTTGTCAGACACATTGCAAATTCATACCGGATTAAAATCCATCCACAGTTGCATGTAACAGATTCACACTGAATTAAAGTCATTCCACAATTTTCCCTGTCAAACCATCAGTCCTACAGACACTGTAGATTCATATGGGATTAAAATCACTTGCCAGATATTAGTCAAAGCGTAAAATCCACATACCTGATTATCACTGTCCCACCATGGATACTGCAGGCATTGCAGATTCATACTGGATTAAAGTCCACCATTAATTCTGTGAGACTGTAAAAATCTACTAGTGCTAGAGATTAATACTGAATTAAAGTCAGCATAACTGTTGTTGTCAGACCATAAAATCTACACACATTGCAAATTCATACTGGATTTAAATCCATCCACAGTTGCATGTAACAGATTCACACCGAATTAAAATCTCTTCACAATTATCCCTGTCAAACCATCAGTCCTACAGACATTGCAGATTCATACCGGATTTAAATCCATCCACAGTTATTTCTGTCAGTCTGTAAAAAGTATACAAATTGTAGATTCATACTGGAATAAAATCCCAGATCACTTATACAGCACCCTCTCAGGAAGCACAAACAAGGCTTTAATAAGGATTTAGACAAATTAAGGGGCCTGAACATGACTTTATTTACTTACTGTGCACCGTGCCAAATCCTAAGTGTGTAAACTCTGTTTTAAGGGCTTTTGCGCAGAGCAGGTGGCTCAGATATATGTGCATGCGCGTGCGTGTGCGCGAGTGCGCTGGTTCAGATGTAGCGACAGATGGTGTTTGATTGTGGAGCAGACGGTTCGTGTCACACAAAGATGCTGTCTCAGCCTTTCCCAAGGAGCCTTCACGCTGCCTGCAGACTACAGAGAGAACTCACTCTGTGGAGAGAGAGCGAGAGAGACAGAGCCCGTCTGTGTGCCTAAAAGAGGGAGTCTAAGAGAATAAATGATCTCACACTCATTTTTTCCCCTCTTCCTGAATCACAGAAGGATCAGCGGCCCTGCGCATTCTGGGAAATCCTGATCCAGCGTCGCTCCATTTAGTCTGATGAGTGAACAGCATCTGCGATGGCCTGCCATGCCTGGGAGAGAGCTGAGGACCTAGGGGTCAAGGTCAAAGTCAGGGGCAGGAGGGTGAATCTCCCCAATCGAATTTTAATTACAGTAAGAGCACACGATCAGCTACTGAGAGATGAGCAGCCCGCAGCACAAAGCCTGAACGATTTAAGACGCTTAAACACTCAGCATCTGACCCATAAACAGGCAGTTGTGCTGTTTCACTGGACTCTGATAGCTATATGATAGCTTTAGGCCAATCCTGTCTGCACTGACTTTACTGTCGGCATGGTTCTTGCGACCTCAGGGGTCATTGGTTTGTCATTTGTACGGCTGATCACTGTATAAAGTATCACATAGTATATTAAAGGATACATCTAGCTGATCTAGTAATATAGCTACTGCTGATTTCTTTCATTAGCTTTTTAAACATGTTTCATTGTAGAGTATTTTAAAGATGATCTAAAGATACTTTAAATGTTTAACTGTAAAAACTACACAAACTACAAATTCATACTGGATTAATTCACCCCACAATTATTCCTGTCACACTGTAAACACCACATACTGCAGATTCATACTGGACTAAAATCTCTATAAAAGTATGAGATAAACTGTAAAAACTACACAATGCAGATTCATACCGGATTAAAGTTACTTCACAATTGTTCCTGTCAGACTTAAAACATTATACACACTGCAGAGTCATACTGGATTAAATCCCTCCACAGTTATTCCTGTCACCTTACAACACTCTACACAGTACAAAAACATACTGGATACAAATCACTCCACAGTAATTCCTGTCAGACTGTAAGCACCACATACACTGCAGATTCATACTGGATAAAAAAATCACTCCACAGTTATTCCTGTCAGACTATAAACACTACACAAACTACAAGTTCACAATGCAGATTCATACCAGATTAAAGTCACTCCACAATTGTTCCTGTCACACTGTAAACACCACATACTGCAGATTCATACTGGACTAAAATCTCTATAAAAGTATGAGATAGACTGTAAAAACTACACATTGCAGATTCATACCAGATTAAAGTCACTCCACAACTGTTCCTGTCAGACTTAAAACATTATGCACACTGCAGATTCATACTGGATTAAATCACTCCACTGTTATTCCTGTCACACTGTGAACATGACATACTGCACATTCATACTGGATAAAAAAATCACTCCACGGTTATTCCTGTCACACTGTAACACTCCACACAGTACAGAATCATACTGGATACAAATCACTCCACAGTAATTCCTGTCAGACTGTAAGCACTACAAACACTGTGGATTCATGCTAGATAAAAAATAAAAAAAAAAACACTCCACTCCACAATTATTGCAGTCATACTGTAAGCACTACACACACTTCATTTTCATACTGGATAAAAATCAGTCCACAGTTATTCCTGTAAGACTGGAAACACTGAACACACTACAATTTCATACTGGATAGAAATCACTCCACAATTATTCCTGTAAGACTATAAACACTACACACACTGCAGATTCATACTGGATAAAAATCACTACACAATTATTCCTGTAAGACTGTAAACACTAGATACACTACCGATTCATGCTGGATAAAAGTCACTCCACAATTATTCCTGTAAGACTATAAACACTACACACACTGCAGATTCATACTGGATAAAAATCACTACACAATTATTCCTGTAAGACTGTAAACACTAGATACACTACCGATTCATGCTGGATAAAAGTCACTCCACAATTATTCCTGTAAGACTGTAAACACTACACACACTGCAGATTCATACTGGACAAAAATCACATCACAAGTGTATTACATTGAGAAGCTGTGAAAACTACACAGCCTGTAAATTCATACTGGATTGAAATAATTCCACAATTATAATCTCAGCACACAGATTCATACTGGACCAAACTTCCTCCCACTTTCTATTGTCTACAATAATTATGTAGTTACACATTAAAAACACAGCTAGTGATTATGTAACTACTGGCAATGCATTCACTGTTATAGATGGATTTCTCTAGTGCGGCTCATACAAATACACATGGAGCCACTTCAGTTTTTACTCCTGTAATTATTTAAGTTTGTCCTGATTTCCTCACGTTTTCTTGTTTGTAATTACATGTAAAACAGGGTAAGTTGCTGTATTACCAACAATACTTTTCTGATTGTAACTGTAGGGGTGTTTCTCCTACTTTTTGAGAGTACTTGCACTGTATCTTTGCAGAAAATAAAGCTAGCTAAACATAAGAAAACGTTTTCTCGTGCAGATGAAGTGTTAACATTAATTTAGGTACGAAAATAAATGTGTCCGTATCAAGCAGCGTAACAACCGTTACCCACGCCTATGCGTTGACAGAAATGTTAAGCAGTACATTCATGACAGGCAAGTCCAGGAAAAAAATTTCTGACAACAATAAAACATGATACCCAGGCACCATAGTGACATCAAGTGACATCATATAAAGGTTTAAAACAAATGCTTCTCAAAAGTTTCACCATTTTTAAGCTTATTTTTCTTGTGGTGTCTATAAACATATGTCTATGGTTGTATTTTGCTGGAACTATTGGCTGCAGAGCCTCCACAATTCCTGGTGGTACTGCTTTGTTTTATCTGTATTGGTAATGTAATTACATTTGTTATTAGACTGAAACGGCAGGCTTTTTCCCACAATTCTTTTCCATGGTTACTAGGAAGTGTGTTAAAAAGACAGTATTTGCACTGGAAATTCCAGTTTTCAAAACATTAGCTAGCCTTTACCTTGCTACTTGCATTGTTGTTGCTTATGTTGTTCATGTGTAACTACACAATTATTAGCGATACCTAATATGAAGTGGGGTCCTGCTGTTTACCCTGTTACACTTGTGTACTTACACAAATAAATACTGAAGCTGATTGTATGTACATATGTTGCACTAGAGTAATCCAACTGTAACAGTGGACACATCAACAACAGTAACAGTAACTACACAGTTATTAGACACACTAATATAAAATAATTTAATCTAAAATATTATGAAAATGATACATTCTTCATGTTCATACTAGCCAACTGGACACAAAGTTTATTGTGGTCATTTGTAAAGAAGCAGCTGAACCCTAATCCGCAGCCACGGTGTGGGTTAGATTTTGTGCTAAACAGTTAAGTCTGTTGTGTAGTGCTGATTGATCGTTATCTTCATAAAAGTCGGTGAAGTTCGCAGCTCAAGTTGTGGGAGAGTGTAATTTGAGTTAGTGGTGTGGGAGTCGTGGTGATTCTTATGATCTTCCTCTCCCTGTGTCTCTCTTTCTCTCCCTCTCTCTCTCTCTCACGAGGATGTATAAAGGTCTTTGAAACGTTTGACTGTTGAGGTAAGATGAAAGATTCGGTGATTGTGTTGCACAATGTCAAAGACCACTCCTTCATCTCTCCCACAAGCAAAAGATCTTAAGATGAAAAGAGCATCTGAAAGAACGGCCACACAGTAACAGGTGGAGTCTTGCCTTTGTGTGTATATGTGTGTGTGTGTTTGTGTGTATGAATATGCAATCTTAACTACCTTGCGGTGCTGTTAAAGAGCGGGTGTATCACTTGAAAGTTTACTTAAAAACAAGACATGTTAAACATTTAGGGAAAATGGGAGTTGCGGGATTTTAAAAGTTAGCAGTTATGTGAGGAAGGTCGAGTTATTGTCCACCAACTGCTGATGACATCATAATAAAACCACAGGAGAAGGTAATGCAGTAACACTTCCCAGGAATCCTGTATTTACAATGCTATAGAAACACATTAATAAGGCATTATATAGCATACATGATATCTTATAAAGCTTATACGTATTTGATTATAAGTACTTTAATTACATGTATAACACTTCATAAACCAAGATAACATATAATTTTATAATACATTATGATATTCTCTTATTAATCGGCTCTGATCCCCTTCTTGTTTGCTCTGGTGATGGACCGACTAACAGATGAGGTCAGGCAGGAATCTCCATGGACTATGATGTTTGCAGATGATATTGTGATCTGTGGTGAGAACAGGGAACAGGTGGAAGATAACTTGGAGAGGTGGAGATATGCACTTGAAAGAAGAAGAATGAAAGTCAGCCGTAGCAAGACAAAGTACATGTGTGTGAATGGGAGGGAGACAGGTGGAACAGTGAGGCTACAAGGAGCAGAGGTCACAAAAGTGCAGGACTTCAAGTACTTAGGGTTGACTGTCCAGGAAAATGGGGAGTGTGGTAAAGAGGTTAAGAAGAGAGTCCATGCACAATGGAGTGCATGGAGAAAAGTTTCAGGAGTGATTTGTGACAAAAGGGTGGCAGCAAAGGTCAAAGGAAAAGTTTACAAGACAGTGGTGAGACCTGCTATGTTGTATGGTTTGGAGACAGTGGTGAGACCTGCTATGTTGTATGGTTTGGAGACAGTGGTGAGACCTGCTATGTTGTATGGTTTGGAGACAGTGGTGAGACCTGCTATGTTGTATGGTTTGGAGACAGTGGTGAGACCTGCTATGTTGTATGGTTTGGAGACAGTGGTGAGACCTGCTATGTTGTAGGGTTTGGAGACAGTGGTGAGACCTGTTATGTTGTATGATTTGGAGACAGTGGTGAGACCTGCTATGTTGTAGGGTTTGGAGACAGTGGTGAGACCTGCTATGTTGTATGGTTTGGAGACAGTGGTGAGACCAGCTATGTTGTATGGTTTGGAGACAGTGGTGAGACCTGCTATGTTGTAGGGCTTGGAGACAGTGGTGAGACCTGCTATGTTGTATGGTTTGGAGACAGTGGTGAGACCAGCTATGTTTTAGGGTTTGGAGACAGTGGTGAGACCTGCTATGTTGTAGGGCTTGGAGACAGTGGTGAGACCTGCTATGTTGTATGGTTTGGAGACAGTGGTGAGACCAGCTATGTTTTAGGGTTTGGAGACAGTGGTGAGACCTGTTATGTTGTATGGTTTGGAGACAGTGGTGAGACCTGCTATGTTGTAGGGTTTGGAGACAGTGGTGAGACCTGCTATGTTGTATGGTTTGGAGACAGTGGTGAGACCAGCTATGTTGTATGGTTTGGAGACAGTGGTGAGACCTGCTATGTTGTAGGGCTTGGAGACAGTGGTGAGACCTGCTATGTTGTATGGTTTGGAGACAGTGGTGAGACCAGCTATGTTTTAGGGTTTGGAGACAGTGGTGAGACCTGCTATGTTGTATGGTTTGGAGACAGTAGCATTGACAAAAAGACTAGAGAAAGAACTGGAAGTGGCAGAGCTGAAGATGCTGAGGTTCTCCTTGGGAGTGACAGGGATGGAAAAGGTTAGGAATGAGACCATTAGAGGTACAGCACAGGTTAAACAACTAGGGGCTAAAGTTAGAGAAGCCAGACTGAGATGGTTTGGACATGTCCAGAGGAGGGACACAGTGGGTATGTTGGTAGAAGGACGTTAGAAATGCAGCTGCCAGGAAAAAGACAAAGAGTAAGACCAAGAAGGAGATATATGGATGTAGTTAGAGAGGACATGGAAGTAGTTGGTGTGAGGACAGAGGATGCAGAGGACAGAGTGAGATGGAGGAGGATGACTCGCTGTGGCGACCCCTGAAAAGGGAAAAGCCGAAAGAAGAAGATGATATTCTCTTATTAGAACACTGTAAACAAGAATATGGCACTATATGCACCAAAACTTAGTTCCTGTAAAACATCAGAACCCATCAGCTTAGCTAAAAAGCAGCAGCACCTCATTGGGGTTTCTAAAATGATAATAATATATAGTATGCATTTGACAGAGTAATTTATTTTCAGCTAACTGGTAACTGGAATGGTGGCATGGTGGTGTAGTGGTCAGCACTGTCGCTTCACAGCAAGATGAATCGGGTTCAAGACCCGGTTGGGACCCGGTTTCGTGTACAGCTTGTATGTTCTCCCCCTGCTTGAGTTGGTTTCCTCCCAGGTTGATCGGTCACTCTAAATTGTCTGTAGATGTGAGTGCGATGGACTGGCGACCTGTCCATGGTGTGGCTCCAGCCCCCCAGTGACCCAGACTAGTGGGATAAAGCAGAAGATAATGGATGGTAACTGGAATAATATGGAATCTGACTTATACTCTTGCGTTGGAAAATAATATTTGTGTAATTATGACTACTTAAGAGCAATTCTACATGTTTATGTCTGGTGTTATATTGCAGAGTGTACGAAACATATTGCTATATAAATGCATAAATATAGCAGTGTGAATACAGGATTTATAAGAAGTGTTATGGGAAACGCTTTTTATCAAGTAACTTAAAAAAAATAACAACTTCTAAAACATCCCAAGCTTTACTGGTCAGTAGAAAGTGATGTGCCTATTCCAACCAGTCCTACATCACATCTCATTCCCCTAGGTGGGCTTGTCGAGATGCTCATGTGTTGAAAGTTAGAGCACCATAACTGAACAAAAAATAAAAGTAACCAACCTTTTAACCTTTTCTTTATGGGATGATGTGCTCTCTCTTTAATGACTCTCCTGCCTATTGTAGTCTCTGGGAAATACAAGATAATGCCCCTCCCGCTCGTCCACAAGCCAGTAGCAAGAAGCTACAATACTTCTATGTCATTGTTAAGGTTTTTATTGTATAGATGAGTTATGTTCTCTCTTTTTTGGCCTGTTTTAACATTCATGGCCCAAACTGAAGGCCTAGTCTTAATAGTTGTGGACCATCATAAGGTACCATAATATGCTTAAGCAACAATCCAATAAATCTGCATTGCTAATAATGAATATTATTGAACCTACTAGCGAGGGCTATGTTAAAACACTGAATATTTGATTAAATGCCAGTTTTGTGGAACGCCTTCGCAGTAAGTCAGTAAGAGCATCATAGTTTTAACTAAATATGTCTACATGACACCAGTGATGTCGATATGACTCCCGCTCACACATTGTACCATCTATGCACAGGGTGCTCTGGGGCTGGTCAGAAGACCTACATACTGGAAGTTCTACAAACTTTACACAGAGTCAGCCTCATGGTGTCATGTTTGCTGACATGTTAAAGAAGATGATGTTAAATGTATGTGCAAATAATACCCTCAGTCTGTGTAGCGCAGAGCAAGATTTTCATTTAATTAGTGCCATAAATCATATACAGTTAGGCCCAGAAATATTTGGACATTGACACAATCTTCATGATTTGGGCTCTGTGTGCCACCACAATGGATTTAAAATGAAACAACTGGGATGCAACTGAAATGTAGACCTTCAGGCTTAATTCAAGTTATTAAACAAAAATATCCTATGAAATGTTTAGGAATTCCAACCATTTTTCTACAAAGCCTCCTCATTTCAGGGGCTTAAAAGTAATTGGACAAATTAACATTACCATAAATAAAATGTGTGGATGTGGATTGGTTTCTCTGATTGCAGAAAGGGAAAAAGAAAACTTGAATTCATTTATTTTGCTGACCTTATTTCTTGTCCTCCTGTTGCTGTTGAATATCAAAAGCATATTATGTAGCATGAGTCACAGTTGAAATGTTTGGGTTCCTGCAAAGGTGTCAAAAGTATTCATGTTCATTACTTGAGTAGAAGTATGGATACTAAGTTTTACTTAGTAGAAGTTTACTTAGTAGAAGAAAACACTTCTGTAGAAGTTGAAGTATCGACTCAAGCTGTTTACTTCAGTAAAAGTGTAAAAGTACTACTTTCTAAACTACTTAAAGTATAAAAGTAAAAGTAATGTAAAAATGGCCTTAAGGACAAAGTCTTAGGCCCACCGCAGGGGTCTATAGTGCACTAGCCCACCTCCCCAAAAAACTCATTCTTCTAAAAGCCATAATGACTATAATGTTATATTAAAATGTTAATGTTGATAAAGTTGGGATGCGCTAGGCTTCCTGCTTCAGCCGCATATACGCCCATTGAAAATGTAAATAAGCATATTTGTGTACTACTAAACATTAACATGTGTTTCATGGAGCAGAAGATATGATGACTAGTTGCCTATAAGTAGTGTAACGATGCAGTCAACCTTCAAAGGCATGTTATCAATAATCTTTACTGGAATGTAAATGTACATGAATGAAAACAAGCTGAAATGAAATAGGAGTAACAAGGCTAGTTTTAAAATGTAAGGAGTAGAAAGAACTGATAATGGAGTGTAAATGTAAGGAGTAGAAAGTACTGATAATGGAGTGTAAATGTAAGGAGTAGAAAGTACTGATAATGGAGTGTAAATGTAAGGAGTAGAAAGTACAGATAATGGAGTGTAAATGTAAGGAGTAGAAAGTAATGATAATGGAGTGTAAATGTAATGAGTAGAAAGTACTGATAATGGAGTGCAAATGTAAGGAGTAGAAAGGTATAGATAATGGAGTGTAAATGTAAGGAGTAGAAAGTACTGATAATGGAGTGTAACTGTAAGGAGTAGAAAGTACAGACAATGGAGTGTAAATGTAAGTAGCAGAAAGTACTGATAATGGAGTGTAACTGTAAGGAGTAGAAAGTACAGACAATGGAGTGTAAATGTAAGGAGTAGAAAGTACAGATAATGGAGTGTAAATGTAATGAGTAGAAAGTACAGATGATGGAGTGTAACTGTAAGGAGTAGAAAGTACAGACAATGGAGTGTAAATGTAAGTAGTAGAAAGTACTGATAATGGAGTGTAAATGTAAGGAGTAGAAGGTACTGATAATGGAGTGTAAATGTAAGGAGTAGAAAGTACAGATAATGGAGTGTAAATGTAAGGAGTAGAAAGTACAGATAATGGAGTGTAAATGTAAGGAGTAGAAAGTACTGATAATGGAGTGTAAATGTAAGGAGTAGAAAGTACTAATAATGGAGTGTAAATGTAAGGAGTAGAAAGTACTGATAATGGAGTGTAAATGTAAGGAGTAGAAAGTACAGATAATGGAGTGTAAATGTAAGGAGTAGAAAGTACAGATAATGGAGTGTAAATGTAAGGAGTAGAAAGTACTGATAATGGAGTGTAAATGTAAGGAGTAGAAAGTACTGATAATGGAGTGAAAATGTAAGTAGTGGAAAGTACAGATAATGGAGTGTAAATGTAAGGAGTAGAAAGTACTGATAATGGAGTGTAAATGTAAGGAGTAGAAAGTACTGATAATGGAGTGTAAATGTAAGGAGTAGAAAGTACTGATAATGGAGTGTAAATGTAAGGAGTAGAAAGTACTGATAATGGAGTGTAAATGTAAGTAGTGGAAAGTACAGATAATGGAGTGTAAATGTAAGGAGTAGAAAGTACTGATAATGGAGTGTAAATGTAAGGAGTAGAAAGTACTGATAATGGAGTGGAAATGTAATTAGTGGAAAGTACAGATAATGGAGTGTAAATGTAAGGATTAGAAAGTACAGATAATGGAGTGTAAATGTAAGGAGTAGAAAGTACTGATAATGGAGTGTAAATGTAAGGAGTGTAAGTAAAAAGCTATCTGAAAAATAATTACACCAGTAAAGTATAAATAACCAAAATTCTACTTAGGTAAGGTAACAAAGTATTTGTACTCCGTTACTTGACACCTCTGGGTCCCTGTTATTGTGGTGTTTTTGTACCTGAGCAACGACAAATTATGCAACGTGTATTTGCCACAATAATGTGAATGTATCTTTTGGGCAATGAAAAGAGTCGTTTACGGCCGTATTGGCTGACAAACCACCTACTATAATATCGCTATCCAATAAAAAACAAGTTTCTTTAAAGTGGCCACTTTAAAGGAGATAATATTAGTCAATGGAACCCAAACATATTCCATGCTATTTCGGAGCATTTCTATTGGTCCGTTCATCATGAAATTTTTAGACGGTATGAATGGTAGCTGCTCCTCTCTAATAATGGAGTAATAAAAATAAAAATATAAAAATCCCCAAAAATGATGATAAGGGGTTTTCTTTGGACAGCAACAACATTAATAGCTTTAATAACATTATAGATTTCTATGACAAAATGTTAGTCGGCGGCGACCAGATATTCAAGAATTTACAATATTTTAATGCTATTAGAAACATGTGATGCTGGAGCTAATGGATACATTAATAGCCAATTCAGAATAAATAGTAGATACATAACAAATGAGCAATTTTCAAAGATGTCACACTGAAAAAAGCAAATTGTACCCAACAGTTTTTCATGCTAATTTCCATAGTGTCCATTCAGTGATTAACATCAGCAAATTATTTCTTATTGTTTCTGTGTTTTTTTTCTCTCGTCTTTGTCCAATTTGAAGTTTTCTACATTATTTGATCTCAGTAGTTGTCCTTTACATTGTGTGAGCGTTTCATGATAATTGGTCTAATGGAAATTCTAGAAAATCACTTTAAATAAAATCTCTTTACATTAACTTACATTAAAAGTTAAGAATGTTGTTGCCGTCTACTTTAACGTTACAGATTTAGATATTTATGTGGATATACGGAACTGTGTTTTGTTCAAAGGAGTGATTATTGAGATTAGTTGCTGTGAAAGAAGTCTTGTGCAGAAGTCTAAGGCACCTAAGCTAATTGTTTAAAACCATTTATCCTAGCAATAAGTGTATTTTCACCAGTAAGAACACCAGATATCATTAGAACAGATGCAACTAAACATAAATACAATACAAAGTAACGTAAAGATGTTATTTTAAACAATAATATCTTAAAAAGTCTTGTAGATAATATTATAATAGATACTATCTTGAGCTTTGAAGTACAAAGTTTAGTTTTAGATTTTTTCTCCTGGATGCCCAAGACAATGTATAAATGTATTCAGTTCCTTCAGCAGCAATCTTGATTTAGCTTAATGAAGTACTGAGCAGTCAAAGCAGGTATTAGATGAGAACTGTAAATAATACTGGGTTGTTTCCTCAAGGAGAAGCTTAGAAAGGGTTAAATAAACACACTGACATATGTAAAAGCACTATTTACTGTATTAATACTATTTTAATATATTAAAAAGTGTTTTGTGGCCCAGATAAAAGCTTCCTGTCTGGACAAAAGTAGATATTTAAATATAATAATGTCCCCAAATCCATAAAACACAAAAAAGGGCACAGAGAAAAGTAATGTTCATTTCAAGTATATTTTCAATCTTTATTAAATAAAATCCAATGTCATTGCCTCCACTGAACAACAGGTAAGTGCATTTTTTTAAATTCATATCCATACAGTACAAACTTTCAATCGTAACATCCAGAAATAAAAAGAAAAAAAAACAACAAATGCAAGGATTGAATTCATATTGTGTCCTTTTCAAACAAACGTGGTTGACTGTCATTTCATAGCAATTCTGTATTCAAGAAACACCATAAAAATACTGAGCTAATTACCACACAGCAAAAAAAACAACAAACAAAAAAAAAAGAATAAATCACTCGCGCAGAAAAGGGCCGGAGGCCATCTACACACGCTCCCTGAAACCACACACACACGCGCACACACTCGAAGGTTCAGAATGATTCCTCTGGAATGAGAAGTGGGCTTGTTTTTGCATGTATGTTCTTGAGATGGGGGCACAGTGACGTATTTTTAGACGTATATGTCCAAACTGTGGTCATCCAAAAATTCGGCCTTGAGGAGATGACCTCCCCAACGTCCGGCACGCAAAGAGGCGTCTATCTTAAACTGAACGAGTGCCAAGCACACACAGCATCTGAGTAAGCAGGACACAGCTGTGTGCACGCTGGTGTTTTAAAGTCATTGGAAAATTGCAGTAGCTTTCATTTAAAGAGGGAAAGAAAAGCATCTCGTGTTGTTTTTCTGTGCAAAACCCAGAATACGAAACCAAAAAAACAGCTGTGTAGCAAAAAAAATTAAATTAAATAAAAAATAATAAAATAGAGGGTGGGTTTACGATGTCCATTCAAATGCTTTGATGGGCGCATTACAGCAGCCAAAATGTCAACCCTTGGACCCATACAAACCGAAAAAATAAGAACCTGGGAGAGGACCAGAGCTATTCTAGTGTTGAGTCCATTCGGGCGTACAGTCTGTAATATAGTTTTGCATATAGAGATTTACATTTTGGAATAATAATTTATTTCTTGCAACCTTAATAATGAAATGAACAAAAAAAATAAAAATAATAATAATAATAAACAACCCTCCAAGTGCCAGTCTTACCCAAGCAGGAACAACAAGAACAACAAGAACACCAACAATAATAAAATAACAATAATAATAGAAATAATAATAATAGTAATTCTATACACCCTATAAATGCAATGCCCTAATCTCCAGAAAAAAAATTATAATAATAAAATACACACTTCAAAAACTTCAGTTTGACAAGCCCGAGTCAACTTTACATCAGTCATACTAGTTCACTGAGTTGTTTGGCTTCATTATAAGGGGTGTTGTGTTGTGAGCAGGTTTTTTTTGTTTCTGTTTTTTTAACCCATAATTCCAGACAGAATGGGCAGGCAAAAGTCAACGGGGCCCCTATCGGGATATCAAAGTCTCTCCAAATATAAAACACAAAAAAAGTTAAAGTCAAAGACGAAGAAGAATCTCAAATTGAACAACTAGATCACCCCAGGAAAAAAAGAAAGCTCAGGAATGCTACTTCATATGCCATACATTCAAAAACAAGAAGAGAAAAAGAAGAAATGTAAAACTTGAAAAAAGAAAAAAAACGAAAGAAACTCAACTCATCATAGGAAAACAACAAGCAGACTTTTGGGAATTGTTTACTCATGAAGAAGTTCCTGCAGACAGTTGGGGGATTTGAAGATCTCTGGAACTTCTGAGTCCAGCTTGCAGATGACCTTGTAGATGGCCTTCTTCCAAGAGGGGTCCACGTCTTTCCCCGCCACGATAGCGTTGAAGAACTCCCGCAGTGTGATCTGAGCCACCTCCAGGAAACGTTCAGGAACCTGCAGAGAGCGGAGGAGTGGCTTGTTATGAATGCTGCTTTTGATGATAATACGCATAACATCATGTATTTGTAAAGACTACATACGCGCTCATTTCTAATTACTTGCATATTTATGTATTGTAATCGCAAGATGATGCTAAGATATTTTATGAAATACACTGTTTTGAAGCAAAAAAACATACACACAAGCCTTGTTACTATTGGAACACCTTTACAGAGGAAGATTTAAAGGAAACAGACATATCAAGTATTTTATACCTTTCAATATACATACAAATATACATGTACATATGCTAGTTGTCCAAATGAAAAAAAAATTCACTTTCAAAGTAAGTTGATGTAAAGAGATTTAATTCAAAACACTTTTTGTATTGAATTTCTATTTTTCTTAACATAAAAGACTAAAAGTCACCAAAAAAGATCTAAGAGAAAAAGATCTAATTATTATATTTTTTTAAAATTATTTATTTACTTTTGGATAGCAATAATAGCTGGTTTTGGAAAAAAAGAATTTAGTTCTCAAATGACACATGGGACTATGTAACTACTCTAACATAAGTAATTTCTGAAAATATAGATATGGCAGTTGATTGTTGTTAAGGTTAAGGGTTAAGGAGTTTTTTTTGGGAAATAGTTCTATGTAGCACCAAAAAGCATTAGATAAACAATATATATATATATATATATATATATATATATATATATATATATATATATATATATATATATATATATATATATATATACTGTTCCCTTTCATTCCTTTCAGAATGTGGCCCAATATTACTTGGAAACAAAGGATGGTTCCAATGACGTATATTAAAAGTACAGTATGTTTTTTTTTATCCTGTGAAGTTATCGTTTAGAAAATATTAACTTTTGTTCTGAGAATAATTCGGTAACTTAAAAAAGCTTACAGTATAAGTTACTTTATCATTTAAGCTGAGCCCCCTGAGTCACTGTGTAGGCAGCCTTAAATAAATTGCTATCAAATTTTCATAGCATACTAATCCTTACTTGTAAATGGGGGCATGAGGCACACACACACACACACACACATATCTTATCAAGCACTTCACTCTGGTAGACAGGCATGGGGAAACGCAGTGATATGTGGTCCTACAGCTCACACTGTCTTACTCTCACTTCCCCTAATACAGCTTTACCCACACTCTGTCTTATGGGACTTCCCAGTGTGACTGCAGGCTTAAGGAAAACACACCTATCGCAGCACAAACACAATCAAATAAGGAGTGAAGGGGGAAGTGAACACACGACAGGTGTGTGCGTGCGTGTGTGCTTGTTTGCATGTAAGTGGCCTGCTCATAAATCTGAGGTGAACTAACGACCTGCAATCAGGTAAGCAATGGAAAGCAGAAGAAGCTAAAAGCAGAAGTTAAAGGGGAGTAGTCTGGCTCCTTTGTTCCCTCTCCACTGTTAAACATCTCCATAAACTCTCACATCCCTCACAAGCGAAAATCACTGCGGCTCACGCCACTTTCAACCGAGACCTGAGAGTTCTTAAGAAGTCACCACCTGAAGTGAGCCACCGTCTGAAACTTTCTCTGTCTGCCGTGAGACGGCTCTCTGATTTCATACAATAAAGATTATTCGGAAAGAGATTCAATGTAGCATGAAATGTCACCACAGTTAAAAAATTATTCCGAAACAGAAATGATTCAGTGCAGCATAGTGTGTCTTGATTGGGATTCTTTAGGAAACGATTCCATGCAGTATAAAATCTTAATTTCACCATGATTCAAATGAATGAGAGTTCTTTAAGGAAATGAATGAATCTATCATGATATCTCAAACTGAATCATGATGTAATTCAATTATAATTCTTAAATAAACCTTTCATTCTTCAAGAAAAAGATTCACCGTAGTACAATGATTCAGTACAATTTGATTCTAAAGAAGTCTTAAGAAATGCTCTAATGAATCATGGAATTCTACCTGTACTCCACCTGGATTCATGAATTCTTTTATTTGACCACGATTCAATTAGAGTGTGATTCTTTAGGAGTAAACAGACTAGACAAGTAAAGAGCTACTACATTATTTTCTATTGTAATTGATTGCTATGGGTTCTAACACTGATGCATATGAATCAACTTCTTCAGATGCATTTTCACACCACTAGTGCTGGTTTCAAAGTATTACACACACACACACGCACACACACATTCATATCAGGCCAGGTTCTTCTCAAAAACATCTTTGGAGGTGACACTTTACGCTCCTAAAGGGTTGTAGATACGGCTGCAGCTAAACAATCTGTAGTGGTGTGTGTGGCACTCCTCAGCCGAGTGCCCTGCGCTCTGTGTGTGTGTGTGTGGGAGCAGACTGCACTCCTCCTGTGCCCTGCAGACACTCATCAACAGTGTTAGGACACGCCAAGGTTAGCGGCCATGCATACACACACACAGTCACTGCAACACTACCATCTTGGCACAGAACTGACTGCCTCACAAATCACCCCGAGTGAAGAATGGGCCGTAGTGAGACATGTGTTTGTGTCTTTGTGCATGTGCTGCAGGTATTACAGTGTGGATGGGCATAAACACTAGAAACTCTCAGGGATACTTTTCCAAAAGTGGCCAAATCACATAATAGCTCCACGGAGTAGCTAAAAATGTATAGTTCACAGACCTGTTTAAAGGGAGATTCTAATGAAACCTAAAAAGACTACATCCACTGTACCTGTCTACACACACCTTCTAATGTGGCAACTCTAAAGATCACCTGGTTTAAATGCTTTGAACACCACCCATCCCCCATTCTGATGATGTAACTTGAAGGTGGCAGTACGGTACGATGTGAATTGTCCAATTTGGATATCCAACTTCTTATTTTTCAAAAGCAGAAGATTAACAGAATCTTTACAGTAGAACAGTGGACTGTTTGTACTGACTGATCAGTTTACATTTGCAATTGAGATCACTTGAACTTAGAATCTGTAATTAAAGCAAACTGCTGACTTTTTGCTGTCCTGACACTGATGAATGAATATATGTCCTCAATGGCCTCTGACTTTTGCTAAGCTAATACTAGACAGCACCACAGATTTGTTTACAAGCCTCATTACTAATGGGGAGCTGGGATTTGTTGACTGTTGTGGGGTTTCCCAATGCAAGTGTGATATATTTGCATAATGCATGCTGGGTAATGTAGTTAGAGAACTTTGTCTGGGTGATGGATCATCCTCAGCACTGATGTGGTGGTGGCCTTTTAGCATGTGTTGTGCTGGTATGAGGATAGAATAGGAGTGTCCAACAGTGTGGACAGTGAGTGGACACAGTGTTTGGTCCTCACTATTGCAGAACAGGGTTGCAAAGTATACAGAGAAACAGATGAACTGCAGTCTGTAACTGTAGAACTGCAAAATGGTAAGTGGAGCTGAGAAAAGAGGAGATTGAGTGTAGGAGACTACAAGAATGCTTAATAAAGTGAGTGTATGTATCTGTATACTCATTATAAGATGTAGAGCTACACTGTTGACATCTGTGGTTCAACATGGTCATATCTGATCTGTGGGTATGTCCATGAGAGTTTGAGGGCAACTTAAGGTGAACGTTCAATTCAGACCAGTAGATCGATATTGGCCTCTTTTTTTAATGAGCCAAACTTTTTTTTTTTAAACCAAGTTCAAATTTAAGCAGTTTTTTTAAAAGGCGGTATGTACATTTCCATGCACTTGGCAACCCTGGCTCTGGGAGCTGGAGGTGAGCGGAGTGCCGCATTGCTAAGAATATTCCTGCATGGAATTTCTCCTGACGCTTTTACTATGAAAGGACAGCGAAATGCTGACTGCGAGGAGACGACAATGTCAAGGAGAAAAGGGTAGCGGGTATTTTAGATCCACTTGACTGAGAGAGGGAGAGAGAGGGAGGGAGGGAGTGAGAAAGAGGAAGGGAAACAGAGAGGAGGGGGTGGGAAGAAGAGAGGTAGAGTGGGGTAAAGAGAGCGATAGAGAGAGAGTGTGTGTGTGTGAGTGTGTGCAAGGTAGGAACGGTTTAGGGAGGAAACCTGAGGGGGACGGATAGAGTGGTGGAATGAAAGGTGAGAAAGACAGAGATGGAGATAAACTGAGGGAGCGAGAGACAGAGGAGAGCAGTGTAACAGAGGAGAAGTAGGAAAAAAAAGAACGAAAGGAAAAGCTTGAGTGGGTTATTCTTGTCCTAAGCACCCTTTCCACGGTCTCTCGTGGGAACGCATACACGTCTATATATCACGCAATTGTGACTGATCGTATACGCGTGTTCGTCCTCCAGTTTTAACTGTTTTTTCAGTGCGTGTCTCCCTGCTGATCTCACCGGTCTGCTGTGGGACATTTGTCCCCTACCCTGTAGGAATTATGTACAGAGGGCATCTGCAGCTGGGCCAAAACCATTAAAGTGGTAGTTTGGCCAACAACCACATTTACACAATTCCCCCCCTTAACCCAAATATAGTAGATAAGCCAAGACACTTCTGGTGCCTGTATCCTTACACACTTGCTTTAAACTTTGTCCAGACGTTCAAGCACAATTACTCAGATTTCTTTAAATTCCTGCACCATTTTAGGGAAACGTCCAGAGACAGAATCATTCATAGTAACCAGATGTCTGTTTAATGCTTCTACAACAAGATGTTAGAGCATAAAATGTTTACATGCCACTTGATGTATTGAGACATTGGTTTATGACCATTTTAAGATCAAGTTGTGGCCTAAAACATCACAGCTTCCTCATTACCAACATCACATATCTCTTTTTTGTGATTTTCTGTTGTCTGCAGTATTTGACCTTAGCCGACCCTTACATTGTGTTACAATGGTCCATTGAATTGTATGGCCCAATTAAAATACTCTAAAACTGCTCCAATATATATATATATATATATAGCAATCCCTGGTTTCTATAACAAGCACTATTAACACATCAGAGTCAGTAGGTTTCTCAATAATGAACCATTTCGCATTAAAGGTATACAAATTTGGCAGACAGCACTGAGGCTCAAAACTGCTACTACCACTGTTTTAGCTATGCTAACATATTTTGTCCATTTTTATTACTGATCAGTAATGGGCTGCATGTTGGTTGGAACATAGACTTCGTGATGGAGCTCTCAGCAACATTGTACAAGCAGCCTAATGTTAGCTTATGGCTGTAATGTCAGTTGGCTGAAAAGACCCAGATAAAACTCCAGCTAAGCTTAAAGCTAATGGTAGAGTTTCTCTAGCTAGGTTATTTCACTGTTTTCAGAAAGTTAACCCCAGAACCAGAGATCGGTTCTCCGGACTACTCTTGGGCTCGAAAACATACCAAACTAGCGCTAGCAGTCCTGTGTTCAGAAAATGTCTACTGTGTTATTTGGGGGTTATTTGCTATTAAATTTCTTGCAATTCAGTTTTAAAAGTTTAAAGTTGTCCACAGAGGTGTCTGATGTTTAGCCTGTAGGCTACTTAGATAACAGGGAAAAAGGAAATGTAGTCAGGAACATATGTTTTGTAAAGGGATGTGAAAGAAAGAAAGCTATACATTAGGTGTTACTTTAGTAACATTGCGAATTCATGCATAAAGAAAACAAAATCTGAGTTACTGCTGTGTGTGTGTGTGTGTGTGTGTGTGATATGTGTGTGTGTGTGATGTGAGTTCAGTTCAGTGCTGGTTCTGTTTTCAGCTTAACACCTGTCAAGCCTCCTCTGAAGTAGCACATAAACAGCTCTTAAGAGGCGAGTGGTAATGATGACGGCATATGGCACCAGGCTAATATACAACATTCTTCACACGCACACATACACTATTCCAGTAAAACCAGAGAATAACTTACTTTACGCTGCAGCAGGTGTCGGGTGAACTAATCACCATAGTAAACTGCCTTCAAGGCTGATTAAGCCTTGGTGTAAAATGTTATTATTTGAACCTGGTTTGACTTATAGAGCAATTATATTATATTACTTGTATTTTATTTTCCCCCCAGAGGTCCACTTATAACTTTGGTGTGGTTTTATGCACTAAAGTCCACATAAACACTTTCCAGCTTCTCTTTATTTCTTATAGTTGAACACGCTGTTTTTGTTACTCTACATGTAAGATTGTTATAAAGTAATAGGCTTTAAACACCTCAGTCAAATGACATGGTAATGCGCAATTATTGTTTATTTACCAAAATTAACATACTAGGGATAAAATGTGAATTGTGGCCTGTGCAAAAGTTATGGCTTATTAAATATTGCATGGGATTGTTTTGGGCATGTTAAACTCAAAAAATAGAAATTGTGCACCAAAAGTTGTAGAAAAAAATGCCAGTAGAGAAAGTGTTGACTTATTTTCACTTAGAAAATCAAGTAAACATGTCATTCGCCAAGAGGTGCCCAACTTTTGGATACAGCCATGGATGTAGGTTCTGACTAGCTTTGCTGTAGGCTGAACAGGCGAATATATGTAAATGACTTGGTTTCTTAATACATGACTAAAACAATTAATTTAATTTTGCTCCATGAAGTCAAGTTCAAGCGAGTCAAAATGAAATTTTTGAAACATACAAAACACAATGTTGTCTTGCAGATAAATTTTCATATTGTCACTGTCAGAAGAAAAACATACCCCCAAAACGACAACTTTACAGGAGAGAACAAAAACAGTCTGTACTTTTAATGTTAGTCAATGGAAGCAGAATTTTTCCAAGCTATTTTGGAGCACTTCTTGTGTTTCATTCATCATGAAAATTTTACTCAATGTAAATGGCAGCTGCTGTGTACAAACGATGTGGAAAAATAAAAATGGAGATAAGTGGACCATGCAAACTTGAGAGTGAATGATACTTTTTCATCTAAAATGTGAACGTTATTCTAAAAAACGAAAGGAAAATTCAGTGTGCCATGATAAGGCCCATTAATAAAACAGCTGGTTCAATCAGATATATGCCTGTATTGTCTGTCCATTTCTCTCTCTGTCTGCTGACAGTTAGCTTTATGAGATTTGAGAGTCATGTTTCTCAGAAGGCTTCAGATTTCCTCTGTTTTGATTATCTAATGCAATATTAGCCAACCAGAGCTTTGAAAACACCCCAACGAAGAGCTGTCAATCAAATGTCAATCAAAAACTGTGACAAAGACACTTGACTTGTACAGCTGATGTGCAGTTAAGGGAAACTTTCTCTCAGATTTATGGAAGCAGGGGACAGCTGCTTTGACACGGTCTTATTTCATTCGGGAGCGTGTTTTTATTTGTTCTGCGCTGGCCAAACAAAAGCTGACCCTGAGAGATAAAGGCAGCGATGGCCTTGAAGGATTCACGGACCCCACATGCTCCGAGCGCTCCGGGTTAATCCCTAACCAATGGCCTGGGAACGTAGAGCGGAAAAATTCCCATGTCAACCTGACCATTCCGGGCGAGCTGGGAACAGCCCAGGTACAGTCTGCTGGACAAGGGTGCGCGTTGGTGTCACTAGGATGACTAAAGCAAATGCATAAAACTCCACATGGACCAGCTCTGGGTTAGCCAAGCTTCTTCACCCCTTCTTTGCTACACTTTGGCGATTCCTGGCACTGGACCTCAAGCTGTACAGCTGTTCCGATTGGTCACTGCTGGGCAATTTTTAGTGCCGAGGTCTCTAAGCTTTGAAAGTTCCTACCTTACTCTGTTTAAACCTGTTTTTCTGTTTAACGACTGTGTTTTAAGGGTAAGTAGTTGTTGCTGTTGTATCTGTAAAGAGAACTGTAATAAGAAGGTGCTAAGTAAGTGTTTAATGCGACTATGACTATTACAACTGACTTGGATGTTTGTCTGGAAAAAGGTTTTAAGGCCTTCAGATGCCAAAAATAGACCCGTCTCTTTCTCAACAAAGCCTGAAACCAAGTCGTGTTTGGTCACTAGCGTCCCTATCAGCTGCAAATCAATAGTTGCGGCGGATAAGCCATGATAAGCTCTTTGTGTCACAACAGCCAAACAGTCTCAGTCTCTCTCTGTCTCTCATCCCAGCTTCTGATAAAGCGCCCAGGCTTCCCTGAAACCAAGGCTTACAAACTATGCAGCCTTGAGGAGTTCAGAGAGAGATCTGACCTGATAAGCAAACATTTAGACTGAGGTAGCCAGACTAGCGTGGCCTTGTCAGCTTGCCTTGTTTTTTGGGGTTTTTTTTCACACTTAAGAGCCAGTTAGGACATCCAAACCACGTCATCACTCCGTTTCTCAAGGTGTGTGCATGCGCATGATGATTGCTCTGACCCTCCAAGGACAGGGTTGAAGGGGTAGATAAAAGGTATCCGTCTTTCTTTATCTCTTACTCTCCCTTTCTCCCATATTTCTTTCATTCCTGCTTAACCTTGCTATATTGCCTCTACTGACTTTTATCTTACAAATGGCCAGTGTCCAGTTCTGACTCTGGAGGGGCCCACAGTTTGCTGATTTGACTTAGCTGTTTCTCAGTTTAGTCAGATAACTGGAGGATAAATTCATTACTATTGGACAAAATACTCACTCTGGGTATAAGTAATCATTCTTTAGAGAAAAAACCTGCTGCTTTGAACTGGCTTGGGTAATAATTGTACACAGTCATGTCTCAGACACTGCTCTAGCCAAATTTAGGTTTGCTCAACTGAGTCTAAGGTTCAGACTGCAGGCAAATCGGATTTGTTTCTCAAATCAGATCGTTTGAGACGACTGTACGCACTGTTATTTGCAAGTGTTCAGATCGTATTTGTGTGTCCATACATCACCAACCTATCTGCATGGGTTGCTGTTGTTACGACATACCTACTGCATGTACCTACTAGGTACTGGAGTGGATTTCAAACACTCATGCAGGAGAGATGGAGGTGCATAATCTAGGCCTTCAAACAGTCGCTCTGCCAAGTCGAGGTTCAACACTTTGGCGCTCTTCTTGAACCCCAGCACTCTGGATTTGGCATTGTCATTGTCGCTTTGTGAGTGACTAAGATGCATCTGTAAAAATCTGATTTCAACTGCATTGCAATCCACCTCCAGACTTTTATAAACTGGAATTCATGTGTTTTATTTGCCCTTCAGACTATCAGAAATCAATTTGCATGCAGTTTGGATGCCCCACAATATCAGATTTGTTCAGTCTGAACAAGGAATAACTATAATACTACAAAATATGTATAATTTTGTACATTTTTCTCTTTTAACTCAAATTGAAACCAATCCTCCACAAGCACTGGGTCTTGGCTTGGTCTTGCCTACATTTGGACTCGCTCTTGACTTGACTCAAGTCTTTACTTGTCAATGTGCCAACGTCCCTCCAAACCCATTCCCTTAGAAAGTACGTGGTCTGGAACTGGCACTGTCCTATTGTTTAAATAAGAAATCATCATTAATAGTAATACATGATGTGCTCCTCCTCATGTCACCAGACACCAGCAGCATTGTTTACAACTGATCCCTCCTTGAAAGAGTCGCGGCTTCACAAACTTCCCATATATACTGTATAGAATTCTGTGATTCAATGCCACAGAATCAAGTTTGCTAAAAAATCAAGCACCATTCATGCTCAGTGCTGGATACTTTGTCTTCACGAGTGTACAAATGTAAGGGCTAATGGATTCAAGAGCGCTCGTAACCTCTGCCACTAGCTCTGTTCAGAGCAGATTGCTGTGTAATCTGCATTACAGATGAGTCCTGGGCTCAGGAGCAGGGAGGACCCTGGGCTCTGACAGAGCTGTTGTTTTATGGCATCCTCCACATGGGGCCCAGATTGTGTTTGATTTGGGGCATGCACAGAGCAACGCCAGGTCAGGATTCAAGATCCCAGGGGTCAAATGGCCTCAACTGCTTATAATAGTACAGAGCGAGGTGTGTGTGTGTGTCTGTGTGTTTGTGCAAGTGTGTGCCTGTGTGGGTGGATGTGTGTCCGAGGGTGGGAGCTGAGACATCTGGAGTCTGAAAAGAATGAAGGAAGTGTTTAGAAAGAGAAACAAAAGAGGTCAAAAAGAAGTATGTCCTGTTCACTGAGGAGAAACCAACACGGCCTTTGACTTTTTGCACCTTCTCCACTATTCTGCCTCGTCTACCTTACATGCAGACCTTTTCCTTCACTCTAAGGCCCTGCCTGCATCCTTCAAATGATTTAGGAAATGAGAACTTGTGATTTTGTCAATGCGTTTGCCCGTTTGTTGCAAGGTTAGAGGGGATTGAGCAGATTAGCAGAGGGCCGAGTACACAGCCCTGGGGCACTCCATAGAGGAGTGGTGCATCCAGCCAGCGCTGATGGCCACCGTCTTGGCCCGATCTAGTCGGGTGGAAAAAGGGATACGGGGGGACTTGAGACGAGGCCATTGGCACCCTCTCCTGCCAAGTGTGTGCAGATCTCCTTGGCACGGACATGCACTGTGGAGCCTGGGAGGTTCTGAGGGGAAGGTCTTTTTTTGCGCATGTTTGAATGTGACAAGCTGTTCCTTTGCATCTCAATATCAGGACCGAGTGGAGAGCAGGTGGAAAAAGAGGGAGGGCAGGAACAGAGAACACAAGAGAGAGAAAGGATGAGGGAGGACAGAGAGAGGATGATTAATGGAAAGCGACAAAGTTACAGTTTGGAAGGTGCAACGAGGAATCAAGGAAAGCATAGAAAGAAGCAGAGGCTCTGGGTGTTTATGAGTGTGTGTGTGTGTGTGGTGTACGTGTGGGTTTCCTCGCAGACCTGTGTCAGGACAGCAGTCTCTTTAGCAGTGATTGAGGCCACTTTAGATCAGCTCAGATTAAAGCATAGGTTCACTGAGGACCAGATCTTCCAATGTCAGCCTGAGGCGAGGGTCTGCGATAGCTTAAAAAAAAAAGCACACTGGAGTGGACGACAAGTCAAGTCTGACTCTACAAGGTCATGTCTAAAAGGCCAGGTTTCACCGGCAGGTAAGAGTGTTTGTGCAATTAGAAGAACAAGTTGCTGTCGCTTTGGGGACACTGAAACCTGAATCCTAAATTCGACACAATTTTTTCACCTAAAGTGCACAAAAACACACAAAAGTGACAGTCAGCGGCTACAACGTCTAAATCAGATCCTTTTGTCTTTGCTAAATGGCTTATCTGGTTCGTCTTGTCGCGGGCAATATGAGAAGAAGCAGACTACCTCATCCCAACCCATCCACCCCACCTGCCCCCATCTCTCGGGCCGCAGGGGAGAGCACTCTGGCTCTAAGTGCTTCTGTCTGGCACACACAAGACGACCTGGAGAGCGTTAGCCAAGGCGATTTTGGCCTGCGGGGAAATCAGCGGTCGTACACGTATGACTCTGGCAACTAAGAATGCTGACGCAGGATCAGCTTTTGCATTTCAAGTCCTAATAAACATGGTGATGCAGGCAGCGAGGAAGCTGATTTTAGGTCAGCACTCTAAAGCCAAGGTAGCCTATGATAATGCAGACACCATTAATGACTGAATTCTTGGGTTATGTCTTCCAACATGAAATCTGACCAGTGGCCAGTTTGGTGCCTTTATGACCAAAGAGTCTACAAAAGTTCTGTCGCAGAGTCTCAGACCAAAATCTTGAAGTTCAATGCTACAATGGTCAACCAAAAGGCATCAACTTCAAGTAGATGGCAATGGTAATGGCACAAATGGCCATTGTTGGGATTCAAAATGTATGGAATCAGATTTGGACAATGGACATTCCATGTTGTCCTCCTTTGTCCAGCCATGAATGACTTCTAACTGTCCTTTGTCTTTTTAGTCTTGCTTTTGAAGGCTTTCACTTTCATTTTTGTTGGCGCGAAAATGAGATTCTAGCATTATTTCATCAACATCAACTTGGCTGAATGGACTAAGCCTGTCATAATCTTTACTTTGAGATTTCCAAGACCAGCTTGAGCTTGTTGTACAGCTAGAGAACTAGAGCTCGCTAAGACAAATAGGCTGCTTTCACACAGCAGATACAAGCAGCCCAAATCTGGATAACACAGTCTCTGTGGCAGTGTGAACAGCAAAAGCACATTGAATCACATTTTCAGTTCTCATTTGTGACCCTTCACATGTGGTGTTGAAATCTGATATGACAAGTCGAAGTGAACCAAAGAAGTGGCCGTGGCTGAATAATGTGCCCTTTTCCCAGCGAGCTGGAACACATTCTGGGTGACAAGCCAGCTGTCAGTCATTGGAACTTCGTGATTGTTCCTGTGATGCTGGCAGTCATAATTGTTTACCTCTGGACAAGCGTGCCACGGGAAGCAATGTTCTTTTGCACATGCGGGTCCGTTTAGGAACGTGATCTATTTTGACAAATGTTGGAAGTCGTCGCTGTCCAATGAAAAATTAGTATATCCAAAATAGCAACTACAGGACAGGTGAGAAAAGCTATTTACTTGTAGATTAATTTAAGGAGGTTTTATTTCAAGTAAAGCATTTTTATTGGTCCATTCATCATGAAACCTTTACAGGATCTAAACCGCAGCTATTGTGTTTAATTAATATTGAAAAATGAAAATCTAATTAAAGGCAAACAGCTATGAATACACATTTCCAGAATGTTCCGAGTAGGTATGAGAAAAAAAGGTTTTTGCCAAACAACACTAGCCATATTTAGTCTCTTAGCTCACTCTTAGCTCAACCCTATATACTTCCAATATGAAAAATGATAGATTTTATTGGAAAGTCAGATGTGTAGTTAATAAAATCCACTAGTAAGTTTACTGAGAAGTTACTAAATGCTTGCTTTGAGTAACAGAATCTATCAAAATGTTCCTTAACTGTCTGGACACTCCAATAAGAGGTGTTGTTGTTGTTTACTGTGTGACTGTCATAAAAAGAGAACAGTGGGGGAGAGCAGGAGGAGGGGGAAGAGAGAGAGAGAGGCACTGTAGGGACGAGAGAGAGAAAGAGTAATTAATGAAGATGCTTTAATTGTTGATTGTGTTCACTGTGCCGTGAGGAAGCAAGAGAGAGAGAAAGAGAGATACGACAGATATCATTAAAACTTCCTAATGGGCTGAAGAGAGGAGTGGACGGAAGAAAAAGCATTTTGAAGAGGATGAAAGGAGCGAGGCAACAGAAGCAAAAAAAAACAACAAAAAAACGACAGCGGGCGAGCGCGTGAAAAGAGGGGGGAAGAGAGAAGGAAGGAAACAATAACTACAAAAGACTTCTCAAAGGACGGAGAGAAGCGCAGGAGAGAGAAATCAGTGACAGAGCTGATTAGCATCAAATAGGGGAGCGAGAAGCGAGAGAGAGAGAAAGAGAGAGAGATAAAGAGGTAAAGAAAGTGATTGAGCGATGGCTAGAGAGATAGAACGAAGAGAAATGTGATAGAGAGGAAACGGGAAGACGGATAGAAGGGGGGGAAGAGTGACTCAGGGATCGTGAGAGATAGAGAGTGAAATGAAATTGAAAGAGAGAGAGAGAGAGAGAGTTTCAGAAGGAACGAGAGACACATTAAAAGGGATGGAAGGCGAGAGAAGGAGAGAGTAAAAGGAGAGAGAGGGGCCGAAAAAAGGGCAGAAAGAGTGAATGGGGAGAGAGGGTGAGAGAAAATAAGGGAAAGAGTGCATGTGAAGGAGAGCCAGGAAGAGAGAGAGCATGAATAAGAGAGAGAGAGAGAGAGAGAGAGAGAGAGAAGAAAAGGAGAGGGGGAGAATATGATAAAGGTAAAACTGAAGAGACCTGCAAGGTGGAGCTGACTATACAGCCGGTGAAGCGGAGTGTGTGTGTGTGCGGTGCTGAATCAGCGGTGTGTCTCCTGTTTCTGATGGTGATGGAAGCAGGTGGGGGGGGCGGTGAGGTGGGGTGTCTTGGGGGCATGTAAGTTCACCACCAGCACAAAATCTGCCTGTACATCACATCAGAGGCGCGGCGTACGGTCAGGTGGGTTAGTTTGTAAAGATTTGCATTGCTTGGCATAATTTCCTTGTGCAAAGTTTTAATCAGCTATTAGATCCATCAGACACCTGCTGAGAAAATCCTTAACATGCAAAATGCCCCCCCCTCCACGCCCTGACACACACACCTCCGACAAACGCCCATACACACACACACACACGCACGCGCAAGCAGGCCGGGCAAAACTTCACAAACAACAGTAGACTTATTCACTGAGCTCCTCTCCGTATGCAAATTTCTCATTTATATATGTAAATAATCTTGAGCATGAAGCCTTAAGTTCCTGGAGCCAGAGCACAGCGTGCAAAAGAAACAGGCTCTCCTTTCTTTCAGATCACTGGAGAGTATACTGCAGGGCATTGTGGCTGCTGCCATATTAAAATAGAAAACTGTTAAAAGGAAAAAGATAAGGGGAGAGATAAAGAGAGGGAGAATGAGGAGGTTACAGGTAAGGAGACAGAAAAAAAAACTCATTAGATTGCCACTGGGGCCAGTGCTCAGGGGTCTCTCACTGCCAGAGGTCTTAATTAGGTGAGATACTTGGAACAACAATAAAGCTTTGAAGAAAAATGACAATGTTTAGGCTCCTGACTGTGATCGGTCTTAATCGGGGCGTGGTTTGTCCTGAGAGTCGAGTTTATTTGTTTATCACCTTTTACAACAATGTTGTCACAAAGCAGCTTTACAGAAGTTTCAAAACAAGAAAACATGAAGTCACAACATGTATCCCCCTGTGAGCAAGCCTGAGGAGATGGTGGCAAGAAAAAACTCCCTCAGGACTGAAGGAAGAAACCTTGGGAGGAACCAAGGAGGAACTCGCAAGGGGAGACTCATCCTCCTCTGGTCGAACAGTATTTACAGTGTATTAAACTAAATTCAAAATAGAATTGAGAGAGTATCTGTTTCATAAAAGCTTTAGAAACTGCACAGGTAGAGGCAGGCTCTGGCTGAGACAGTCTCTGACTCAGTCTTTGAGGGAAGTGGGAGTTAGCTAAAACCGTCCCATCATATCTTAATGCTGGGACATCTGGAAGACACAGTGATGTAGTTGAGGTTGTAGCAGATGGCAAGCACGAAGAGGAGAACTGGTTGGTGTTAGGCGAGGAGGAGGCCCTGACTCCCCTTGACTGTGATTGGCCCTAATCAGTATGACATTTGTCCTTCTCTTTCTTTTTCTTTCTTCAGCTCTTTTCTCTTTTTACTTCTATTTCCCCTCCCCTTTATTTATCTCCCTTTCTTTTCCTCTCTCTCTCTCTCTCTCTCTCTCTCTCTCTCTCTCTCTCTCTATGTCCTTATCAGTATTTCTTTTTCTTATTCCTTCTTTGTCTCTTCCTTTTCCATGCCTCTTTCTATCTCTCTCATATCTTTTCTTTATCTTTCTTTTCTCACTCTCTTGCTTTCCTCTGCTTCTCTCTCTCTCTCTACATTTCTTGTTGCCTCTCTCTCCTTCTCTCTCTCTCTTTCTCTTTCTCTCTCTCTCTCTCTCTCTCTCTCTCTCTCTCTCTCTCTCTCTCTCTCTCTCTCTCTCTCTCTCTCTCTCTCTCTCTCTCTCTCTCTCTCTCTCTCTTTCTAAAGCAGCAGGGCTCATAACCTTGCTCTGCTCCAGTGTGAGGTGTTTTCTGAAGAAGTGCTTTGCCAGCAGACCTGGGCCTTCCAGGGGACCGCACTACCCTTCCGGACACGCAGGACACACACACATACACACACACACACAATCTTTAATCACACACACACTCACTCTAATAACTGTAGCACACATCTCTCTTGCTCCAGTCCACCTCTTCACCCATATCTACCATCAGAACCTCACAGTGTTCAGACTTACAGAGTCTAGTTGTACACTGTCTATGTACACGGCCTGTCACAAGTTTGAGACCACCTTGCCTTCGTAGCTCCTATTCCAAGCACAGAAATGCTTTTCACTATTAGTGTTTGAATAGGCAAAACTAGCGGCTAACTGCTACATTGCCCCTAAATATCTCGTACCTTGTATATCCAAAATAACAACTTTGCAAATGTTTTAATGTTAATGGAACGAGACCTTTGGGGCCAAAAACTGAAAAACACCAAAAATGGAGACGGTTTTGTTCTGACAACAGCGGTAATCTCCATTACAGAAGAATGCTCTAGTGCAGCCACACATTCACCTGATGCCCAATGCTCAATGCCAACCATCAGCTTGAAAGCCATAAAGTAAGTAAGTGATGGAGTTCTCCAGAGTAATGGAGCTCTATCCAGTGCCTTTGGGATGATCTAGAACTGATCAGCACACATCAGCTCCTGACCGCACTAACGCTCTTGTGGCTGGATCCAATCAAATCCTCACAGCTATGTTCCAACATCTAGTGTGATGCCCTCCTAGAGAATTGGAGGCTGTTATTGGAGTGAAGAGGAAGAAGACATATGGGTAAGCAGGTGTCTACAACACTCTTCAAAGTGTACTCCTTGGTTTGAAGAGCTGGTTCTGCCTAACTAGTGATTTGACAGTTTGTTCAAAGCACATACTGGCGGCTGTTATCAGTTAGTCTATCTAAACATCTTTCTCTCTTCCTATGTTTAGAGTTATTGCAACACAGCAAAGATGCCCATTTATAACAATATGACATTTTAAAAAAGCGAGGTGTCCCCAAACTTTTGAGGTACAGTATGCATTCATGATCATGTTGGTGTACCTCGAAGTCATTGGCCTTGTTGTAGTGCATGTTGAGCGCCCTGAAGAGCTCCGAGTCTCGGCTGACCGCGATCTCATCTGCTCCGGTCACTCCATCGTTGATGGCCTGCCGTGCAAACTTCTCCATCTGGATGTAGTAGAACTCCCGAAAGTTACTGAACCATTTTATCAACTGAGATGTAATACACCTGTTAAACTGTTGATGAAACAGAGAGAGAGAGAGAAAAAAAGAGAGAGAGACTGCGTGTAAGAAGAGGTAACACTTTATAATAACAGGTTCTCATATATGTGCATTAAACATTGCATTAACAATTTACTGGATAAAGTACAAATACTGTAATGCATTTCATGAAAAGTGTTACACGCGAGTGTTATAAACAGTGTTATAAACAGGGATCCAAAAAGTGACCCCACAGAAATCTGACTGAACCACCCGAGATGCTGTCCCAAAATTAAGAGGGTAGTTGTTTTGCTCTCAGCAAAACGTCCCACCACCTCCTTCCAATCTATCACACTTTCATAACCCCCCCACCAGTAACCCCACAGAAATCTGACTCATCACCCTAGATGCCATCCCAAAATTGCACCTTTAAGAGGAGCGTTATTTTGCTCTGACAGCAAAACTCCCTCCACCTCCTTTGCAACCAGGTCCCCCACCCAACCGCCTTCCCCAAGATGCACGTTCTCAATGCAAGTAAGTCTGTTCTGTCTGGCTTTGTCTTTAAGAATTGACTCTCCAACACCATCCTCACACCATTTCTTATCACGAAGGCTATTGCCGATCTGCAGTATACACCCCACTGCCACCCCAAATTATTAATTGTTTTAGTGAACTAAGCAAATGCCTAAAGTTGTAGGCATTAAATTACTCAAATATAATAAAATCTAATTAACTACAGTCAACTTTTGTTTATGCATCGTAATAGTTTTATAAGATATGTATGTATTAGTAGCATTTAAAGGTTCAACCCCTTACTCAGTGTAAGCATTAAAATGCTACTAATACATATCTTATAAATGCTACCAATTCCTATCTTATAAAACTATTACGATGCATAAACAAACTACTAGATAACTATGGAGTTTAAAGTATTTATTGTGGCCTGTTATTATTATATCACACGCTAAAGGTTAGGGATCCGGTCTTGTGACTGGAAGGTTGCCGGTTCGATCCCCTGGACCAACAGGCAACGACTGAAGTGCCTTTGAGCAAAGCACCTAACCCCCAACTGCACCCTGGGCACTGTGGATAGGGCTGCCCACTGCTCCGGGCATGTGTGCTCACTGCCCCATAGTGTGTATGTTCACTAGTGTGTTAAATGTGGAGGTCAAATTCCGATGTGTGCACACAAGTGGTAAAAATAGTTACTAACTAAAGTTATTATAAAGTGTTGCAGATTCACTACTGATATTTTGCTATGCTACTCAAATGTAATAACATAATTAGACTTTTAATTACAATGTAGTTACATAATCAATTGCATTTACTTCCTATTCACATTCTGTGTCAACAGGTTTGAGTCTGCACTTGTGAATTCCATATTTTTGACCCTAAAAACAACAAAGTCATGGCAAAAATGCCCCCCACACACACACATACACACACACTGGGCCACACTGTAAATAATAACTTGCCATCAAATTCAAATCACAATCTGCACCTCCACCATAGTTTCTCCACTTAATCAACCATATAAAAACCACAGCGTGGCATCAGCAGGAATAACTGAGACTTCTAAGGGTTAATGAAGTGCTGAAGGATTGGAACGGCGCCCCCTCGGACGAGCCTTGTTAGCGAGTGTTCCTCAGGGGGAACGGTTAATCATTAACCAAATCTTCATAATCACAGATCCTGTGTCAACAGCAAAGATCACATTAACATCATCTACATGAATAAAAGAAAGAGCTCCTTCCAATCAGAAGCAATCTGGATGCTGAGTGTGTGTATGTGTGTGTGTGTGTGTGTGAGTGTGTGTGTGTGGTCGGTAGCCCTCAGCTGCGAGGCCTGGGACGGATAATTGAGTAGAAAACTGATAAAGTCAACATAAAAAAGAGCCATCTGACCCACCGGGGGAGTTCAAACATCAGCTTAAAGCTCACTGACCAATCAGCAGCCAGCTTTCAACTACCGCTACCCCACAGGCACGGGACGGGGCAGAGAGGGGGTCTGTGCCAAATTCAATACAACCTTAAACCGGTTAAGAGAGCAGTGGTTTACAGTTCGCCAGGGCAATGAACCCATGGGGATGGGGAGGTGAGAGACGGGGGGGGGGGGGGGGGGAGATAGTGAAGAGAAAAAGAAAGAAAAAGACGAAAAAGAAAATGGAGAAAAAGAAATAAAACAGAAAAGAGGAAAAGAGGGAGAGCAAAAAATATAGAGAGAAAGAGAGGAATAAAGAGGGGACATACAGAGAGAGTACAGAGGGAGATAGAGAATGATAAGAAGCAAGAAGAAAAAGAAAAAGAAAGAAAGAGAGAGAGAGAAATTATATACAGAAAACAAAGAGAGAAATAAAGAAATAAAAAGATAGAGCAAGAGAGAAGAAAACAAGAAAAACAGGGAGAGAATATAGGGAAAATTGTAAAGAAAGAGAACAGAAAGAGAGCATAAAAGATGGCGAGACAGAAAGAGAGAGAGAGAGAAAGACAGAGAGAGAGAGAGAGAGAGAGAGAGAGAGAGACAGCGTAAAAACAACAGCAGCAGCTGATAAGTCCCAAACGGGCCCCCTTGTACCCTTTAAAAGGCTCCACCCCCAAATAAAGCCCCCCTCTGCCCCTGCACTGCCCCTCCCTTCCCCCATTTTCTCCTTCATCTCCCATCTTTCAGAAAAGACGACAAAACGATGGGCAGCGGCCCTCTGGGGAGGGGAAACAGCTTTTACATGGAGATTAGAGAGAACACTATTGTTCCGTGAGAGAGAGAGAGAGAGAGAGAGAGAGCGAGAGAGAAAGAGAGAGAGAGAGAGAGAGAGAGAGAGAGAGAGAGAGAAGATGAAGCAGAAGAGAGACAGCCAGATAGAGGGATGGTAAAAAAAGGACAGAAGGAGAAAGATGTAGGGAGAGACAGAGTAAGAGATAAAATGGGTGAATTATGAAAACAAGATGAAAGAGAAAGAAAGAGAGAAAGAGAGAACACAAGGCAAGAGAGTCCAACTGAGAAAAAGTAGAAAAAGGAGAAGAAGAAGAAGAGGAAGAGGAAGAAGAAGAAGAAGAGGTAGAGGAAGAGAAGGGAAAGAAAAATGTGGAGAAATGTAGAAGAAGGGATGTGCAAAGAGAGATTGAAGGAGAGAATTCATATTTTATCATGTTAAATCATGTGTGCTGCTCATGGATCAACACTGAAAGCTCCATCCAGCCTGACAGATTATTATACAAACACCACCACCATCAGAGACGTGACCATCAGGAGGTCCGTCCAGTCTGTCCTGCAGTGTGTGTGTGTGTGTGTGTTTGTAGGTCTTTATGATGAGCACTAAATCACTGACGATGACCTCATCACTCACAACAAAGACCTTTCCTGTCACACCACCAGAGAGAGAGAGGGAGAGAACAAGTGAGAGTGTGAGCTATTATTATTGGATGGTCCGGCACTCTGAAGTCATCTGTATACTTTACTTTCACTCTTATGTCCATCCTATCACGTGCCAATGTACCACCAAGAATCTAACACACCAGCACTTACACACACACAGCCCCACTGTTTGTCCTTTATGTTCATCCTCACTTCCTGATGGAGGACTAAAGAGAAAAAACACGACTAATCCCCTCGCCTGGAGTCGAGAACTGTCACAGCTCTGAAAACACACAGGGTCTACAAGAGGAGGACTTTCTATCTACTTTCTATAGTCCCAATATAAAACTTATATCACAGCTCTCATATCAGAACATCATAATTCCACTCAAACACCAGGTTTACAGCCTTTATATTTCAGGGTGTGCAAGTAATTCATAAGGGATGGACCAATCAATGGTCCAAATTTAAATGACAGTCTTGATATGAGGAACAAGAACATAAAATAAAAAGAAATTGTATTTGAAAAAGTGGAATAATCTTTAGAGCCCAAAGTTTTTGTTTTGGGGGCCAAAATTCCAAGTTTGTAGTGAAATAAAAACACAAAAGGAAGGTACCACTCATAATGTCATAATATTAACCATATATATATATATATGTCACATCATTACATTATGAATTGTAACGTCTTTGGTATGAAAACCTTTTAATATAATTTGAATTTTGGATCATTTTTATTAGTCTGTTCATCATGAAATGACTGAAAAAGCTCAGCTTGTAATGAATATTAAGGTTTTTGTCAATTTTAGTTTCTTGAATGTCTTTTAGAAATTAAACCTTTTTTTTGAAAATGTGTCAAAATTTCTACATTTCTTTCCATAAAACTGACAAAACTGGAAAAAACTAAATTTCTTTTAGAAAATGTACATATTACTAAATATCTTTCTGAAGTTGTGTAAGCATTTCTACACTCCTTTCAACAAACAAGTTCAAATTTACAAAATTTCCTCCAGAATATGTTGATTGATTTCTAATCTTCTTTCAGAGGACATGCCTGTTGCTGCTGGAGAGCAAACACACGTGTGTCTGGTTGTCACATATTGTAATATCAAGTTGTCTACCAGATGAGCTCATGTATTTGTTCTACTCACTGATGCATCACTAATTCCAGCTTGTAAAAAAAAAAAAAAAAAAAATCTCAAATAGCCTTCTGCACACACACACACACACACACACACATACACACACAGGGTCGAAAGTCAAGAGGTCCCTAAGCACTTCAATTAGCGCTTTAAAGGCGTCCTTTCTGGACGAGGTCACTCTTGTTACTGACCTCAGACCAGCTCGCTCATCCCCGTTTACTGTCTGAGAGGAAACCGGAGGGGGACAAAGGGAAAAGTCCACCAACAAACCGTTCCCACCGTTATTATCCTCCAGATAATCGGACCTTATTAAGATTATGACTAGTCTTTAATATGCAAAGCACGCTCCATTGATATTCATGAGATATGCAAATATGACGAATGACTAATGAGCGGCTACACTACAAGCAAAGGCCGACCCACCAGAGAAACGGAAAGTGGGGAAAAGAACCATCAAATCCGTGCCATGCATTGTTCCACACGGCAGTCAAAACAAAGCCACACCGAGATAATGCTGCCAACAATCTGACCTTGTTTCAGCGTCATGTTAATCTAATTCAATTAAGCTAAACCTTTATGCTCGTGAGGATTATGTAAAACAAATTTGTCATGTTTCCATGTACGCTGAGGACCTGTTTTATGTCATAATTTGGAGAAACACAACAGAACTTCTTGTGATGATGTTTTGCATACTTTTTCCACATTTCAGAATAATACTGAAGGTCAAAACTATTAAATAACACATGCACTGATCAATAAGTGGATGATCAATAAGTGGATATCTTCGTATTTTAGTTAATCAAAGTTGGCTCCATTTGTCGAGATGCTGCTTTACGCCCAGCTAGCTTCATAAGGAGCCACCTGATATGCTGGTCCAAGTCTTGAGGAACACTGACATATGCCGAGGCCTTGTTGGCTGCTGAACAGTAGTCATTGGGTGGCTTTTGAGTTTCCAGGCTTATTAGACCTCAAAGCTTATTATGTCTTACTTACTATGTAGTAATTACACAGATTGTCCATGCTTATTGAATCTTAAGCCTTATTATAAAGTAATTACACAGAGTTTCCAGGCTCATTAGATATAAAGGCTTATTGTATAGTAACTACACAGAGTTTCCAGGCTCATTAAATATAAAGGCTTATTATATAGTAACTACACAGAGTTTTCAGATTACTAGATATTAAGGTTTATTATATAGTAACTACACAGTTTCCAGGCTTATTATATATAAGGCTTATTATATAATAACTACACCAAGTTTCCAGGCTTATTAGATATTAAGGTTTTGTAATATAGTAACTACACCAAGTTTCCAGGCTTATTAGATATTAAGGTTTAATATACAGTAACTACACAGAGTTTTCAGATTACTAGATATTAAGGTTTATTATATAGTAACTACACAGTTTCCAGGCCTATTATGTATTAAGGCTTATTATATAATAAATACACCAAGTTTCCAGGCTTATTAGATATTAAGGTTTATTATATAGTGACTACACAGAGTTTCCAGGCTTATTACATATTATGGCTTATTATCTAGTAACTACATAGAGTTTTCAGGCTTATTCGATATTAAGGTTTATTATATAGTATCTACATAGAGTTTTCAGGCTTATTCGATATTAAGGTTTATTATGTAGTATCTACATAGAGTTTTCAGGCTTATTATAGTGCAACTATACAACGTTTCCAGGTTGTTAGATATTAAGGCTTAATATATAGTAACTACACGGGGTTTCCAGGCTTATGACTTATTATTACACAGTACAGCTATTCTTAGGTGTTACAAGTCAGCAGTTCCTGGATATTTAAAAGGTTTAATTTAAACAAATTATAAAAAAATAAATTTTTATATTTGTATATATGTAGAAAACATAGTTGTACATGAAGTTTGGCCATCCATGGTCATCTGACTGACCCATCCCCTACAGAGAACACACTATTAACTGTTTATTTACTAAATGATATTTTTTTAGGTTAGGGTTTCAATAGAAATAAACAGGAATTGTGCACTAAATTAGCAGACGAATGTTTTAAGAGCACTTTGGCAAACAACTGTACAATATTGTGGGCCTAAATCCCCAACAAGGGATTGTGTTGCACATACCAGAGACTTCTACTTGTGTGAATATGAGTTTTGACAAATGTCCAGCTCAGGCCAACATAATGCCTGTGTGGTTTGTGAGAAAGAGGGAAGTGGTTTGTTTACACGAATGGCCAGTGATTGATAAGGGCTTCGTGAGGGAAACAAATGCTCTCTTCAGAATGTGACCCAGACGCAAATGCGCTTGACGTGTTAGCATAGAAGTATGGCAGGTGATATGTGCTGCTCAAAAGTTTGGGAACACATATCCCTTCCAAGCTGCTTTTCATACAAACAAGCATGTTTTGTTTTTTGTTTTTTCTTTGCGGGTCCGCAATAGCTTGGCATGTTAAAAATCTAAGCCGGATTCTTTAGCGACAGTATTAGGGACAGAGCTACCTTAAGTCAAAGGCCACCCATTTGACCTGATGTCAACAACTTTCAGGTGTTTAACCCCATTTTAGGTCAAACTAGCTTCAGTATCTGCTTTGGGAATGAAACAAATCCTTATTTAAACAAAGCCTGCTCCTCTGACATTTATGCACATAAGTTTGTTAAAAGATTAGGAAGGGCTGAAGGATTAGCACACAGCTGTTTTGTGCTTAAGCTTTGTTTTCTTGCTTAGTTTAAAAAGTAACGCTGGAAATGGGGCTTAGATGGTGTCCCCAGACTTTTGACCGACTGTCAGTACATGGCTGGGGGAAAAAATAGGTCCAGCCATAACCGGCCTGTAGTAAACTTTTAGGTGTGAGTTATGTCACATGATTGTGGGTTGTTTGTCGCTGTGGTAACAATGACCCGCAGGCAGCTGGTAAAAAAAAGGGGAAGTTTGTCTGCTCATTTGAATAAGATGGCCTGAATCTGTCACAGGTTTTATCCTGGTCCTCACGCTCATACGCACAGTGTAGTCCGAGAAGGTCTCATCAACTACTAGTTCTTGCAAACAATCAAGGCTTTGTTTGTCATGTACATGGTCGGTCTACAGAGCCGGTCAAAAAAAATTGAGATCTATTTTAATGGAGTTTTAGGGCTTTTAGCAAAAGTTGAACCTTATTTGAAGCTATTTGTTATGTTACAGAGAAGGACCATGCATCCAAATGGAGCCCTTCTCAGAGAATCATTGAAAAACCACTTTAAGCAAAGTAACGTCTGCAGAACCTTCCCAGGCTGCACCTCATGAAGTTGCTTGAGTGAGCACCAAGAGTGTGGAAAGCTCAATCAAGGAGCTACTTGAAGCATCATAATCAGAAGATACTTTAGATTTGTTTTGGTCATGGAAATGGGGAAAACCATGATGATGGATGTGTCCAAGCATTTGATAGGTACTGAAGATATCTGCATACCTGACCACCTTTCAGCCAACCAGCTCGTTTATCTGTTGACATGCCTCCATCTGTAGACTTACTGTCTACCTATCCATTCACCTACCAGCCTATCAGGCGTGTGCTGAAATGTCATTCACCCAAATGAATCTCCACCGGCCTTAACCAACACCAACAGCTGTGGCATCTGACATTTCCCTAACACCACCAGCGGCTGGCCAGCATTCTTAAGTGATCTCACCTGGACAAGTGAAGTCGCACCCACCCACCCACCAAGCAACACAACTCCCCAAACTTTACCACCCAAAGGCGGTCCACTCACCTTTACGTCTGAGAAGAACATCTTCAGCATGTTGGAGCTGGGGTACCTGGTGTAGAAGAACATGAGCTTGGCCTTCTTCAGGTGGTTGGGGGAAAGCCCTTCCTGAATGTGCAAATGAGTGGGTTAAGGAAAAGCAGCTGAGCCCCGAGTGGAGAGCAGGGGCAGGATTTGCTTGCCATTATCATCATCATTACTCAAGGTGCCGCGGCGTCACGGCCAATAAAACGCCACGACCAAGCCGGTTTTACATGAGAAAGCCATTACACAGGCAAAGCGAGCAACGTCTTTCCCTAAGCCCTTCGCCTCGGCCAGCCTCCTCCTTCAGATGTAAAAGAGTGAGGGGAGATTTGCATGGCACCTACAAATACAGCGGTAAGCACTTGGAGGAACCCTCTGTGTCTCTCACAAGGCATGACGAGCTCAGATCCAAACCTGAAGAGCCACATTTTTGAAGCTGCTGTAGTTCTTCGTTCTGTTGTGTAATACTGAGAAAAGTTGATCAGCAGGGGATATTTTTAACCCATTAAATCCTAAAGGCCAAAATCAGAAAGCAGTGTTTTTATTAAAGGTGTACGCACAACAAAAATGAAGATGCAGTTTATGGAGCCGTGGGTCAATACTGATACACTTGTGTACCACAAAATTATGTTTAGTGATACTGTATTGATTCCTAAAAACACAGTATTGATTATAAATATAAATATAAATAAATATAAATATAAATATAAACCAGAATTTTTTCCGAGCTATTTTGGAGCACTTCTATTGGTCAAATTAACATTATATATATATATATATATATATATATATATATATATATATATATATATATATATATATAGAGAGAGAGAGAGAGAGAGAGAGAGAGAGAGAGAGAGAGAGAGAGAGAGAGAGTCATGTGTGAACGTTTTAGGCACTTGGACAAAATTTGGACAAAATTTTTAAAAAACTATTTTTCTCAGACTGTAAGCTTTTATTTGCTTATATTCAAATAGTATTAATATAGTAAGTAGTGGTTTTACAAATGTCAGTGTGTTAATTTAACGTTTTTTCCTTGTGGCAGCCCAGGTTCAAGTGGTCTGAGCAGTGTGTACCACCCAAAGTTAAAGTTAAACCTACACGACTGTGTGATTACAGGAATTTAGATTGTAATACATTGCACTGATTTATTATGGGAATTAGAGTAATTAGATTAGATTGCACCAAATGACCCCCATACTGCTGCTGCCATATCTGTAATATTAATATATAGATATTAATCCTTTAGGTGAATGACTGAATAATTAAATAATAGAGTTTATGAGTTAAAATATGAGTAGTACAGTTCACAGAATGAAAGTAAATATCTTTTATGCACTTACATACCAACCCACCAGTAATAAGATCAATAACACTACATTTCCCACCCAGCGTCATATCTGCAGGTTACAGTTTGGCTGTTACTTTCGGAGGTGGGCAAAAATGAACTGGCATGCCAAGGAACTGGTCGGCACTTATCTAAAGACATCTCTTTGATCTCACAAGATGACTGAAAAATGACACGTTTGTCATGTAAATACAGCTAATCCGAAAACACGTCTTGTAAAGTGTGCACACATTCAAAGACTCAAAGGAGTCTGTAAGTAGAGCACTCCACATGAATGAGAGACTGAGAGAGAGAGAAACAGGGAGAAAGAGAGAGAGAGAGAGAGAGAAAGGGAACGGAGAAAAAAGAGAGGGGGTGGTTAGTTGGAAAAACGCATCTATCGCTCCCTCTCTCTCTCACTCTCTCTCTCTCTCTTTCCCTCTCTCTCGTTCTCTCGTGCCATCTGGTCTTGCTTTATGAGCACAAAGGCCAGAGAGAATGAAAGAGGGACAAGCTGCTCTTTTCTTTCGCAGCATTACTTCATTCAGCACCATGGATGAATGGATCATGTGCGGCCGCAAAAAAAAAAAAAAAAGGAAAAAGAAAACATGAAAGCTAGAAAGCTGAAGACAAGTTTAACAATGCAGACACAAATGAAAGTTAAATGTTTGCAGTGTAACATCCCTGATCTAGTGACTGTCCTCTAGTTATGTAGTAATAAAGCGGCTTTTATGGGGGCCTCAGCTTGGCTAGTTAGTGATGATGGGATTTTTTAGCGTCTCCATAAAGTTTATAAACACGGCTCTCTAGGATGCCTGACGGGGTAAAGCTCTTTCTGGCTTCCAATATGTTGTTGGGAAAAAAAGAAGTTAGGCGAAACCTTTATCAGGCACACCTGCCAGTCTATTAAGGCATCTTCACGCAAGTTCACGGCACAGCCAAGGCGCCAGGGCCGCTGTCCGTGTTGATTATCGGCGTTTCTCTTTGCGAGGGAGGAAAAACTGCTTGGCCAGTTGTCCGGCTGTTTCAGTCCAATCTGCACTTTTTCCACCATGCGTTCTGCATTCATCAATAATCTATTTAAGCTAAGAACGCATTGTAAGTGCGAACGGGGGGACTGAGTGTGACATTCCTGCAGAGGACGTTCTCCTGCCCTAACCTCCGCCACACAACAAAATGGCTGATTATGCGATTCTGCCAGACAAAGAGTCCTCCGCACCCTCCTCCCCAGCCCTGCCTCCTCTGACACCGGCTCTGGGCCTTTTGTGTGTCTGTCAAACAGAGACTGGCTGCCAGTAACCCGGTGGCCACACTGGGAGAACTTTCACCTGCCACCGCTCAAACCCCCGATTGAGATTGCTCAATACGAGCCATAAACGTTCTGGAACAAAAAAGAACGAGCTGTAGGAAACGCGCAAAGCTCTATTTACGCCCGATCCTGAGCCGTAATCCTGCCCCATTTGCTGCCCGAAATAATATCTCTATTCTTAAGTCCGTGGTAACCCCATTCCCAACACAGTTCCCAGTAACCTCATTCCCAACACTTCCATAACCCCATTCCCAGGCACCAGAGGACCATCCGCTTTCCATCTCATACTTTTTACCTAATCTCCTGCTGATGGCCCGAACCAGGGAAGCCCAAACATTTTAGTCTCGGGGGGACAAAACATAGTGTGCAGTGGGCAACACTGACCCAAAAACAAAACATTAATTAAAATTATTATTATTTTTTTTTAATGTATGTACGTATTTAAAAAACTTATTTTATAACATCCCATTACGTTTTGCTAGCTGCATCAGCTTTGCATCAACAATTTTTTACGTGCCTTAGAAATATCATTTTAAAAGGAAAGAATAAGAATTGAGGATCTGTTTGTTCTCTTTAGGAGAGGAGCTGGGTTATGTCTAACCTTTGGCCGAGCTAAATCAAACACCCTTTCAGGCTAACTTTGGCCTTTGGGCTGCCCAAACTTGGCAGTATTGGAACAAAACTTTGGATCTCAATTTTGTTTCTACAGTTTTAGTTTGTTCACTTCTTTAAAAGTGCATTTCTTGATGAATGGACTAATAAAAATGATCTTAGAGTGAAAGAATCTTCTGTTACAAGTTTCTGAGCTACACCATGTTGGTCTGATGAAGATCCCCAGTAGTACTTCAGCTGTCAAGTACATTGTCTTGAGCAGCTTTTTTTAAGTCTGAATTTGAACCTTGCATTCACAGCTCTATAATAATATATATTACGCAGTGGTCAACGTTAAAGCTAGACTATGTAAGTTTTGGGTATTTGGAGATCTCTCTGGTAGTTACTTAACAAGTGGAAGAGTATTTTGTAATGCCTGCTGTGTTTTAGTTCCCTTCCCCAAGCAGATCGGCAAGTAATGATTGTGAATGTATTAAAAGAACATTCAAAGAGAACTCAATCAAAAATTGCCTCCCAATGATATGATTGAATATCAATTGTTGCCATCATACCTTTATTAGGAACATGTAATTATAGTACTAGCTGCAACCGGAACGTTGAGAGGGTTCTTTTCACAATGTAACATTAATTTCTTAAGTTCTAATTTCTTAAGTTCTATATGACATAAACCAAACCACTGTGAAATCTGATTTGCCACCAACCGGACATACAGCAGCACATTATATTGTAGCTTATTTTTCTCTTTAATATCTGAAAACACTTCCCCCTACATACTGAGAAGGACAGTTGTTTTTCTATCCACTACTCCTTTTTCACTGGCTGATCTTTTCAAATGCAACAATTTTCAAATAGCTATAATAAAACACACAGCGACTGGTGTGCAGGGTCATTGTTTAATTGTTTTCCAACCCTCTCTTCCTTTACCCCCCCCCCCTCCCCCCCGCTCTGGTTACTGGATGGGGCGGCCGCGGAGAACGCAGGGGCCCTTGGCTCGGGAGACAAGACGAGGCAGTGTAATGAAAGACAAACAGACAGCCGCAAACACCTGTTAATGCCCGCTTCAAAGAAAAGAAAGGAAGAAAAAAAGCATTGAGAGAAAAAAAAAAAGAGAGGGAGATTGTTTGGCTGCCAAGCAACAGCTGAGGGCCCTCAGGTTGTTGACAGATCTTTATGAATCAAAAGGAGGGGAAAAAAATGAAAAGGAGGGATAATTGTTCCTCTCTCTTTTTTCTATAATAGGATATGATGAGGGATGACAGAGCTGGAAGCTGTCAGTCATAAAAAACATGGACAGGAGGCTAGGCCTCGAGACCTCAAATGAACCTTACAACTTTTTTTTAAAAATCCTCTTAAAAGGTCAATTTGGATTCACATGTTTTGAATGTTTAAATGTAAGGAAGTGTAATAAGTATAATCGCTGGTGTATATAGTCTATCGGGGGTGACAGTGATACTGTTTTTGCTGTGGACGTGGCAGTTATCAGGTTAGAATAAGAGGGCTGCAACACAAAGACAGTAAAAGAGCCATCTAGTATCTAAGCAGAGAGACCCATTCTAGGTTTGGTCCCTCAGGAGTTAACCCGAAACCTCCATCCTTCTGGCCTATGCACCTTAATCACAAGGCCATCACACGGGGTTAAACCATGGGAATCAGAGGACACTGCACTCTAATGTATGTCTGGAGGGGTGAGTGTTCTTGGTGAAAGGCACTTGAGTTGGGAATGGAAATGCTAGGGTGACTTCACAACAAAACAAAAAAATCGAGCAAGTAGAAGGCCACCCTAATGGAGGTCTGAGTTTCCTACTAGTGTCATAGTGTAGGGTGAGTAGCATTTTGAATGTTACTTTTGAAAGTTGGGATTCAATTTTTACTTACAAAGTTTAATTCAATTCTTCAACAAAGTCTTTAAATATGGAGTACTATGTTTTAACCAAAACCAAATCCTAACTAGGGGAACACAACCAGGCAGTGCTAGATTAGGATATCATCATGAATATGCAAATGCTACAGCAGCAAAAGATTAAACAAGAAAAAAGGCCAGATCAAAAGGATATTGTACTCCCTGAATATGGCGAGATGTCAGACATGTCCTGAAGGTCTCCACACTCAGACTTGATGAGTGATAGAGACAGGCTCTCAGCCGTGCTCCCTGGATGGGTTGGCGAGCAGGACCGGTGGTGCCCCATGTGGTGGCTCGATGCCATCTTGGTCCGTAAGCTGGTGGTCTCCCGTGACAGGTCCATGGAATCAGGTGAGCCTCTGTCTTTGCCTGGGTACCCTACCGATGGGGCACCAAGAGGACCCTGGAAGGGGTACCCCATGAGAGGAAGAGGGAAGGGATGGCGAAACGATGGCGGACTGAAGCCCATGTTGGCAGAGAGGGAGGAGGGGTGGAGGGAGGGATGGTGATGTCCTCCATGAGCACCCACTGCCGACGATTGGTGGTGGTGCTCAGAAGCGGACTTCCGCACCACTAGAGGCAGCGCCTCAGTCTGATCGTTGGCACTGGGGAGCGGAACACCACCAAACGATTCATGCGGGCTGGGGATTATCACATCCCCGAAGCACTGAAGCCGCTGATTGGCCGTGTGAAAGTTCGGGTTGTCCCCGTTGACGCTGAAACGATCTTGAGGTGCAGGAAGTGGTGGGAACACCTGCGGAAGAGGCCGTGGAGGTTTCGCGAAGACCTTTACTACGGTGTCTACAACCTGGGACATGGCAGAATTTAGTTCCTGCTTCAGCGTCTCGGCCAGTTGTTTGCCTTCTGCATGCATGGAAGTTGGACCTTGACCCTTGTTCCTCAGCGAGCTCTCTCTTTTGGGCTTCTCTCCGTCCAGCAGGGCTTGTTCCCTTAGCAGCGCCCTTGCCCGATCCAAAAAGTGCCCAGGATCCAAGTCTGACATCTCGTTATCAGAGCGATCGGCAGCCGAGTCCCGCACAGGGCGCTCGTCAATGTCTCCATCGTTGAGTCCAGCATCAGAACGGCCACTGTCTTCAGAGAGGTTTCCTCCATCATGCTCTGGGTCATTCCCTTCGGAATCGGTGCTGTCGTAAATCTGGAAGAACTTCTCTTGCAGCTGTCGCAGCTGTTTCTGCATGTCCTCAAGCTGCAGCTTGAGCTGCCTGCGTTCCTCCACTTTTTGCTCCTTGCGCGCCGACACCAGCTGCTGGAAGCTCTGCTGCTGTTGAGGAAGCTTCTGCTTGCGCTTGTTCTCGCGGTAACCGTCTCGCGGGCTGTGCGGCTGCTGAGGGCCCTCGGCTTCTGTGTCCCCGTCCCGCTCTCGCTCCCTCGCGCTGGGGTTCAATGGCATCATGACACTGGGGGAGTGGCTCATTCCACGTATGATGTTCTCCACGCGAGCCCGCTTAGCTCGGAGGTGTTCATCATTGAGTCGCTCAACATCGAAGTGACCCAGCGTGGGGCGGCCAAAGGGTGAGAGACACTCCTGAGGGCTGTCCTGGGATGAGTTACTGCATGCGTCCTCCTGGGGCATCTCGGAGCCTGTGCTGGAGAGGGTGCTACCAGGAAAGCCTGGCTCTGCTCCTCCTCCACTTCCTCCGTTTTTTGCCATGTTGCTTTTCAGCAGCTGCGAGATGATGGTGGCACCAGGAAAGGGCATCATCGCGTCCTCGTAGGAGTTGGCCCTTTTGAGCAGCTTCCGGAGCACATTGGATTTGGTCTCAGTGGCGTCCTCGTGCCCGAGCTGCGTCCCTTGGCACTCCAGCAGGTCCTGCTCCCGGCTGTGGTGGGCGTTCATGGCCCCGAAGATGCTGGCGGATTTGGCTGCTCGGGCTGTGATGCTGTCAGCAGAGGCTGCCGGTGTAGGTGTGGAAGTTGAACCCACAGTTCTCTTCACGCCGATGTCCACTCGTCTTCTTTTGGTCTGTCGGTTTAGGAGGGACTCGCTGTCATGGTCCGGCATCCCTGGTGATACTACTGAGCCATTTCTCACAGGCCACAGCTCACACTGTTACAGTACCACTCCTGTTACCTGCAGACGGGGAGACAGACGAAACAACAAAACATGGTTCACCAACAAGATTTGCCATGAAAGTCCTACCGGACTTGTTTTAAACACATATTTTCTCTATTAGGTACGTATACACATACTGTGCCAGAGTGTTCTTCTGGTAATATAGTAGTAAATAAACAAAACTAACAATATAATAACAAAATAATGCTCAACATTTTTCATGTTCAATTTCCAGAAATTGATACATCCTTGCATCATCAAAGAATAATAAGAAAATAAAGGTGGACATACATAACTGAACCTGGGTTATTAACCCCTGGGATCATCTGCTTTTTTAAAAAACGGTTTATCTGATCCTCAACATTTGCAATTAGAAAATTCGATGTAATATAGCCGAAATGTTGGGACAGGAAGCAAATGTGGAGCGCAAGTGGGTTGTGAATAATGGGGCAGAGCACCTCTGCTTTGCATACACGCTCACTGCCTCGCTGGCAAACAGAGCAACAATTGTTGGTTCACGCGGAAAACAACAACAACAACAACACAGGCTGCATAAAACTGTGTTAATCATCTTTATAGGGTCCTGAGTTAGGTAGATGTAGACCAGGAACAACGTTTAGGACATTATGGTTTTGAGGAGCAAACATGACAACAGAAATCATTCCCAGGGTTATCTGACTCCAGGCCATTGTCTCAACCTGACATGATATAACGTGAACTCAAACCCCACCTGTAACCTGGGTGTTAGGAATCATATTGATTTGGGCTACTCATTTAAATCAGGAATCACTAACGTTTAAAAATATCAGATATTATTTTATGATTAAGGTCAAACAGGTCAGACTCAATGGTTTTAGAGGCTTTGCGCACAGATGAACAGGAGACAATTTCATGACGGTAAAAGGTAAAAAGTATTCAGACGCCAGGGAGTTTGGAAACCCGATTCTGTTGTCCTGATTGCTTTCCAGGTGACGTCCGAATTCAAATAGCGATCGTTTTGTAGCAGTCTTAATTTAAATCTTTTTTATAAAAGAGGTAGTTCACATGTTATGTAAATATACATCAGTTCTATATTCAAATAAAGGCGCGTTCTTCACATTTTGTTGTGTCGGAGGAAAGAGTTGAAAGAAAAGCCAGACGTGTCAAATTCCAGGCTTAATGTTTTATCAGTAACAGAATTGAGAACTGATCTTCGCCTAATCGTTGTTTTTTATTATTTTTACTTGTATTATTATTATTATTATTATTCATTTATATGCGCCTTTATATTAATATGAAACTCAAACAAGCTTAAATGACAGTCGCACGAGCAACAATTGATTTGCAGGAAAAGATTCGTTTGAACTGGTTTGAGAGTTTCTACGTGTAGACTGGGGTTAGACCAATCGCGACTCTTTTTAAATACGACACAATAAATTGGGAATTAATTAATTTAGGGCTTTCATCGATCACTTCTGCCTGCCTTGCAATTTATATTCATTTTATTCTGCTATTAGGGATTAAACATGCTGGTTCAGTATAAATCAGACATTTATATACATATTGTGTGTATATATATATTTATATATATATATATTTTTTTTTTTTTTACAGTGTGAGATCTCGGCTGTTGGGTTACGTGTGGAGGAACTGGTGAGTTTCACTCCTCAATCTGAGAGAGGAAGGGCAGGCTGAAATTCAGCTTAACTTCCCTATGCAGCAGCACTACTCTCTCAGAAACCCAAACTTCGCTTTTTTCCGCAAACACGCAAACTTTTCTTTTCTTTTGTTTGTTATTGTTGTTCTTTTAAGATAAAGGCCCAAAAATTGCAAGGCTTACTCTCAGGCTTACTGTTTAAATCTAGATAAAACACAGGTGACACCACATATAATTAAATAATATTAATAATTAAAAAAAACGATTTCTTTAACTTAAAAACCTTCAACGTTGACTTATCCGAACTAAACCGGATCCAAAAGATCTTGACAAAAGGAAAAATGACCCAGTCGATTTTTTTTTCGAAGACGCGCAGTTATGCATATGCCATACAACAAAACCAAACGCTTCTGAACGCTGCGCGGTGTATGCGTCCGCGCGTAATCACCCCCCACCCCCATCCGCCCCCCAGCACCTGTCTGTCTTTCCTCACCGCGCACCTGTCTCCCTTCCCCACGCATGCGCAACCAAGCCTCGCTGCTTTTCGGTCCGTTTGGCAGAACTGACGGACAAGGAACGGACGCGAAAGGTGCAGGAAACGCTCCCGCTCCGCGTCGCTCACACTCGGGGCGACCTGCCGCAATGTTTCGCTCACGAGAGCAAGAAAAAAATCAGGCAATAAAGAATCAAACTTGCCAGAAATGTCCGCACTCAGAAGATCTCAAGTTTAAGTGAGCAAAAAGTCCAGAACAACTTTGCTGGTATTGCAGGTTATACCTGTAATAAAGCTAATAAACCCGCACACACGGCCCCTCCAGGGAGGGGACCGGCTAGGACAGCGCGCTTTTCGGGGAGAGGGGTGCCAACAACCCCCCAGCAAGGAACAGAAGTCAGTCTTTACAGTGCGTCAAAAACTGCGCCGTGCAAATGCGGGAATATTAATAATTATATTAATAAAGCGGGGAGAGAAATGAAGTCCGCGCGAAAGCCTGAGCAGCGCGAGCGAACTGCGGGAAGCTTTAAAGCACCGTTACGGACACTTCAGCCAGCGTGCGCGCACCACAACACCGCACAACTACGAACACGCAGAAAAAGAAAATAGCGGCTCGCGCTTTTTCGCATTTGAGGCGCAAAACGGATTTGCGCTTTGTTCGCTCTCCAGAAACTGTACCAAAGAGTTTACTCACCTTGCAAAGCCGGACGACAGAAAAAATCCCTGTTTCTTTTATCCGAGGGGGGAAAAAGAGAGAGAGAGAGAGGGAGTGAGTGAAAGAGAGAGAAAACGACGTGCTTGAAGCTCGCGCGATGTGACTGAGCGATGCGCGTGGGAGAGAAAGAGAGATAGTGAGAGAGAGAGGGATGAGGGAGAGAGCGTGTGTGTTTGTGTGTGTGTGAAAGAGAGAGAGGGAGAGAAAGCGAGAGAGAGAGAGAGAGAAAGACAGAGTGCGTGTGTATATGTGTGAGAGACAGAGCAGAGCGCGCGCCGGTCCTCTGGTTTTTTTGCGGCTCCTCCGGCAGCGCGAGCCACTTAAAGACGCGAGCGAAGGAAACAGGAAGGACCCTCCGCGCGCGTCACGCGGCAGCAGCGTCGTCGTGGTGATGTAACGGCGCGCGCTGCCAATAAGGAGCGACCTGAGGCTCGCGAGGAGGGATGAGGACAGAGCAACAAAAAAGAAAAGATAAAGAAGCGCTTTTCTTCTCTAGCCTCTTATTACCTTCGCTGACGGGACTTTATAAAGAACGCTTTCGCGGCGAATTGTTCGATTAATAATCGATCATCGTTGGTTAATAAAGGCAGTTTGACGCCATTTAGATCAGTTTATACATGTATAAGATAGTTTAGTGTGAAGTTTAAAAACACAAGACAATGTTTTTTTGCTTATTGCCATAGCTGGGGTTTGATTGGCAGTTAGGTTGGTTAAGCAATGATCTGTAATCGATGATTAACGACGGTTTTGTGTGGCGTCTGTTCACTAAGTTGGTTATGCTTTGGTGAAAATACGGCACGCTTGCCTATTTATCATCCACATATGTATTCATCGACTACATTGAAAAACTACAAGTGCACGCAAATAATTAATCGCTTTAAAAAAAACTCTTTCGGACTGAATACAGGTGTAAAAAGGTGTAGGCTTACTGGTCTGACTTTTTTTGTTTGCTTGCTTTCAAAATAATAAATAAGCCGATATTTCATCTTATTGTTGATCCGAGAGACATATTGATTTACTTTATGTATTTATTTATTTATGTAATATTTATTTATTTATTTATTTTTGGAAATGTCCGTGTGCGAAGTGTCTCTTTTGGATGTGATTGTTGTGTTTCCCACCCGTTTTCGTCATGTCCAGCCCTCCAGTGTGGCGGATTGGCTAGTAGTCCTCGCAAAGCGTTCCAGAACTGTAAGCAGCTTGCGAGCACGAACTGCTTGCCAATGGCAGCGCAGCGGGGCCGGGCTTGTTGGGTTTATTGGAATAGGGGTGGGAAAAAAAATATTGCTTCTCCGCGCGCTTCTCCGATCTCCAGCGCTGGTTTTTTTCTCGCTGCTCGGCCTCTGGGCCTCTATTAATTATGATTTTTTAAACATCTAGTTGTGCTATACCTGCAGGAAAGCAACATATGTTTTTTTGTGTATTTTAAATAGGTGGACAGTGTGCGCGCACACGTAGCATCACAGGATTGAAATATAATAACAAGTAACAGTTTTTTTTCTTATTCTATGATTGTATGTATATAGACTGTTTATTTATGCAAATGATTTTTTTGCGGTCAGTGTGCAGCTGTTTGATCTGGCGCTCCCCTTTTTTCTTATTTTACGTGTTTTTCCCTCATGTTGACCTTGTTTTGTTTCCTTTTCTTTGCTTTTCAAGATAAACTCAATCGGAAAAATACAATTACTGAGAAGATCCTTAGAAATGTGTAGTATTTTACCTGCTGGGGTTTAAATAACAGATTGAAACAAAACAATGAAAGAAACATTTTGTTATAAGCAATAACATTTTACTGCATTATCCTAATAATAGAACACAAATGAAAATAGTACATTGACATTTACATTGAGGCGCATCTTAAAGTCCCAGTTAAAATGAGTAACATGAATATAATATCATATATATTAAATATGATGACGTTATGTTAAAAAAGACGGTTCTTATGTGGCCCTTCAGTAAAAATGAATATTTCTTTTTAGAACCATACAGTTCTATATAGAAACCATACAGTTCTACAAAGAAACTATACAGTTATATAGAGAAACTATATAGTTCTATATAGAAACATGTGCACGCTTAAATGGTGTAATGGTTGATCAGATTGATGGAGAATGTGCTCTATATGGTTCTGTGGAGAACCTTTTCGAAATTAGTTCTATATCAGCAGGACCTTATTTTACTCTACATAACCTTATACAGGTCTATTAATCGTAAGAAGCCTTTCGCCATTCTAAATAGAACCATTTCCTTTATCAAAGAACCTTCTAGAACCATTTATTAAGAGTGTGTAATAATAACGTGCCAATTTGTCCTTTAATCTGTGATTACATGTGTTTTTATGCATGTCTATTCAACAAAAGCATAAATAATAAATAATAAATAATTGAATGTTGATTAACGGTGAGTAATACAATAATGTTATCATAATCGTTTTGTCGGAATCAGGAACGGTCAGCGCGGTGACCGCTGTTTCGGGCCGCAGATTCTGACCAGCCGCATGCCCCCCTCTCTCTCTCTCTCTCTCTCTCTCTGTCCTCCCCTCGGTGCGCAGGAGGGATGGAAAACACGTCAGGACCTAAAAGGGGAAATAACAACAACATGGAAAGCGCGAGGAGGTGTGTGTGCGGTACCTGCCCTTGCGAGCTCACCCGGAGCTGTCCGGCGGGCACGCGGCGGCGATGTGGGTATGGTTATGTGTTCTCTAATAGAGGACCGGGTGAGCGCGAGCTCTCTGGACAGTGTGGGCATTTTGTGAGAGAGTCGGTCAGAGCTGGAGGCCTTTGCCGGGTTTGGCGGTTGACCGTGAGCGCGCGCACCCTCTTTCTTTAGTTTTCGGTTGCTGTCCAGCCTGTTGCTAAAATTAAACGCTCACAAACTACACACCATAACTACACGATAACTAAACAAACGATAATGTTTAATATTAATAATTAATAATTAATAATATTAATTTTATACTGCTCTTATTTTATTTTATTTTATTTTAAAAATCAGTAAACAGCACGTGCACTCGATCCAGTTTTATTGTGCTATTATTATTATTTTTGTTATTATTATTGTTATTATTATTATTATCATTATTATTAGGACCTTCACGATTATAAGCGTGGTGGTCATTAGTTTCTGTCTGCGCGCGGGTCTTCTTTACTTTGCGCATGGCTTGTGCACGCATTCAGTCTGAATGGAAGATTAGTGGCGCGCGCGTTTTCAGCACTTTCATTTTCAAACGGACGTGAACGCGCACTGATCGCGAGCGGGTTAGAGAAAAAAAATACCGAGTCCACGCGCTTTGACCGAGCGCGCAACCGCTCTCCGGCCCCAGATGCACAATATTTATTTATTTATTTATTTATTTATTTGATGAATACAGCTCAATTCATACACACAGATATTAAAATGGGATTAAACTCGTTTACCTTAGCGGTCATTTTGTCAGTTATGCCCGCGCGACTGAAAAAAGTCCCCCAAAAACAACAAAACAACAACAGCTTATCAGCACAAACGCTGGATTGACGAGCAGCGAAAAGCCTAATATTACCATTTCAACCCAACAGAGCTGAAGTTTCAGTTTCAGCTGCTTTGCATGTTCACCAAAACAGTTACAGCGCGAATAAATGCAGCGCTGCTTGAAAGTCAGCCTGAAAGCAGCACTGACCTTACTCTCACTGAGCTTGTTAGTTCACCCTTCGGGTCCTATTATGCTCGATCCGTCCTATGATGTCATTTAAAAGACAAAGTTCTTCTTTTCTTGAACTCTTTGATGGAGGTGTAAAGACTTTTGATTACATCACTGTGCACCAGTGGGTGGGACATCTAACTCACGTAAACACTCAATGGGCTCAATCACATCACAACAAGGTTCTTCAAGGGTTCTTCAGTAAAGACAATGGTTCTTTACAGAACTATCTGAATGTCTGAACAGTTCTTAGTATGGTATAATGATTCTTTACAGAACTACCTGAATGTCTAAACAGTTCTTAGTATGGTTTAATGGTTCTTTACAGAACTACCTGAATGTCTAAACAGTTCTTAGTATGGTTTAATGGTTCTTTACAGAACTACCTGAATGTCTAAACAGTTCTTAGTATGGTTTAATGGTTCTATACAGAACTACCTGAATGTCTAAACAGTTCTTAGTATGGTTTAATGGTTCTTTACAGAACTACCTGAATGTCTGAACAGTTCTTAGTATGGTTTAATGGTTCTTTACAGAACTACCTGAATGTCTAAACAGTTCTTAGTATGGTTTAATGGTTCTTTACAGAACTATCTGAATGTCTGAACAGTTCTTAGTATGGTATAATGGTTCTTTACAGAACTACCTGAATGTCTGAACAGTTCTTAGTATGGTTTAATGGTTCTTTACAGAACTATCTGAATGTCTAAACAGTTCTTATCATGGTTTAATGGTTCTTTACAGAACTATCTGACTGTCTAAACAGTTCTTAGCATGGTTTAATGGTTCTTTACTATGATGGAAAACAAGCTACATGGTTGTTACCATAGGTTTTAAGGGTGCATAACCTTTTGGTGCAATATAACAACCATGTAGTAAAAACAATGGGTCTGTTCAGCATAGTGAGATTTAAATGGTTCTTTTCATGGTGGGATGGTGTTGCATATGGATCTATATAGGACCTTCTAAAAACGGTTCATCATAACATCTGCAGAATCTAATGCTAAGGCTATGATGTGAAGCATGTAACAATAGAAGAACCTGTTTTGGTGTCTATTACACTCATACACAACATTCTCTCTCTATCTGAGGAGCCATTATGCAAAGGAATATTTAAGCATGTAAACAGTTTTATCTAGAACGTATCCCAGCTGTCACATGACCAACATTCAACAGTTAAAATGTAGTTTAAATAATATATAAAAAATTCAAGGGTAATAAATAAGATTAATAAAATATTTATAAAGCATTAATGACATTTTACCTGTGGGTCAACATAAAGGCTTCAATATTGTAGATATGATCGTTGTTATTATTATTTTATTAAAATGTTATAATATTTGGTTCATAAGACCACTTATCTAAATGCATGTGATAAAACAGACAAATTAATTAACTTAATTAATTTCTTATCATGTTAAGACATAAAAGTTTATGAATTCTATTGTAACAGCATGAAAACTGAGATAATGTTGA